>JAAONU010000013.1:41868626-42530356 GCA_012932295.1 Cyclina sinensis
TCTGAAGCCATAACCATAGAACAGGCACACTTTTTGAAAGTCAAGAATCTTGGTCATTGATTTGTTTTGTTTAACAGCATGTACAATGACTTTTTAATAACTTTAGGGTTTTTTTGCCTCTCTCCAGAATTGAAGAAATCTTCATTTCTAATTTAATCATTTCTTATGTGTATTTACAGGAAGTCCAATTGTTATGTGGATATCTGGTTTCTACTTCACCCAGTCATTCCTGACAGGGGTGTTACAGAACTATGCCAGGAGATACCAGATACCCATTGACCATCTTGGATTTGAGTTTGAAGTCATGAGTCATGAAACCAGCATGCCACAGAAGCCAGTAAGTGTATTTTGTTTATTATTGTGTTCAAATAATCATGCACATTATATAGATGTTGGAAATCAACTTACATTAGTAACAAAGTCAAAAAGTGCAGTTTAAGATACAAGTGTCTTTCCCTTTTTTAAAGCAAGACTGTCAATATAATTTGTTTACTTTCGTTTTCAAATGAAGATTTACTCATAAAACATGATCAGATGATTTCACTGTAGTACCATACTGCCTCCCTCATATCTCAGCGCATTGCACTGTGCAGACTGTATTGAGTGCAGATGCATATGTTATCTGGTAAACCTGTTATTATATTCCAAAAAAAAATATGTACAATAATATGGCTTAACTTGAATATTAGACTTCTTAAAATGCCTTAGATGACCCAGTATTTCTACAAATGTATGTTTCCAATTTTATTTTGACTTTACATGCACAGTATTATTTTAGAGTAATGGTGCATATATACGTGGCTTGTATATGGAAGGGGCAAGGTGGGACAAAGTGAAGAAATGCATAGAAGAATCACAGCCAAAAATATTGTACGAAATTGTACCAATTGTATCCTTTAATGGTTCCGATTTAGTTTTACATGTATCTAATCATGTTTGTTATATACTTTTACATTTCGCACAGTTACAACACTTCAGTCTCCTAAGCATATAAATGTGGAACAGTTCAAAATCACATTAAAATAAATGTTAAATATAGAAGTTGTTCTAGATATAGGAGGTGTAAGAAGCAATCTAAGACTTTAGACACCTGTTTTATGACCAGTTAAGTGAAGTCACATTGGCTTCATAAGAATAACAGCTTCTGAAATAATGTCATGGTAAATAAAAGTATGTTTGTTTGTTCAGCGAGATAACTACTTCTGAATGAGCTGAAATAAATTGTATGTAATGCTCTGCTCATACAGTTTTAAAAACCCACAAGTCGGAGAATACTATGATTATAAGTACCAGTAAACATCATGTTCCTGACAAAACTGAATAAATGAATCAGGAATATTTACTTACGGTAGTTGTTTGTTGTACTTAACCAAAGCTTAGATATGGCTGAAGCCAGGGAAATCAGCAGAGTTTGAACACAGAGAAGAGTATAGTTGTCCAAGTAAGTACACAAGGCTTTCTAAATGTTGTATCTAATCTCTCAGCCTCTACATAGATTTTCTGTGTTGGTTTTTCTATGTTATTCTTGTTACCTTTTGTGACAGTATAATAAAAGTCTGATTATGCCACTATACATTTTTCATAGACAAATTGTTTTAAATAAAGAGAGTTTTTTTTCAGTCTTTTCTTTATGTTTGTTTTAGATTTTCAGTTATTTTTAATCTTGTCATTTTTTTGTATTTTGTATGGTACATTTCCTTTCCCATTTTTTTTAAACTTTAGTCCTGATCTAGGGATGACGATTTGATACTAACAATCAACTTGAACGAAAGCTTATATCTGTTTCAGTTTACAAGACAAGTGCTCGAAGGGGCGTTTTGTCAACTACAGGACATTCAACAAATTGGGTTATGAATATAAATCTACCAACTAAACAGCCTGAGAATCATTGGATCAATCGGGGCGTGGCCTGTCTATGTCAACTAGACAACTGAATTAAACGTTACTACAGCAACAATATAAAACCTGTTGAGAGTTACTGTTACAAGTTTCAACAGGTACTAGCATAGAATAAATGAGTTATATAGAAATCGTTAACATTTATATTGTGGAAAATATATTCAAAAGACCCTAGACAAAGAATAGTAACAGACATTTGTATGAGACTTTCCTATGAATGATTAGATAGTTAACTTGCAAACTTTAGTTTTTTTAAAATCCTGTCTTCACTGGCCACAAATGGTATTTTGAAATGTTTGAGATATTCTTTCACTTTTTCAGTATTACTGAAAATACGTTAAATTGAATTATGATGGGACAAAATGTATTGAATAGAAGTCTTCCAATATATACAGTATACGTAATTTGTGTATTAACTAAATTATAAAAAAGTTGTTCTTTAGTTTGTATTGACTTTAAATAATTTTATTGTTTATTTAAGCATACAAATATTATCTATGATACACTGACAGTTTAACTTTTAGTTCTATCATATTTTTGTACCAGAAATTATATCGGTGATTCCATTTTACATCGTTTGTAACTTGGTTGTCTAACAAATTTATGTTATTCTTTTTTATTTATAGATATGTTATAGACTTTGAACTGTCCTTTCTCATTTTGAAATAATTTGTAATTTTTCAGTCATGCCCTCTATGATCAGGGGCATGAGTTTTATTTAGTGTTATTTTTACTTGGCATTAGTGCAATCATTTTTTTCTGTAGTTTTTTTTGCATCTCTGTGATTTTATTACTTCATTTTAACTTTAAAACTTGCATTTAAAATGGTTTTACTGCAAAGCCTTTATGTTATTTCATGTGATTTGTGTGTGTACATGTTTTCATTTTCTTTAAAAAACGCATGTCATTTATTATATATGTATTGTTTTTACATTATTTGTTTTATGTCTATTTTAATAGCATTTTTTGTTAACTACTTTCAATATTTAAACAAAATATTTAAACAAATACAGGAACGATGTTCACACAAAATGTGCTAGAATTTAAATTTAAAGCCTGGCAACTTAAATTACAAATTTTTTTTCACATATAAACCCTAGGTCAATTGACATTTATTTTTGTGATCACTTTCAATACGTCTGTGTACTGCTGATTACAAGTATTTTTGATAAGTTACAATGTCCATTTTTCCTGTTATGTTACTATTATGTACAGCCACCTTTTGATCTATTACAGTTCTTCTTGGTCAGTTTGTAATCCTGATCAGTTGCTAAGTTTTGAGACCATTTACAGACCAGAGGTGGCAGAAACGTTCCCGCCAGTTGGCCTAAAATTGCATTTTAATTAAGTGCCTTTAATGTTGAAAATGTCAATGTTAAATCGGATAACCACACCAAGATCTGTTATGATATGAACGGTCATTTACAATATGGTTGAACTTATATTTTTTCACATATTAACTTGTAATAATTATTTTTATCACACAAATTGTCCAAAGGAAACTGTGATACATTTCAACATTTTAAACTGTCTCTGACAAAATATTTCTATATATTGATTGTCCTTATTTTACTTTGACTTTCATTTCGTTTATTACATGTTTATTTGTTATTTGGATATGCACATTTTGGATTTTGATGCATGTTACTGTATAAAACAAATATGTTCTGTAGATTTTTTTATTTTTGAAATAAAACATAGAAAATGTAATATTTGAAGCTGTTTTTATATACAGATTATTTCTCAAATTTACAACGGGAAATGCTTATGCAAAGTTGGAACTTTCAAGTTACTGGTTTCCGAACAGAAATAAATACAACATTTTAGTGTGTTTTAAGTAAGAACTTCATAAAAAAAACTCTGGCAAAACAAAAGTTATTAAATGAAACTAACAGTAATTGCTGATGGGGACGGTTATAGAGCCATGCTGAAAGCATTTTCTATCAATATAATTGCTATGTTAAACCACATGTGGAATACGAAAGTATCTTGACACTAGACTGAAAAGAATATGTTGTTGACCTTGATTCGGGGTTATCATGCATGCTACTTTTCAAAATCCTTGTTTAAGTTTTACAGATAAAGAAACAAATGTCAATGCCATTTAATTCTTTTGATACAGATTATAGGTTCAAACATAAGAAAATGCTGGAAACAATGGATGCTCCCTGACGCAAATCCAGGTCTATCACATGGCCCTTCCAGTGATTAAAGAATAGAAGACTTGCGTGTGCAAGCCTTTGAAAGCTAATACATACTGTCATCAAATTGGCATTTCAAGTTTCATAGAAATCCCTTTTTGTGTAAATTTGACCTTAAACCATACTGCTTATATACGCGTCCCCTCCTAGTTTTTAAACTTCATTTATATTTCCATAGCATTCTAACAAAAGGTGGTGAGAAATAGCCAGTGGTGCTGTAGTATACCATGTGTAGAAAATTAAAAGGGCCCATAACTGTGTATAAACTAATAAATCATCACCCTAGTGTTATTATCTTCATCCTCTCATAGTGCTGATGATCCCTGTAAAGTTCCATTTACTTCCAGCAGGTGGCTGCTGAGAAATAGCCCAGACACAAATTTGTACTATTGTAGTCTAATATTTTTAGCAAATCAAAGAGTCCATTACTAGGTGAAAAATAATAAATCCGGATCATGCCTGTAATATGCGCATCTCCTCTTCTTCATTCGAAGAAATGGTTGCTGAGAAATAACCCGCAGACAAGAACGTATGACGGATCGACACACGACTATAAGCTCCATTAACTTGAGTAAACAAGGCCATTTATTTGCACGCAGGAACAATTCTGTTGAATCAGAATTAGTCTTAAATTGCCAATAAATATGTATATTTCATCTTTTAAGCATTATCATGTACATGCATGAGACAGAGATTTTTCCACAATTTCATCCATCAGTCTGTTGATAAAAATAATTGTCGAAAAGATAATGTTTTTAGAAAAAATATATATACACTAATCTTAAACAAAAAGCATATGTATGCAAATTAATAACGGCTACCTTCCAGCTGTCAAGAAGTACTCTTATATTTCCATATTTTTTACCACTGTTCATATTTTCCTCAGAGAGATAAGTGTCTGAGAATATTGAATGCTCGAAGGACCGAAATGGTCTTGCTGTTTATTACATTACATTGTTAAAATAACAGTACTGGAAAAAGATCGCTATTTTGTTCAGCTCTTCCCCGCTGTTTTCAGTATTACATGTTTGAATTTTTGTAAGATCCAGTGGTAACACGCTGGACTGGTAATCCAGGGGTCGCGAGTTCAATCCCCCGTTTCTCCACTGAGATTACTAATTGCTTTTCGGATGAGACGTTAAACCGAGGACCCATGTATCAGTGCTCTACATCGAGCATGAAAAGCTTTCTGTATCTTGCACTATCTCCAACAACATAAAATAACTATCTCTGCAGGGGGCATCGGTCATATAAGCAGCCGATACCGACAGTTAGTAAACTCAACAAAAAAATAGAAGATAATGCATTTGACTTTTAACAGTTCACATCCTGTTATCGAATACTTTTGCTGAGCGTAAGTATCACATGACTTTAAATTCTAGCCTTGTCATAATCTATTTACATTACCACACAAAGTGCTCGTTTATCACAAAGATTTGTAAACAAATTAATGTATCTCGACATGAATTTCAAACTTTCGAAAGTATTACACACATGCCCACGCACGCACGCATGCACACACGTTAAAAGTTCTAATTAGTACACTTTTATGATTTTCTTTATCTTTCCTCACTTGTTTGAAAAAAAAACTACAAGAAACCATTTCTATTAAACATACTTCAAAAGTATACTTTTCACAATTCAATTAGTAAGTAAAGTTTTTTTTCAGGAATGGTGCACAGGTATGATAGTATTTAGCAGTACCTAGTCATTCCTGGACATACATTCTCCTCATTTGCAATAATATAGATTAAAAAAAAAGTAAGTAAGTCCTAAACGGGGCATTTAAGAAGCCTTCACTTTTAAGTTTTCTCCCTTAATGTAATCTAAATATTTCACGATAAACCAAACGGGGATCAGTAGCAGGGTCATTTACCTTCACGAACATGCCATACACTATGTACTGCAATTAAGCATCGAGGCACAGAAGCGGGAAGTTTCAAGATTTCATTGCCGAAACGCTTACTCGGAACAGTAGACGTTAATCGAATGTCTGATATTTCGCCCTTTATTGCAACAGTCTACGATAAACAGCTCACGGAAAATGCATTGTCATTCGATAACTTTACTAAAAAACAAAGTCATATGTATCCATTCACATGAACAATACCTTTTCACAAGTACATAATCAGTTTCATTCTTCACTCCACTGCCTCATCTTTTTTCGCATCGGCCATTACATTTTACGACTGCGAAATTTGAAACCGATCATTTCATTGGACGATGGATACACACCTCCGGTAAAATTAACGTCTACTGTTACGAGTAAGCGTTTTGGCTCAAAAGCTTTGAAACTTTCGGCTGCTGTGGCTTTATGCTTGATGCCAGTGTATAATGTATGGCATATTTGTGAACGTAAATGACCCTGCTACCGATCGCCGCCAAGTTTTTCTAAAAATATTGAGTATGAAGTAGGGGAGAGAACATAGAAGTGAGGGCTTCGTAAATGCCCGGTTTCAAGACTTATTTACCTTTTCTATTTTCAGTGTATATCTACAATATTTAAGGGGGAAACTTGTAGAGGAATGACAAGATACTCTTTATATATAGGTGCCAAACACGTGTGGAATGGTGCATGCAATTAAGATATATAAGCTAGAGATCAAAAGTATATACAAAACAATCAGTATTCCAAGTCAAATATATTTCTTAATTTGTATGTGATAGGTCTAATGTAAAGTAATTTTGATATATCATTTCTTGACTACACATATGAACACTTTCAGATTAAAGTAAATGTCTTAACACTGAAACAGTATCCTCCTGAATATATAACAAATGCACAAGCAGTTATATTGTCATGTTATTACAGTTTAAATTTCTCTAGCCATTCCTTCACTGTGTCATAGTTATCCTTCATCCACTGTATGTTAGTCTGTGTATTTTCTATCGTCTGTGCGAATGCCCTGGTACCTGAACCCATGTCCGGATGTGCTGCTTGAAAGTCACGCAACTTTGAAAAGACAAATATAAAGCGATAATAATACTTCCTGATCACCCCACGTAATTATAATAAGGGCTGTCAGAAGGACACGGGTGTCCCCCTTACGCGCATCAGAAATCCCACAAGGAATTTCGATTAAGCACCCGGATACACAGGCAAATGAATGCCAAAAAATTAAAACTGATATTTTTTGCTCAAATCACGTTCAATATGAAGAACTTTAAATTCCCAGTATGTTTGTCCATATAAATAAAGTGAAATGCGGGCATGAACGTAAATATCTGAACGTTCTTTAACTGAAAGTAAAACCCGAACGGTTATTTTAAATAGGTCACGTGACAAAAACAGCCAATCGCCGTTTCTCTTGGGTTTTGCTGTAGAATAGTGACAGGTACTTAACCGTCCAATCATTCACTGCAAAATTTAGCGCGAAATCTAAATTTTCCATCTTGGCCCACGTGGGTCCAAAAAATATAGGATCCATCTCATCGTATCCAATCGTCCGGTGAAGTCGTAAGGTCTTGAGTGCAGTTAATCTTTAGTTATTGATCGGGCACCGATTTCAAACAGCAAATCCTTAAGGGTTTACCATTTGAGCGCGAAAACAAAAATGTTTCGTCTACACTACATTTTCAACGTACATGTACCTTCAAAATGTCAAGTCTACAAAGTCCCTGTGCCTGTGTTTTCTATGTTTGTTTTTAAAAAGGAAACCACTTGATCTACCGACAGATGGACAGACACAGGCAAAGCAATATACCATCACTTCTTTGAAGTTTGTTGTTCTTAAGCTATCTTATCTATCAAGCCAATTAGTTTAATTACTAACATGTGACTGTTCAATGTATTTCTGTAGTCCCGATTAGAGTGTTACTTTGAAAAGTTTATAACATGAAGGACAAAGTAAATGAAATAGATATTGAATTAAGATTTATCAATAGTTTTCTGAACAATGCAGGGTATATTTGGCTTTGTTCCAAGAGCTGGTCTCGTTTAGATATGTTTTCATATTGAACGGAACACTGTTAAATAACCAAATAATAATTTCATAAAATGTTGAAAATCTTTAAGTCTAGTGTGACTGAAACTCCTATTAAAACCAAAGACATGTAAATGGACAATTGTTATTTCTCACACTTACAAAACAATGAAAGATGAGATACCACTCATGTTCTTTAAAGCTAAGAGATATTTGTCATCTGGTAATTTTATTTTCATTTTGCTTACCTCTTGAAGCTGAAATTCGGTATTGAAAGACGCTGCCACACCGGAAATGATGTCACTTAAAGAAAATGACCCAGTGCCATACCTGTAATACGAGATAATCTTGAAGATACGATTTCAAGTACAAAATGGTAAGATAAAGATAACTGATGTAACGTACCGCTTAATAATGGTATGTATTGCATGTTAAGACAAATGGCATTCGATGCAATAGAACAGCATACAATTTACATTGAAAATTCCAAAGTGCTTGACATTAATATGACATCAAACTTGAAAGTCGTTTGCTTCCCGACGACTGAAAGTACAGAAATAAACTTGATTAGACTATAAAGTTATTATCTTTTAACCATAACCTAATTACACAAAAATATTGTAAAACTCATTTGAACATGTGTTTGTGTAGCAGACGTCGCTTACGTCAGTGTATAATAAAAGAGGCATGACCTAAAATTTAGTGTGCTCATTTCCCTCGAAAGTATGTAAATGTCAATAGGATACTACATCATCGCGCACCTGTTTTTCTCGCGTACCTTTTTTGTCAACAATCCATCGCTTCAAAGGAAAATGCTCTTTTTCAATATAACAAATAAGTAGAGCTACAAAAAGTCATGTTGTGCACCGAAGATTGGGTGACAGGTGAAAGTTGTTTTTTTTTTTAATGCATGCTGAAAAAACTTTCACCCCTTTTCAGGCCTAAATTAGAATTTTCATTATAAAAATTCTTTACGTAAATACAAAGCACACCAACCAATCTTTGGTGCACAACATGATTGTTTTCAACTCTGCAGATTTCTTATTGAAAAAGACCATTTTACCTTTCTTGAAAGCGACAGATTGTTTGACAAAAAAGGTCCGCGAGAGAGCATAGAGCATAAAACAGGTGTGCCATGACGTTGTATTCTACTATTGTAAAAGTGAACGTGGATTATTACATGATGCCATGGTGTCATTCAACACAGTTCAACGGGTACAGTTAGTGCATTAATAATAGTCTTTTATAAAGAGAGTTGTTGTTGTGCCAGTTTCGTATTAACAGCCATTTGTTACAAATGAAGACTTCCTTAGGGTCTATATGCCGCTTAAGGGAAATATGTTATGACCATATTATGTTCTTCTTGGGTTTTACAATTATTTTCATGTTATGGATTATAGGCCAGTAAAATACACAAGCAGCTTATCGTTGGCATGTTTTTAAAGTCTGTCACTTTAAATCTCTAACAATATACATATTTTGTAGCTTTAAAGAAAAAATGGTCATATTTTTACGTTTCGTATATTTCATCCCATCTGGACCTGAAGAAATCCCAAGCAATTGAACGACCAACAACGTTTCTTCCCACGTAGATGAATACTTTATACGCATCTTGCTTTCGCACGATATTCTCGTCTAGTGCGAGCTCGAGAAGTCTGCAAATTAAGATTAAAACCTTTAAAAGTTCTTGTTATACAGTGATATAGAAAGGTATTTTAAGTCATCCAAGTGATTCAAGGCGGATACGCGAATGTTGTATGTCAAAATTGTAATTAAAAAGCGAAGTTTCATTAAACACTAAAGCACAAAAAGTTGTAGAAAAAAAGCTGGCGTGACATTTGCCAGGATAATTATTAGTATTCTTGAATCTGATTATAATTTTATCTTAGAATGTTCACGCATTGAACATACATAAATGGGCAAAATGTATTTTATTGTTAGCATTTAAATACCGTAAATATTTGAAATCGTATCAATATTTTAGATCACTCACTTGTACAATATCCACGTTTTTCTTGTACAGCTCAACGAAGTAAGTAAGCGTGACTTTTCAGCCTGGACTGTAGCTTTCAGGTACTTGTTGTACAGGAAATTCCACTCCTCCTCCCCACCCTCTCGCAATGCTGTACAGTATACCGTAGATTTCAGTTCAGGATCAATTCTGATATTTGAGAATTCAAGAAAAGAGTCTTTACACAACGATAAAATATTCTATATCTTTTGACAGAATTATCAGGTCTTAATTTAAGGAATGATAACGGAGATCAAAGCACGTTATCTTATTAAAGAAATTCATTTCAACAGTGTACGTTTTTTTCAAAAATGTGTGAAGCGGCTTAAGGCGTAACAGCTCAGAGCCAATAAAACAGAGCTCTAAAAAAATTAAAAAATAGTTAAATATGGTATAAAGGGATTTCAAATTTTCAAAGGACCGACCAAGAATCATAAGTGGTAAAAGTTTTTATTTATAATTAGTTAAAACATCACCATCATATTCTTTGAATTAATACTATCCCAAGTTCTCAAACCTTTAAACCCCATTCAGTCCAGTCCGACACTATAGGTTCTACCTTTTACAAAGATTTGGGACAGACTTAATGGATGCGATCTGGTTTTGAGGATTAGAGGAGTATGAAATATCTTGAGACTAGAGCTGCTCAGTGTAACATAACATGAACACTTTCAAATTTCTTACGGGTTATGGTCTGTTTTATTCATGTATTCGTTGAGCAGTGTTTTCGCGGTATCTTTACAGGTCTCAATGCCATAATTGCAAGCATGGCTGACGATACGGGATCTCACATAGGACTCGAGATGGCTGGAACCTGTGTAATTCATTCCAAGCTTTGTGTACTGTGGCCTGACGGTGTCTTTCATAAATCTCTGGAAACAAAAGTTTTAACTTTCTAACGTTTGTATTTCTGTTTAAACATTTCCCATCATGTTTTATTAAAATCATTGTTGTAAACACCAAATGCTATGTGAATTGTAAATCTACAAAACAATAAGCAACAACAGTTTTGCAGACGAATATATGGCACAATTTTTAAACGTTAGCACGATGTATTCAATCAATGCTCAAGAGAATTTGTAAACTGAACTACATTGTAAGACACTGATTCTATCATATTCATAATGTGTGATGACGCAAAGCTGAATTATTTATTACCAAACACACATTTTTGAAAAAATAAAATTGAAATACTTGCAGCAAAGCTTTCATAATTAGACACAAAAATTCCTCTGCACAAACAATATTACAGCGTTTTAAATGTGTAATTGAATATGGCTTATTTGGCAGTTTCGTGTTCTCGTTCTGTACAAATGTTTTGTAAAGTTACTACATTACAATTACATAACATGCATTCATTTCAATATACTTTCGTATAAGCTGTCTGCATTAGTGACACAAAACGGGCTTGTATTTTACATGTACCAACCTCAAATGCCCCGTACAGTTCTGTTTCTGCTATCATGTCATGTATGTATCCAAGCTGCGAACTGGCGGCCACCCAAGGAACATATTCTGTTTCTTTAGCCAGATATTCTAATGTTTCCAATGCGGTTTTCATTGGAACTAACTTTGCTCTAAATACGAATCAAGTAAGACGCAGTTACATTATAAGAGGCAAACTAAAATAAACATGGTAATAAATATTAAGCACACTTTTGAAATAGGACGGAGATCTATTAATCTAGTTTTTGTGGCTTTTCTTCAAAGATCGATTATATAAAGCATATAACTGAACTAGTAAACAGAGCTGAAATTTTTTTAACAATAAGCGACTAAATGTGCTGAATTTTTGATAAAATACTGATGCATTTTAATTATTTAATATTACTACATTGATGATAAAAGATCTTACTGCGCAAGACCGAATGCATCGTTGATGATTTGGCCTCTATTTAGCACGTGAATTGCCTGAAATGAAAAGAAACTGGTTTTAAATCAAGCTTAAAACATCATGGCCCAACACGGAAAGGAAAAGGATATTCTTGACTGAATAACATGCAGGGGCAAAATGAGGCAGTAAGGCAGAAGAAACTGACATAGTTTCGCTATTTTGTTCTAATATTTACCATGTGCTCGAGTGTTGCGTAAGTTTTTCATGCTTATATGTAAATAAAGCATTTCACATCTTAACGTCCTATGACTGCAAGCTTTATTTTACGAGTTATCCGGGACGCTAACAGGTTCCTTGAATAGTGTACCTTTTAGCCAAAGCTTTATCATCTGTGCATGCCGAACAGTAGCAAACCAATTTATGGTTCTTGTTAGTGCAATTTCTGAGCGTTTGGTGACCTATTCATTTTGCGCAGATGTTTTTAAGTTTTATTATGTAACTTGTATTTTACTTATTTTGTACTTACTGCATGATCTGTTTTCAGCTGCTCAATCAAATTGTTCCAGTTATTTTCATCATAGTTCACCCTGTATACACCATACTGTTGTATGTTACCAATTATCCACGAGTTGGCAGAAGTAGGGTACGTCACACTTAAAGCTGAAATAAATATGACGTTCAGTTTCACTCGTTATATGATTGCTGTTTGCATTTAAAGTCGAGTGGTATATGTGGCAGAATAAAAGAAGAGTGAAAACGCTGTGGCTAAGTGTCTTAAACTCATGTTTTAACCAGACTAGGTAGAAAAGCAGTTTCAATATTTTATCACCTAATCTTGAAGGAATTCAAGGATGACGAAATAATACCTCTACACTGAGTTATCATTTAGTACTGCAAAATAACTACGTCATCGCTCATCGAATCAAATGTTAAAAAATGATGACAGGAAGGCCAGACTGCCAGACCATTGTTAATACATATTATTGTATATACTTGTACAGTTAAAAAAAGAAATTACACGCGAAACTTGGAAACATGCCACTGTCAAATGTACAGTTGACCGTCTACCGCTCGTGGTCATTGGCAGTCTGCTTTCAACTTTTCACTTGTATTTTAAGAAAACAAACAAAAGTCACCTTTGGATCCCTCCCGCAACCACCCACACCCACTCCTCTCCCAAAAAAAATAAGAACATACTTTTTTCATGGTCATTCAACCACACAACGTCACTATCTGTTTGGTTGAATTTTCTCGCGTCACTAGTTGTATACGTGAAGGGGATTTGCCACTGGTAACTGTAGAATGCGTGAAAATTTGAAATGAGATAAGTGAATTAATGAAGAGTTCAAAGGTATTCTGTTATATCCACTACTTTAAAAACAACTTTATTAAAGTTGTATAATATTGCCCAAAATCGTCATGAAAAAAATAAACCAAATAAGAAAGCTTAAAAATATTATCAACACCCTATCTATACGGTTATTTTTGTGCAAGATGTCCTTGAGATACATCAGGATTAAATCATCAAAAATATTTTAGGACCCGCCGGTTTAAAATTGCTTGAAGATACTGAACACACTTCGCTAATAACCGTGCAACGTGTCGTCAAGTTCACGTGATCAATTTTGAACATGTGACGTAGACAACACCAGTGGACCATTCAAATCGTATATTTATTCAAAAAAATATAAAGACAAAAACGTATTTGAAAGCGTAGTCGTCCAAACCTCTACAATACTGAGTAAAAGCTGTAAAATTTATAAAGCATGGAGTAAGATCAGTTGAAAATACTTATCGGTCGGTACTTGTCAGGTCCTGTAAATAAAATGTCGTTTCTAAAAATAACTTAGGTGTGCAAATTAGCATCTTCCGACTAAATGGTGGAGAGGTTTCAGAAAAAGGAAGTAAGTGTTTTTTATATCCACTGACATCCACGAACATAGTGTTATAAATGAAAATAAACAGCGAATTTTCTTTTTAAGCAAGTTGTCAATGCATTGGTGGAAATATTTGCATAATTTGACGATAATGTTATAGTTTAGTTAATGGGCGTTTTATAACTTTTAAATTTATAATTAAAGTTATTTTAAAGTTATATTCAAAATTGATCATGTGAACTTGACGACACGTTGCACGGATATTAGCGAAGTGTGTTCGGCATTTTCCGAAGCAATTTAAAACCGGCGGTTCATAAAATATTTTTGAAAATTTAATCCTGATGTATCTCAAGGACATGTTGCCATCCATAAAAAAACCGTGCAGATAGGGTGTTGATAATATATTTAATCATTCTAGAGTTCTTATTTGGTTTATTTTTCATGACAATTTTGGGCAGTATTGTAACTTCAACCACTTAGCCATACCTTTGAAAATAATATGATAAAAAGACTTAGTTTTTATTCGGTTTATCATGTTTAATACTAAACCAAGACCACTATTAAAAGATTCTTTTAGGTTCGTGATAGGACTATTTTCAAGGTACAACATGGCGTCCTATGAAACATTTTATAAAGTACTTAAGTTGTAAATTTATTTTGTATATAAAACATTTATGCAAAACAATGCAAAACAACTGGATAAAAAAGAGGGAAAAGTAAGAAAAATGAAAAAATATTGAGATGAAAATCAGACATCAAAATAAATAAAAAAAAGATAATAATTTTACATGAGAATCTTAGAATCAATTTAACTCACTTAAAAGGTGAAGTGTAAGTTCCAGGATCTTTGGCATTGATGTCCTTAAGGAATCTATCCTGTTGTAGCTTTATCTTGCCGTTGGCGTCCTTGATGACCGTAACAACAGGATAGTTCATCTGTAGTATCCAAGTGTCCAGAATTTCCTTTACCTTTATGTCTTTCTTTTCACTCTTTGCTTGCTGTGCAGTTTAGAGATGATAAATTGTGATCAGTACCATGTATCAATTTTATATAGCGTAAATACAGTATATAAGAACTTTTTTTTTGCTCTGTATCGTTTATTAAGTTACAATAGTTATTTTGTACAAAATTGAGCAAGGACGGCTTCAACCTTTAAGCATAATGAGACACTACTTGCTTTATTACAGATGTGTTGAGGTCGTGTATATATCTGCCACAGTCTCGTGACAATTTGAGGATTTTCCGTAAAACTATTGTTTCATAAGATCAATGGCATTGCAGCAAACTTAGCCTTTGACATAGAGTCCCCAGCTGTCTAGAAATACTTTTTTTCGAAAAGTTTAAGAACTCATGTATCGCGTTTATTTCACATGGCAGTAGGCGTTTTACAATGCGCATCACGGGATCCGTTCTTATGCTGCAAGAGGTCCAGAAAAGGATAGAACAGAAGGAAAAATACATGGCTAGGGCACATGTTATTCATCCGTTCCACCACGAGATAGTTATCTAAAATCTAAATATCCAAACCAACCTGACCAGAACATAGACAAACGAACTTGCAGCTCTTAGACATTAGTATAAACTGTAAAACATTTCATGCGTCTCTAGACTTTTTAATATCCTTTTTGATATCAAGATTATTTATGGCAACGTATTATTTCAGAAGGAAACAATGGAGAAAGTGTGATGAAAAATAAACGAGACCTCTAAATTACTTAGCGCAGATAACCATTTATCAAAGCCAAGGGAAGTTCTACATTTGCAGCCTATGTCAGTACTTATATAACATAAATTATTCATTGTGTGTTTTCCTCTGTTATTTGATATTGCCTCTTTTGCAGTTGACGTTTTGTGACTTAAAACCTAAATGCAAAACTTAAGAAAGTAGGTCATCTCCGTTATATTTCAGAAACATTTCAAATTAAAGTTATTATCTCGTATCAAAATGAGTAACATTCAGAAAATAAACCTTCTAATTCATATAAAGTACTATGTCAGAGTTTCATCATATTACCACATAGGAAAAAAACTCTCATTTTGAGTATGACATTATCTTATGAAACGAAGTGAATTCTGACAGCTTATAGCATTGCCAGTATTTTAACTGTGGATGGATGTAGCACTTGATAATTAATACTGAAAAGGGTAATTTACAGGGTCGTATTAAACGGCACCAAACATTCTCCCTGAATTGTTAATCCTGTAAAATCTTGCATTCAGTGCTACTTTACAGTACAACTCCACTAACATGTTCATACGTTTCAATACTAGTGTTGCTTGTGTGATTTTTCAAAAGTTATTTCTAAGAGTATTTGCCTTTAACTTTGTCATACTTAAAGTTTTATACTGTCTAATATCTGCAATCTCAATATACCAACTGGCTGGAAAAAAACTTCTGTAAGGTTACACTGCAAAATTAATGTTGAAAATATCCATGGTTTCTAAACTACTGTTACCTTTTCAAGAGCATTCCAAAGGTCATCATGGTAGGCGTTTTGGTACTTTCTGTTATGAAGATAATTCTGAAAAAAATATTTTGAAATAACATGCTATATCAAGGTAAAATTGTGTTTTGGTGTAAAGACCATTATGTTTGCTTGGTAATATTTTTACACATAAACTTTCGTTTTTTTATTGAAGGCAATTTAATTATCTTGAAACACACTTAAATAAATAAATAAATTAGTTAATTAATAAATATATAAATAAATAAATGAATGAATGAAAATAAATAAATAAATAAATAAATAAATAAATGAAAATAAATAAATGAAAATAAATAAATAAATAAATAAACTTACCTGTAAACCTTTCTTGAACGTCTCCTCACCAAGGAAGAACCTCATCATTCTTATTACAGAGCCGCCCTACATTGAATGAAAAATTGAAAAATTATTAGAATTTATTTGTTAGATTTAATTTATTTCGACAAATTTTGAAGAAATTTCAAAAGAATCAAACGTGTATTTAATTTTGTATCGTTATAGAATGCACTGCTTATTATTAATGGAAGATACTGACTGACTTCAACGGAGAAATAAAAAAATGTATGTTTTTACCGACAAATGAAGAAGAAAGGCTTCAAAAAATCCCATTAATTTTCTAAAATCGTCACTCACTGTCAATGTTTACAAACGTACTTACTTGTTCAATAGTTTTGAATTTATAGAAGATATTTGAGAGGACCAAGTGTAACATATTACCTTTGCGTATGATATCGTGTCGAATATTTCGTTGATTTCATCCGGGTTCTGAACAGGCACGTATATTGGGTGTGACGTTGCAAGCGAGTCTATGTCGAACACCTCGTATATCTCGAACACAAACTGCTCGAACTATAATTTGAAATTTAAAGGACAAGCCTACAATATGTATCAAATAGAAGGAAAGACGTATTATTTCAGAATCTTAAATGTGGAAAAAACACCAAATATTATAATTGTTACCACTATTTGTACTTCATTGTATTTAAATATAATGGTGAATGAAGTGCAAAGATCCACGCTTGTGAAGCGTGACTTCCGACTGGATCTTTAGTTTTATTAACCCACAATAAAAGAGTTACAAAAGACTGTGCTTATTAAAAGTTGCAGTAAAAATATAATTTTAAATTAGGCATCTGTTTTGACTTTTGTTACGCATAAATGTACTTATTTCTGATCGAAGTTAAAGCTGGCATAACCGATTTTTTGTCACAATATTGTACAAATAATGTGCATGTTTTGGCAGAGGTACGTAATACAGGGCAGAAAACTGACTCATATCTGTCTTTCACATTCATAATGTAATCCTGATGCAGTGTTCTTGTCAGTAACTGACGTCAAACCTATCATTAACAGTGTATTTTTGGTTTCTGAGATATCTGAGCACATCTGAGAAAAAATATTTCTATTTGTTTCATTTATGGCATTGCCTAAACATTTGGAGCAACTCAGATTAGAAATCACACATATATCACCTATTAACAAGCACATGGTTTTATCAACTGAAATTGCGTCTCCAGTGAAAATCACCCCTACGCATGAAAACTGTGTTAATCTTACATGAACGTAAAACTCAAGCTCAAGATTAGTGTGTAGATGGGCATCATGTCGCATTTCATGGTTTTCTCAACTGCTCATATTCCCTTAATTTCTAGTAAAATCTTAAAAGAAGCAATGGTATTATATCCACCGGTGTCTGCAAAATTACCAACTAAACTGCAAGGTTTTGATAACTGATAATCAAGTATTGGAAACGTTACTAACCATTTTCCAATCCGGACTGACATGGTCCACACCCATGTATTCAACAAAACTGGCAAAGCCCTCATTCAACCATAGATCGTCCCACCATTCCATTGTCACCAAGTCACCAAACCACTAGGAAAAGGACAAAAATGACAGTGCTATATATCTTAAAAAAAGATCCTTTTTAATTTCTTGTAATTACATTTACATAACAATAAGAAGCCCCTTCTTCGTTGTCAGCGTACCAAGTTTCTGTTCGGTTAAAGCGCATTATAAGGATCTACTTTATCCCTTTTTGATGATTTTTTGACAGGACTATAAAATCTAAAACACCATGGCAACTGCCTCTCATAAACCTCAAACCCTTCTTGGAAATAAAACAGTTCACAATACCTGATGGGCTAATTCGTGTGCTACAACGACCTTAACCCTTTGTAAATTAGACTCTGAAGAGACCCCTTTTTCGTACAACATAGCAGTTTCACGGTAAGTGATGAGACCCCAGTTCTCCATAGCCCCAGCAGCAAAGTCAGGAATAGCAATCATATCTGAAATTTATCTGAGAACGTAAATCAAATAATGCCTATCTGAGAGAAAAGCCTGTATTTTTAAGTTATTTAATACAACAGAATCAGTGAATAATGGTTATTCTGAACTCCGAGTTGTTAGACTACAAACTTTCGTAATATGCCTATTTCCTGAGTAATTATTTTGTATCAGAAAATTATGACAAAACTTGTTACCTTGTTTCGGAAGTGGGAAGTCTTCTCCAAAGTATTCTGCATACCAAGCCAATAATTCTGTTCCAGTTTCGAGTGCAACTTTTACCTGGCTCTTAGATTCTGGTCTCGCCCAAGCGCGATACTAAAATGGCCAGACAAGCACAGCGTAAGCAAAATATCTAATCTCAAATCATATTTATAAGAGGTCTTTTAAAAGAATGCATTATAATTTTGTTTTTGAAGCATGGATTTTGTCTTATGTTGAAAATTAGGTGATGGTGAACATCTCCAATTTAGAATAATATAAAACAAACCAGTACTGTAATGCAATCTAAATGACGCATGTTTTTGTTTCAAACCATTGATAATATTGTCTCAAAATCAGTACCTTAACATGGGTCTTTGTTTCCATTTCTTCATAAGTAAAATCACACACGATGAATGCTAACAGATAAGTCGACATCTTGGCCGATGTGTTGTAAATATCCTTTACGAAACCATTATTCCTGAAACATCAAAGTACCGTTAGAGAGACATCTGTTAAACAAACAAACCGATGCATATGCTGCAAGATGTATTTCAATGTTGTTATGTTTTAATAACTGCCTCTCTGTGAAGTAAACTCGTAACTCGACAGTTGTGTTCACGCCAAATAATAATAATTATAATAATAATAATAATAAAATTCTATTAAATCAGTTATAGAAACAACTAAATATTGTTTAATCGTTCCAAGATAGATGATGTCCCACTTGTTTGCGATACTTATTTTATCATCTACTCATTATAATCAAAATAACTTTCTACTTGGTTGGTTTTTGGGGAGCATATTAATTCTTCATGATTGATCGAGAAGTTTTATAACAATTTTGTTACACAAAAATTTATAATGCTTAACCAAGATTTTCTAATAATTATAGTCGGCAAGTTTTAACTTACAAAGTTTGGTTACTGATTATCGGCATGTTGGAAATCGATGCCATGTTGGATTTCCTGATCAGGCTTACATCAAACACAGCTTTAAGCTGCGGCTCATCAAAGCAAGGGAACGCTTTTCTTGCATCGGTTGGCTCAAACTGTGTCGTGGCGATGTATCTGTAAGTATTGCAATGCACTATATACTGTTTTTAAAATCCTGTAATTTGCTGGTCTGTTCGAATCATACAGAACATTACTGTTCTTCTAGTACACAATACTGTATCATAATCACAACAGGTTCTGGGTACGAATGACAGAAATTCTTGCACTTAGCAGGAACAAAGTGAAGATTATGATGAAAATTTTGTTCTTTACATAACTAGCTGCATGCCTTGTTATTTACAGTTTCCATAAAGGCAATATTTATAATTTAAGTCAATAAAATACCAAAATCTTAAATGGACATTATGACATAGCGTTTTCAATAAATGAACAAATATACTATAATATACCTACATAGTATCATTTCCACGTTTGTACTGACTAAGATATAATCCCGCTAGATCTCCTACAAGAGGTCCAGTAAAATTCATTTCGATCGTATATTGCTCTCCTGGTACAATATCAGAGTCTAAGAAAAATATTTCGAACTGTCTCTGCTTATCGGTCTGTCTTTGGCCTGAAAACAGTTATTAGAAGTAGTTTCGTAAATGTATCTAAGAGTTATATCATTAAACTATCTGCACACCAAAAATTTGTGTAATCTTATTTCTATACCTTGTTACAAGGAAAGACTCTTTAAATTTACAAGACAGCTGGACTAGAAATAACATGAATAGTTACTTACCTTTATACTTTGGACCTGAAGAACCATCTTGCTTCCCAAAACTAATGCTCCCTTCATCAATATTCAGCTTGTTTGCATGCAATGTAACATTTCGTCCTTCGTGCTTTGCCGTCATAAATATTTTAACATATCCTTCAAAGTTGAACTTCTTGGGGTCCTTCCCATACATGTTTGGCTTCAGCTCAATTTTGTATGAATCGGGAACCAGATGTCCCGGAAGTCGAACGTCCTTCACCCTCGTATCATGAGGTGTTCCGACTTCATCTAACCATGTGGCGACACTTTGTCTGTTCTTCTTCATCCACTCTATGTTGCTCTCTGTTTTCTCAATGGCCTGCTGGAATGCTCGGCTGCCAGTACCCATGTTAGGATATTGTTCGAGAAAATCGCGCAGCTGCAAAACAAAAACGAACATATTTATAACCGAAGTTCGTTTACAAGTGCAAGAACTTTAAAACCTAGATGCAAACAAGCTTTTATGAACTATCAAAAAACTAAAGAGGCTTGTAAGGAACAAACACAGTGAATGGACAAGCTTAAAGGAATATCCCTGAATAGTGAAACTATACCTGTTTCAACTGAAATTCTGTATTAAACGTAGCTGTGATTCCTGAAATCAGTCTTGCAAAGGAGAATACACCTTTCCCGTACCTGCAAAAAAAACAAATCCACCAATTCTTTGAGGGTCTTATTATTTAATTGATATTCCAGTAGAATCTAGGGATATTTTCTGAAGAAAACTGGTTCTTCTTGATCATTGTTAATGTCTTGTTGTAATCAGTAAGAGTATTTTTCTGTTTTGTTTAAAGAATACCCCATCTTTGAAATATACAGTTAAGACGGCTTTTAAAAATAAAGATATTTATATATTTACTTTGGTACTCGTCTGAGAGCAGCAGAGATGTATTCAAAAGGCTCTTCTAAAATATATGATTGTAGTAACGTCGCTCTGAGATACTATCACAGGTAACTGAAATTCAACTTATTTTGTAAAATTATTATAGATTTATTTACAACAAACTAGATAACATTACAGTTACTAAAACCTAGCTTACATTAATTTTATACAATAATGACTCTATTTACGTGTTGAAAAGATAGTCCCAGCGTCCTCTTACAAAATCCCAAGCCAGGGACTGTCCAACTGGATTCGCTCCAATGTACAAAATAACGGCTGTTGCGTCTTGTTTCCGAACCACACTTGGCGTGACACTTATTTCCAGGTATCTAAATGATATATATAAATAAAGAAAAAATGTTGTAAAAAAAAGAAAGAAAGTATAAAATACTGTAAAAAAGACTGTGTATAGAAAGTAATTAATATCCAGTATATCTTTTATGTTGAAAGCAACCAACTATAAGACTAAAATGTTTATTAGGAAAGGAGCGCAAGTTGTGTCCGGTGGCAAATGCCTTGTGTTACACATATAACCTTTCACCCAGGCATGAGAACGTACTGCCAAAGAAAGATGCTTCAGCCTGAGCGATTAGGGCAATATTCCATAAAAAATCGATTTAAAAGTGACATGAAATACTTTATGATGTTATTTACCTGCTAAGTAACCACGTGCTTTTCGTGCAGGCTAGCGCTTTCGACAATGTGACCTTTTCAGTTGCAACTGAAGATGCTTTGAACTGCTCAAAGACAAACTCCCATTCCTTAACGCCACCTTCAGCAACAGCAGTGCAATAAACAGCTTGTCTTAAATCGGGGTCAATACTGAAAGATAGCAATTACCTAAAATAGCAATACATTACAGGTATACTGGACAATACCTGGGTAATGTAAAATTGTTGATTTCATTTGGAAAGGGACTTTAATTTTCAATCACTCCTTTGAGTCCAATGGCTTAGCCCTGCAAGTAATGAGGACACATTTAACACCCTTCAAGTTCATGAATTTTAGATATTATTTACAATATACCTTATTTGATAACTATTTCGTATACATTTTTTTCAAATAATCTTAACAAAGGACTGCAACTTACGGATTTTTATCGGGATTGTCCATCCATTTCTGAAACAGCTGCTTTGCATGTTGAGTACAATCCTTTAAGCCGTAAGAACATGCTAGCTGCACGATGTCACTTCTTATAAGTCTGAAATAAATATGTGCAGACTTCAATGCTTAAACTTGTGAAAATATTGTTTCGGAGGGCGACAATAAACTGTTGCAAATCTGAAGTCGACTGCAACGTTATACAAAAATCTAAACAAACAACAACGACGAAAAACAACAATAAAAAAGAAACAAAAACAAATCACATATTTACTTAAACATGTAGGGAGGGGCGGGATTGTGGAATACCAGTAGTGAGACATTTCGATTCTGAAAACGAAATTCATCAGTAGATTATGTTACATTTTGACTCCTTAACAATGACTCAATTAAATTACAACATATTTTATGACAATGTTAGGGCTTTCAAAGTAATTTATAGGTGAAATATACTTACGACTCAATATGTGTGGCATTGGTGTCGTCCATTCCAAAATGTTTAAAAGGGTCCGTCAGTTTGGACAGCATGAAATTCTTGATTGATATGAAAAACAAGTTTGCACAGAGTCATTAACATGCAAAATAAATAAGAGGTACAGAACACTTTGCCATTACTTAACTGCAAAATCTTAGTTCAGAATAAAAAAGGACGGTTCTAGCCCGTCATTTTACTTACGGACATAATGGAAAAATAAGCTAGTCCAGTCCAGTTGAACAATCTTTAGCAATAACATACACGTTCATCGCCGCAATTCAGTAGTATCAAAAACAAAATTAGTGCAATAAATTACAAAAAGAAATATTATAAAATGACAGCAAACTGGCTCAGATTGTTACATCTAAGGATAATGTACCTCGAATTGTCCATAAAGTTCAGTTTTTCTCAACATGTCGTCCAGATACTGGAGCTGGGTTCTTGCTGCATACCACGGTACATAATCATGTTCCTCGTCGAGATATTCTAGAACATTTAGAGCTATACCAGTTGACAACTGTCCTGCCCTGAAAAAAGATCAACTAGGTTAGACAAAACATTCTCTTCATCTACCCTCACATGTATTATGAAGTAGAATAGCAGTGCCACAAGAACGGTTCCTTTATTTTATTGCGCCAACATATCAGGCCATTTTTAAAAAAAAGTTACTGAATAGATGTACATGTAATAAATAATTGATAAAACGTCATAAAACAATTTTTCGACGCACGAACTGGTCTGGTTTTCAGAAGGCAGTCATCAAGAATAGTTTAGTATATAATGAATGAATTTGAAAAGAGCAAGACAGAGCTTATCTGAGGTACAGGGTAAGTTCTTGAACTTTATATTTTCAGTACTCTTCCATTTGTTTTACAGCAAGTAGATTTTAAAATTTTGCTTTTCTTTTATACGTTCGTGTATTAGAAACGGTTTTCATTCCTGTTTTATCTATGGACAAAACTGATTTCTTTAAGGAAAAACATTACTCTTATAACAATTTTACTAAAATAACGATCTCAATTTGACATTGGGATACGGCTAAAAGAGCACACAAAAATAGCTTTTAATCTTTTTTAAAGATTACAAATTCTTATATCTATTTGATGTGATTTCAAGGGGTAAAGACAACTGACAAAATATAAATCGAGTGGAGCAAACCACTAAAGTAGTAATGGACAGATTGACGTTAAATTTGAGGGAAAAAATGAAAGAAAACTGTGACAATTATTGTTACTCTTAGTATATTCTTAAGTACAGCTTTCTGTGTTTTTGAAGGATTGCAGGCTTCGTTATTTGTCAATAAAAACTTAGGGTAATAAGATAGTTGATGTATTTGAAAACAGAACTTTCTTTAGAAAAGACAAGATTGCTTGTATACATCCATAAACTTTCTTAACAACCTACACATATAATATTCAAAAGACTTCATCCGTGCTTCTAAACACGCATGTATTCAATCATATTAAGTACGCCTCTTTTCTTTAAATGACAAAACTGTACCTTGCTAAACTCCATGCGTCATTAATTATCTGGGCTCTGTTAATGTTAGAAATCACCTGAAAAGGATAATAGTTAAGGCACAAACTGTATGTTAGGATGTGTTTTCTGTTGACGATTACAACAGACATCAAAACGACTTTAACTATTACAACTGTCTTTTTTTAACCAATCGATTATTTTCTAGTTTTATTTCCACTACAAACATGCGGTTTTAATAACTTATGAATTGACAAATTTATGTGAAAAATTCGATAAAGGTGAAAGCGCACACTTTTATCATTTATTTCAGCAGATAACACCGCTTGACGCCTGTCTTGTTTAATTTTGCGTTTTATGTTTCGGAAAGAAAGGTTATCAAACAACCAAAAACAAATATGATAAATATAAAGATAAAGACAAATTGATATTCACTCACTAGTTTTTTTTAAACTAGATAGATAGATAACTTTTTTTATTCCTCCAAATATTGAAGAGCAGATTCAACATTCAGGTATTTCAAGTTGTAGTATTTTGAGCATAAATACCTTGTGCTTAGATTTGAGTTGTTGAATCAGTGCCCTCCAGTTTGAATCTTCGTAATTAACTCTGTAATAACCATACTGTTGTATATTACCCAGAACCCATTCGTCCTCGCCTATGTTTAACTGAATGTCTGCAATATAAAAAGTTTCTTGTTAAAGAGTTGCCAGGAAGAGAAAAAAGAAACGATTTTTGTAAGACGTCTGTCTAATTAACCAAGAAATTATAATGGATTAAATTTTAATTGCATAGAAAATAATTTTCAATTTTACTGAAGTGAGTGAAATACAGCAATGTTTCCCTGAATGTAAAAATTTATTTATAAGATCATCATATCTATACATAGAGCTATAAATAGGTTTTTGGAAACTTATAAAAATAGTAAGGAAAAAAACCTCACAGAAATCGACAGCAAACAACTTTTTCATAATCATTTTCTCAAAATCATATGTCTTGTATGACATGGTTGAGGGTCAACTATTGGTCCTTCCTGGCGTTCCTCCCGCCCCACTCTCTTCGATTAAAACCAAGAAAACCATATCGAAGATGTCATATTTCAACGTATTTGTTTTCACGTGTCTTTTTGGAAAACGGAACAGATAAATTAAGAATGTGTTAAAGCTTTAAGTGTAACGTACCTGTAGTGTCATCATGTAACCAGTGAATGTCTGAATTAGTAAGGTTAAAGTTTGGAGAAGAACCAGTCGTGAACGTGAATGGAATTTCCCATTTATATCTAGAACAGAAATTAAAAATGAAAATTTTTGATCACACGACACAGATCCTCTGTTCATGAAAATATCAAATTGTATCTATATAGCTTTTAAATGGAAATCTTCAAGGAAGATTTTATTTCCATAAAATGCATTTTTTGAAAACTTCATTTTTGCGTCGTATTTAGACTTGTGTTAAATTTAACAGCCGTCGAATTCAACAAGCTTTGAAATCGTTTTTAACAGTTAAAGTTTAACAAAACACATTTATACGCATTTATAGACACCTGCTCATGCTATTTCTTGATAATATCACATAATATAATTATTTCTTCTCTTAAATAAGGTCAAGAAAGGAAAATTGCTGCATCAGAGGAACAAGAATTTCATTTTCGCATACACAAAGTTTCTAAATGGAACATATTTTATTCGCTAAAGATCCTGCATATTACCCCTTAATAGCATCATAAGATTTTGTTTTATTTCAAACTTTTTTTAAAAAAAGCTTCTTTCCAAATCGTTTCAATATTTTTCAAATCGTTTTTTAATATTCTTACTTTGATTTGTCAGCTGAAACCATTTGAACTTGCTGAAAAGGTAATGCAGAAATTGTCTAAAAACGTCAAGATGAAATTGTCTAATAAAACAAGATGAAATTGTCTAAAAAAACAAGATGAAATTGTCTAATAAAACAAGATGATAAAAGAATGATATCATTCATCATTCTTTATCTTTGTTATTCTCACCCAAATTTACTGTGATACTTTCCGGGATCCTGTGCATTCTTGTTCTTCAAAAACCTACTTTGCTGCAGATGAATCTTGCCGTTTTGTTTGGTAACCATGACAACGGGGTAATTCATCTGAAGTGTCCATGTATCCATTATCTTCTTAACATCCACGCTATGACCATCCGTGACAGATTGCTTTAATGTAAAAAAAATATTTAAATTTCGACAAAAGCTCGTTATTTCCTTGTGTGTTCTCCTTATGTACAAAAAATTACATGTGCTTACCAAAAGGGAACAATGACAACATTAACCTGTGAAAAGTTACCAATCTAACGAATTCGGATATGGTCTAATTGTATAGTTGAATTTCAACTCCTTGTACGTCTTCTAACCGTTGCTGTCCGACCGAATGGATCCACAATTTAAAAAAAATGTTTTAGTTTTTTTTGTTGTTTGCACAATACATTCCAATCCCACCCACTACGACCTATCGCATATATCATTAATTTATCACATGATCATGAATTATCTCTCGATTTGTCTTTACGAGAAATTCTAGGGTTGCAAAAACAGTCACTCTGTATATCTGAGTACATACCGTTGACCAAGCATTCCATAGATCATTGTGTCCTGCGTTACCATATTTATGATTGTTCAGATACAGCTGAAAAATATATTTGAAATATTAGATGTATATTGTATTAATTTCGTCTGCTATTAAATGTTTCACAAACACAAAATTTTAAAAAATGTCAATAACACTTAACTTATGAGTTATCTGCTCATAAAGAAGTTCTTTCAGCTTATTTCAAAGATACAATCTTTTTAGGTTGAGAGGCCATTCAACAGGTTGTAGCCAAAGATTCCACAAAGTCGCCCCACTCAAAATGCTTCTACAACTGTAGGTAAACCCCCTTGAAGTTGTCATCGAGAGAAAGACTATCAAAAACAATATAGCGGAGTCTAAAATCATTGTCAAATTCAATGACTATATTTATACGTTTGCCTCAATTTATTGTAAGGTATCTACAATGAATCTTTTAAGATTTTTCTTCTTTGGTACAAGTATCACAAAGGTCATGTCTTCTGGGCAGTACTTACGTGTAATCCTTTTTTAAACGTTTCTTCGCCGAGAACAAATCTAATCATTCGTATCACAGAACCACCCTGAAAGACAAAACAAAATAGCATTAAAATGTTCAAACTAATTATATGTCATAACAAATTCAAATAGAATGTTGCCTTTTATTTTTACTAAGTTTATCAACACTCGTACCAACGTCTTCTTAAAAGCAGACCGCCTGTTTTTTTTATCTTCTGTGTTGGAAATATATATTACATGAAAGACTCTCGATAAAGTGATTAAAGTTAAACTTATATATTTGACTGTGGATATTACAAAAATATTTTCATTGATATATAAATGCTGCTTCATATCTCATCTTCGTTTAATAAAGTTACTGTTTCATGCATGTTTTGTCATTGTTTTTATTATCTTGAAGGCGATACACAAACATACCGGTATTTAATCTTCTACTCACAATTACAGGGTTCTTCCTAATAGAAAAGGTCGCATATTTTCATGGAACATAAATTAGACCTACTTTATCATAAGATATAGCATCAAATATCTCGTGTATTTCATCTGGATTGTCTACGGGCACATAAATCGGATGTGACGTAACCAAAGAATCAAACTCGAACGCTGCATGGGTTGTCGCGGCAACGAATTGCTCAAACTGAAAGAAACACAACGTCGGAAGTAATGATTTATATCATCTCAACAAGAAATCTGACAAAATAATATCACACAAGACTACAAAATCATATCAAACCACTGTCAAAGTTAATTTAAAAAACGACATTTTATCACAGAAGTATATCCATTTCTTCTAAAACCTAACATGTTCACGCTTCATACCAAACAACTTATAATGTAAGTAAAAAGCGGTAAAAACAAAAAATGTAAGCTGAAATGACTTAGCTGAAATACTTGATTTAGATTCTAAATGGTTTCGCAATACATAGTAAAACAGTAAGAAGATATAAAAGTTTCAGGGAATTAAATACCATTTTCCAATCGGGATGCAAGAAATCAGCACCCATGTGTTCTACAAATCTCGCAAAACCTTCATTCAACCAAAGGTCATCCCACCAGGCCATCGTTACTAGGTCTCCGAACCACTAGACAAAATTTAACAAGTTTAGTTTTTTAGTTTCATGTGACCGACCCTCGGAAATAAATTCATTCACACCAAAAGTAAATTAATTTCCTGTATTGCGTAAACAAGCTAGTAAATCTAATTTAAACAGAAAGGGATATTACCACACGCATGTGACATAAATCAGCGAATATCTGATCTATATATATCTGTTGTAGTATTTACAATATAACTATCAAAAGAAGTTTCAAAGCAAACAGGTTTTTACTGTTAGCAAACTGTAAGTTAAGTTTCTTATCAGAAGATAATGTACACAGTTTAAAATAATATCAGTTTTTTTATCTTTCTTCCCAAACTTCTGTATCTTAAATAAAATGATTACAAATCAAAAACCTTCAAATAAGCACAAAAACAATCTACAAGTGTGCAGTTTGCACAGTATGAAAACAGAGTGTACCAATGCACTAAGCAGGAGAAGATTTTATCAAAACATTTGACAAAAATAAAGCTTGCTAGCAAAAAAAAAAATGAATGAAATAAAAAATGAATAAATAAGATAATGAGATACAAGACTAAACCTTTGTGTTCCTACAGTATATCATGTTTGAGACTGCAGACATGCTTAACCATTAATACCCTCCTAAGGATTTTCTCAAAATGGAGATGCAGGTTCCCACGTTATTCGAAAACACTTAGAATCGACAATCTGACGCAGTTGCCCTTTTACCTCCCCTGATTCTATGCAATGGATTTAAGCTTTGTTATTTATGTGGCTGTTGCTTTGGAATATTGTACGGGAAATAAACATCTAGTCCACAGTTTCTTTCCGGGAAAACATTATAATTTTTTTCTCTACCTAATTTGTAAAATGGTTCAAATCTGGAATTTGGCAAAAATACGTGATTCGTTCACCTGATGGGCAAGCTCGTGTGTTATTATGGTTACAATGTTCTGTCTGTCAGTCTCAGAGGACACACCTTGGTTGTACAACATGGCTGACTCCCTGTAGGTGATCAAGCCCCAGTTCTCCATAGCTCCAGCACGAAAATCAGGCAAGGCTATCATGTCTACATTTTGCATGGAAATTTGTTAATCTGTCATAATGCAGCGGGTTATTGGAAAAAGTAAGGCTGCTAGTTTGATGTTGTAACATTGTTGTTGTTGTTTTCCAATCTCGTATATCTTTTTTTGTCATATGAATTAAAAATTATATAAATGTTGCAACATTGTAGATGTTAATCCAAAATAAAAGAAATACTTTATTTAAAGAATTGTAATCATTTTACTGATATGCAAGTAAAACATGGAGATGCGCAAAACTATCTCAAATTGAAGATGTTTTGTTCAATATTTGGTTTTTTACATCATTAAACACACAGCTTTAAGGTTTGATCACCTACAGGACCGCCATACTGAGATTGTTCTCAAAATCAATAGACACATTAGCATCTAATGCCAATAGCTAAAGTCTGTACTGGTATACAAACTTGAAGAACAATCTTAAAGCAAGCTTGGAAGCATTCAGAAAGGTGTGTAAAAGAATTTGTCTAAGCGTAGCTGTATTTTGTACTGTAAAACCTGATGAGCCAATTCATGAGTGACAACAACAGTGACTCTTTGTCTGTTTTTCTCTGACGACACCTCCGGGTAAAACAACATAGCGGTCTCTCTGTACGTTATAAGCCCCCAATTTTCCATTGCCCCCGCTGCAAAGTCTGGTATAGCAATCATGTCTGTGTATAGATTAAACGAAACATTATAGATCTGTCACAAGGCATCCAAAAACTTTTTCTCTTTTTTTTTCCGTAATGAGAAACCGCCATGTTGAAATCACAGCTGACACCCTAAATACTGTAATTAGAGCCTAGAGCAACAGTTTTCAAAGCATTTTGGTCAGAGTATATACCCCGGTCCTGGTTATACTCGTAAACCTTAGTATTTCCAAACTTTCGTTTTTCCAAATTTCCCTATTTCCAAACATTCGTATTTCCAAACTTTCGTGTTTCCATTTGTCATATTTATCGTTTATTTATATTTCAATGTTTTTGAAAATTAAACACCACACAGCAGGAATGAGTGTCATCTGTGAATATTAGTGATACAAAAACATCATCAAAATATCCAAAGACCTGATGTGCTAGTTCATGAGTGACCACAACAGTCACCCTCTGTCTGTTTTTCTCCGATGACACTCCAGGATAAAACAGCATGGCGGTCTCTCTATATGTGATCAAACCCCAATTTTCCATCGCCCCGAGCCCAAAATCTGGGATAGCTATCATATCTAAGTGAAAAAGAAAGCCCATGGTTTAAGTCTGAGTTTGATGCACAGAAGAACTTCATAAACCTTTACCATTTAATACTTTAAAATAGTGTTTGACATGTTCCCTTTGTTTTCGCCAATATTTCTTTACCCTACCTAGCTTTTGTATATGCAATTTATGCTAAGAAAAAAAGGCAAATCAGGAGTTCAGAGAATTTCATTCCGATTCCTACGTCTTTTTAAATGTCAAAAAAATATAGAAAATATATAAAAGATAAAATAAATAAGTAAAAATTACTTTAGTTACCTTGCTTAGGCAATGGGAAATCAATACCGAAATAGTTTTCGTAATTGACAATTGTTCTTACTCCGACGTCTAGAGCAATTTCGGTTTGGTCCACGGATTGTGGTCTTGCCCAAGCTCCGTACTTTAGATGGTTAGCTGTAAATTTCTCAGTTTTGTTGAAATGGCCGACCACAAACGCCAAAAGGTACGTTGACATTCTTTCTGACATTAGATACCTATCTTCCACGTAATCGTTTGCGCTGAAATATATAACATAAAAAATCATTTCAAGACCTAGTCTATTTCGATTCAAAAATGCCATATCTCTAAATTGTTCTATATCTCTAAACAGTGAAAAATTCTCTGAATTCGATCTGAAGGAAAAATATTTGAAATCAATACACATAATCGAAAAAATATGAAGACTTGAAATATTGTACAGAAAGTCCAATAATTGTATAGTCAAGGTCACCAAACACTTAAAACCACCCACACTGAGTTACAAAAATTCACAAATTGATTAAAAGAACACACAATCAAGACTAAAAAAGGAAACTGCACACAATTTTCTTTTTAAACAAAGGATTCACTTGTTCTTTTTTACCTATTTAAGAACCTTTAATGATATTAATTCGCCAGAGATAATCATTTGTTCATACTTTCTCTACAAATTACGCAGATATTAATAAAGAATTTGCGTTCATTACGGTGTTCTTTGAATGCTTTTGTAAAAATCAAATATAAACATTATAGACAGTCTAATGATTTTAAACATAATAATTGTTTCCAATGATATTGCATCATCAATTTAACAAATGAATTCTGTTGCACTAGAATTTTCAGAAAATATTTTTTTTCTTTATGAATTATTTTAAGGTAACCCTTAACGAGTGATTTTTAATTTAATTTTACGACGCTGTACTTTAGACTTGGTATAAATTTTTGTTAAGGTTGTCTTACGCATGAAATTAAAGGATATTAAGTGTATGATGCTAAAGTCACCAAGGAAATCACGTGAAATGAGAACCTAAAGAAATTACGTTAGAAATGGAAAACCTAACCGTTTGTTTAAACTTCCAGAATCAACCAGAAAAGAAAGACATTCAAGGCTGAGAGATTTTAGCCGCAGTTAGATAAAAAAAAATTAAAAAAACTAAAATGATTTCTTTGGTATGAACTGTTCTCTGCATTGCCAAGAAAAAACACACGACCGAGGAAATCTTAGTTATTCAACGAAATTCACACTTACATCGGTACACTGTTGGCCTGTGGCATGTTTGATAAGGAGATGAGGTGTTTCTTCCTCACCAAGGTCACTGTAAACTTCGCCTTCATTGCTGGTTCATCGAAACAAGGGAATGCTTTACGGGCATCTGTCGGCTCAAACTGTGTCGTGGCTAAATATCTGGAACACATTTATTATGTTCAATATCAGAAAATACTGGCTGGTCAGATCACCTTAAGGAAAGAAACAGACTGTAACACACTTGTTTGACGTAGATGTTTAAGTTGGCACATACCCACAAATAGTCCCGTTATAATAGTATAACCAGAAGTTATAACCAAAACTGTTACAGGAGTTTTCTTTTCTTCTGATTTTTGAGGGAACCCTTTGTCAAAAAGGGTCTTCAATGGTCTAACTAAAAGGGTCTAAACTTGTCAGTACTTACACAGTATTATTGCCTTCTTTGTAACTACTTAAGTAAAATCCTTGTAAATCATCTTTTAAAGGTCCAACAAAGTCCATGGACAGTTGGTACTGTGATCCAGCAGTTGTATCTTTATCCAAATGGATTATCAGAAACTGGCGCTCTTTATCTTCTGTATGTTTTACGTAGTTTGGTGAGCTCCCCGTGCCCGACTTCAAACTGAACTTGACTGTGTCTTCTGTTATCTGTAATAAATACTAATACTTTAATAGTATATCATACACTTGAAATGCCTCTGACTTTGATTATGTTCATTAAATATTAAATTCAAAGACAACTATCATTTTCGAGATTTTGATAATGCTTTCCTGAAAATGCCTACACCATACTTTCGTTGCTAAATTTGACAAACCATATTGTAACCTATTTTCTGACATGTTTTTGCGCCGGAAGACTCTTTTTTACAGTTCAAGCAACAACCTTCAAAGGTTTAAAGTCCCTTATGTGTTAATATTTAGCATCATCTCTACTAAGCTGAATACAAAAGTATTTTCATACCCTACTATGCCATTTCGAAATAACACTGTATACAGAAATATAACTTAAAGGGTTTTGATAAAAACAAAGATGTACAATAATGCCACATTCTTACGTTAAGCATGTTGATATGTAGAATAACGTTGTTTGTCACTTTAGTGCAGTTTAAATCAATTGTAACTTTTCCTTCAAAAGTGAATTTCGACGGATCTCCGGTATACATTTCGGGCTTTAGACGTAGATCGTAATGTTCTGGGACCAGAGCTGTTTGGAGTCGAACATCCTTGAGAACAGGCATTGCGGTTGTCGCCGACGGAGATATACTGGATGTCCTAGCGTTATCTGGGGCTGTGGAACCTATTGTAAATATCATATGAGAGCTGAGTTTGTCCTGAATATTTTTTGGATAAAACATGAATAACTGAAACTTTTCAAGATTTACTTCAAACTTTGCTTCTTATTACTTAGAAGGTAACCTATTTGAATTTGCACAAGTTGGAATATTCTGCTGCACGAATTTTCTATTGTTTATTTTTTTCTTTTTTGCACATTTCGAGCTTCTTAAACAATGTTGCAACCAGATGTTGATGGACAGGAGAACATGTAATATAGTATTTTCACAAATGCAATCAATTATGTTATATTATATAATTAAATTATGTTCGGTTCATTCAACTTCTGCGAAATAAAAGCAACACAACTAAGCCATTACAAAATTGATCGAGCTAGGAGTCAGCCTTTGTGTAAAATACATGTATTCACAATGTTGGCACCAATCCTCCATAACTTTATCTTCTCAATGATATATCCGAACAAAGAGAGAATAAAAAAAAAATATTTATTGTTACTTATGGGTATGTATCAGACCGTTGCCAGATTAATATAACACTTATGTATACATGTGACATTTCAATAAACCTTTTTAAGCTCAGTTGTTCGTTAAAAGGACAACCGCAGGATAAAAAGGATGACTGATTAATATCTAAAATGTGTGGATGACATGAACCTGTTCGCCAGTATAAGTTATTAATCTTCTGTCGAATGAAATTCAATATGATTCAATTGTTGTGGAACATAGGTAATATAGTTCGAACTCGATTGGGTTCGATATAATTTTTCTATACAATAAAATTTGTTAAATCTTTAATTGAAGATTAATTACCCAAACTGTCTGAAAGCAGACGACCAAATTTGCTACAGTTGCGACCTTCTATAAATATCCCCTGGAACTGTTTCTAATGTTTCTTGTATTTTTGTATTCTTGCTACATTTTTGTTAGCTTTTTAGTAAGAAACCGAAAATTGACATACACTGAATTCCTGCTTCTTATGGGGAAAAAAAAATGCTTTTCACCAGCCGCCTTTCCTGATCATTAAATATATTTCAGAAGCATCTTTATCGATTGACTTATCAAATATAATGATACACTTATCAAATATAATGATACACTTATCAAATATAACGATACACTTATATAATGATCTACTTATTCAATATACCGAAACACTTATTAAATATATACTGAAACACTTATTAAATTTACTAATAAATTTATTAAATATTATGATAAACATATTAAATATAATGATAAACTTATTAAATATACTGATACACTTATTAGATATACTGATGTACTTATTAAATATAATGATACACTTATCAAATATACTGATACACTTATTAGATATACTGATAAACTAATCATATATGCTGATACACTCATTAAATATACTGATACACTTATTAAATAAAACGATAAATATATTAAATATGCTGATACACTTATTAAATATACTGATAAACGTATTAAATATACTGATAAACTTATTATTTATAATGATAAACTTATGAAATATACTGATACACTTATAAAATATACTGATACACTAATTAGGTATAATGATAACCTTATTAAATATAATGATAACCTTATTAAATATATGATACACTTATTAAATATACTGATACACTTATTAAATATAATTATAAACTTATTACAAATAATGATAACCTTATTAAATATAATGATAACTTTATCAAATTTACTGATAAACTTATTAAATGTACTGATAATTTTATTATATATAATGATAAACTTACTAAATGTAATGATATACTCAATAAATATACTGATATACTTAACTAATAGTCTTATATACTTGATAAATACAATGATACACTTATTAAATATGCTAATAAACTTATCAAATATAAAGATATACCCAATTAATATAATGATATACGTATCTAATATACTGATATACTTATTAAATATCCTAATAAACTTATCACATATAAAGATATACCCAATGAATATAATGATATACGTATCTAATATACTGATATACTTATTATATATAATGATATACGTATCTAATATACTGATATACTTATTATATATAATGATATACGTATCTAATATACTGATATACTTATTAAATATAATGATATACGTATTTAATATACTGATATACGTATCTAATATACTGATATACTTATCTAATATACTGATATACGTATCTAATATAATGATATACGTATCTAATATACTGATATACTTATCTAATATACTGATATACTTATCTAATATACTGATATACTTATCTAATATACTGATATACTTATCTAATATAATGATATACTTATCTAATATACTGATATACTTATCTAATATACTGATATACGTATCTAATATAATGATATACGTATCTAATATACTGATATACTTATTAAATATACTGATATACTTATCTAATATAATGATATACTTATCTAATATACTGATATACTTATCTAATATACTGATATACGTATCTAATATACTGATATACGTATCTAATATACTGATATACTTATCTAATATACTGATATACGTATCTAATATAATGATATACGTATCTGATATACTGATATACTTATTAAATATACTGGTCTACTTATTAAATATAATGTTCTACTTATTAGGTATACAAGGCTTTTTTTAGATATAATGATATTATGATTATAGTGACCTACTTATTAAGAATAATGATTTACAAGGAATGTTGCTTTTTATTTCAAAAGCTTTTTTTGTTTACCAAGCCTTTAACCACTCGTTCCAAATCTTTAGCAAGACCGGAATTATCACATATCTGGTCTGTCCTAATTTCATGCAAGATGACACACGCTTGTCGTATGGCTCATTGCACATTCTTCTTGGCTGATAAAATCCGGTGTACAAATATAACATTTAAGTGTGCAATACAAATGACCTCTTTTTTCATCCGCGCTTATCAAAATGAATAACACGAAGAAAGGTCTCATTGTCACAAGATCTTAGGCTGTACCCCTAGAAACACAGCAACGAGGAAGAGTTAGTGACAGATAGCACTTGGCAACCAAATTTTGTTCTCTTAAACTAATTCGGTCAAAATTTGTTTTTGCTCTTAAGCTATTTTCAAATAGTGATATAACCGTGGATAGAAAACGCACCGCTCCCATCTACCGCAAATAAAATGTTATTGCAGGATTCTATGAAGCTCTGATAACAGTTAAATTTTGCGTTAAAATCCTTGACACGGTGGTGATATTTAGCGGTCAGTGGGTACATATTAAGGGTTTGTAATTTCATAATCGCATCAGAACGTAAAATGGCGATAACGTCACGCCCTTTGAAGTTAGAAAACAGAAAATAAGGGCTTCGTTAGAATGTGAAACATTGCGCGTACACTTACAAACGTATGACGCACTGAACAACTGTATCTGTTGAACAAACATTGAATAGCAAAGTTATCTAACACTAGCGATGGGCTAAGATAGTAAGAAGTAAAGATTAAAATATCACACAAAAATATCATTATGCTCAATTCTTAAGTCAGACCATTACTCTGTTGTTTTTTTTATTCAATCATAAGAATAGCGATGACAAATTTGTGTAGACCAATTGGGCTGTATTTTTGACTTTCAAAAAAAAATAGTGATATCTTTAAGGCATGAACTGCTGCTTCTGTATGTAACGATATAAAACAGTAATATGTTTGTTACATGATATATAACTTTTAGATCAGTGAAATCCAGGGCAATTACCAATACGCCCTTACTAAAAGTACCACGCGTCAAAGTGGCATTTGAATGCAAAATAAACTTTCAATCTCAAAAGTTCTTTGTGGTCTATCGTTCACCTTCAAGGTATATCACTAAGACAATCTTTTCTAAGTGTTAATGCCAGGCTTATTTGCATTTTTACCGTTCAATTATTATTATATGAACATATTTATTTCTGAATACTTTACCTTGATTATTTTTAGACCCGCCTTTCTGCAGTTCTTGCTCCGCCCTAACGGCATATGTGTCAGGAAAACTGCATTCAATTGGACGATTCTCAGCAAAGTGCACAATAAGACCAACCCCCACGGCTATCAAAATTGCAACTAATGCCAAAAGAAAACCTAAAAAGAGAACAAAGAAGATTTCCTTTAAATTACAAAACGAGCACTTTCTGGGGGACAAAAATACTAGGAAGAAAAAAAAGAAAAAAACCTGAAAAAATTTCAGCCATTAAACAAGGTAATAAAAAACTGTTGAGATGAATTAACGAGTGTTCGGTAAAAGTCTTAAAAGATAGTTCACGTCCTTCTTAATAAAATGTACATTTTTAATTTCTGAAGTTCTGAGATTTATTCTTCTTTTAATAGAATTTTAATGATAATAATAATCATAATAATGACAATAATAATAATTTAGTAATAATAATGATGATGATGATAATAATAATAATAATTTAGTAATAATAACGATAATAATAAAACGTGGAGATAAAACCAGTAGAAAAAATATATCAGTCTGATGCAATATTTCGTTTAATTTGCACCAGGTTTTGCATAATACTTTGGTTGTGAAGATATTGAACATACTTTAATCTTATAATGACAAACAGACATACAGTACATTTATAAAGTCCTTAAATGAGTTTTTTCCGAGTAATATATAATAAACAATATAAATATCTCAGAGTCGTGCCGAAACAAAATGCAAGAGAAAAACAACAACAACAAAACAATAGAATATTAATGCAATGATACATCTTCAAACTTCCGTTTTTTGTTTTTGTTTTTTTGTTTTTGTTTTTTTTTCAACATTTTAAGCGAAAACATATTAAAAATACATGTATTTTTTCCGGATATTAAAGCCTTTCCTGTATACAAATTTCATTTCTATTTTTAAAACAATTTTTCATAAATTAAATATATGAATTATACACTCTGTGTGTTCCAATGTCCTTCGATAAAAAATAAATATATTGACATACTTAGTAAAAACATTTTGTCATTCAACTCCAAATCATAACAAAATAATGCATCAACAATCTTGATTTTCTGAAAGTACAGTGCAAAAAAACTGAATATATCTATAGATAAAATCAAATAAAAACTTTTCAGATTTCAAATAAGATTTACCTGTGGCGGTCTTAACAAAACACCCTCCATCTTTTCCTGTCATCTTCTTGTCCTCTCCAATGATGGCTGTTTCGGAGCCCGAAAAACTATTTAACTCATACCTTGACGACATGACACCCCGTAGTGCTATACAAACAAGTGCACGCGCTCTGTTACCCGTGAAATGTAACTGTCTGATAAATATCGCTAAGGTCAAGGACGGGCAGATTACTTAATATTATCTCATTGTTGCTTAGTTAGAAGTAAAGGTTTAGCTGTTCTATCATTTCCGTATGACCTTCATGTATATATATCTTATATATGTGATTTTAAACGAATTTCACAGTCAATTATTAACTCTATGTGGTGTACAGGACAAGGTATTGTGTTTGTTTTCTTTTTCTTGGGGTTTCTGCATCCGGTACCGACAAATAGTATCTTTTTGATTTTATTAATCGTCGGTACCGGTTGCCCATATGATCGACGGCCCCTGCAGAGGTTATGCAAGATACAGAAAGCATCATATTTCAGAGACACCTCTGGTTTTTTTCCATCCTTATGATAAAGCGCTGGTACGTTGGATCCCAATTTAACATCTCACCCGAAGGACAAAAAGGAATTTTGGTGGAGGAGCTGGTAATCGAACTTCCGACCCCTGGATTACCAGTGCAGTGCGTTACCACTGAACCCCTGATCCGCTATATGAGCTAATTAAGATGTCCCCTTCTTACTTATATTTAAGTTTATATTTAGCGAAAAAAACAAACAAACAAAAAAACATGAATAATCTGAAAATACTGTAAAAGTATATTATAAACTGCGCCGCGAAGTTGAATTTTGCTTACTCATGGAAACAAATAAACCCACGAAAAAGTACACGTACTATAAGTAATAAACTTAAGTTGGATGAAAAGAAAGAGTGGGATATTCATGTTGACCATTTTGAAGAACACACTTAAGCTACATACAAGGTAAATCGTAAATGTATGTAATTATTTTGATGTAACTGAAAGAGTTCACACGACAAATAACATGTTAAATACACAGAAAGATGGCTGAGTATCAGCACATGAACTCCATGTCAAAGTCAACTAGGCCTGATATTTAACATTCATGCCGTTGATATTCAACAATTGATTATAATATCAAATTGGTTTATTTTCTCTGTATTTCTCTGAGTTTATTTGTCGTCGGTACCGGTTGCCCATATGACCGACGCCCCCCTGCAGAGACTAGTTATTTTATATGTTGGGGGATAGTCCAAGATACAGAAAGCATCCCGTTCCAGAGACACCTCTGGTTCTTTTGCATGCTAAGTGTACAGCACTGATACTTGGGACTTCGGTTCAACGTCTTATCCGAAAGACAATTAGTAATGTTAGTGGAGAAGCGGGGTTACCGGTTAAAATAGCGCGTTACCTCTGGGCCACTGATCCACTCCTAATTGGTATCATTGCACAATATCAGTCTTGTATTCGTACGTTTCACTCGAGAGATTACGTGATTTGCTTTATCATAGGGTCGCCCCACTCTTCAAACAATTGTATATTGTATAACTAACAGATTATACATGCCATCAGTCATAAGTGGGGATGAACTTTATATATGATATACTTCATTCATATATACATACATGTATGATTACCTTGTGCAGTGGTATAAATAGAACATATACCCAAAGTTGACATCATTTTGCACTAAAAACAAAATTTAATCGATTGAAGACTGTACCACATAACACATTATTCGAACACGTTAAGATTAACTTGATATAATGAATATGAAAATAGAGTGTTGAAACATAATAATCATTATTACTCTTTCAGAGATGCATATTGACGACGTAAATTTACCACTCAAGGCGGCAAGACAAAGTTCATTTAACCATAGGCCGTTTAACGCCTTAGTGTGTTCTTAACATATGCTAGTCTAAAATATGTTGTATCACGTTATGTATAATATTCTCTGTCATAACTGAAACATATCGGCTACTTTTTTAAAAATTCATAGATTGTTACACTCGAAAAAACTATTCATAAAACTTAAGTGCGTGCGTGCGTGCATGCGGGCACGTGCGTCTGTGTGTGTGTGTGTGTTTGTGTCATTACAGAGACCACAGAGTTGACAATTGAACAGCAGTTTTTCAACCTAACAGCCTCTAGAACTGTTCAGGCTGCCCACGTTGATATAATTTTCAAAGAAAATTTTGAATTATCTACAAATCATAGAGATTGTTTTAGACCCCCGAGAGAGGACATTAGGGCATTAGAATGTTGCATATAACAATCGAAAGTGAACTTCCGGCATACCTCATCCTAAAACACCGATTATTTGCAGTCGTTATATTTTAACTCGTGCCCGGACAATATTCAACAAATATTTTAGTGTTAGATCTTAGGATACGTATAGAGATTTTTTTTATCAATATACCTGCCTCATAATGACAACACTGCTTACAATACAAAAACTAAAGAACATTTACTCGTAAGTAGATAAACGATATCTCGTCCTTGACAAGATACAAAACTAACATTTGTTGTTTATATCCGTCTCGTTCTTGCGCAATTCAAATATGTTTTTGTACATAAATTGCTGTGTCTCCAAGTGGATGAGCAGATTAAAGACGAACGACTTTGTACTACATGTACCACACTATAAAATAACTTTATATATGTTCAATGGGCTATCACTGTATCGAGACTCTTTGAATTTCTATTGTTTCTTATATATTCTCAAATATTTCTCTATATATAAAGTTCTTTTGAATTTCACAACTAAAGCTTAGCATACCTTTACATAAGTCCACATATATTTTGTATCTATCCAGTACAATTGCAATTATTGTAGTGAGAAAACATGTTTTATTCTTTTTATTCATAGATGAGTTTGAACACATTTAAAGCCAGAATGATGTCACAGGTGTGCAGCTGCATCCTGATACTATACAATTATTTCTATTGACGTTTGCGGACGAAATTGATATTGCGCTTCTGTTACACACTATAAAAGTTTTGCAGTCCCTATTAAATATTTTGTCAGATTTTATGTACAGAACATAAACCTAAAGTAAATGACAGTACAACCAAGTTCGTTGTCTTTAAAAAAAGGTGGTAGGTTGTCACGATATGAAAAAAATGAACAAAATAATAACACTGAGTTTGTCAATAGGTTTTGTTATGTTGGCTTAGGCCCCAAATGTTTACCATGCAAATGTAATTAAACGAAATGGTGCATGAATTGTGTATAATAGGGAAACGTACACTTATTAGTATATTAAATTCATTGTATAGCAATGGACAAATACCTAGGTCTATGTTTTTTTAAGATATTTGACTCAGATGTTTGCCAACAATTACTATATGGAGCCGAAATTTGGGGGTATAAATAGTTATACATAGTAAGGACGTTGTCAGTGTTATGCTTGTAAACGATATATGTGTGCAAAGCAAAATGTATGTAATTATTTTGTATCAGGAGAATGCGCTTTATATCTATTTCATCTAACTATTATTTAAAGTTGAGTTAACTACTGGTTTAAGATATTCAACATGAACAACTCACGTTTTGTTAAGAAGTGTTATAATATGATGCTACTAGATGATATGAACGGGAAATCCAACCAGGTATCATCAATACATGGATGTTTGCTATAAATAGTTACCTTAAACTTGTATGTTATGCTTCGTATAAGTCTCAATTTGAATACGTATTATACATAAATTTGATATTTTATGAGGTGTGTTCATTATATAATGAAAACAGTCTTGTAAATAAGACCTAAAAGAATATCAGATGTAGTCACTGGAGATGAAACTTGAATATGCTTCTATGGGATCCCAAACAAACGCTCTAATATGATGTGGCTGACAAAAAAATGACCCCCGTCTGTAAACCAGGATTTCAGAGTCGGAAGAGGCTTTTTTACAATTTTTTTTTTCAATCATGAAGGCCCTAAATTAGATATACCTAAATTTAGATACACTTTCGTTAACTTTCTGACATCATACCAAGATTTACAGACAGAACGTTTTAGATATTGGAACGTGCCTAGAATTGAAATATTATGTACACTTTGTGATAAAGATAATATTGAAGGTGGGTACATTTTTTCTGTATGCTGGGAGTTCTGTAGGGATTTGAGACATACCTATTTACCACTTAAGGACTATCAACAACCCAAAATAATAAATTCAAAGTTATCATTTCAACACGAAATGTAGATATTATAAAAAAGTAACAACTTACTTGTTTCATGCTTTTTCATGCTTGTTTATATACATTGGTATTCTGTTTAATTTATATTGTTAAAAAAAGCGGTACCGTTGCTTTAAAAGGCGTTAGCTTTATACCGATACGTTCTTACTGTAATGCAAAAAATCTTGGCTAAAATAGTGCAATATTGAATGTATTGTATTAGTTCCAGTACTTTGTGGAAAATATTTTATAACTTTGTTTATTAAATAACTAAATATTATTAGCCCTATAAAACGGCACCGACCACGTCCACTATTACTACAGCCTCCTCTATAACAGGGCCAATATTTAAAAGTCACTTATTAAAAAATTCGTGTAAAGAGACTAATATAACCACAGTACATTAAAATACTTCCTCTATTTTTTTATTTCTTTCTCCTTACCTTCATTCCTCCTTATCTTTATTCAGTTTTATATTTTCAAAAACTTGTTTTCTTCCTTCCTTTGTTTTTTTCTTTCTGCGTATGTTCCTTCGTATGTATCTCTTTTTTCTTTCCTTTTTTCTTTCTTTCTTTTCTTTCTTTCTTTCTTTATTTCTTTCTTTCCCTCTTTCTAAAAATTAAAGCCATTGAAGTGGTACTTTGCTGAATTATTTACCTACTTCCTAGTGTGTGTTCAATAAAGGGTCAACAAATGAACAGTTTCGGAGATTACGAGGCGATTTTTTCAGGTCTTTACGAGGTTCTTAGAAAACGAGTATAGGAGGTATAAGACGGAAATTACTGCAATATCATTGGACAAGAGCGAATGAACGTAGTGTGATCGGTTATATACGCATGATTCTGTTTAACATTCTCTTTCTGTTAAAATAACCACAGGCAATTTCGTATTATCGCTTTTTCTGATGAAACCCAACACTGTAATAGCGTTCACTGATTAATTTATAAAACTCTTATAAAGAAATCGCGAGTTTGGTGCAGAAAATGGAACATATTCTTTCTGTGCCCCAAGTCGTGATGTTTTTCCAGTTCGGTTCATATTAATTCTCATGGTTAGCTATTTTTCAATTATTTCATAATTGTAAGATGAGACAGAAGTGGTAACCAAATAAATATTTCATTTTCCAGAAAGTAGTTAGTTAATTGACAATGCCGAACAACTGAGCAAGAAACATCGCTACAAGTAGTAAACAATCAAGTCATGCCTTAGTAATCATCATTCAATCAGAATTTCATTATGGAACTTGATGGATTCGCTAAGCACTTTAATAAATCAACTTCCTTTTAAATATGACGTAAATTAATATTGCTTTCAACAAGGAATTCTTGATGCACTTTCTCCACTTTAATCTACAGTTACTTCTAGTATGACAAATTCTATGACGGTTTTGTATTTCAATAAATTTATATGGCATCAGATTTAACGGTATAATATCCCTATTTTCTGTAAGATTATGTTTGAGAACTGTCAAGAAATGATGAATCTTTGATAACTGTCCCATTTATCAATTATTTTTTTTTGCATAAATTATCTAGAGAAGGTATTTCAATCAACCATAAAGCCAGATTGTTTCAACGAAACGAAAACACAAACAGACTACCTAACTTGACTCTTCTGTTTTGCACTAAGTTCCCCCTGACTTTTTATCTTCAGTATTCCTGTATATCTATTTACATAACCTGAAATGAATCATTTTTGAAAACAAACACCCAACACGGGAAAACACACAGTTTAGATTTTGTAACTGAAATTTTGTATAGTTTGTAAATAAAAGGAGACATTTTACAGCTAGCATATTTTTATTGTCTGTGGTAAAATTATATATTTGCTGTATTATTATGTTGTAATTTTACACGTTATATAATGATTTTTGAAATAATCAGAGATATGAACGAAGTATATAATTCAAGCGAATATAGTTTACGTTATTGTATATATATGTTTCAATACCTACAATTTCCCAAGAAGTGCCTCAAAATGTCACTATTTAGGAATACTAACTATGTTCATCGTATAAAATCCCGTGCTATCTTCAGACTGTCCTTTTCAAATTGTAAATATAATACAAATTTTATAATCAACAAGTTGACAGAAGATCTTAAAAGCTTTCTTTTTTTAATAGTTTGAAGCTTCTCGTTCTCTTTGTAAGATAATGTTTAAAGGTTTAAAAAATCTTGGGCTTATTTCTATGCAAAACAAAAATACTATTGTTTTGCTCAACAAGTTTGCTTTACATACATAAAGGGATCACAATCTATGAGTTGGTGCATCTATTCATCCCTCTTGATGATACGAGTTCATACCTGTACTGCATGTAGTATTCAAAGTTTGTTCTTTGCATTGCTATAGTTGGGAAAGGAAACAAGTTGACAAGCTACGGCCGACTAGATGGCAGAAATACAAACACAGTGACAAGAGAAAGTCGGGAACCTTCTGCAGTCCTCGGACATCATGTGCTTGACCGATATCAGTTATATGGGTATGGCTTGCTGTAAAAAATGTAATGCTAATTTTGATTAACCTGAAATTCACACGCTTATAAAAACTGGCTGAATGTGGAAATTTTACAAAGAACTGCCTCGAACGTTCATTTAAATGAGGCTGTTATTCTTTCATTTATCAACTTTTACTACGATAAATTGTCCTTTGTTTCGGAAAAGTGATTTCCCTTTTGTCAGTACTATACCAGCATGGAATATGACCTTTATTTATATTTAGTCAATAAATGTTTCATTTAACTATAACAATACTATATAGTACTCACTCTTACTGTAAGTTGTACAATAGTAAATCTTTTCTTCGATTGATCAAGTCTAAGTCAAGGCCATAACTTGTGTTTTACCAGATAGCAACTGCTGGTAAAAATTAATAATAGCAAACGGTTATACGCGTAAAATGAAAACAGTAAAATGTTTAAAATAAATACTAAGCTTGTTTTACAAGATATTATTTGCGAGACTTTTAGCGAAATTATCGAACACAAGACTAAATGGTCACACTGCCTACATGGTAAAATAGTGGACATGTTATTATAAAACAAATACAAATGTACAGTGATAGTACGCAATGAAATAGATACGGCTGATGAACATTATGCAGTAAGCTGTTTTCTTTCGATTATTGGTAATATTTATACTGAAACATGAACGTCTATAGAAATTCTTTAAACTTTCTGATATAGGGAACGTAAACTGTTTATTCGTATTTTTCTTCGTTATTCCGTTCTAACACTGGAATTAAAATTTAGTGAAAGGGATCATAATTCTATAAGGCAATGTTTAATTTTATACACCTGGCAGTCGTTAACATATGATTTATGCTTACAAAAGATTAAAAGATTATTATTATCATGTACAGTGGATGGTTATTCGAGGACTCTCTCTCTCTCTCTTGGCTGACAATTATTGTCCTGTATTACTCACACTACTTCAAACAGTTAGCTATATTTCAATTAATCGAAGAGACCAAAACGCATCTGAAGTGTTTATTTGATTTCACAAAGAATAATTAGTTACTGAAGAAACGGTAAAAAGACGGGGTAACTGGTAACAATCAATCAACGGTCACGTCCTGGCAATAACCATCCAATCACAGATTCATTATGGCATTGCTTGATTCAATAATTACAACTGCAGGACAGTAACTGTTCTTCTACCAATATGACTGAAATCACGAAACTTTACTGCTTATAACTTTTTTTACAGAAGAATTTACTTGTCCATCAGTTCCTAGTTTTTATATCCAATTCTTTATTCCTGACTTTGATCATATTTTGAGCTGTATTGAGTTTAATTGTTTTGTTTTCTTGACATAATTATTGTTACTGACACAGCTCCTTCTTCATCAAACTGCCGTAAGTAAATTTTAAACTATGAAAGGTTTTGTCTTGATCACAAGTCTGCAGTTTTTATTTAAAAAATCAAAATTGACAATTTTGTAGATATTACATACATGCAAACCTTATATTTATAAAATAAAAAAAGGACTTTCTAAGTTGTGCGAAAACAGATAGTCAACTGACAGACAGCCTGTGCCACACAGTTAAATTCACTGTATATACTTGGTACATATAAAAACTGCCAATGTGCTAAGCTCCATATAGTCATTCAAAGGTGAATGGTCCAATCCCTGGACTCAACAAAATATCTATGCGACACTTATTCTTGTACGCCGTATCCAATGTTCATTTGCATCTTACCATTATTTCGGTTAAAAAGAAACGAATTAGAGATACATGCAAATTAGACAAGTTAAATTTCTTAAAACATTTGTAGTTTTTAATGGAGTTTGAAAAATATTATTTATTCACAGTATTAAAAACACAATGTCAAAGAATAAAGATGAAGTGAAAATCCTTTTATGTAAAAAATAGATCTGGCTGATAAATATCATCACCTTGTTTAAACTGCCGTTTTGCAATAAATTATATTAGGTTGCTAATAATTGTGGTTTTAAGGTATTTCCTGCAAGTAGTGATTAGTCTTTACTAATAAAACTTGGAAAGGGGATGAAAGTGAAATAGTTTTCAATAGGTAAAATCACTGACCTCCCTTATCTCCAAGCCGTAAGGTATCTTAATACATCCGAGATTTAATTCTATATTTGTGAAAAAAAATTAAGTTATCTTTGGAGGATTTATTTACTTCTCATGTATGGTATGTATGAACAGCTTGTAAGTATGCTATTTTGCTATGATATTTTATTAATGAGCTGTTGCCCCAAGTTACAGAGTACAGAGTTTATCATTCCGGCATCTACAATTCCAAGGTAAATTTGTGCTAAAATATTCTAATCTTCTTAATCTTTTAATTCTCGCTGGATATCAAACAAAATCCGATTATGATATTAAATTATTTCTTCAACTCACAACTGTAAGAATTGTTTATTGTTAACATGTATTTAGCTGTCTATAAATCAATCTTGAACGAACACATACATTGAACGTTAACTTTGGTTGTATCAAAAGACATTCGATTGCTTTTAATTTATAAATCACAATGTGTAGTTAATGTAACGCCTCTAAATTGGACAATCACTGGATTTGAGTATGATTATAGTACAAAATAACTGTTAAATTTAACCAATATGCTAGTGGCAGAAAGATATTTTATGTATTAGAATACCGGTATGAAGTTATGAAAGAAGCGAGGTTACACAATATGGCCTTAAAGTGACTAGAACTACACGTTAATTGTCTTAAAGTTAAAAAAATCGAACATAGATGCATTGTGTATGTTTCTAACTGGTTTTAAATGTTTAATTCTGTTCCTGTTTACTTAAAATATCATTTTAATGGCGCAAAATTGTTGGTCAAGCTGAAAAACCGAAACAAAATATTGCAGATTCACACAAAAAATGGGACACCTTTGTTGGCATCCCTTCAATAACTTTTCTGTAACACATTTCTTCTTCTGTCAAATAGCAGCTACAGTTAGCATTCAAATATGGCTAGGTACTAGTCGTATACATTATACAAATATTCTAAGACAATCCCCTTAGCTGTTGATAACCTATCCAAATTTCTGAATATTTACGCGAAAACTGACGACATTAGTCATAGACTACATGTTATTCTCGCTTAAAGCACCGAGCTACATGATTTAGGTCCTACCCCTTGTTACTTGAACTTTATTCGTTGCATGACCACGCATACAGCTCACCGTAGGCTGTTCATGTGAGCTGTATTCGGCGTAAGCTTTATACTGTTTAACATAGCCCTAGATGGATTTCAGCACGCAAATATAAAGCGATATTACATACTACTTGCCATATATTATAACATCTTCAAGGACGTACAAGCCAGATAATCATTTTATAAGCATTTCCTTAACTAAAAGCTTCTCAAAGAAACTTGTAATCTATTTTTTACGTCAAATTACTGGTGTTGTATTATCATCACTTCTCAATGTTTCGCATAAAAATGTAAGCAATGCGTAGAAAACGAAGCAGAGGCAAATGAAACAGGAACCAGTTATTCTGAAATGCCTCAAGATTATTTTGTGAGAATCATTAGCCTGAAATTAAAGCCACGAAATTTCCGTCAGATTTTCTTTTTGTCTGTAAAAAGCGTGATTGCTGAGTTACTGAAGCTTGTTAATAACAAAATGCGCTTCCTTGCTCAATTATGTGACAAACCTGGCGTTTAAATTATGATCTAATTTCATATCACTTCTCTTAACAGATTGGAGATGGTGATACATGTAACTATTTATAGAAAAAAAATCGAAGAAAAGGAAGTCGAGCATTTGAAAACGTTTATAGCTATTTTAGATTTAGATTTTTATTTAGACTTTTATTATGTAAAATTTCAGAACAGATACTGGGTAATTTCTATCGATATGTAAAACTAATTTGAACTTTAATTACATTCAGTAGATAGATATTGTTCCTTTATGAAATTAAGACTGGTTTTATCCTGATTATCAAGATAAGGTCTCAAAGATAATTACTGATGCTTGTGACTCATCTTTTCGATTCAGGAGATAAAAAAGTTTCGTTCAAATTCAATACTTTAAAAACTGTGTTAACGTATCCACAGGCAACTGAAATACTAGACATTAGACAACATGTAAAAGTGTCATTTTCTACATCAAACATTTCCACTATCTATGATATCTCAATTTAAAGGAATGACTACATATTCTTTTCTTGTCTTTCCTTTATTTCAGGCTTCATATTAAATATTTCGAGTGTTCATACAAATTTGAAACGTTAAGTAATTGGTTTGATTGCAAATAAAATATATATGTTTTTCTCTTTCAAAATGCGATACGTAAGATAAATGATTAAACTTTTGCCAATTGCTCGATATTGTTTATGGCTGCAACACAACAGTTTTTCAACGACACTGCAGTATCTCATCAACACACCATTTTTTCATCAACACTACAGTTTTTCATCAAAACACCAGTTTTTTTAATCAACACTACAGTTTTTCATCAACACTACAATTTTTTTATCAACACACCAGTTTTTTCATCAACACTACAGTATTTCATCAATGTCAATTTTTCATCAACACTACAGTTTTCATCAACAACCAGTTTCTCATCAACACACCAGTTTTTTATCAACACCACAGTTTTTCATCAACACTACATTTTTTTAAAATCAGGAACCAGTGTTTTCGTCAAAATTACAGTTTTTTTTATCAGTACACCAGTTTTTCATCAACATACCAGTTTTTCATCAGCACTATAGTTTTTTTTATCAACACATCAGTTTTTCATCAACACAATAGTTTTTCATCAACACTACAGTTTCTCATCAACACTACAGTTTTTCATCAACACTACAGTTTCTCATCAATACTAGAGTTTCTCATCAACACTTTAGTTTCTCATAAACACTACAGTTTCTCATCAACTTTACAGCTTCTCATCAACAATACAGTTTCTCATCAACAGTACAGTTTTTCATCAACACTGCAGTTTCTCATCAACAGTACAGGTTTTTATCAATACTTCAGTTTCTCATCAACAGTACAGTTTCTCGTCAACACTACAATTTTTCATCAACGCTACAGTTTTCCATGAACGCTACAGTTTTTCCAATCGACTATCTTACATTACTGATTTCTAAAATAATTTATTTCTGAAGGACAATTTACAGCTCATTGTAAAAACTGTACTTGTCTCTGAACAATATTCCTATCTCTAATGTAAATACATTTTAACTGACAATAAGAAGGAACAAAAACATTAGAATTTTATCACGAAAATATTGTCGTTGTTAAAAATCATATTGGATAAAAAAAGTCTTAAAAATTCTAGCATAAATCTTGCAGCTGCTGTATCATAATCATAACCCTTACCATGCTTAATATCTAAAATGGACTCGTCCATTTTTCATTTTAGACAAATCTATTAGATCTAATTGTGTTTGTTGAACACTCGCTAGCTGAATAGCGAATAGTGCAGACCAAGATCAGACTGCGTGGATGTTCAGGCTGATCTTGGTCGTCGCAAAGACAGATTCAATTGCCTCCACCAGGTTAAAGGTTAATTTATTTAATGCATACAAAACTAAAGTATAATTTTAAGAAATGTCTTTGAAGGGGCACACCCTAAAAATTAGAGTTTCAATTTTCTTCAAAATCATGTAAATCTGAAATACGTTATACTGATTATTACCAACTAAAGATGCTAGGAAGAAATTAAAATCTGAAATATTGTGTATTTATTATTACCATCTTAAGATGTCAGTAAAATGCTAAGTACGACAGGTAATCTGAATTAATTAGTATTAGGTTTTTTATACATAGTTGTTGTTGTACCACGTTTGATTGGCCTGCCAATTACAACTACGGGACACTTACTTTCTAAGCTTGTATGTGAAGGAAGTATATTATCAATTATTTCTCATTTTTACAGAATAAGCCAATCTTACATATGCAGTATACACTTAAGTTTTATGACATATCCCTGTAAAAGACATCGGCAGATTCTGAAATACGTAAGCAGTTCAGTATCACTGTATCCTTAACCCTTACCCTGCTGGAGGCAAATGACTCTGCCTTTGCGACAAGTGCAGACCAAGATCAGCCTGATCATCCGAGCAGTCTGATCATGGTCTGCACTATTCGCCATTCAGTAAGTAAATTTTCAATAAGCACCCCCATAAATATGAATCTGTCTAAATTGAAAGATGGACAAGACCATTTTAGATATCTAGCATGGTAAGAGTTAAAAATGGAAAACTATGTATTATGTACTCAAAGAAAGGTTGAAATGAAACAAAAAAAACGGACAATGACTGTAACTAAACACTGGAGATGGTATAATCTCTAACGATAAAATGAAATATGTTGTCAATTACATACAGTACAGTTTTTCAGCTGTTTGAAATTCTTAAATCAATAATACTCTATGTACTTGAACTGGGCAAAAACTTGAAAGGAAAACATTTGTTAGAGACTTCTAAATAATATTTAACTGACTTATCTGTTCTGTGTATCGACATAATTTTATATATTCATTTATCCAAACAATACAACTGGCAAGAAAAGAAAAAGACATCTGTGTTTAAACAAAGTATTTATTAAATCAAGTTGGCATGAAAACGGCCATGGCTGGAATTTATTTAAAATCTGTCAATTATTTTTTAATTGAAAATTGTTTTTGCCCCGGTATCGGTTGCAAAATACGTGCTAGTATATGCCGCATTTAATTGTTAAATTCATACAAATAACTAAGATTACAAAATTTGAAAATTGGACTCAGCTCCGGTATCGGTCGCTGATTATAGTACTTTGTACATTGTATTTTACATCAGTGCAGCCTTTGACTCCAGCCACGACATGTTGATAAGGTAATCTGAAATTAGAAAGTAGCAAAACAAAGCAAAGAAACAAGGAAAGACATAAAAAAGTTATAGGGCTGGGTATGTGGTGGGATTTTAAAAGCCGACATATAATTATAAATTTATTCTATGGCTAAATTTTTGAAAAAAAATTACTCTACCTCTTCTACCGAAGTTAGTGACGGAAAGACCGTTCTTGGAAAAGTTTCGTCTTATATAGTCTGGGGATTGTTCCCCCTTTTTACTCTCTAATAGGCCCTGTTCAGGGTTGTTATATGTAAAACATTAGTGATTTACCAGTTGTATGTTTTGAATAAAAGATTTATCCTCTAACGGTTAAATCGAATATTATCCAAACAATACAACTGGCAAGAAAAGAAAAAGACATCTGTGTTTAAACAAAGTATTTATTAAATCAAGTTGGCATGAAAACGGCCATGGCTGGAATTTATTTGAAATCTGTCAATTAGTTTTTAATTGAAAATGGTTTTTGCCCCGGTATCGGTTGCAAAATACGTGCTAGTATATGCCATAAGCCCACAAGAAATGTGAAGCGTTGATTGTGGGCTTCCGCCACAGCGGGCTAGCACGAATTAAATCATTATCCAGCCATGGACGTAAACATATACAGGGCTCCTGAAAGAGTATTCAAGAAAATGTTGTATCCCAGCTCAGACAAATGTGTGCCATCCGACCTGAAAAATCTAGGGTGTTCAGTAATGTCTGGGTAACGGATATAAAACCCTCCATTTCTGATAATAAAAGTACTGATACTGCTATTTATTCGACAACGAGTTTTGTTTGCTGTTTTGTTACATATAATGTATCTCCATGATTTTCTTGGTAAGATTTGTGACCAAACTATTCTTGTGTTTGGCATTCTTTTAAGTAAAGTCTCTGTTAAACATTTGACGGCATGTATGATTTCCACCGAAGGGCGTGTACCTACATCGTTTCCGCCACAGTGTATGACCAAAAACTTCGGCGGATTATTAAAACTTAGCAAGTAATCTATGGACGGTTCTAAATCTGAAATAGTCATGCCCCCGAGATATTCCCAAATAATGTTATAACCTATTGGATGTAGTCCCAAGTGGATGCCTTCTTTTCTTTGGCATGCTGTTTGAAAAGCGTCTCGAATAATCGACGACCCTATGATCCAAACATCTGACATTTTACAGTCTGAAATAATTTTGGAATTGTCTTCGTAGAAGAAATGGACATCTTTAAACATTATATATAGTAGAATTAATTAGTAGACAGTGTTTAACTTCTATGTCATATATATTTGTAAGCCACATTATGCTCCATATTTTAAGCAGAAAAGTTAAAAGACAAATAATGCGAAAACTGCATGAAAATAATGTCAAATATAAAGACACGCCATGTCAAAAAACAAAAACAAACATGTATTATGTAAAAATTCATGACACATAATGTCAAATATGAGACTCATAATTACATGCATATTATTCAAGTTGACACATAATGTCGTATTAATCAGGTTGACACATATTGTCAAATTTGAAACACATAATGTCAAATATGAAACTCATAATGTCCTATTTTACAAATTGACACATAATGTCAACTTATGACACATAATGTCGTATTATTTAGATTGACACATGATGTCAAATATTAGACACATAATGTCGCATTATTCAAGTTGACACATAATGTCAAACACATGATGTCGAAATATTCTATTTCAAATTCAATTTCAGCACATAATGCTTATTTGTACTTGTTGACACATTATGTCAGACACATCATGTCACTTATTGTTGTTTGATATTCTATAGTGATTTGTATCAAGAACCGGTATCGGATTCTTAACACAGATGTACTAACGAGATTTATTGCCAAATTTTGGATCGCCGGCATTCACATAACAGCCCTTTGGCAGATCCTTAAAAAATTGTTTCCGAAAGAAAAATTAGAATAAACCTAACGGATATAGGACTTATAAGCGTTTGATCGCCATCTACCTCTGTATTTAATATCATCAATTGTGCTGCCTTCACGATACAAAGAAGATGCACCCCCGATTCTAAATGAGTGTGTTTTGAAATCATTTGTTTCATGACCTGACAAGCGGAGAGCCCTTTTTAATACTGAATTGAACTGAAAGGTAGTTAAGGGGCTGCCATCGAAATGGCAGAATAATAGTCCCTGTACGTTAGTTCTGTAGCGTAAGAATGTTTTCAGCTTTTCATAGCAGAGTTTGTTTTGCTCTGTTATTGGAATGTCAATATAGCACCCAATATATCTTTGATCAGTTTTTGAACATCTGAAGTACAGCCTGACTAACGTTTGGTTTACTGATATGTCATCTACATTCAAAACTACCTTTTTAGAATGCTTTGACGGTAATGCAAATTCACTGATTCGCAAAAGACCAATATAGGCAAGACAGAAAGCAGCGGAAAACATAAAACATTCATACTGAGACCTACAGGCGCTAGGAAGGGCGTTGAGAAGTTGTATTAAAACATTTTGAGATATTGGCTGACGAGTGTCGTGTCTTTTTGATAGTCTGCGGAACCCTTCCAGCATGCTTTTGATAATAAATTGCTTTGTAGTGTCATCAAAATTGTTAATTTTGTTAATATAGCTTATTGCTGAAATATGGACAGCTACTGTTGAAAAGGAATATTGTAGTAATGACATATACGCAATATATTCTGTTATTTCTTGGATCTGTGGTGGCCATGATTGTGAATATCCAGATTTTGTCCGAAATTCTTCGAATGAATGTAGACCTGCGAGGTAGCTTTTGTGTGTACTTGGGCTTAATGATGCATCAAGTAAACGTTCTTTTTCTACTTGAAGATCGAATGGAATGTTTCCGGTACTGGGCATGGTTCCCGTGCTGCGTATTCTGGTAAAGCTTGGTGTACTTTGTGCCACTGAAAACGGCTTATATTATCACATATTGTATTTTTACATCCTGCAATGTGTTTAGCAGTTACCTGGATATTATTGTTTAAAGGCAAGAGCATGAAATGGCGAATAAGGGTCATAACGAGTTTGTTTTTTGAAGATTTCTTTTTGATAATTTCCACTAAGGCCTCATTGTCGGACCGTAACATTATCTTTTTGTTCTGCAGTTTTTCCCCCCACGTATAAAAAGCAAGTAGGATTGGCACTAACTCTTAATATGTGATGTTTCTAAAAACAGTTTCATCCCAACTATCCGGCCATTTAAAAACAACCCAGTTTCCATGGAAATAAGCCCCACAGCCAAGTTTTTTATTTCCCGAAGCATCAGTATATAATTCTAATTGATTGTTATCTACCCAGTCTCGTTCAGAAAACATGCAATAGCCATTGAAGTTTTCCAGAAATGTTAGCCAGACATTAACATCTTCTTTTATGCCATGATTAACTCTTATGAAATGGTAGGGTTTTTTGGCATAAGACATAGCGTCATAAAAGCGTCGGTTAAAAGCACGTCCGCTCGGAATGGCTTTGGATATGAAATTAAGTAAACCAACAACAGATTGCAAGTCTTTAAGTCTTATCTTTTTGGCTTCTTTAAGCATGATTAGACTGTCTCTCGCTTTATTAACCTTTTCAGTCGGCACACGGACGATTTGGTTCACCGAATCTATTTCAAGACCAAGATATATTAACGTCGTTACTGGTCCCATCCATTTTTCATCACTGAGTGGGACCCCAAGATCAAGGCAAATTTCATTAAAGGTTTGCATTAGGTAGAGACATTTTTCGAAAGATTCATCTGCCATAAAAAAGTCATCAAGCAGGTGATCAAAATTGTACGATTTTGTTTCTTTAGACACCAGCCATTGTAAAAACTTTGAAAACTTTTCAAAAATATAGCAAGAGCATGATGCTCCTTGAGGAAGCATTTTTTGGATCCAATAGCCTTCATCAGATTTTATTCCTAAAAGGTCAAAATCTCCTGGCCATATTGGACACAAGTTGAAAGCGGAAGAAATGTCAGATTTTGCCATAAATGCCGATTTTCCTATTGTTTGTACTATCTTAACTGCATTATCAAATTGTGAGTATTGCACATGACAAAACTCCGGATCAATAAAGTCATTAATGCTTCTACCCGGTGGATGTGAAAGATGTGTTATCAGTCGCCATCCACCGGTTTGTTTTGGTACAAGACCTACGGGATTTATTCTCAGATAAGTCAATGGGGGTTGTTTGAATGGCCCAAGAATTCTACCTAGAGAAAGATCTTCAAAGAGTTTTTTACTTAAAACTTCTTTGTGATAGATTGCTGATTTTAGATTTCTGGAAAAAACAGGGATACGTGGTCCAAAATACTCGAGGTGAAAACCAGTAGTAAAACCTTCTAAAATATAATTGGCATCGAATTTATTTGGATAATGGGTAAGTTTGTGTGCGAGAACTGAGATCTTAATTGGCGTAGAACCGAGGTCCCATAGTTTTTCTTTGAGACGGCTGTCCGAAAACTGGCCTGGGGTACTGTGCCTGGGTCGGTCTGAAATGTAATGAAGGCCTCACAGTAGGCTTACGTGGTGTAAACTGTAATGTTTGTTTGTTTGCATAGCAATATACTGAAGGATGGTAACCATGACATTTGATGCATCTGTGTTTGTATACACATGCCTTGTCAGTACAGTACCCTTTATTGTTAAAATCGTAACACTTCCTAGATACATTCATGAAATTTGTCTGGCTCAGAGATTGAATAGGCCGCATAAACATCATCCATAGCTCTGGGTCGATATTTTGCCATTTGATGTTCAGGTCAATTGATTTTTTCAGCCTAAATTGCCTATCATATTCGAACCAACCATCATTTCTTGAAGCTGCTAACCTTATATTGGCAAGGTATTGTAACAGGTTATTTGCCTGGTCTGGATGTTTGATAATAAAAATACTTATGAATATTATAAAGGCATCAGACCAAATTTCAATTTTTTCTGTTTGTTTAGGAAATTGTTCTTGGTGACTCATTATAAGTTCACCATCTACAAGCTGAATTTTTTGCTTATTTTCAGCTAAGGTTTTCTTGGGTAATAATAAGTGTAATTCAATAAATTGGTTGTTCCATATTTTGTCTCTGATGTTAACAGAAATATGAGCTCCTAACATAGTACTTGAACAAGTTTGAACTATAAGATTTTTAGTAACGTCACCTGTGTTCGCCTCATTTTGAACTGTAACTGTAGACTGGCAATACGTCAGGTTTTGTCCAGATGGCTGAATTCCAGTTGGATTGACGCCTACGTGATCGGTCCCATTGCTTTCCTGCTCCTCTGGTAAAGCTTGGGCTTGTACCTGTGTCTCAGTTGGTTGAAAATGCTGGGGAGGGGGCTGGGTATGTCGTCTGCTGTTCACCTGTCGCTGTAGGGTCTCCCTTGTGTTTGAGCGTTTTGAGCGTTGTTTCGGCATTGTCCCAAAAACAGAAAATAATGATAGTCTATAAGAAAAGGGGTTCTTTTTAATGGAATAAACTTGAAACTATTTTGTCAGATCTATTAATTGTGTGTCAATAACATGGAATTAATTATGCGGTCCGTCGTAATTATCAAAGATATAGATCTAACTAGTCTATCATTAATATAAGTAATATTACTTTTCTTAAATACAATAAAAAATGACTGCAAAAGTAGTTTTTTTGTCGATATTATCTAAAAGAATAATAATGATAATTAAATCACGGGTTGGCAGGATTGGTTTTCCTTTTCCAGGGGAAGGTCAGAAAGTGCGTGTGAAAGTAAACATTCGAAAATGTTCTGACGTCATAGCAATGATGTCATAAGTTTATAAAATTTAAATGATAAATAATTTTAATAAAACTTTGCTTCTAACAGAGATGTATCTAGATGCTACCTGAAAAATTATTTATTTATTTTTTAAATATAATATAGGTGTTATTTATTACATGTTACAAATTCCAGAAATGGAATGCCATGCTGTTATGTCAGCCACGTGGTCATCGACCTTCATAGATTCCATAACATTTAAATTAGAAATGAAAAGGAGTAGTAAATGGGAAAAAGGGACCTTAAATTTGCTGATGATTTAAATTATTATAATCTATCAATTCTTTATCTTTTCTTACAGTCTCAACCATGCACGTGGTCATAGAATCTACTCCATGTGCGAGGGCATTATCCAGTTTTAAAGAAAAATTTTTTTTAAACCAAAAAACAAGTTTAAGTTTTAATTCTTATGCGTTAAATTCATATGCATTTAAAAGCCGACATATAATTATAAATTTATTCTATGGCTAATTTTTTGAAAAAAAATTACTCTACCTCTTCTACCGAAGTTAGTGACGGAAAGACCGTTCTTGGAGAAGTTTCGTCTTATATAGTCTGGGGGTTGTTCCCCCTTTTTACTCTCTAATAGGCCCTGTTCAGGGTTGTTATATGTAAAACATTAGTGATTTACCAGTTGTATGTTTTGAATAAAAGATTTATCCTCTAACGGTTAAATCGAATATTAGAGCAGTAAATTGATTTACGGATAGACAAATTTAAAACAAATTTATACTACGAGAAATATCCTGCCATCATTATAGGTTCAGTCTGTAGAGAATGTCAGATAGAAAATATTTGAAAATGATGGTTTCTGGGCAATCAGGCAGCAAATAGATAAGTTGACTTTGTTGTTAATCGCGTCCGTTCAATCTTCTGTCTAGACATTTATAACAAGTTTTGAAAATTTGAAAGATATTTTGAATTTGCAAAATCCATCATAGAATTTTGTAAAGACTATTTTTGTATGATTGCTGGTTTTTCATTTCAGAGAACAAAATAACATTGTTTTATTTTTATTTTTTTTAACAGTACTGAAACAATTTTCATAGAAAACTATAAACTCTGACCTAAATGTAACACATTTTTTTCTCATTTCATGATACTGAAATTTGAAAATTACACACTAATGTCAATCGAAAAGAACGATAGCCTTTCAACGTAATGGTATCAGTAAAAATAAGCCCAGTCGAGACCACGGGTACTAAAAATGAGCCCCTAGTACACGTGTGTATATAAATCACTACTTGACCGTCGTACCTTACGAATATATGAATATGAGAAGGTTTTGCACAACAACTTAATTTCCAAGTATGTCGATCAAATTGTTAGCATGCATATTCCATAAAACCATGTGCATACCAGGCCAAAGAGTTTATTCTTTCATAAAACCTTTTTTCAAAGCCCACTATAACGTATAGCAATTACTTAAAATTTGTGATATTCATTCACATATATTTCTAGAATCCAAGTTATATTTCTAGTACCTATGGTCGAGACGCAATATTTTAGGATATCGCTTAAACCAAGGTCATTCAATAATTTATGCCACTCTGGATGCTGTTTCCCTGCAATGCAATAAATATCCTTACCTAAATATCCTTATCTTACCTCTGACCAGGCCAAATATCTAAAATGGACATGTCCATCTTTCATTTTAGACAAGCCGACAAATCCGAGTGCACGACGTTTATAAGAAATAAATATCTGGCTCATTATAGAACGAAATTTACAATGAGGGGGCTCGTTGTCGCTTTTACTACAGTATGTGCAATGAATATGTCACATTTTAGTATTTTAAAAGTGTAATCTGTTTGAAAATCACATAGCTCTATGTTCACGTTATTTGCAATAAATAGAATAAATTACAGAGCGTTTTGTGTAAACGGTCATCACTTATAGAATGTCACTTGGTGTTTTTTTTGGGAAGCGTCAGTCTCTTTATACTAAATTCTATGCTCCACAAAGGTCGGCAGGAAGATAATTTTATGTGATCGCACTCCCATCTTCTTAGGTCAGTCCTATGGAAGTTTCTGTATTTACTCCTATCTTTATAAAAATGTGTTTAATCTCATTCAAATCGAAATGTCAAAAATAATTCTTTATTACAAAATTGTTTTTTGTCCTCTTTCTTTCCAGTTTGGTTTTAAATATGTATAAGGAGCTTTTTCGCTTAAAATAAATGACCCACAGAAATTCGTTTAAAGGCACGTATTTCTAAAGGCAAGTATTTCTATAGGCAATTATTTCTTTAACGTCACGAAAGTAAAGACCTCCGACTGTGGAAATCGCCGACTGTGTAGCTACAATCAGCACATTACTATGTTTCAAATAACGAATCTTTACAGTTCTTTAAAATAATTCTATGCTTTTAACATTAAAGGTACTTAATCTTAGAAAGGAATTTTCAACATAATTCATGAAAATAGATTGCTAAATACTCCAACGATAACAGCATTTGTTTTGAACATTTCTATAAGTACTTAATGTGAATGTATTTGATATAAGATAACTTCTGTTTTATCAATTTTCTCAAAGTTATTGAGGCGACTTGATGATTGCAAAACATACCGCACACTGGGCTCTGATATCTAACATGTTTATGTATTTCATGAATATTACAGCCGGCATTACAAAAAAGATGGAACTCTCATTTTTAAATGCCAGTTGTCAAAATTTCGTAAAAAGAAGTAAAATCAAGAATGACTGCACTGAAGCCAGAACGATATAATAACTAATTCTTCAAATCTACATATAAATTGTCTAAACGGAAAGATAAGTAAAGACTGAATTCAGCTTCACGACAGATAAAAGAAACATGATTTGCAATTTTAGCTATTACACATAATATTTTGCTGTCTGTCGTTGTTAAGTTTTAATTCTGACTCTGAATTTTACAGAAATACTGTTTTAACAATTCGTTCATTCTTTCTGGAAAGATTATTATAATTGTTGTTCTAGGAAATGATGATTTAAGATTCGATATTAAGATTAGTTGAACTATAACACCATATACGCGCATAAAATAAATAGATGAATAATATTGACATAATTTATCAATGTGCCATGAATTTTTCTCTTTTCTTTTTTCCTTTGTAAACGTTTTAAGTATTGTTAGATGCCTTTTCCCGAACGCAAGACTTGAACGATTTCAGTTCAATTTTTGTTTTAAATGTTTAAGTTTTTAATTTATACGAAAATACTACATCGTTTCCGTTACAGGAAAGGGTTTCAGCTTAATATTCAAAGAGGTGTTAGATGATAATAATTATTGGCATGAAGAGAAAATGCGGCAATAATGCCCTTTTGTTGTTTCCCCCAAGGTGTGACCGCAAACAACTGTGATCTAACTATTATGTAGCATGCTTAGATAAAATTGAAACTGGAAGCATTCAACCAAACGACCTTTAACCATATATGTGTTTATTTCTAAAAATTATCAATTTGTGCTGATTCTTGCATACTATCGCTGTTCCTTAGTCAAATATGTTTTTAATTTTATAATGATCCTTCTAAGAATTGTCTTCACTCTACGCTGCTATCGAGGCAATGAGACAAAGAAATTTAACGAATACAGGAAGGTATACTTTTGTTCTTTAAATTAGCTTTCTTATAGATAATGTTTAAACTCCAATTGGCTATTTATAGAGTTCATCACACTGGTGCATTATTTGGCGACAAAGAAGATTGAAAAGAGATGTTTAAAGCACTTTACGTGAAGATTAGCTATTATAAAACCAATTAAAAAGCAAATCGAAGAAAAGCAAAGTGTAATCAAGCATTCAATAATGCCTCTAGGACATGTGTTCCGGAAAAGTGCTTTAATACAAAGAAAATAAAAGCGGTATTACGTATTTTTCATAATTATGTTACACATTTTCAGTTATGATTACGATTTATTACTTGAGATGGACCTATTATGAAAATCTAATTGCATGGTAATGATCACGAGATGAATTGATTAATCGTAAAAGTTTTTACCCGTTTGTTTTCGGTCTGCTTCAATAACAAGCTACTTTCACTTTTTTTTTCAAAAACAAAAACATATTTACTGTCCTGGTCGTTTCTTACATCTTACAAATAACACTTAAAAACAATCCATCTGATGCTGTATGTTTAAAGAAGATGCTTAATTTGTTATTTTTATTTTTTTATTTTTTCGTTTTTTTAATCAAACACTCCCTCGATTTTGGACAGTCGAATGCCTTTATAGACACTGAGAATAAAATAAAGCCAATATTGAAATGATTTCCATTTCTATAGTCTGGAATTTATAAATATATGATATTTCTGTTCATTGTTAGTTCCTACATTTTCTGATATGTTTATAAAGTCTCCAAATGCCGTAAAAATTGTATCTTTTAATCTTTTTTTTTTAATTGAAAAACATGCATCCAGCCTGCAGACTATTATTTTCTTTAACATTTAGTCATGTTAAATGATAAATGCATAAAATTAAACTTTGATGTAACTTAAAAGTAAAACATCCTATTTTATACATATTATTTTACTTTATTTTTTCCCTGTGACAGTACTGTACTTTTGCGTATGTGTTCGCACGTGCATACACAAATCTGTATTTTTTCTGAATTTATACAGTTAACTGGGCCAGTATAAAGCAGTCATGATAATGAACATGTTCTGAGTAAAAAAATCTCGATTCACGTTTCAAATTTCCTTAGAGTACTTTTGTCGTTGATTGTTATATATTTTAATCATTCCTATATTGCACTGAGATTTTTCTAACGAGTATCTTACAATTGCTGAACATCTTTATTTAAACAGTGCCTCTCGGGAAGTTACCATTTAGAGCATACATTTTCGTCAAAATCATACAAATCATATTTCCCGGAATACATCTTGTTCGATGTTGATAGATTTTCAAACATTTTTATAAAGTTGCACATTATGTAGTAGTGGCCTGTTGAATTTAGACAGTGAACATTTTTTGTCTATAAATTCATTGAAATATTTAAGAATCATTTACGTTAACATTCATCTGAATTGCTTTTAAGGTGCCAGCGTAAATGTAATTTATTATTTGACAGAAGAGCCAGAAATATCAACAACTGGCACTAATTCGCAGCCTCGTAAACTGAGAAATGTGTATCGCAGCTGTATGCTAAATTGCAAAATTGCAATATAAAGAAATTCGTAAAAATTAAAATAAACATATAAAGAACCTAAATAAATGCCAAGTTTTCTCCAGATATGTACTGTAACTACATCTTTACATAGCTTTTTGGTCAAGTTAACACAGTCTTACCTGATCACAAGTAAAATAGAGGGAAACCATTTTTACTGACAATGCAAGTACTGGGTCTTAGAACTGAAATTCATCCACAGAGAGATAAGCCTTTGCTAAAGCAAGGAACTTAAGACAAAGAACTGTTAAAGTTATTCAAAATTACAAGCAAAATTGTGTACTTTTAATCTTTAAGCCTTGACCTTGACATTTGGGCATCACACCTGAGCCGTATACAAAACACTGTCTTTCCAAGTTACACAGTTGTACAAAGTTTTTTTTTTAAAACACTTGACGCATTAAATTCCTAGATCTCCAGTTCCCTCAAGCTAAACGTGATGAGATTTAGCACTCTATGGTGGATCTAAATCATTGAGCAACAGGCCGTCTTGCTAAGGAACATCTTTCTTCAAAGATATGTTAAAATCACTATTTGCATTAGATATTAGCCCTGACAATCTAAAATGTACGTAGTTTGTACATTTGGCATCTCAGTGTGACCTTTGCTTTTCCCACCTAGTTCTTACATGTACTTCTTTTTCAATGTTTATGTTTGTGCAGATATTTAATTTGCATGACAAAGTTAAAGCCAATACAAGTTTTTTTGCTCTTATTTTTAACCTGACATTATAGGCTGATACTGACCTTTCAACTCTCCGTGTGCCGACGTTGACATTACATCAACGCAGAATTGTTTTAGAGTCACACTTACAAATCAGATCGACGTTTATTTACATAATCTAAATTCACAGTGTGATTTTGAATTGTTGTGCAATAGATCTAATTTATAAACGAGACCTCGACTTGCCAAGGAACACAGTTTTTGTGAAGACGAGTTTTTTTTAAATCACCCGTAACATCACATAGTTTTTGTGCGTGCAAGCTCGAAAAGATTAACGCACACAAGTGCACCTACGCAGGCACACGCCTTTATTACTTTTTAACAACGTACCGCTTTTGTGGCAACTAGTATGTAACTAGTATCAAAATCATGCTTTAATGTAAAATCCAGCTATTTTTGTTTGTAATTTTTTTTTTGGAAAATGTTTCTTTGCTTATGAGATACACAGCTCGTTTTCACGACTCACTAGGCGACGGCAGGGCCTTAAATCTCAGTTAAGGCCCTGGCGACGGTGACGTTCGATAAAAAATCACTACAGGTTCTATTTGAAAAAATATGATGAAGCGAAGTGGAGGAAATGTGATGAAAAATCGAGAATGCCCTCAGGATATGTCTACTCGTAGCTAGACTTGAAATTAAATTCAGAAAGCAACGTCACATTATTTCCAATAGATTTCAAAGGAAATTTGTCTTGTTATTCCGATTTGCAATCGAGTAGTTGCGGTAATGAGTCCATGATTGCATGTGAATACCAGGAAACGACTAAATTGATTATAACCGTTGCCTTCGTAACAGTCGTATTATGAGCTTGTTCGATTAACCAACTACCCTCATTAAAACTGAAAACAAATTTTATTCAGGTCACGTCTTGTCAATATAATTTCAGGTAGGTTGTCGTTAATTGGGAATTTGTGCACTGCTTATTTCAATGATAAGAACTGTTTACAGATATATTTTGTCGATAATTTACATTTTGCGTTTCTTGTTTGTGGTAAATCTAACCTTTGTTAAAACATCTTTTGATAAGATAGATAAGGTAAGTCAACGAAAAGTTAAGGTAAGACAATTAGATCCAAGTTTAACTTTTTTTGTTTTGTACATATATGACAAGTGTATGCTGCACAGTCGTCAACTACTAAAATTACTAAAAAACGTTAAATAGCAACTACTACTGTAGAACTGCCTAGTTATCAATAATTTTGGTAGTAAATTACATTCCTATATTCTAAATATGATAGATTTTGCAATTTGTTAGTGATATTTCCGTCGTGGACTTAAATAGTCAAGCCTTTAGTTTATTTCTGTCATTAAGTGAAATAACGTTTAAGCACCTATGTGTTGTGGAGATAAACTATCCCGTCTTCCTTTATCCCAAATATTCTGAAAGTAAATAAGCATTTTTATTACATGATAGAGAAGAATCGAAGTCTATCTGGCCTTTTTATTCATATTATGTTATTCAGTCAATAGGCATGAAAAGTTCGAAGTCTTGCAATTCAAAATGATTATTTCAACACTTATTCTTACTATTGAAACTCAGGATTTTTATTAACTGGGTATCTATAAGCAGCCGTTTAGGCGATTTTGTAAAATCCAAAATCATACATATATGAGTATAATGAATCTCTTCCTCTTTTTAAACATCATTACTGCAAGTTCTAAAGGCGGAAAGGAACGCTAAACTTCAGTATTTAAGAAACAGAGGGTGTCTTTATTTTATTGAGAATAGTCATAAACTAATGGAACACATCATTGTTTCAAACATGATGGATTACTTTGACAAACACAACATACTTTGCCCCCAGCAACATGGATTCAGGTCAAAACATAGCTGTGAGACACAGCTCATCGGTTTCACACAAGAGATAGCTGACAACCTGGATCAAGGTCAACAAACTGATGTTATTGTAATGGACTTCAGTAAAGCTTTTGATAAAGTAGACCACCACAAACTCAAACACAAGCTGAAACACATGGGAGTTCATCCACACATCAGTTCATGGATACAAAACTTTCTCAAAAACAGATCAGACAGGCTCCCTGTGCTCTCTGGTGTCTCGCAGGGATCGATCTTAGGTCCCTGTCTCTTTCTCGCATACATCAATGACCTACCAGGAAGTGTCAGGAGCCGAGTGCGTCTATTTGCCGACGACACCATAGTTTATTTAACAGTTAAATCACAAGCATCTGTACAAACCTTACAAAATGATTTGCACAACCTTGAAACATGGGAAAAAGAATGGTCAACAGAATTCAACCCTGACAAGTGTGAAGTACTCAGAATACACAGGAAAAAGAAGCCGGTCATCTTTCCCTACACCCTACACCCTACATAACACTTTACTGAAAACCAAAGAAAATGCAAAATACTTAGGATTTTCTGTAAGTTGTAACCTAAACTGGTCATCCCATATAAACAATATCACAAACAAAGCAAAAACAGCTTAAGGTTCATCAGACGAAATGTCAAAACACAAAACAAACAACTCAAAGAAGCAGCATACAAAACATGTGTCAGACCACAGGTTGAATACTGCTCAACCATTTGGCATCCATGGCAAAAATATCTCATTCACAGAATTAAAATGGTCCAGAGGTCAGCTGCAAGGTACGTTCATAATGATTACCACTACACAAGCAGTGTAAACAAGAACTGTCACTGTAAGACGACAATGCCCCGAAAGTGGTGCTTTGACCTTTGATCTGAGAACCAGTCATTCAGGGGTCAAGTTCAAATAAATATAGGTCAGTGGTAAGGTCTTATCCAAAGTGGGTTGTGTCCAAGTATGAAGTAAATCCACTTACTAATAAGGAAGTTATAAGCAATGTGAAATTTTCTAGACAACTGGATCTTCAAGGTGAAGATCATTCAGGGGTCGAGGTAAAATAAATACAGGACAGTGATATGATCTTGTCCAAAGTGGTGTTGTGTTTAAGTATGAAGTATATCCACTTACTAATTTGGAAATTATGTCCAAATAATAGTTTCTGGACGATTGGATATTCAAGGGTCAAGGTCAAATAGTTACAGGGCAGCGGGAAGGTCTTGTCCAAATGGGTGTTGAGTCCAAATGGGTGTTGAGTCCAAGTATGAAGCAAATCCACTCACTTATAAGGAAGTTATGGCCAATGTTAAAGTTTTTGGACAATTGGATCTTTAAGATGAAGGTTATTCAGGGGTCCAGGTCAAACAAATATATGTCAGTGAAAAGGCCTTGTCCAAAGGGGTGTTGTGTCCAAGTATAAAGTAAATCCACTAACTAATAAAGAAGTTATTGTCAATGTTAAAGTTTTTGAACAATTGGTTCTTCAAGGTGAAGGTCAATCAGGGGTCAATGTCAAATAATTATAGGCCAGTGTAAAGGTCTTGCCCAAAGGGGTGTTGTATCCAAGTATGAAGTAAATCCACTTACTAATAAGAAAGTTATTGCCAATGTTAAAGTTTTCGGACGGACTGACAGACGGACGGACGGCCGTCGGACTGACGGACGGACAGTTCAAAAACATGATTAAGGAACTAAAATGGTCAACTTTATAACAAAGGCGAAACCAGGCCAGCCTGGTCATGCTACACAAAATAAAAAAACAAACAGGTCAATGTCGATCACAATCACCTTACAAACACAAGAAACAACAAATTCCTCATCCCACAATCAAAAACACAACATCACATGACCTCATTCTTCCCAAGGACTATACGACTCTGAAACGAATTACCGACCGAGATTAAGGATACCCCAGCTTTTATCAGTGGACTAAACAAGTCTTATAGATTTTAAGTATTTAAAATAAATGTTTAAGTAAGATCTTCAGTTAAATCTTGTTTTCTTTGTTATTATCTTTTATAATTTTAATGTTCCTGACACGCGCCTGCCTAGTATAGTCAGTATTGTATTTTGGCAGTAATAAGTTGAAGTTGAAGATTAAGGTATGCATGGTCAACAGGAATTTTACCTGTGTTGTCAATAATTCAATCTTTCCGGTAAACCAATACGATGATAATACGAATGACTTCGTTGAATGACAAGCAACATCTGATCTTTCGGTAATTTGTTGGTTGAGATCAACTTATTAAGCTTGTCGAAGAGAAATCGAGAAAATTTTTGATAGGCAATGTCTTTTTCCAAGTCCAACCAAACGTTGCGATATTATGCAGTGAAACGCCCAATTAGAAGACGTTGGGAGCGAACAATATGTAATTACTGCAAAATAGCAATTCGATTAATCTCAATTACGAAATAAATCAATAACCAACAAGTAAATTTAGATTCAGTGGCTCCGTACTATTCATTCTTGTTTTTTTAACTTTATCTTTTAAAATTTGGTATTAAAGTTAAAATATGATAACAATTAGTTTGAGCACTGCTGTTAGTATGAGTACTTTTAAATTCTAAAAGGTTCGCATTAAATGTTTCTTTTACACAGATTTGCTGTATCAAACTGAAAGCAGCATCACGCTATTTTCTTCAGCAATTTCAGTTTTAAGCAGACCTTCAAAGACGTTTTGACTGTGTGATTCTTACAACACCAAAATGTGATTTGATGATTCTTATCAGGACAAGATTGATTGGATGATGCTTACCAGGACAAGATTTGATTGGATTATACTTACCAGGACAAGCTTTGATTAGATGATACTTACCATTATAAAATTTAGATGATGCTTTATAGCACAATATTGATTTTTTGACAGTTTTCTTGATTGTCTTAAAAACTTAAAAACTACTTTAAGGAAAATCAGATAAACACTGTTAACAATTTGGTTCACATTACAAAAATTGTAACAACTGAAAATTAGTTTAAAGTGTGAAGAAATAGGAACAAATCAAATAAGCCATTGGTGAGAGGAATGGAGGAAACGAATTTATTTTTAATCCAAAACAAGTTCACCTTTCGTGTTGCTTTTTTGAAAAAAAGTATTTCATTGACTACTGCTGCAACTAATGTTTTACAAACGTAATGTAGTAGTAAGGGATTCTTAGAATGCAATTTTATTTATGCACTCAACTGTTTACACTTTTGTAACTATTTCAGAAGTAATTATATATATAAATGGAAGATTTTATCAATGCAATATGCTGATGTCAGTGGAAAGACAGAAGAAACAGGATTTTACTAAAAGTTGCTAGAATGTCATTGCTTATTAATTTCTTTATGATCTGATTGGTCATTGAGAATACTTAATTACTTAACAGCACCTTTTATGTGCTCTTTCACCTAACCTTGACTAACTAGGCAACGGTGTCGTTTGATATTTTCATTACATTCTATCTTGAGAAAAATATGACAGCTCGAAGCAGAGAAAATTGTATTGAAAAATCGAGAATGCCTTTAGGATATCTCTACTCGTAACTAGACAAAATTAAAATTCAGAAATCAACGTTGTGTTATTTCCAATAGATTTCCAAGGAAATTTGTCTTGTTATTCCGATTTGGGATTCGAGTAGTTTCGGTAATGAGTCAGTGATTAGATGTGATTACAAGAAAACGTCTAAATTGATTTTAACCGTTGCCTTCGTAACAGTCGTATTATGAGTTTGTTCGGATAACTACTACTCACAGTAAAACTGAATACAATTTTTTCAGGAAAAGTCTTGTCAATTTATATTTCAGGTAGATTGTCGTTAACTGTGAATTGTGCACAGCTTATTTTAATGATAAGAATTGTTTAAAGACATCTTTTTTTGCCGATAATTTACATTTTGCCTATCTTGTTTGTGGCAAATCTAACCTTTGTTAAAACATCTTTTGATAAGAAAAAGTAAAGGTATGACAATGAGATCCAACGTATATGACAAGTGTTGCTGCACAGTCGTCAGCAACTACGACTGGAGAACTGCATGGTTATCAATTCTTTAAATAGTAAATTGCTTGCCAGATAAATTTGATAGATTTTACAATTTGATAGTGATGTTTCCGTCATGGACTTGAATGGTCAGGCTTTGAGTTTATTTTCATCATTAAGTGAAATAACGTATAAGCACCTTTGTAATGTGGAGATTAACTATCCCTTCTTCCTTTATCCCAACTACTCTCAAAGTAAATAAGCAGTTTTTGCTACATGATGGAGAAGAATCGAAGTCCAGCCGGCCTTTGGTACACTCATATTACCTTTTATATTACCTTTTCAGTAAAGAGAGATGAAAATTTGAAGTCTTGCAATTTAGAATGATTATTTCAACACATATTTTTTACTATTGAAACCCCGGATTTTCATTAACTGTGTGTATCTATAAGCGGCCATCTAGGCGATTTTGTAAAAAACAAAGTCATACATATGTAAGTAATATGAATCTCTCCCTCTTTTTAAACATCATTACTGCAAGTCGTAAAGTCGGAAAGGAACGTGAAACTTCAGTATTTAAGTTGAGGGTCGTCAAAAAATGATATTGATTGTAACTAAAGTTTAAGCACGATTTTCTTTCTTGAGCAATATAGACGAATATTAAATCAACAAATAACCTAAAGATCTGATACAGCTTGCCATCAAACAAAGTTATTCGCATTATCTTCGTCTTGGGTTACCGGAAAGATAAATAAAAAGTTGACAATAATTATTTTAAAGACATACTTTTATAAGAAGTCCTTAGGGTGACATGACCCATTTATTTCGTAATAATACGAAATAAAAATTAGGTTTTACTTTACAATATCTCTTTACTTCAAAAAAGCAAATCGCAATTACGAAATAAATCAATGTGATAAGTTGGCTGCTTAATAAAGCATCCAATAGGTTATGTCAAATAATTGGATTTTACATGTGATCACACCTTGATGCAATATTTCTTGCGATATTGATAGTTGTCCTCTTGCTTTAATGTTTCTGACCATGTTTGTAAATATTGTCAGTGTGAAAACAAAGCAAGTAATTGTATTACAAAATATAGTATTATCAGTCTTTACAAGCACAGGATATAATGAATACACTATATGAATACATTATAGAAATATAATATTTGAGAATTCAACAACGATCATCTATTTTAGAAATAATTAAAGTATCTTATCTTATTAAAAGATTAAGTATCTTATATCCTCAGTATTATTTATAATCTCAACAGAATATTTAGTATATTTTCTCTTTTTTTTTCTTTGACCTTTCTTTGTGTTTCTTTATGTTGTATTTTATGAAAATTATATGACGAGAAACAATGTACAGTTTAAGTCAATAAAATCTTCTTCTTCTTCTTCTTAAATAGAGCTAAAAAGGCGCTGAACTGGTAATTCAGGGGTCGCGGTTTCGCTCCCCTCGCCTCCACTAGCATTACTTTTTAAAATATCAAATCTAATGTTATAGAAGTGTAAAAACATGTTTCTACGACAAAAACAGTCTTTCGGCTGAGAGTTAAACTGAGGCCCTATAGATCAGTGTTATACACTGAGCATGCAAAAGAACCAGAGCCGTCATTGAAATGGGTTACTTTCTTGTCTTGCACTGTCCCGAATTGTTTTAGAGTCACACTTACAAATCAGATCGACGTTTATTTACATAATCTAAATTCACAGTGTAATTTTGAACTGTTGTTTTATAGATCTAATTTATAAACGAGACCTCGACTTGCCAAGGAACACAGTTTTTGTGAAGACGAGTTTTTTTTAAAATCACCCGTAACATCACATAGTTTTTGTGCGTGCAAGGTCGAAAAGACTAACGCACACAAGTGCACCTACGCAGGCACACGCCTTTTATTACTTTTTAACAACGTGCCGCTTTTGTGACAACTATGTCGAGCTCACCGCAAACGGGCGCGACCTTAATGTCTAACGTAACATGAAGATGTAACTAGTATCCAAATCATACTTTAATGTAAAATCCAGCTATTTTTGTTTGTTATTTTTTTTTTGGAAAATGTTTCTTTGCTTATCAGATACACAGCTCGTTTTCACGACTCACAAGGCGACGGCAGGGCCTTAAATCTCAGTTAAGGCCCTGACGACGGTGACGTTCGATAAATAATCACTACAGGTTCTATTTGAGAAAAATATGATGAACCGAAGTGGAGGAAATGTGATGAAAAATCGAAAATGCCCTCAGGATATGTCTACTCGTAGCTAGACTTGAAATTAAAATTCAGAAAGCAACGTCACATTATTTCCAGTAGATTTCAAAGGAAATTTGTCTTGTTATTCCGATTTGAAATCGAGTAGTTGCGGTAATGAGTCCATAATTGCATGTGATTACCAGGAAACGACTAAATTGATTATAACCGTTGCTTTCGTAACAGTCGTATTATGAGCTTGTTCGATTAACCAACTACCCTCATTAAAACTGAAAACAAATTTTATTCAGGTCAAGTCTTGTCAATTTATATTTCAGGTAGGTTGCCGTTAATTGTGAATTTGTGCACTGCATATTTTAATGATAAGATCTGTTTAGAGATATTTTTGCCGATGATTTACATTTTGCGTTTCTTGTTTGTGGTAAATCTAACCTTTGTTAAAACAGCTTCTGATAATATAGTCAAGGTAAATCAACGAAAAGTTAAGGTAAGACATTTAGATCCAAGTTAAACTTTTTCTGTTCTGTACATATATGACAAGTGTATGCTGCACAGTCGTCAACTACTAAAATTACTAAAAAACGTTAAATAGCAACTACTACTGTAGAACTGCCTTGTTATTAATAATTTTGGTAGTAAATTACATTCCTATATCCTAAATATCAGATAAATTCGATAGATTTTGCAATTTGATAGTGATATTTCCGTTGTGGACTTAAATAGTCAGGTCTTTAGTTTTTTTTCTGTCATTAAGTGGAATAACGTTCAAGCACCTATGTGTTGTGGAGGTAAACTATCCCGTCTTCCTTTATCCCAACTATTCTCAAAGTAAATAAGCATTTTTATTACATGATAGAGAAGAATCGAAGTCTATCTGGCCTTTTTTATTCATATTATGTTATTCAGGCAATAGGCATGAAAGGTTCGAAGTCTTGTAATTCATAATGATTATTTCAACACTTATGCTTACCATTGAAACTCAGGATTTTTATTGACTGGGTATCTATAAGCGGCCGTTTAGGCGATTTTGTAAAATCCAAAATCATACATATTTGAGTATAATGAATCTCTTCCTCTTTTTAAACATCATTACTGCAAGTTCTAAAGGCGGGAAGGAACGCTAAACTTCAGTATTTAAGAAACAGCAAGTGTCTTTATTTTATTGAGAATAGTCATAAACTAATGGAACACATCATTGTTTCAAACATGATGGATTACTTTGACAAACACAACATACTTTGCCCCCAGCAACATGGATTCAGGTCAAAACATAGCTGTGAGACACAGCTCATTGGCTTCACACAAGAACTTTCTCAAAAACAGATCAGACAGGCTCCCTGTGGTCTCTGGTGTCTCGCAGGGATCGATCTAAGGTCCCTGTCTCTTTCTCGCATACATCAATGACCTACCAGGACAAGTGTGAAGTACTCAGAATACACAGGAAAAAGAAACCGGTCATCTTTCCCTACACCCTACATAACACTATAATGAAAACTAAAGAATATGCAAAATACTTAGGATTTACTGTAAGTTGTAACCTAAACTGGTCATCCCATATAAACTATATCACAAACAAAGCAAAAACAGCTTAAGGTTCATCAGACGAAATGTCAAAACACAAAACAAACAACTCAAAGAAGCAGCGTACAAAACATGTGTCAGACCACAGGTTGAATACTGCTCAACCATATGGCATCCACGGCAAAAATATCTCACTCACAGAATTAAAATGGTCCAGAGGTCAGCTGCAAGGTACGTTCATAATGATTACCACCACACAAGCAGTGTAAACAAGAACTGTCACTGTAAGATGACAATGCCCCCGAAAGTGGTGCTTTGACCTTTGATCTGAGAACCATTCAGGGGTCAAGTTTAAATAAATATAGGTCAGTGGGAAGGTCTTATCCAACATGGGTTTCGTCCAAGTATGAAGTAAATCCACTTACTAATACGGAAGTTATAAGCAATGTGAAAATTTCTAGACAACTGGATCTTCAAGGTAAAGGTTATTCAGGGGTCAAAGTAAAATAAATACAGGACAGTGATATAGCCTTGTCCAAAGTGGTGTTGTGTTTAAGTATGAAGTATATCCACTTACTAATTTGGAAATTATGGCCAAATAATAGTTTCTGGACGATTGGATATTCAGGGGTCAAGGTCAAATAATTACAGGTCAGTGTAAAGGTCTTGTCCAAAGGGGTGTTGTGTCCTAGTATGAAGTAAATCCACTTACTAATAAGAAAGTTATTGCTAATGTTTAAGTTTTCGGACGGACTGACGGACGGACTGATGGACAGACGGACGGACAGTTCAAAAACAGTATGCCTCACTTCGGGGGCATAAAAACATGATTAAGGAACTAAAATGGTCAACTTTATAACAAAGGCGAAACCATGCCAGCCTGGTCATGCTACACAAAATAAAAAAACAAACAGGTCAATGTCGATCACAATCACCTTACAAACACAAGAAACAACAAATTCCTCATCCCACAATCAAAAACACAGCATCACGTGAACTGATTCTTCCCAAGAACTATACGACTCTGAAACAAATTACCGACCGAGATTAAGGCTACACCAGCTTTTATCAGTGGACTAAACAAGTCTTATAGATTTTAAGTATTTAAAATAAATGTTTAAGTAAGACCTTCAGTTAAATCTTGTTTTCTTTGTTATTATCTTTTATAATTTTAATGTTCCTGACACGCGCCTGCCTAGTATAGTCAGTATTGACTTTTAGCAGTAATAAGTTGAAGTTGAAGTTGGAGATTAAGGTATGCATGGTCAACAAGAATTTACCTGTGTTGTCAATAATTCAATCTTTCCGGTAAACCAAGACGAAGATAACACGAATGACTTCGTTGAATAGCAAGCTACATCAGATTTTGTGGTAATTTGTTGGTTGAGTCTAACTAATTAGACTTGTCGATGAGACATCGAGAAAATTTTTGATAGGCAATGTCTTTTTCCAAGTCCAACCAAAAGTTGCGATATTATGCAGGGAAACGCCCAATTAGAAGACGTTGGGAGCAAACAATATGTAATTACTGCAAAATAGCCATTCGATTAATCTCAATTACGAAATAAATCAATAACCAACAAGTAAATTTAGATTCAGTGGCTCCGTACTATTCATTCTTGTTTTTTTTTAACTTTACCTTTTAAAATTTGGTATTAAGGTTAAAATATGATAACAATTAGTTTGAGCACTGCTGTTAGTATGAGTACAATTAAATTTTAAAAAATTGCATTAAATGTTTCTTTAACACAGATTTGCTGTATCAAACTGAAAACAGCTTCACGGTATTTTCTTCAGCAATTTCAGTTTTAAGCAGACCTTCAAAGACGTTTTGACTGTGTGATTCGTACAACACCAAAATGTGATTTGATGATTCTTATCAGGACAATATTTGATTGGATGATGCTTACCAGGACAAGATTTGATTAGACGATACTTACCCTGATAAAATTCGGATGATGCTTTACAGCACAATATTGATTCTTCGACAGTTTTCTTGATTGTCTTAAAAACTTAAAAACTACTTTAAGGAAAATCAGATAAACACTGTTAACAATTTGGTTCAAATTACAAAAATTGTTACAACTGAAAATTAGTTGAAAGTGTGAAGAAATAGGAACAAATCAAATAAGCCACTGGTGAGAGGAATGGAGGAAACGAATTTTTTTTTTAATGCAAAACAAGTTCACCTTTCGTGTTTTTCATCTTTTGAAAAAAAAAGTATTTCATTAACTACTGCTGTAACTAATGTTTTACAAACGTAATGTAGCAGTAAGGGATTCTTAGAATGCAATTTTACTTTATGCACTCCATTGTTTTCACGCTGGTCTTTTGTAACTATTTCAGGAGTAATTAAATATATAAATGGTAGATTTTATTAATGCAATATGCTGATGTCAGTGAAAAGACATAAGAAACAGAATTAAACTAAAAGTTGCTAAAATGCCATTATTTATTAATTTCCTTATGATCTAATTGGTCATTGAGAATACTTAATTACTTAACACCGTTCTGTAGGGTGCCCCTTTTTTTGGCAATGTGCACTTTTGCCCCCTTTTTAACACAGTGTATTATTCTTCTTTCGTTTTGGCAGTATTTAAATATGTGATTAGCAAAACAGTACAGATTTTTAGACAATGTTAATAGGTGTATATAGTGTCAGGAATAAATCAATACTTTAATTAAATATTAATTGTTTTAGAGCCTTTTCTAATTTAATTTTATGGATGGCAGTGTACTTTATTTATTTGTGTAAATACATGGTGCATTGTTATATGTATATTGTGAATTGATGATACTATAATAAATAAATAAATAAATAAATAAATGCCACGGAAACATAGGCCATTAGACCTTTTAAACAATATGTAAAAGTGTTATTTTCTACATCAAAGAGTTCGTCCATCTGTAATAATTCTATTTAAAATCAGTTTTAATTATTCTATATCACTGAAAGTTTGCATACTAATTAGTTGGAGGGATTTCAAAATTACTTTGCACAAATATTCTCCTTAACAGTGTGTCGCGTGCAAAATTCAGGTAGGTAGCTGGATGATTAAGGTCACACTTAGAAATCAAATATCAAAATTGGTGCGGCCTTTCACTTAGCTTTAGCTGGAGGGATTTTAAATTACTTGGCACAAATTTTCACGACAACAAAAGTGAAACGTAGCCTTTCGTTGATGAACAAATGTATTAGCTCAAAGGTCAATGTCAGACTTAGTGGTGAAAGGTCTATGTACTCAAGTAAATGTTGAAATGAAACAGAAAATACTGACAATGGCTGCTACTCATCATTTGAAAGAAAAGTAAAGATACAATAAAATGTGCTGCCAAAAATACAATTGTTCAGCCTTTTAATATTTTTATATCAATGATACGTCATGCACTTGAAACGGACAAAAACACCGAAAGGAAAAATAATATCTGTATAAGTTAGATGCTAATAGACAATATTTGATGATAATATGTGATATTTGTTGACATCTTATGTATTCATTTGAAGTAGTAAATCGATATACCGACACAGACAAATATAACGACAGTCTATTCTACGAGAATAGCCATCATTACAGGTTCGAGCTGTAGAGAATGTCAGAAAATATTTGAAAATATTGATTTTGGCAATCAGACAGCAAATATATATGTTGATTTTGTTGTTAATCGCCTCTGTACAGTATTTCGTCAAAACAATTTAAAAATAAGTTTTGAAATTTTGAAAGAAATATCCGTCATAGAGTTTTGCACAGAGTATTTTGTATAGTTTCAGAAAACAAAAATAAATATTGTTTTTATTTTTTGTCAGTAGTAAAACAAGTTTGATAAAAATCCCTATAAACTCTGACCTTAATATGATCTCGTAACACCATTTTTCTATTTTTATGGTATTGAAATTTGAAAAATGTACTATCGAAAAGTCGATAGTCTTTCAACATGATGATATTAGTGACTGTAAGTCCAGTCAAGACCACAGGAACTAGGAATATAAATGGAACTCCATGTACACGTGTGTATGAAAAAATCACTACTTATAAATGTGTTATTTTCATTCACGCGTATTTTCTTTCTATGATCCCAGTAATGTTTGTAATATATTTTAGGATATCTTTGACGACACGACCTTCAGCTGATTGGTATTCTACAATGAACGAAATAGTGGTATGCAACTCTTGGTGCTGATTGACTGCAATGCGTTCATTTGGCTATCTTATTTGGCACCTGAATGTAAGTAATCAATTATTTTGTAAATAAATAGTGATTTTCTATCGAACAGTATAAACGAGTTGGTTGCAGTATTTGACTATTGAAATCTAATGAATAGGCTGTCAGACCCATTTATGAAGAGAATGGACCTAAATAATTGCTTGTTTAAGGATTAATGTACAGAAGATTAAAGTAACTTTTTTTCATAAACCATTCAACCAAAACACTATATCATACAAATTTTCACTGTGCATACAATTTGTGAAATGTATAAACATATCTCAAATTCAATACTTTTATCAATTGGCAATAAATTGCAATCAAAAATTAATTAAATGAACAGCTTTATTCATTTAAAAGAATTGTAAGAATAATTTATTCGAGTGTATGACATTTACAAGAAATAAATATTTGGCTCATTCTAGAACGAAATACACATTTAGGAGGCCTGTCGTTGCTTTTACTAAGTTGTGTAAAATAAAGGTGTAATATTTTAGTGCAGTTCAACCTCAGAAAGGGAGTAGGCAAAATTACAATCTCAAATTTGTTTTTGTTCTCTATTTTTCTCCAGTTTGTTTTGAATATGTATTTTGAGATCTTTTAGTTCAAATAAATGACCCACAGAAGTTCGTTAAACGGCAAGTATTTCTAAAGGCAAGTATTTCTAAAGCAAAGTATTTCTAAAGGCAAGTATTTCTAAAAGCAAATATTTCTAAAAGCAAGTATTTTTAAAGGCAAGTATTTCTGTAACGTTGCGAAAGTAAAGACCTCCGACTGAGGAAATCGTCGCCTGTGTAGCTACAATCAGCACATTACTAGGTTTCAAATGAAGAATCTGCACTTGTATAATTTGTTTTAAATTATTTAAGGTATTTAATTCTAGGAAGGAAAAATCCACATAGTTTATGAAAATATCTAGTTACATTGACGTGATCAGAATTCATACAAGGTTATGAAATATAGCGGCTGTGTGTGTGATATTTGTGGATAAATACATTTCCTTAAAAAAGCATTGGATCGTCGAATTTTCCGTAGAATTCAAGTTTTATTTCATTTTCTGTCTAGACAATTTACATAGATTATTGAAAGATTGGGGATGATTGTTCAAAGTAAGACAATCTTTGTCTCCCTGATTTGGGTTTGTATCATGCTAACATCATTTCTAGTATCATATTACTATTGACTGCTGGATCCAGCAACTAATGTCAAATAGATTGCAGTGGTATCCTATATTTCCCTTAGATTTAAGTCTTAATTTGGCTTGTCATTTTCTTTTGTCTCTTCTTTTAAATACTGTGATGATGATGCTGCTGGTGATAACGTACATTTTAATTTCTGATTTCTCTGAAGACACGAAACAGTCAACAGTCGTTAAGTACAGTGATTTTTCCTTAAGTTTTGTTTGTTTGTTTTGTGTGTGTGTGTGTGTGTGTGTGTCTGTGTGTGTGTGTGTTTTAATCCGCTGTTAATAGAGTGTTTACACTTGATAGTGCTGTGCCTCTAACTAGTTACTGAAAGTTTGAAAATCTTATAAACATTTAATAAACCTAATTAATAACAAGTAACAGCACTAAGTGCTATGAATTCTTTAAATGTATCCGTCTTGTAAAGTTTACTAGAACAGCTTATGATTACCAGGAAAAATTTACGACAGAAAGCACCTCGTGCTTAACTTTTATCTTAATACTGTAACCTTAATGTTAACTTTATAAAGTGTAAAGAAAAAACTTAAATGCCTTGACTCCATTTTAACTTCTGAGTCAAAGCTTTACTGATACTTTCTTTCTCCAATACGACATACGCTATGTCTGTAAGAAAGAGTACTTTAAGAACGAGGGCTGCATCGGCATCGATATACAAATCAGATGATTAAGTATGTATTGCTCAATGTTATAAAACGTTTTGGTACCCCGACGATAACAGCATTTGTTTTGATCGTTTCTATAAGTACATAATGTGAATGTATTTGATATAAGATAACTTCTGTTTTATCAATTTTCTCAAAGTTACTGGGGCTACACTGGACTCTGATATCTGACATATGTATTTATTTAAAGAATATTACAGTCGGCTTTACAAACATAATTTGATGGAAATCTCATTTTAAAATGCAGGTTGTCACAATTTCGTAAAAGTGGTAAAACAAGATTGATTGTTCTCTACCCAAAACAATATAATTATCAGCTTTTTAAAATCTACATGTAAATTGTCTAGACGGAAAGACAAATAAAGATTGAATTCAGCTTCACCACAAATAAAAAACATGATTTGCAATTTTAACTTATAAATATATAATGTTGTGTTGTATGCGATTTTTATTTCTGAATTTTGATTTTATTTTTTCTAGAAATACTGTACCATTTCGTTCGTTCTTTCTGGAAAGACTATTAACATTTTTTTCTAGGAAATGTAGATCTAAAAATCGATTTCAAGAATAATTAAACTATAACTCCCTATATTCACTGGATGTAAATGATAAGTAATATTGATATCATATATATTAATATACCAATATTCTGGTTATTTTTTTCCATGGTAAACTTTTTAACTATTATAAAGTTCCTAATCCCAAAAGCAAGACGAACAATTTTGGTTCGATTTTTGTTTTTACAAGTCTTAGCCTTTGCTGTATACAACTGTAGATTTTGAAAAACACTACAGAGTAACTGTAACATGAAAAGGTTTCGGTTTAATATTTTTTGAGCCGTTAAATGAAATTAATTATCGGCCCGCAATTCTACCGGCAAACGTGTCCTTTCGTTTCCCTCACGGTGCTACTCTTAACAACTGTGATCTGACTATTACGTAGGATACTTGGATAACTTTGAAACGGGAAGCATTTCAACAAAACGACCTTTAACCCAATATGTGCTTATTTCCTAAAACTGTTAATTTGTGCTGATTGTTCATACTAACACTGACCCTTGGCCAAATATGTTTTTACTTTGATATTAACGGCTTCAGAATAATCCTTCTAAGAATCGTCTTTTCACTTTAGACGCTACCGAGGCAATGCGACAATGAACATATAACGAATACAGGAGGGTATACGTGTAATATAATGATATTGAAAGTATCAACATATCATGATAACAGCTATATGTTCTGTTTGTTCTTTTTCTTAGCTTGATTGTGTATAGATATGTTTAATCTTCAATTGGCTATTTATAGAGTTCATTACACTGATGCGTTATCTGGCAACAAAGAAGATTGGAAAGAGATGTTGTTTAAAAGCACTTAAGTTAAAAGATTAGCTATTATATAACCTATTAAGAAAGCAATTCGAGGAAAAGGGAAGTGTAATCAAGCATTCAATAATGTCTCTAGGATATGTGTTCCGGAAAACTGTTTTAATGCATAGAAAATACAAGCTGTATGATGTATTTTCCATAATTACGTTATGGCTTTTCAGTTATGATTACGATTTATTAATTGAGCAGGACCTGTTATGAAAATCTAATTGCATGGTACTTAACAAGAAATAACCTACTTAATCGTAGAAGTTCTTTACCCATTTGTTTTCGGTCTGATGCGATAACTAGCAACTTTTTTTTCCAAATCAGCTCAATACATAGTTACTGTCCTGGTAGTATTTTTACCGAAAAATAACACTTAAAATCAATTCATCTAATCCTTTGATGATTTTTTTAATTGATAAAAAATGCATCCAGTCTGCAGACTTATTTTGTTTAACATTAAATCGTGTCAAATGATAAATGCTTAAAATTAGATTTTGATGTAATTTAAAAGCAAAACATCTTATTCTATACATATTTTATAATTAAATCATTTGACTTTTTTTTCCACCTGACCCTACTATACTTTTGCGTCTGTGTTCGCACTTGTATACGCAATTCTGCATTTTTTTAATGTGTACTGTAACAGTTAAATGGGCCAATATAATTAATACAGTTAATTGGGCCAATGTTAACTGGACCAATGTTAAGCAGTCATGATAATGTCAAGATGCGTGAACAGGTATCGAATAAAAAAGGTCAAAAACATTTCAAATGTTCCTTATAATACATTTGTAGTTGATTGTTAAATATTTTAATCATTTGTTTATTTGACTAAGATTGTTCTAACGATTATTTAAGAACAAGATTGTTCTTTCGATTATTTAACAATGGCTAAACTGTGCCTCTCGGGAAGATACCATTTGAGCATACATTTCCGTCAGTATCATATGAATCGAATCCACCGGATATAGCATCATCAATGTAAATATATTTCCATGCATTTTGTATTTTTTTATAAAACTGAATATTATGTTGGAATGGCCGGTTAAAGCTATACAGGAAAGAATTTTTTGTTCATATATTCATTCAAATATTTTAGAATCATTTACGTTAACATTTGCGATCACAATGAATGTTAAACACGATCATCTGTAATGTGGAGATTAAGTATCCCGTCTTCCTTTATCCCAACTATTCTCAAAGTAAATAAACAGTTTTTGCTACATGATGGAGAAGAATCGAAGTCCATCCGGCCTTTGGTATACTCATATTACCTTTTATATTACCTTTTTTCAGTAAAGAGAGATGAAAATTTGAAGTCTTGCAATTTAGAATGATTATTTCAACACATTTTTTTTACCATTGAGACCCCGGATTTTCATAAACTATGTGTATCTATAAGCGGCCATCTAGGCGATTTTGTAAAAAACAAAATCATACATATGTTAGTAATATGAATCTCTCCCTCTTTTTAAACATCATTACTGCAAGTCGTAAAGTCAGAAAGGAACGTGAAACTTCAGTATTTAAGAAACAGTTAGTGTCTTTGTTTTTATTGAGGGTTGTCAAAAAATGATATTGATTGTAACTAAAGTTTAAGCACGGTTTTCGTTCTTGAGCTATATAGACGAATACTAAATTAACAAATAACCTAAAGATCTGATACAGATTGCCATGTAACAAAGTTTTTCGCATTATCTTCGTCTTGGGTTACCGCAAAGATAGATAAAACGTTGACAATAATTATTTTAAAGATTACTTTTATAAGAAGTCCTTAGGGTGACATGTCCCATTTATTTCGTAATAATACGAAAAAAAAGGTTTTACTTTACAATATCTCTTTACTTCAAAAAAGCAATTCGATAAATCGCAATTACGAAATAAATCAATGTGATAAAGCACCCAATAGGTTATGTCAAATAATTGGATTTTACCTGTGATCACTTTGATGCAATATTTCTTGTGATATTCATAGTTGTCCTCTTGCTTTAATGGTTCTTCCCATGTTAGTAAATATTGTCAGTGTGAAAACAAAGCAAGTAATTGTATTACAAAATATAATATTATAAGTTTTTACAAGAACAAAATATAATGAATACATTATATGAATACACTATAGAAATATAATCTTTGAGATTTCAGCATCGATCACATCTATTTTAGAAATAATTAAAGCATCGAAAATAGAGCTTAAAGGGAAAATACTTAAAAGAGAATAGCATAACAATTTTATATTTTACAAGACTAATATTTCCAGTGTGTATTATATTCACGTACACATTTGAAATGAAACCACTGTATTTTGCATTTTTGTTGTCACATTTCAACATGTTGTCTATTTAAGCCGACATCCTGCAGTGGTCAAAAAGTAACGAGCTGAACTGGTAATCCAGGGTTGCGGTTTCGCTCCCCTCTCCTCCACTAACATTACTTTTTAAAATATCAAATCTAATGTTATAGAAGTGTAAAAACATAACAGTCTTTCGGCTGAGACGTTAAACTGAGGTCCATATATCAGTGCTATTCACTTAGAATACAAAAAAAAAATCAAGAGACGTCATTGAAATGGGATACTTTCTTGTCTTGCATTGTCCGCAACAACCTAAAATAACTAACCTCTCCACTGGGCGTCGGTCAGATGGTCAACAGGTACTGACGATAAATAAACTCAAATAGTTAAAGCAATACACAGTTAACTTAGCAACGCTCGTATCACCTGCTGGCATTATATGCATTTTCTGAATTCTTCATATTGTTGAAGTTCTAAACATTTATTTAAATGAGGCTTCTTTTTTAAAAAACCAAATCTAATGATTATAACAAATTATTTTAGAAGTGTGAAAACATGTTTCTACGGCTAAAACTGTTGCAAATTTACTAAAGTCTGAATTGTAAGTTTGTTTTTACTTCCAGTATATGGAAATTACATCAATTTCTCTGTTAAATTTAAACACATCATTTATCTAAAAACACAAACATAAATTTCCCATCACAATGATTCAATCAGATTCAATACATTGAATGCAGCTTCATTTATGTTTTAACTTTCACTAATAAACATTTAGAGATATATATTTGCATATTGTTAAAACTAGGGCCGCAAATAGGATCGCAGTGCCACAGAATAAGGATGTCCGAACATCTCTGGTTCCAGACGCTCTGCTGCATATGCATTTTCAATAGACGCTCTACTCGCCACTATACTGGGGCAAAGCCCAAAAGTAAATTTCATTTCAGTGGCTCTAAACTATTCATACATTATCTTTTTAAATTGGATATTAAAGATAAAATAACAAAATAATTAGTTAAAACACTGCTTTTAGTACGAATACAATAAAATTCTAAGTAAGTTCGCATCAAATGTTTCTTTTACAAAGATTTGTAAACTTAAAGCAGCATCACGTTATTTTCTTCAGCAGTTTCAGTTTTGAACAGACCAAAAATAAAGGAAGACATTTTGACTGGATGATTCTTACCAGGACAGGATGTGATTGGATGCTTACCAGGACAAGATTCTATTAAATGATGCTTACCAGGACAAGATTTGATTGGGTGATGCTTACCATGACAAGATTTGATTGGATGATGCTTATCAAGACAAGCTTTGATTGGATGATGCTTACCAGGACAGGATGTAATTGGATGATGCTAACCATAACAAGATTTGATTGGATGATTCTTATCATGACAAATTTTGATTGGATAATGCTATACAGGACATTATTGATTCTTTGACAGTTTTTCTCAATCTTGTTTCTAGATTGTCTTAAAACCTTACTACTTATCAAATAAACGCTGTTAACAGTTTAATTCAAAACAAGTAACTTTCACTTTTCGCGCTGCTCTTTTGTAAAAAAAAGAACAAAACTATTTCATCGCTGAAAATATTGTAGCCATCAGGAGAAACTGACCACTATTACATTACTGGCTTCTTTTTTATGTTGATGAAATTCAAGAGAAGAATCCTCATGGCCTAAAACCTTTCTAATCCAATCATTTTTTACTTTTATCACAAATTCAAAACAATCTTTCCCATGAAATGCTAGTGAGTCTCTGTTTTATCGAAGTGAAGTATTTTTTTCAGTTTACTGGAAAGTTCTTGAAGTAAATTGTCGCGACGTTTATTAGCGGAACATCTAAATATCAGTTGTCCTATTGTCGACAGATGAAGCAAAGTTGTCAATGGTTCTATTTCTTTACCGCGTTTAGTTTAGTTTAGACTCATTTATTTTACATCGATTGCGATACAAGTTCTTACAACTTAGATTCACCACGCTCGATGACTGCTTCCTGGGTTCCATACCAGTATTCGCGCAGCGTTGAGGAATGTGAAGATCGTGAGAGATAATAAAATAAAGACTGTAATATATATAATTTCAGCGTGGTTAATGAAAGGCCAGGGGAAATAACTTTGTGTAGTGGTTAGCACTTTCAAATGGATTTAAGAACACAGAACTCTTCACTACGAAAATACTTTCACTCAGTCAAGAATGACTAATACAACTTTAAATTCTAAAAGACGTTTGAACAAAGACTGATAAATTGTTTTGGGCTACTTGCTCTAAGATCAAGCTCGGTCGGACCCATGTCCAGGTCAGAGATGCCAGGACGCATGTACGGTTTACGAACATCTTTTGTTTTTAATCCGTAAAAATATAAACAGAATGCAATCTTCATTTTTGTCAGAATAAAAATGTTCAATTTCAGTCACAATATTTTGGACAATAAGGCAACTACAGTGTATTGCCTTGCTGTTTTGCAGTTAAGTAAAATGGTGCAATCGAATAAAGCATAATCATGACGAAAGTATCCATATGATAAGCAATAAGGTAACATCTCAGCTGCATGAGTGAAGGATATCTATTGCTTGAAATATTGTAAATCGGATTGATTGCCTGGTTTAACAGCGAGAAGTACAGTTCACCTGGTTCTTCTATTTGTGTAGGTTTAATTGAAAATGATTCTTCGAATCTAAGCGATAGTCCTTCATTTAAAGTTGGTTCCTATATAATGTGTTTTAAGAACAGAGTGAAATATTTATATCCAGTTCGGATCTAGAACACAAGATAGTAATTTGTCGTCGGAATAGTAACTGTTCTCTACAATTCTGGAGGCGAAAGTTGGCGTGAGTATGTAAGGTAAGTGACTTTATTATTTATAGGGTATTTGTCTCATGGAACAGAACATTGCATGAAATCTAATCTGCAACACTGAAATTGTCAACAGATAATGGAAATGTAAATAACAGGCAGGAAATACGTTTTATTTTATGCCTACCAATGAAATATAGGGAAATATCAGTGAGATAAAAGTGATAATACACTGTTTTGAATCAGTTAATTACCATTTTGATAATACATGTTTGTGCCCGAACTATTGAATATTGAGTATTAATCCGCTTTTATAATTAAAGTATGTATGGCAAAATTCAATAAATATTGATAAACTGTGTAGACAAAAATAAATATTATTTGATGAAAGTGTATTCAGTTTATTTCAGCAGAAGTAAAGTTATCATATGTATTGGAGATTGTCTGCACTTTTTTTGTGCGGAGTAACCAAAGTACGCATTAGCTGATTTGGGGCTCACCATGGGGAATTTATTGAAGGCCCTGATTAAAAATGTCATAAAAAACCCATTTTTGACGTGTTGGCATAAAATAAAAAGAAAATTTGTTTGTTTTTTAGTGGAAGATGGGAATTTATTTCATCTCGTGAACACCATATGTTGATATTTTCACTCGTGGCTGCGCCACTCGTGAAAATATCACATATGGTGTTCACTCGATGAAATAAATTCTCATCTTCCACAAAAACAAACAAATATCCTCTATTTATTTCATGCTTGTTAATGATATCTATTGTTCCAATCACACAAGTGTAGAGTAAGAGAAAACCTTTTATGTAACGATAAAACTTTAATAGTGAACGCTGTATTTGAAACATTGTATTGGTACAACTTACCTAATTTACAAATTGCAATGGACACTAGTTATTAATAAAAAAAGATATAGTAAGCGGTCAGGAAAAATAACTAAGAAGAAAAATAAAAATTAAAGACATCATTTCGTGGCCACGACATATAACTTAGGACTAATGTTTTTGTCCTGAGTAATAACTCATGGAAAGTTCGGCCCACGTGAAAATTATTGAAAATTTACTGAAATTGTATTTATCTCCCCAACATACGTTCTAGAAATAATGGAATAATGGAAGCTTTTGGCATATGAGAGCATGTTTTAAACGAACCTTTAGGACGAAACAAAGTCACAGAACTTTGCTTACTTGTCAAAATATTGACACATAAAGAGCGATCTAGATAACCAATTTTAGGGATTTTCTAGTGTAGTTGTGGAGAATGTTCTAATGTTCTAGAAAGAATGGAATAATGGAAGCTTTTGGCATATGAGAGCATGTTTTAAACGAACCTTTAGGACGAAACAAAGTCTCAGAACTTTGCTTACTTGTCAAAATATTGACACATAAAGAGCGATCTAGATAACCAATTTTAGGGATTTTCTAGTGTAGTTGTGGAGAATGTTCTAAGAAATTAACGAAACTTTGGCAAATGTGAGATGACCATTGGATAATCATAGGAGATTAGCATGGGTCATATCTTTATCTGATATATGCATTATCAAAAAAATGCGAGGCGATTTTCTTACCACAGTATCTGTTTTTCTCCTTAAAAAATGATATATCAATGCCTTCTGCTCCTGGGATCTATACTGAACGATTCGACTCGGTGCATCTTGCTTTTTCTTATCAAGTGATCATTCATTGATAACTATTTAATGGACGTATAAAATTTATATCAATTTGATAGCAAGAATGAATAGAGGTACTCACTCTTGGCTCTATGAAAGAAATCAGACCGTAATTATAGAAAACTGAGATTACGTCGACATTTTTGTACATTTCAGGCGTTTAGTTTTTGTTTGCTTTTTAATACGATGTTTTCACATTGCACAATATGCCTTAGTAGAAACAGCTTAAAAAGACTGTTTTCAAAAATATTTTCATAAAAATGTGGTCAATCTATTGAAAACGTAAATAAATTAGTTTTGTCAATGTTTTGTTTGCGCTTAAAGGTCATGTGACACGAATTTTTGACCTCGAAATTTTCATATGAGCGAAAAATATATATCTAACTATGACTGTTTTACAAATTTCCAGTGGTAATATTCATCTTAAAGATGTTTTAATAGCAAATTAAAATCCATATTTAACGCACTTGGTCGCGCGCACCTGTCACGAGCGAAACCGGAAGTGACGCACATTTATCTCTTGCCACTTTACACAGCTGCCTGGATTGTTAACAAAAACTTTAAAATTATGATGGAAAGTGAAAATGTAGACTGAATATAGTAAACAAAACAAAATTGAACAAGTTAAGCTTAACATCATGAATATACATTGAAGATTTTTTAAATAAATAATTTGAAATTTTGATGGAATTACGAAGCAGCAATATTATATAGAGGCTACTTTAATCAGGGTTATAGAATTAAAAGATACATCAGTGAAAATATCTAGACTAAGAGATATATTTGAAGTAACTGATCTAAAAAGATTTTGAATATGCTTATTTATATCCGATGCAGTTTGTTTGAAGACTTGATTAACTAACTCCAATCGAGAGATTTTTTTCCATGAAAACATTCTCCTTAACGTACAGTGATGTGTTGTTTACTTGTCTGTGATTTATTTAGCCTGAGGTACGTGTAAGTAATCTTTGACTAGATCTATGATTTCTTTTTCAATGTAAAATGCATATCTTTTTTTTTTTTTTGGTTTATTCATTCTACATTTTTTTTAAACAAAACAATAATGATCAACGAACAAATAATATGAAGAAGCCCTAAAAACTTAAAATCATAACAGAAACACATTTTCTTTTGTTGTTTTTTTTAATATTTTGTTCACATTTACAAGTCGAATGACTTTTATTTTCATCATAAATAGATCCATTACATTTAATCATCTAATTAAAATATGTATCTGCATGGAAGCTTCTTAACTAAAAAACATTCAGACATGTTAATTGGAACAATCTATTACATAATGTTTTCACAAGTGTGACTGATCAAAAGTAATACAATCAATTTGTTAGATCACTTGCCATAAAATTTTGCTATTTGTCTCAACTTTATCATTGATTGGGTCATAAAAAAGTTAATTGCTTTGTTTTGACAGCTATGCAAAATATACAAGGGTCCCATTTGGGCAGGTTAATTTGCATAAATCCCACAGTATAAGGCGTGATTTATGGATCTTTGACATTTCATTGGATATTAATTTATAAGCAGACACAAATTTCTACTTGATGGACATGCCATATTATTATTTTTCAAACAATATCCCAACGTGAAAATACACTGTAGTGTGAATTTCCATTCCAGTGAAACAATTGTTAACACATTAGATAACCTAAATTCACTTCAATTTTACTACACTTAAATGAAAAAGAATTGTTTATGACGTAAACATCTAGTGAGGAAGTGTTACGCAGCATGTAAAAACGTGGAGGAGATAGTTTTATATAGAACCACAACATGGAAGAAATTGGAATATTTATTAATCTCTCGGCACAAAGTTTGAATTTACTTATAAAAATCGAGAAGTAATCACATTATTTTATTTAATTTACAATTTATAGCATGTTATTTTTATATGTGTGCCTTTATCGTGTTTCTTGCACATGTGGTTTAGTGTTATTTTTTCATTTAAAAACGGATGTGTTATGAGCAGCGTAATTCTGCACTACTGCCTGGTACAGTAGGGATAAATCTACGTCACAGCCAAAAATTGCGGCGGAAACTACCGATGTCGAAACGGAAACAGCCGATCATCAAAAACACGTTTTTTCTTATCAAAAGCAATATTTTCGTAATTTTGCAGTTAAACCATTTTAATCAGTACATTATGATTATTTTGAATAGACAAAGTTGCCATAGTCGTGTCACATGACCTTTAAGGCAAAAGTGTAACCAAAGTTAAAACATATAACAAGTAATAATTGACTTTGGAACATTAATATGCAGAGAAATGAACAAGTTCTCCCAATATAAAGAGAAAATAACTGACAACTTGTATTTTTATTCGCAAGACATATGTTTCTTGTCTTGTTGAAACATTCTACACTTGCAAATGCTGTTACTTTTCTCCAAAGTCATAACTGCATGATTGTCTGATCGTATTTTAACATATGTCGGTATTTCTGATAGTATTTAGTAATTAATCACAAACAGATGGTAAGCTTTTTGAACGATGATATCTTTGAACTTTTATCACCTTTTCTACGAGTCAGATAAATATCACGTGAAATAGTAAACGTATGCAATATTATAATATTGATGTCGAAATAACTCGTATATAATACTCGTTATTCGTAAAAAAATTTTGGATGGCATAACGAGTAGAAAAAAACGTTTACCTGGTAAAGAAAAATGAAAGTGACAAATTAATCTAGACTCAGATATTTATATTTCGAGAAAATAGCTCTTGTTTTATGTATTTGTAGAAATATAATTATTTTATAGCTATACCTTAATTATTTGAATATTATATCAGCCGTTCAGATGTAACTAAATTACAAGTCTATTTTAGTTATGTATTATTATGTAACTGAAAAGCAAACATTACAATTTTCCTGATGATAACAATTCTTTTCACTCGAATTTCATTGTAGAAGGGTTTTTTATTTGTCTTCTAGGCTGTAGGTAATTGCAATGACATATATTAAACTACTAAGATATGTCATAATTTTCTTTAAATCATCCGTTTGCGACAGCTATTGTAAATAGTTGGGTTTCTTTATCTAACAAAAAACACTTCTGGAACGAGATTTTTTATATTGTAAGGAAATGCTTCCATTCCAAAACTGTTTTCTTAAGATTTAAGTGCATGTAAAAGTTAATCAGTGCTTAACTTTGACATACCTTTAAAGCATTGAGAATATAATCATTGAATTACTAGAATTTAACTTTAAACCAGGAACAGAGTTTTCTCCATTGATATTGTACCTCTTTATAAGTCAATGACCAAGAATTCCATTGTTTTATATTAAGATGTAGTTTTTTTAATCTGCAAGGGCTGGATTCTGGACAACCGTAATATTTATACATTTAATGTAGAGGTATTTTATTTAAAAAAATGAAATGTAAGTCAAGAAGACGAGAACTACTTTTTCTATTGTTGATGTGGCTGGCTTTTTATGAGTTTTAAGTAATTTTTCCTGACTTTTATTTCAGGAATGTTGCTAATAAAAATAGGAAAAAAGCCACGATTGAGCCACGATCGATTAAGTTATTTTTCTCTCTGTGCGTTGTTTCTACTTTTGAGCTCTGTGAAGAATTAATACGTATTTTTGTCGTGTATTCCTACATTTTGCAAAACTCTCCGTGTCTTTTTGTGAATATCTCGTTTTTGGTCATTTTTTGCTGCATAATTTAGAGAAGTTAATTGAATGAAGAAGCCATGATTGAGCCACGCATGACATAATTGTTTTATTGATCATTTATTGATTTCTGTTATGGACTTAATACAATGGTGGTGAAAATCCTGTCTTTTCATTGGCTGAAGTTGTCATATGATATACCAGGGAAAAGTAAGGCAAGCAGCAAGCTTTAGCATGGAGCGGATCAGTGGTCCAGTAGTAACGCGCTAGACTGGTAACCCAGGGGTTCCGATATCGATCCCCCGCTCCTCCACTAACATTACTAAATTGTCTTTTGGATGAGACATTAAACCGAGGCCCCATATATCAGTGCTTATACACTGAGCATGCAAATGAGCCAGAGGTTTCTCTGAAACGGGACGCTTTCTGTATATTGCACTATCCCCAACAACATAAAATAACTAATCTTTGCAGGGGGCGTCGGTCATATCGGGAAACCGGTAATGATAAATAAACTCAAATAGATAGATAACTTCAGCATCATCTAACTCTTCTGAAAGCGACTGACTCAGAATTTTACCGATTTTTTTTCTCTAAAATTTAAGAGAAGTTAATATACTATAGAAACAACATAATATTATTTTTCTATACACCATGAAAACTGAAAAAATGTTTTAACGTAATCAGGTTTCGAAACCATGACCTTTCTGTCTGTAAAGTGTAGAGAGACGATCTACACCACTGAGCCACAGAGACTACTTATGTCTTCGTCAAAGTTAATTTTATACCTAAAGTGACTAACGAGGTAAATTTTCTACCGATAAAGTGTGGTAAACTTCATAGTTTGATGTTTTTCTGTAACAAAAAATGAGTCAGTAACTTAGTTTAGATATGTTCTTCACAATTACAGCAAGAATTTTAAGATGTATAAATATTTTCTTTTTATTTCATCGTCGGCCCATCTGTGAGTCAGTCCCTTAAATCGTCTACTATCGGTTAAACATTGCATTGAAAACAAAATAAAATAATAGAAATTAGATAGAATTTAAAGAAATGATGTTGCTTTGTTTAAAAGAATTGATCGGCATTTCTGAAACTTTGTAAATTCCGGACTTGAATTAGAATTTAACAAATTTACAGACAACCATATGATTAGTAATTCAAGATGTTATATTGGACAGAGTTATATTTTCATAAATAAAATGTAGAAATATATATAAGACACAGAAACCCCATTACATAGACTGAATCTCTCACTGGAACATAAGCTTTCGAATATTGCTATATAAAAGCAGTTAATCGACCGTCGTGTTGCTTTTGTTTGTTAGGAGTACAAGGGATGCAATGTTCACCAGTTTGTAAGTGCTGCCAACACGGTTGTGAGTGAATGAATACAGGTTACTCCACCTACTGCACCAATCCCCACCTTCTATGAAGTTCATGGGGTAAAGCAGCCAATATATCTTGCTGATAGACGAAAAGACTCGGGCGCACATCTTATTACCACACGGGCCTTAGATTCCACCACCCATGACTATAAGGCATTCCTCGATAGATGCGCATACCTATGTGAGGTACCTTATAATATGTAAGATTTTATAAGCAGTCAAAGTGACAATGAAATTAAAACAACCGAACAAAAGCAACAACAACAACAGCAAAGAGACAATCAGTTTGCACTTATATGAACTGTTACAAAAAAACCTACACAAATTACATTACTATTCATTTTGCTTATACACACTATCGGAAATAGTGAACACGTTTCTGTTCTGTGTAGCTCACACATTCTATGAATGAGCATCTCTTATATTTCTTTTTGAGCAGAATTTGTTACGCAGGAAGATAGGGAAATAGTTCTAAACAACATTGGAAAGACACATGTGTCTAAAAATAGGTATGATGAATTAAACATCACGCTTGATTCTCAAAGTAAATATTCTATAGATACATAGTTGATAAAGTTTAATGGAACGTCGACACACCTGGCCATCAATAAGGCTCCATCAGAACTACTGTCCTTTTCCGCACTGCCTCAGAACATCTCGGATACCCTACCGTGTGCTACAATATTGTACAGTATTGGAAACTGAAAAAATGGCTCACAAATATTTTGGGAAGGTATGTAAAACGCTTCACATAGCCCTGTGAAATCTGGTGGACACCTTTTGGAACCGCCCCTGTCAAAGAAATAAACTTGTTGTATATCCCGGACACGTTTTTAAATCCTGCATTAATTCTTGTTAATGTTCTGGTTAAGACAGGCAGACAAAGCAGCATAATGAATAAGATATTCACGCGAAAACATGAACAATGCAGTTGGTGTCTTAGAACATTTCTTGTATCAGTAACACTAACATTCTTTGGCAGCAAAATTCTAGTAGTTTTTAGACCAGTTATGAAAGAGTTTTCGGAGTGTAATGTGATATTTTCATGGTGTAGTTACTTTCTGAAACCGTTTACTACAATCAACATGATTTATTGTCATAAATTCGGCGGGTAACGAGAAACTATTGTATTACACATGTCAATTAGGACCGTTTATTTATATTTACAAGTTCTTTCTTTCTGTTAAAGTTATGAGAAAAAGGGAGTAATGGGAAATATTTTTACTGGAAACAAGGCTATTTTAACCTAAGTTAACCAAATGCAAATGCAGACGTACACGGTATTAAGTCTGCAATCTGGCAGATTCGTTCTATTTATATATACCTTTTTATGAAAACAGACACAAATAACAAATCTAAATAATGGATAAAGGATACTATTCATAGAACAAAAACTTCTAGCTAGCAAACTGCATTCTCCGAACTCCTTAAAGAGATAGTCTGTTCAACAATGCAGATGAAAAAATTGTGAATGTTTTTGTAGGAAACGTCCCCTGAGCATTTGTCGCTACAAAAGAAATTATAATTATTTGCTAGTCTGATTTTAATCCTTTTTGTAAATATAATATAATCTAGCATATTTCCTTCAACAGACTCGTTCGATTTAAACTTGCTTATACTTTTTCCTCGTTGTTTTTCCCAAGAAATTTAACAAGTCAGACTGCAGTGGTGTGTGTAACACTCCTTTCCAAGACATATATGACTATATCTAGTTTTTGTAATTTCTCAATTATTTAGATAAATGAAATCATCTTGACTTTCTTCAGTGCATTCATAAAGTAAGAAATACATGTATAAAACGCAAGAAAAGACTGTCTGATAAAGAAGTTGAGTAAGAGAAAATAGTACATCCGTGTGCCAACAATACCAAACATGTTACATCGTTCACATACTTTTTTTATAAATATGCATATTATTTGCGATAAAAGATATAAGCAGTGTAGTTTTTTTCTTATTAGTGCATCAACAATAAAGAAGATAATAAATATGACAATATTGTTGTTTTATGTTAACGCGTGGCATGTGTTCTTTGTCATGTTCAAGCATTTTGCACTGGCATTTGTTTAATGTTGTATACCGAAGGATTACTTTGAGTACTTTAGCATTTTTAAACGACTAATCCTACTTTCCTATGATTCTCGGCGAGTATATTGCCAAAGGGGCACTATTTTGCCATGCATTGTTTTTGTGATTAAACATACAATCATCTCCTAAACTTTTTCAGTGGGAATCTTTTTCCAGTACTGAGCTAACGTTCTGAATTTGCTATTAGTAAAGGTAAATCTGGTTTAGGATATATTCACAAATTTTACCAGATGAAGTACTATAATTATACGACACGTCCGATGTTACTCCTGAAATAGCTTGCTTACTACAGGCACAACAAAATATCAAATACCCTTGTTACGTCTTCAGAATTTTTCAAAGGTATTTGTCCTTTCTTAAGTTGAATTACTACTGCCTCGGAAAGAACAATACCTTTTAAACTGAAATTGTGATGATTGCACTGCAAAATTCAAAGTTCCTTATACACCGATTTTTCTCTGTTCTATTCGTGGAAATCGGGTAAACGAACGCGTGTCAATGAAGCAGAAAACAGACATTTACGTTAAGCTCGTAGCAAAACCAGGCGTGTCTTTGGTATATTTTGCTTTCTGTATATTGCATTCTATCCAAATACCAAAAAATGTGTAATCTTTTCCGGATGCGTTGATCATTTACAGAAAGAAAGAAAGAAAGAAAGAAAGAATGAATGAATATACATAGAAAATGTTCTAGTTTTATATACATCGAAGCGAATATGCACACACTAAAGTCATAAACTTAACAAATCCCTCTTCAGAAAGTCATCAATCATTCTGAAGAAATGAAGTTACAAGTCAGAAACTATTGAAGACTTTTAAAATCGATTCCAGGAGTGGCATCGCCGAAACGCCGAAATATCTATTGTATCAGAATAAATTCCCGGTGCCAGTGGATTCGAACTCTAGCATACCGAAAAAAGGGCATTGAAAAAACAACGGCATAGACCCTAGAGTAAAAGAATCGTATCCCTGACACTTGTATCGTCGGTACTGGTTTCCAATATGATTGACGCCCCTGCAGAGATTAGTTATTTTATGTTTTCGGGGATTGTGAAATAGAAAGCATCCCATTCAAGAGACACCCCGGTCCTTTTGCATGCTCAGTGTACGGCACTGCTACATGGGACCTCGATTTAAACGTCTCATCCGAAAGTAATGTTAGTGGACGAGCGGGGGATCGATCTCGTGGCCCCTTGGTTAACATGGTTCCACAGTTTTCAAGATTGTTCATTTACTTAGCAGTTTTATAATTTCTTATTCTGTTAAGATGGATTAAGAGAACACTAGAGGAATATATTATATTTTCTTTTTAGTTTCCAGTCCTTATCTTTACTTCGTAATTAAATGAATCGTTGTATTGACAAACTAGTCGGTCCCATAAAATCTTACAAAAGTGTACTCTGTTTAGGCTGTCAGCCTGATTTTGATCAAAATGATACAGTTATGTTTAATAATGCTGATGTGTCAACGACAATCCTGTGACGTCTTTTCAGTGTTTCGTTTGTTTTATTCAGAGAAAAAGCGGTTGTTATTGTTCAAACTTTGTTTTCTAGAAGATCATTAGTCCTAGCAAAGACGTCGTTTGTAACGACAGACCTATGTATTTTGTGTGTCAATTAGTGTCTTTTATTGACAGATGAAGACAATATATGAACGTTGATTACAGGGGAAACAAAGAGTAAAAAGAAAATTACTTTCTTTTTATTACCATAAATAATGTTAAAAAGCAAAATATCATAAAAAAATTACAGGGATAGACTATTTTTAAAGTTCAATTTCACTGACAGAGACAAAAATATACTTAAATGAAAGAATGTACAGATGTGCTACATCTTTGCTTCAAACGAAAAATCCCATTATCTGCTGTACACTAACGGTTTCACTAACCTGATTATACATTAGCTGAATGCAAAATAAGTACGCTCCCGTTTGTAGTCACGCGATCTTAGGCGTATCTTCGTTATTACAAACATAGCGAATGTCCAATGTGTGTTATAAATTCAGCTTCTCGTTAGAAGTATAGTTGAAACACTTACCTCTTTGCAAGTAAGTCTGTATCTTTAAATAAGATAAAAATAGTTCTTGATAGATTTGTATATACGTTAGAGATCTAAGTTTAAACTACTGTTTACTTATTATTGTCCATGGAATTTTCACCACATTTTCAAACAATTCTGAATATTAAATGGATTCCAAAATATTTTTTAAATCGTGTTTTTCTAGATGCAGGATCTACTCTTAAAGAGGGTTTTAGTATTAACAAGTAGTATCTTTAAAAAAAGAAACACAGCCGTTTGAGTCCGACATTTTCGTCGATAATTGTCGGTACTTTTCGGACCACAATAAACGTTCGGGTAAAAAGGATTTCCGGGTTAGAAGAGTCATGTGAATACTAATATTCCTACACATGCAGTCGAATTGTATTGTATTCCTAACTGTGTAACAAAACAAACTCAAGAACATCTCAATGTCACAGGGTGCATTTAATCTTTGTTAATTTACTTATGTTTTAAGGGTTTTAAAGCCCCCACGTGATACTTCTTATTTTTCCTTTATATTACATATGGTCTAAGGGAAATAATAAGTTGATCATCTTTTTATCTACAATGTATTGCCCTCTTGCTCGTGACTAAGTCCTTATATCTACGTCCAGGTCACAAGAGGTCACTAAAAATTGATTGTTAGATTTAAGATTTGAACAATGTTCATCGGAATCTTCATCACCATACCTGAGTGTTACCTTTACATATTCTTTTATTTTGACAGAGTGACAAATGTCATTTTAGTATGTTTTTGCTTAATTTTTTTCATAAAAAGAATTTTAATAAACAGTTTTTTTTTGCGAGAAAACTTAGTCTGAGTGTTTATTTAGGTGTAAATTCAGACAAGATAATTATTCTTCAAAGGAATTTTTTCTACATCATTTTTAGCTAAGTCGTGACAAATTTGCTTTAAGACACTAAATAGAAATGAATCCTTTCCCTTCTTCATTCGTAATAAATTACATTCGAGTTATAATTGTTATACTCATCCATGTATTTTTGCAGTATCATCTGAGCAATAGCTGCACTGTTATCAAATTATTTTGATTAAATAGAAAATAGTTTAGCATTCAAACAGACCTTTAAGTACGTATATCTGTCTCCGAATATAAACAAGGTCTGGTTATATATACAAACAGATCGAAGAAAATGTTTGCTTTTCAGAGAAATATTCAATTTTGTGTGAACGAAAGGTATGTTTAAAGGAAGAGTAGTTAACACACGATGTAAAATCATTTGATTTATCATTCATTTTAAATTAGCATTTATAACTGAAAATAATGAACGACATTTGAAAATGTATAAGATCAAAAATTACGCAAGACTTTATCATAAAGCATGATCAACAGTTTGTGTCTTAAGGTGAATTGCTGATATTTCGGTGTAAATATATTTAAGGTATTAAATTCCTAATACCCTACCTCCACTCTGAAGAGTATTCAATTCAATTAATTTGTGTAGGAGTGAGATATTTTCACTGAAGGTCATGGGTTCAAACCCTTCTCAAGCCATTTTTCTCTAGTTTTTGGCAGTTTTACATTGTTTTGGTTTTACAGCAATAATTTCTATAGAATCTAAATTAGATTTCTTTCGTTTCAAATATATTTCATTTGTAACAAAGCTTTTCAACATAGTAAATCTATGAAAATAGGATATCTGTGATTTCAGTTATTAATTTCTCCAAAACTCGACGGTAAAAGTATTTGATATTTTGACAATTTGTTAAGAATAGTACATAAATAAAAATAATTATAGCTAATTTGACGCCCCGAAGATTTATGATCAAGTTAACGTTGATAAGATTAATTTTCCTCAGAATAAAGTGGGTGAGGTAATTTCGTGCCATGTTTATAATCGTATTTCGTTTTTTTTTTCATTTTCGGCTTTTCTTTTTGTTTGTTTTTTGTCAGCAGTCAGTAGGTCTTCATAATGTGAATGATTACTTACCAAGTTACAGTTGTTTATATGGTCAGTGATAGAAAAAACATAGTGTTTCTCTATATCTTACACACACACACTAAGTTTGACACGAATATTAGTCATTTCTTGAAACCACCACGGTAAAAGTGTCTTGTATGGTCTATATAGTATATTTCTTTATAAAAGCTCAATGTAATGAGAACTAACAAAATTGTTATTAGTATTCTAATACCTTAAGACAAGGGTAAGCGCATCCAGATACTTAGATGTTTTTGACTTAAAAGTTTGACATTAAACGAACCATTTCCGAATCACGTAGACAACTCAAGTTTGTTTCATTAAATGAACAATAGAATAAAAAACATTAAACAGAATGGCAAAATATTTTAATGTTTGATTCACAAACTTGACAATGTACATCATAAAATATGCAGGTGGCTGTTGATTCTGCTTCTTTCGTAATTGTATTTAGCTCACCTATTAACGGAGAGCGCATGGTGAGCAGTTATAATTGCAGGATGTCCGTCGTTTGTCTGTCGTCTGTCTGTCCACTACGGAATCCTGTTGAGGCCAATTAAAATGTCGCCGGCGCGCTTAGAGGTAGACGCTCGACAACGCGACGCGACATTGCGAAAATGCGATACGACGCTCGACAATGCGAACCGACGCGCGACAATGTCAAACGAAATATCGTGATTTCATTTTGTATTGTCGCGCGACAACGCAACGCGACATTTTCACAATATCGTATCGCATTGTCGCGCGTCGTGTTTGATCCTCTACCGCGACACACGAAAATGCCAAACGACACTAGACAACGCGACGCGACGCTCGAAAACGCGAAGCGACACTCGACAATGCGACGCGACATTTAATGAAATATCGTTTCGCGTTGTCGTGCGTCTACCGGAAATTGGCAATGGTATATTCCGGCCATCGAATTAATTAAGAACAAATTCCACAAGAAAATGCAGCAATCACGGCCAAGCTCTAAAAGTGCTATATGGCTACGGGGAGGGCCGGATAATACACAGGCACGTAAAATTTTGTCATTGCACCGTCATAAGAACTTGTAACATTTTAACCTGTCACCGGTAGACGCACGACAACGCGATACGATATTCCAATAAATGTCGCGTCGCATTGTCGAGTGTCGCTTCGCGTTTTCGAGCGTCGCGTTTTCTAGTGTCGTTTGGCATTTTTGTGTGTCGCGGTAGAGGATCAAACACAATGCGCGACAATGCGATACGATATTGTGAAAATGTCGCGTCGCGTTGTCGCGCGTCGCTTCGCATTGTCGAGCGTCGTATCGCATTGTCGTGCGTCGAGGCCTACACAAATGCAGAACGCGACGGACGACAACGCGACGCGACATCGCGACAACGCGACGCAACACCTCGACAATGCGATACGACGCACGACAATGCGAAGCGACAATGCGATATTTCGCGCTTTTATAGCGCGACAATACGAAATGAAATCGCGATATTTCGTTTGATATTTTCGCGCGTCGCTTCGCATTGTCGAGCGTCGTATCGCATTTTCGCAATGTCGCGTCGCGTTGTCGAGCGTCTACCTCTAAGCGCGACGGCGACATTTTAATTGGCCTCAACAGGATTCCGTAGTCCACACTAAACTTGTTAACACATCTAATGGGCCATTAATGTAGGTGAAGAATTTGATCTTGACGTTTTGTTAGGTTAAAGCAGAATATGAATCACCTGACGTTAGGTCACTGGCTCAGATCAAAGGAAAACCTCATTGACGTTGTACAGGTCACATTTTGAATACAGCCGTCGTGACTTTTGATCAAAATGTTTGAGATGATGATTTCTACGTAAAATTTGAATAAAGATTACCTGGCTTCAGAAAAAAGATCATTGGCTTTAATTAAATGATAAACTTGCTTACTCTTTTGCAAGTACATTTTGTATGCAGTCATCGTGACTTCTGATCACAATGTTTGAGCTGGGTATTTTTAAGTCAAGTGTGAATTGTCACATGGGATCAAAAAGAAGGTCACTGGCTTAAATCAAAGATGACTCTTATTAATACTTTAGAAGCTACATTTTAATTCAGTCCTCTTGATATTTGTTCAGAATGTCTGTGTTGATGATTCCTATTTAAAAATACTTTAGTGGAATAAAAAAATGTCACCTGTCAGGAGGTCTAATTTTCAACCTGATCTTCAATGATTGTCTTGAAGGTAACTACGTCATGTTCTGCAGTGTGTCACTCAGCATCGAAAAAAAGGTGACTTTATGCCATATATTCAGTTAGGGCATCATGAAAAGTTTTCAGAACGTTTGCTGTTTATGTTGGTCATAAAATGTCTTCAGCCCACAAGCCATATTTTCAGTCCGATCATAATGAAAATTCGCGAAATTGTCTTGGTGATACCTAGGTCATGTTCAAAATTGGGTTACTTGGGGTCAAAAAGAAAAGGTAAACTTTCTAAAAGCCTTTTTTTCTTTTTTAAAGTCTTTTTATAACTTGTAAGAATGATTGTCTTGACCTTGAAGATATCTTTTTCATTTTCCATTGTGGGTCAACTTTAGAAAAAAAGTAGGTCACTTGACAAGATGCCATAGTTTCACCAAGATCTTGAAATTTGTTTGGATGTTCATCTTAAGGTTATCTATGACATTTTTAATTATTTGGCATTCGTAGTCAAAACTGGTGAGAGGCACTTTTCAACCAGATCATCATGAAAAAGTTTAGTTGAAGAAGTACTCAGGTGAACGATGTAGGGCCATCATGGGCCTCTTGTTTTCTTATCCTCATATAAGTATTTAGTATTTTTACTCAAAACTGATAAATTAAGAAGTGACATTTTCTTTGAAAATGTATTTTTTATTTTTATTTTTTATTATCATTTTGTTAGCATTTAGGAAATTATTTATTTCAAATGAACGTGAACGCTTTTTAAAGAAAATAAGATTTAATCCATATTTAGACAAACGTTTACTGATTGCTATATAGGTAAAATGTTCGGCCAATTCATCATAGTGTTTCAAATGTATTCAACTTTACAGCTGATATGATGATAGATATTACTTGTCCACGATAATGATACGTCGATAACGAACATACAAAATAATTTTGATATTTTATAGAATTTCTTTCTAGACCATTATTTATCTAAACCAGTGAGAGGAAACGCTTGTAACTCTCTGTGTCAGCTTATGTCTTTTATTTAGTGATTTATTCATGGCCATTTACTTAATCAAGACAGTAACTATACTACAGTAATTTTATATGTACATATTTTTAATTTTGTAGAGAAAAATGACTTAATTCAAACAAGATTATCAGATTGATTTCGCATAAAAATACATACACCAAATGCTTCTGTTTCAAAATTCCTATTAGGCTGTAAGTTATATCTATTGTGTATTTGACACAGAAAGAATAAAATCCATTTTCTAGAAACTATAGCAACAGAAAGATTAAGTCTACCCTAAACTTTTCAACAAAAAACTATGATTCAAGCAAAATTAAAAAACAAAATAGTTGATTCAGTTTTGCTGAGCTTTCGTTTAAGACGATGAAAATGATGTCAATAAAGCCATAAGAGTGAACGTGGGACTCATGTGAAAAGTTTTAAAAGGCTATCACTCCGGAGTGATTTAGACAAGATGGATAACATTTTGTTATCTGTATGAACGAACTCATTTTAAGTTAGTTTTACTATTTCAAAGCTCTAAAATTAGATGCTAATTGTTCGTTAAATTACAGCACATGTAAGATCCCGAAGTATAAGACAGCAATCAATGTTTTCAACAAGATCTGGGAATGGTTTAGTTCATTCATTAAGTCTACTTCGCAACGTAAAATAAAAGCCAATTCATTTAGGTACGTGTGATGTTGTAACAATTAGCAAAGTGATTTGAGATAAAGAAAACGTTTGGCATTTGGAAACCACTGCAGAAAAGTGAAATAAAGCAAACAGAAAACCAGGAAAAAATTGGAAATGGTACTGGTATAAAACAAACTAAATAGTGTACATTATTCATTTGAGAAACGCAAAAGAGTCATTATTTTTTTATTGTGGGCGTTTTTTCAATGAGATAAGAGCACAGAAAATAGGTATGGTATCTACATGCTTTATTCCTCACATTCCTACCGGATTGTGCGTCATTTGTTATAACCATCGTTACCTTTTACGATATACCTAATTATGTAAGACATCATTTGTATACACATTTTAATAGAATTGACAGTTTGAAACTGGTATTGGAAAGTCTCCTCTTAATATGAGTATGGATATTGTGTAAATAGTGTAATGTCGAGTATCCATCGATAACATTATAACTTTCGTATTTTATATTAACTATAAACCTTTGCACCACCTTTAAAATCATATAGCTTTGAATGGTATTGAACCATTATAATTTCAAGGTGTCAATTTTCCAAGTGCAATAGAAAAACTACATGCATAAATATATGCCCTTCTTATCAAGAGAGAACGAGAGAGTTACTCTTGTACAGTGGAAAAAATGAAGACTTTCTTCCTGTATGTATGCCGTAGGAACAATTACAACATTGTTCCTTCTTTAGATTGATTACTTATTTATTAATTTTTGCTTTTCAGCAAATTAGCCAATGAAATACAAATGCAATCTGATTGTAGTGCAAGATCTAACTACGGTTAGATCTGAAGGCGACCCAATCATTTCTATCTTCTGGATAATCCGGATTTGCAGTATCATTATTCATATCTCACCCAATGAGACTGCATCTTACGATGCGTCTTTATGGTTTACCTGTTCACAATGCGTATTTATGGTGAGTGTGTAATCTTCTACAGCATGTTTAAATCAGCTTGAATCTTTTGAAAATATTATGTGTTTCATAAGATAAATGAATTCTCCTTCGATTAATATAAGTTTATTAAAATTTCAGTTTGAATTTACTAAATGAATATGAATTAGCGTATGAGCATGATGACGAAAATATTCAAGTAAACGGTCTGTTTATTTTGGTATACATGCAGTATCTATCAAATGTCAAAAGCTACTGGAATTGTCCCACACATACAATTCTCTCAATACTACAAGCTTTCCTCATTTAACTTTGACTAGAATGACAATGTGTTTATGGCAAAAATAAACGACTGACTAATTCTGGATCAAAGCTAAATACAGATTTCCACATGTGTTCAAATGTTTAAGAATAAAAACTGATTCACTTTCAAAAACTTGCAAGCTAGGCACTGATTGGCTGACTGAAAGTTCATGAGAAGGTGACCTTCTTTTGGTGACGTTCAGATCCTAAGAGCAGAGCGTTATTTGGGAGCTGACTTTAACAGATTGATACAAATGTACACTATATCCAAGGCTTGTTTTAGGGAATATACCTTAAACTCTGAATCTGACAATAAAATGCTGGCTTATTCATCACATGAACGATAGGTAATCCACTTGATTAAGCTCTTTTTCCTGATCAGTTGTAGTGCAACAGTTCACTAAGTACTTGTATTGATTCAGAGTTAATTAAATACTGCCAAGTCAAAGAGAACTTTACTACACTTACTATTCTCTCCATGTACGGACTTTCAGGGAATTTATTGCTTTGTGACACTTGATTCCTCTTTTCAAAAGTATTTTCTGTATTCCATGTTATCAAAAAAATCGATTAAGACAAAATGGCTAAAGAAGAAATGCATAAAACAATTTCATGTTCATTCCGGTAGCTAATGTTTAAGCACAATGTAGTTCATTTCTCGTCTTACTGATCGTAAAAAGCCATAAAACAGAATATTGTCGTGACTTTGTTATTCATGTTTTCAGCTACTTTAAGTGTGCCGAGTTAGGCATCAGGTGATATCGTCAAACCAAAGCACTTAAAGTTGCTGATTACTTTAGTTCATGTAAGTAATATGGGACAAAAATAGGACACTAGCACTGCCTTTTAGTGACTGCATACTCTTCAGTATTTATTCCGGGCATTTAAAATCTATAAGAAATTAAATTAATCAAAAACATGTCAGTAGACATGTAACAATGCTGCGTTAACAATGCACGTGTTCCTGAAACTTTATTTATTTAATAAAACCGTACGTTTATGCCATTACTCGTACGTATGGCGTATTAAGAAATCATCTTCTGTAAGGAAACATTTATTTAAGCTCATTCCTCATTGACAAGAATCTTGATGATGCTGTGGTACAGCGATTACACCACAGTTCATAAAGTCCTTTTATTGATTCTAGATTGAGTTATAAAATGCCTTTTACAAGGCCAGTAGACCTGTTCACATGCGGACAATGTGTTTGTTCATTTATTCGTTTCATTATTATTTGCCTTGTATCGACTGATTCATTTTGTTATTATGAAAAGTTGGTTCCTTTAAACGACTGATTTTCGCATGCGTTTGTGCTTAACTTTTGCATTTGTTTTAATTAATAGGAATAATTGATATTTGTACAGATTTGGGATAAACAATTTATGAGTGAGCTTAATAGCGGTGCTTTACTGTAGTAACCTTTTATGTCGTCTAAAATATTGTATTGAAACATAAGTTTTATGTTTACTGTAGTAAGTATATTTTTGATCTGAACATCACTGTTCAGACAATTTCCACAAATACATTGAAATATTGGAAAAAAAGCATCTATAAATAGATTTAGATTACAGTGAGACACAATAATAATGCCTTGTCCCTTATTTCTCTCGTGCTTGTCACTTCTAAGCCAATGTCATTTGTCATTCTGTCTAGCCTTGCTTTCTTTAGAAATCGATCTTAATATTTCGAACATCGCAGATCCTTTTAAACCTTAAGCATTTGTTTACATTGCTATGTGCTATCAAATGCTCATGTGTCGGTAAACAATATTACATCTCGTGTAGTTTTTATATGGCAGTAATATAGAACAAAACAGAACAGAACAGAAAAAATTCTTTGTTAAAGACGCAAGCATATAATGTCATTGTCATATTGTTAAATGAAATATAAAAGCACATGCTGTGAAACAAACCTTTATACATTAACATATCGTGAGAATGCTGAAAAAAATACATTCCTCATTAACAGAAACCTTTTAGAAATGTTGAACAAATATGTGTTTTATTAATTATTTTTATTGTAATTATTCAAGAGGCTTGTTTATTATCCATTTACTAAATATGTCCATCCCTTAAAGCGACTGACTCACAGAATTTTGCTGAATTTTTTTTTCTTTTAAATCTAAGAGAATTTAATATACTACGGAAACAAGAAATGTTTGTAAAACATAAATGCCCCCCGGCAGCACCTAATTGCTTGTGGTTGGGCCAAAGCGTTCTCTAGTTATTGATCAGAAACCGTTTTTAGGATCAAGGTCCCTGTGGCCTTGAACTTTAACCTAATGACCTCAAAATCAATAGGGGTCATTAACTGGTCATGACCAACCAGCATACTAAGTTTGGTGAACCTAGGTCAAAGCATTCTCTAGTTATTGATCGGAAACCGTTTTTAGAGTCAAAGTCTCTGTGAGCTTGGCCTTTGACTTAATGACCTCAAAATCAATAGGGGTCATTAACTGGTCATGACCAACCAGCATACCAAGTTTGGTGAACCTAGGTCAAAGCGTTCTCTAGTTACTGATCAGAAACCGTTTTTAAGATGAAGGTCTCTGTGATCTTGACTTTTGACCTAATGACCTCAAAGTCAATAGGGGTCATCTACTGGTGATGACCAACCAGTATACCAAGTTTGGTGAACCTAGGTCAAAGCGTTCTCTAGTTATTGATCGGAAACCGTTTTAAGGATGAAGGTCCCTGTGAGCTTGACCTTTGACATAATGACCTCAAAATCAATAGGTGTCATCTACTGGTGATGACCAACCAGCATACCAAGTTTGGTGAACCTAGGTCAAAGCGTTCTCTAGTTATTGGTCGGAAACCGTTTCTACCTACAAGGTCAATGTGACCTTAACCTTTGACCCCTTGACCCCAAAATCAATAGGGGTCATCTGCTGGTGATGGACAATCATCGTACCAAGTTTGAAGTTCCTAGGCCTAAGCGTTCTTTAGTTATTGGTCGGAAACCGTTTCTACCTACAAGGTCAATGTGACCTTGACCTTTGACCCCTTGACCCCAAAATCAATAGGGGTCATCTACTGGTGATGGACAATCATCCTACCAAGTTTGAAGTTCCTAGGCCTAAGCATTCTTAAGTTATTGGTCAGAAACCATTTGGTCTACGGACCGACCGACAGACAAATGCAAAGCAATATACCCCCTCTTCTTTGAAGTGGGGGCATAAAAAACATAATATTATGCTTCTATACGCCATGAAAACTGAAAACAAAAGTTTTGACTTAACTAGGATTCGAACCCACGACCTTTCGGACAGTAAAATATTGAGCGACGATCTAGACCACTGAGCCACAGCACCTACTTGTAAGTTTCTGTCAAAATTAATGTTATAACTAATGTATCTACCCCGTGACTAACGGGGTAAATTTTTTACTGATAAAAGTGAGTAGAACTTTGTATTTTGATGTTTTTCTGTATCAAAAAATGAATCAGTAACTTAGTATAAATATGTTCTTCACATCTGCCACAAAAATTTCAAGATGTAAGAACATTTTCTTTTTTTTTCATCGTCGGCCCATCTGTGAGTCTGTCGCTTTAATCTGAACGCTTTTATAAGATCATACATAATTTGGTTGAGATTGTTTTTCGATTATCGTGAAGTAATTCGACTATCTGAATCATACTCGGTATTACTCCAAAATATCTTGGAATAAAAGTAATTCTTAAATAACATTATATAACATAATTCATAATTCATAAATAACATAAAAACGCACATATTTGTTAACATGTAGTTATTCATTTTAATGTATTCACGATATCTTAGTTTCAATATTCTATCAGAGATATAGATTGTAATATACGTCTCTGTTTCATTGATATCATCATAGGCAAAACTATGGAAAAATCAAATCATATTTCATAGATGAGTAATTGTCAGTAAAAAGAGACACCGACTGTTAAAATATCCACCAGAGATGACATACCAATTATGTCATCAATATAGAAACATTTGGAGCAAGACGTTGATGGATGATTTTTCTCATTATCAGAATAGATACATACATCAATTTTTTTTAACATTTTCAAGCTAAAACAGGCAAAAGCAGATAAATGAACAGTATTATTGCATCCCAAGCAGAGTATCGATTATTACTGGTAGCATCAAATTTTTCTACCATTTTTCTAGATAAACATAAACACGATCTGGAACGTAAAGTGTTTCTTACTTTCTGCGAAGTTTTCGTGGGTTTTATATAAAATGTCGGCCATTGTAGGCAGTGCCGACATGAAATTATTTTTGCAGTTTTTACATGCAATTTTCATACAACCTTCGGATCTAAAATTTTAGAACTTTCCTCGGATTTTTATCTAAATAATAAAAAATTGGTTTTACAGATATATCTAGTACCATAATTCCTCTTGTTTGCTTTTTTCAGTTGATCCCATCTATTTCGAACTGCTCAGCTGAAAATGAGAACAAAATATGGCTATTGTACTATATTTTCTCATGACTTCTCTTCCAAATTAAATATTCAATTGACTTAGTACGAATAGTATTGCTTAAGTCCTAAGAAAATGATCAAAATATTTTAATTAATATAACAATATCATTAAACAACATTTTCTTATTTCAATTATGAACTACACAATATCATTTCGGAATTGCGAAATAAAATTGTCGTTATTATGGAACAATAACAACACAAAAGAATGTGTAAAAAACTTTTGGAGCTCCAAAGCATAAAATGTGTTAATTTAAACAATTCAAATAAACATTTTCAATTCACTGAATTGACAAAGTTTTTGTGAAACTTTTAAATGATTTAGTTACACAGCTAGCCCATTTTTTCCAATCAGGGTTGTTCTATTTTTAGCAGTAATTCTAACATTTCAACATGCTATTCTGATTTTGATAATAGTTCAACTTTTAAGCCAAAGGACACATTTTAAACCATGTCGTTCGTTTTCGGCACAGAAACGGTTACATATCACTGACTGAACTTTTTGAGATTATTTTGGTGCTGATACTAAAGGTTAATTTAGGTATGATATATAAATGTTCGCCTGCCTGAATCATTTATAAGATGCTTGCTTTCTATTAGCAAATATTTGAGAAATCTCTTCGAATAACAGCTGATCGTAATTCCTTAGTAATCAGTTCTTAAGCCACTATGACCCTGTTTTCCTAAAATGTAAACGGTATGTATGTTATTAAGGGAGCCCTTTAATCTCTTAAAATTTTCAATTATTAGCTGATTAATCATTCTGTGAAGATTAATTTTCTTTGTGATAAAGGCTAATGTTGGAAAATAGTTATTTTTGCTTTTTCATTCTGTTTGTACCATTAATACAAGAATTTGTTGTTATGTTGTATATTTATTACTTTGTGTTTAAGACATGGCAACGTTTCAGTGTCTTGTTAAAACCTTACAGCCACAGAACTTAAATGGAGGCCAAGAAAAAAAATAATTTCATATCATAAGTGCGTAGTTAACGGAGGAAATTTTCACTCTGAACCTATTTGAAGCATGTACGTTTTGGACAAACGGAAAACAAACTAAATGACTGTCCAAATTAATCTTCGACTATGAAAGACCTTTCAAGAAGTTTGCAGAGCAACTCAAAATATGTATTGTGAAATTGTCCGCTGCTTTACTCTTAAAACTAAATTCTTTAAATTGAAATGAACCACATTGTTGACACTTGACATTTAATATTTATATTTTGCGCTTTTAAAGGAAAATCTTTTAAAAGTTTAAATGCTTAGTGGTGATTGAAAGATAAAAAATAATTAACAGAAACAAAGAATCAATTAAGAAGGGTGGCCGAGTTTATATACAAGAAACAGGGCGCTGAATAACATTTCATTTAATTGTCAGTTGTTACTGTCAAGCAGATCCCATGTCCTGAAACCGAACATTTTATTTAATATACGAATATATGTTGTAATGCAAAATTACGACATATATTAGGAAAAAGGTACGTGTAGCGTTTTACAAAATGTGCATTGAAACAAACATATATATATTTAATGCATATCCTTCAAAATTTCAGTAACGAAGAGGTGATATTTAACAGAAAAAAAGAATTTTAAAACACCAAAGTGAAGAAACTTACACGCGAAACATCGCCTTATCAAGGTGAGCAAATATTTTAAGGTATTTTAAAATAATTCCATGCATGAAAAAGCTATAGTCCGGACAACCGTCTCAACAAGGTGAAGAAATATTTTAAAATCCTTCCATGTATGGACAAGTTATGGACAGGGCAGGAAACGGGACGGGCGGACACCAAGGTGAATTCAGTATAGTTCCATAGATTGTGTTATTTGAAGAACGTTACTCTGATTAATAGTGAGTTTATTAGAAGCATACCAGTATAGTTCATCGAGTTCTTCTATTGATTCAAGTCTGATTGAAAAGCCCTTGCAAGTCTATCTTAGTATCTGCAGCTCTCGTTTCCATATGAGTTGCGTAATAAGCTTTGGAGAAGTAGTTTGCATTTTTTTATTCATTTAATCTTTCCTGTGTGAAATTCATGGAATATTAAATTATACTTTTTGAGGAAAGGATGCTAAATTAATAGTCACAAACTTAATTATTATTTTCTAAGATGAATTAGTGAGTGATGTGAGTCAGTGATGCATTTCACCTGAATGTGATTTAGAAAGTTTATAAGCAGGTATGTAATACTTTCTTATTTGATTTTCTAAACACTCTCAAATCAGTATATCCTGAACTGTTTATGCACTGATACCAATTAGTATCAAAGGCATTAATGTATAAGAAAACTTTAGTATACAGACTATAAAACAAAAATATAAAACAGTCCTTCCTGAACAGCCTGTTAATTTCAACATCGATTTTCATTTTGAAATGAAGCTTGTATTATCTTATATTTATCTTGTACATGACTAAAAGCATACTACAACTTCAGTACAATTTTGAGTTTCATGTTTATGCATCTAATTTAATCAAAACTTGAGTATAATAAATGAAATCATTTCAAAATGTTGTAAACAAACATATTTTATTTTCACTTGGGTATTTCACAATGCAACATGAATAAATGAACAAGACAACATGAAAAAAATGTATACTCCCATTAAAAGGTGTGAAAACATTTTAAGAGGAGAATAAGAAAGTATATTATGTATAGCAGGGCCCTAATGATCTAAGTGAAACCGGTTGGCAAATTCACATTTAAAACAAATGTTTTTACGTTTAAATTACTTTACGGGCACATTTTTAACATTCTCTGTTTATATTAAAATATATAGGAAACAACACGTATACAGGAATATTAAATATGGCAGGAGGAATCTTACAGCGAACGCAAACATACAGAAATTAGCAAGAAGTGATAATTCAAATGAATACAGAAAGTTAAAAAAGCAAGATGTCATAGTTGTTCTGTAATAAAACACCCACCATTACTTTGTAATCAAGTCTGCAGTTTACAATTTATTCAAAATTGATTATTCACCTACTTTGAATTAACAGACAATCACTATGAATATTTGTTTAACAAACAAGTTCTGATTAGATTGCACAGTATATCTACGGTTGAGTGAACTAAGTCTGAACAGCAATATAATTCACATCCACGAATATTGATCACTACGCGTTAACTGAATACACCGAACAGATACTTTTGTTAAATAATTTTTACCAGACATAGTTGTCCACATAGGGTTTTATATGCCCGAAGGGGCTTATTATGTTATGGTCCTTGGCGTCCGTCCGTCCGTCCGTTAGCAATTGGTTTCCGGATGATAACTTGAGAGCTGTTTGGCCTATAATGTTCTGCAAGATCAATTGTTTTCAAATTAGAAAGAATTTACTGAAACGATGAATAGCCCATTTAGTCCTGTGAGTTTTTTCAACGGGATCCAAGGGATTGTATAAAACAAAATGTTTTTGACAAGTAATATTGTTATGTGTATAATGTCGTAATAAAATATGCTCATAGTAAAAGATCCTTATAGATATACATTGTATAATCATATAGTAATCACTCAGGAGCCTCATAAAAGCTTATCACATGTAACCGTTACTTCTCACAGATAGTTTTTACAATGATACTAAGTACCGCAATTCATTCTCTAGATCTTTCATTAAATTCGTTTTATCAAAATACTTAAAAATATTAAAACTTACAGAATTTCCTTAATATGTGATCAGGAAGTGAGTGTTAGTACTGTTTTCTAGAAAGCATATTCAGCTGGCAAAACTTTAATTTTAAACTTGGATAAATGTTCTCTATTTTCGTAGCTATTTATGAATCTGAACATTCTCTCAACCCTTCATTTTGCATTATCTGAACCAAGATGAACAGGAATATTCAAATTGGCAGGTTATTAAAGTAGAGCATGAAAGTTTCTTGTTTTCTTATTGAGACATCTAGAATGACGATAGAGAAAGCTTAGCTTTGCAATGATCTTTGAAGCGATATTATAAATAATTTGTCCACCTGACACCATCAATGAATTTTCCAAAGTATTTCACTGAACAAGTACCTGAAATGGCGTGATCAATACAAGTAATTCTAAAATCTTCAAGAGACTTTAGCTTACGAGGAGGCTCATACAGGATACATTCTGTGTTTCCTACATGTAACGGTGATTTGTTGTTGCCTAGCCATGAAGAACAAGATTCAAGAGTTTGATATAGAGTGTCTGAGATAAAGAAAATGTTATGAGAGAATGAAATGGCGTTGTCATATAAAATTAGAGAACACGAATCATTTATACTAATTACCATATCATTTAAACAGAAAAAGAACAGGAGAGGCCCTAATATGCTCCCCAGTGGCACACCAAAAGTGTACTTATAATTAAAGCGCTATTTTAATTAAAAAGTTATGAACGAGTGCTAATAGTCAATAATGTTGAAATGATAAAAATCCACAAATACTAATTAATGTTGAAACATAAGTTAATGTCTTGTCGGAAGTGTTAAAAAGGAGAGATGGAAGCATTTCAGTTTGTTCAGGCATGGTTAAGTGTGTCTTTTAATTGCTGAGTGAAATCCTAAATTTTGAATTTAAAAAGTTTCATTTTTGAATCCTCATCTGTTTGAATGCTTAACACAAAATGCTATCTCCATTTACACATCCGTTCCAAATTGAACAAAACCAGAAATCACAAACAATTTTTTTCCACATGCTGACACAATCCTAAACGTTTTTAAACTTTCATGTAGATATCGAATATGAGTGTCCTTGATTGACTTTGAACTTCCAAAACACGGTGTATTTTCCATTTAGGAAAGACAAGTTATCGTGCGTAAGAGAAAAGTAATCAGTAAAATTGAGAAACAATTGAGGCTTTGACAAACAAGCTATTATTTGTACATTAGTTACCGAACAAAAAAGCGATAAAGCTAGGTTTTTGCGTGATTAGATTTTTTTCGTATGACCAGTTTGCATTTTATCTATAATAATATCTAACGAAAATTAATGAAGATAATTAAGATGTTCCATATCCAATGTGTAGAAGATTTTATTTCTCTGTCAATAGATTCATTGGGATTCTCTGTATCGTTGTCGTTGTACATGTATGTAAAACAGTATACCCTGATGTAAATAAAACAGTGATGCATAGTTCATCTTCAGAATTGGACAGATATTTATCTTAAATCGCAAAGAAATAATGTTTTTGTAAATGAAAAAAAACTGAGGCTATCAGAAATCACATATTGTATCGAACACGCAAAGAGAAATGTAATATGTCTTGAATTTTGTGTCAAATACTGAGAAAGTTTAAACATATAGTTCTTAAAATACTTTAAATCAATTATTACATTTGAAACAGACTTAAAAAAGATCACGAACTAATTTGTTTACAAACATTGCTTGAAGAAGAAGTGTGCGATATACAACAAATGAATTAGAACATTTTAGGATGAATTGATCAAAACTTATGAATTGAAAAGTCGTATTTACAGATTTGATTGTTATGTGTGAGCTTAATTATTTAGTGTGAGCTTAATTATTCAGCCCTCAGTATTTATTGCAAAGATCAGATAATATGAAGTTAAACTGCATGGAAAAAAATTCGAAACATTTATTTGGTGCTAAAAATATCTGTAGCTTAAAGAAGCATAAAAAAACTTGCTAAACGTTATGTTTTTAGCGTACATTAAGTACTGCAATGTTGCTGTAACCAGGTTTTCAACTCTTTACCACATAATTTTATAAAAGATTTTTTTTCTAAACCCAAGAACTCATGACTAAAGACTCCTAAAAATTCCTAACAATACCATAAAAACTAGAAACTATATGATTATGAAACATTTGAGCGATGCAACATATTTGTATAATCTCCATGAAGCCATGAAAATAACTTTTGAGTTATGAAATGCATGCAGGTGTCAGGATGCTACAAGGATGCTGTATACAAAGTATCATAAAGATCGGTCAATTTAAACCGAAGTTATTTAATGGTAACTGACTTTCTAGTTTTAGTAACAGTGACCTTGACCCGACTGCAATTAAAAAAACAAGACCTGTCCGTGGACAGAACTCTCCACTTTTCTCAGTGCTTGATAATAAATTATAAGCTAAGTCAAACAGAACGCCCAAGTGAAAAAAAAATATGTGGGGGAGTGCAAGTACCTAGTCATGTAAGATGAAAACAAAATTTTTTTTGCGGGGGATGGATAGGGAGTGACTCATTCAAGATATTTGTGTGGATGAGTTACCTGCGTAATAAAAAAATGGGGGGAGAGGTCCCCGGAGGGGGACGTCCCATGCAAGGGGTAGGGGAAGTACCTACACATCCCATGTAAATAAATAATTTAGTAATAGGCTTAAGAAGTTTTTTCCTATGTATAAGTAAAAGCAAATTAAAGTGACCCCTGTGGTGGGGCTAATTTTGATCCGAGGGACATGAGTACCAACAATCTTTGTAGACGACTTGCTGGTGATCAAGTTTGGAGGGAATGTCTTTGAACGCTTTTTGAGAAATAGAAATAGACATTAACAAAAAAATAAACCAAGAAATTCTAAGTTGAAAAAGGGGCATAACTTTGAAAGAATAGATTTGAGGGTTATCTGCCCTTGAGAAATGGTGTTGCATTTTGATACTGAACATGTATTCTTAATTTGAAGCTTTGATAGATTCCGAGAAATGTACCTTAACAAAAAAGTTAACCAACGCCGACGTCGACGCCAACGAAAGGGTCATGACAATAGCTTCACCTTTTTTCTTCGAAAAGTGGAGCTAAAAAGCTGGGTTTTCATGCAAGTGTGCTTTACACCAAGTTTAGTCAAAATTAGTCATTCCAATCTTAAGTTAAAGACTTGAATAAACTAAGTTACATGACCTAAAAATAGAAAAATCTTGTTAAGGCTCTAGAGGCTACTGTTTCAGTCCAAATGTCCTGGCAATTTGTCAGAGAGGTTGTTTGGTTGATTTCTAGTCCAAGTTTAAATATGGGTCATCTGGGGTCAAAAACTAGGTCACACAGCCCAAATATGGAAAAACCTTGTTAACACCCTAGAGGTAAGAATTTCATCCCAAATATCCTGGAATTCTGCCAGAAAGGTTGTTTCCACGATTTCTAGCTCAAGTTTGAATATGGGTCATCTGGGGTCAAAAACTAGGTCACAGACTCCAAATATGGAAAAACATTGTTTACACTTTAGAGGTCACATTTTCAGTCCAAATTTCCTTGTAATATGTCAGAAAGGTTATTTGGGTGATGTCTAGCCAAAGTTCGAATATGGGTCATTTGGGGTCAAAAACAAGGTCACAGAGCCGAAATATGGAAAACCTTGTTAACAATTTAGAGGTAACATTTTCAGCACAAATATCCTTGTAATATGTCAGAAAGATTATTTGGATGATTTCTAGCCAAGGTTCAAATATGGGTCATCTGGGATAAAAACCTAGGTCACTGAGACCAAATATGGAAAAACCTTTTTATCACTCTAGAGGTAACATTTTCAGCCCAAATATCCTGGAAATTTGTCTGAAAGGTTGATTTGATGATTTCTAGCTCATTTTTGAATATGGGTCATGTGGGGTCAAAAGCTAGGTCACACAGTCCAAATATGGTAAAACCTTACTAACACTATAGAGGTAACATGTTCAGCCCAAATATCCTGAAAAACTGTGAGAAAGCTTGTTAATATGATTTCTAGCTCAATTTGGAATATGGGTCATGTGGGGTCAAAAACTAGGTCACACAGCCTGTATATGGAAAAACCTTGTTAACACTCTAGAGGTAACATTTTCAGCCCAAATTTCCTGGAAATATGTCAGATAGGTTGTATCTATGATTTCTAGGTCAGGTTCGAATATGGGTCATCTGGGGTCAAAAACTAGGTCACAGAGCCTAAATATGGAAAAACTTTGTTAACACTTTAGAGGTCACATTTTCAGTCCAAATGTCCTTGTAATAAGTCAGAAAAGTTATTTAGGTGATATCTAGCTCAAGTTCGAATATGGGTCATCTGGGGTCAAAAACTAGGTCACAGAGCCTAAATATGTTAAAACCTTGTTAACACTCTGGAGGTAACATTTTTAGCCCAAATTTCCTGAAAAATTGTCAGAAAGCTTAATAAGATGATTTCTAGCTCAGGTTAGAATATGGGTTATGCGGGGTCAGAAACTAGGTCACACAGCATGTATACGGAAAAACCTTGTTAACACTCTAGATGTAACATTTTCAGCCCAAATATCCTGGAAATATGTCAGATAGATTGTTTCGATGATTTCTAGGTCAAGTTCGAATAAGGGTCATCTAGGGTCAAAAACAAGGTCACACAGCCTGAATATGTAAAAACCTTGTTAACACTCTAGAGGAAACATTTTCAGCCCAAATATTCTGGAAATATGTCAGAAAGGTAGTTTCTAGGTCAAGTTCGAATATGGGTCATCTGGGGTCAAGAACTAGTCACAGAGCCCAAAAATAGAAATATCTTGTTAAGGCTCTAGAGGCTACTGTTTCAGTCCGAATATCCTGGCAGTTTGTCAGAAAGGTTGTTTGGTTGTTCAAATTATTAGATTAGGTTAAAGATAACGGAGGCTAAAAATAGATTTATCTACTGTACCTCATAAAGCCTTCATTTATAGACCAATATCTTTGATATTCAATATAAAGGTTCCTTGCATGGACCTCTACCCATGGGTAGGGTTTGAGGTCACTGGGTCAAGGTCAAGGTCACCATAGCTTATAATAGATATTTCTACTTTCTGTCACAGAGCCTTTATTTATTGACTGATATTTTACATATTTGGTTTGTAGGCACATATATTTTCAATTAAAAAATGAAATACTGCTTAACAGCAAACCTACAGCCAAAGTACTCAGTCGAGCGATCCAGGGCCATCGTGGCCCTGTTGTTAAGTCATCCACTCTAAACATTATGATTAAAAATATATATATATTATACTTTAAATCTGAAAATATTAGTAAGTTATGTAATAAAAGTCCATAAATCGAAACAAAAGAAGAAGAAAAAGAAAGAAATATGCCTATTTAAGTTCTTAATCTTGTCGCACATAATAACATGATCATTGTGAAGTTGTCGAAATCAGCGTTACTTTCTTTGTTTTATTTATGTTTCCATACCTACGGTCTGAGTCATCAGTGACTCTTCCGTAACTCGCCCCTCCCCGTAAAAGAACCCCACTCTGTTGTATTTTGTGACTCTCTCCAAATTCTATCTGCCTTCAAATTGTCATTTCAGGTTTAAATTAACCCTACCGAAACAAGGCTGCTGTTTACAAAAAGCACCAGATGCTTTTGGATAGAAAATGCTAATTTTTCACCTTCAGTGTGTTAGTTTCTAATTTCAAAGCAAATTACCTACATCTCAAGAAAGAATCAAAGTTTTCGTGCGTAAATAAGAAATCAATTATTACTAATCAGTACTTCAGAAATGCGATGCGGGTTTTGAACACGAACTATAATTACTACTTTCACAGCATTACCGTAACACAGACGTATTTTATCGCGTGAGAAAGACAGTTGGAACGTCTAATAACGACTAAGGAATGCATTAACGGTATCAAATGATTTAAGTTTTTGTGATAGATAGAACGTTTGTATATACTGAATTTAAAGGATGGTGCGAATAATAAAGGCATGTATGGGCTTATCAGAACAATGGAAGAAACATGACAAATCAACGAACACCCAAGGGAAATGCTTATGCTGAACTGGAAAAAAATGAGCTTGCGATACCTTATTTGAACTTTTACAGATTTCTAACAAATCTCCCAGACTGTTTTGAGGACGCTTCCTTTTATCAAGTATAGCAAGTAGACAGAATGTGCTAAAATTTCAGACTTTTCACTTAAATTTACATTTGTAATTAGATTAAAATCAATGCTGCCTTATTTTCTATGAAACAGATGCTTTACAATGTGAAGCCGACAAAAAAAAAGGTTTACACATTTTCAGATTTTGCTGTTTTTCGGCAGAGTTAGCAAATATTACAAGCTGTTTTACCAAATCAGACTTTGTAGCAATACACGATCTACTTCACAACATCATGTGTTGTGGCCAGATATTAACATCATGTGTTGTGGCCAGATATTAACATCATGTGTTGTGGCCAGATATTAAACAGACATACAATAACGATTTGTTTTCAACTGCCATTTAATGGAAATATATTTTTTTAAAGAATTCTGATCCTTTTAACTGTGAAATTTGGTTACTAAATATTTCTAACTATCAGCTGCTGGAAGGTTAATAATAATGGAATGACAAATTTGAACATTTCGTTAATTTAATGTTTGTTATATTCAAAGTCGAAGTGAAATTTATGAAAAATTAAGAATACAGTCTGTACCGATGAGTAATTGTAGAAAATTAATATTATTAATTTTTATACTTTAATATTTAATCTTTGTTAACATCTATTTCTCCAGCACTGAAAAGTTGGATTTTGTAAACATAAATGAAATTTAGATTTTTACTAGAAGTTAGAATTGAAGTTAATAAATTTACATTTTAGAAGTACAGACTTCAACTTCAAATATTTAATTGCATTAAAACTTTACATGTTTTACATAACAATAACGACAGAAAGCATGGATTTTCTGAAGAGCATAAGGATTTATAGTGCGGTTCAATAATGTATCAATTTAATTCCTAATTAGAATAGTATAGTATATAAATTTAAACAAGTTGATACCAATATTTTTCGATCTTCCTGACAAAAGATTGATGATTTTTGTTTCATTGACCATGTATAACAATATCTCTTGAAATATTTTGATCTAATTTCTGAATATTTAGAACAGATTAATAAAAAATAATACCCGTTTCTGTTAAACCAGAATTACAAAATCTATATAATTTTATTCTTTTATTTTTAGGAATATTATTTTGTCTACCGCGTTCAACAGATAAATCATTGAACGATATCTAAAGTCTAGCAAGTGCAATTCTAAATTTTGATTCTGTAATACTGTCTAGGTATGCTTCAAAATTGAAAGAATGTTCAAAACAATAAGCGAGTAGTTATTGATGGATGTATACCAGCTATGATGATAGATAGTAGCCGTTGTTAATTGTGTAATAGTTAATAGGCATATTAAACTGGTTTTCCCACATATATGTTAACCCTATTTTAGAAGTACAGAAGCTCTTTGTTACTTCTGGGTAATGACTCCAAGCACTCACTGTATTTTCCACATTATTATGCATCTTGGCCATTTAACATTTATATAACTTAAAACACTTCATCTAGCCCAAACAGCAGTGGAGACATAAACGGATTCTTCACTACAATCATGGAGTTATTAAGAATATTCTTTAATCTTTAAGTTTGCCACATACTTTAAAGTAAGTTTGCAAAAATTTGATGGATTTCTTGACAAATATTCTTAATGATAAACTGATTAACAAAATTGTTGTTCAGAGGAAGTTTTTCTTAATTGCAAGCAGCAAGAATTCTTTATATCAAGCGACTACAATACATTTGAATTAAGAATGTTATGAATTATTGAATGATGTTACTATCTTTCTTAATTACTATTTTCTTAAATATATAGAACTATTCAAATAAGGTCTTTTAATGCTAGACTCAAAAGTAAATTATAGGTTATTTTAATCTCTACAAAAGCCTTAATCAACTAACAGTTAACTATTCACTTAAGATAAATGACTTATGTATTAAAGGCTTTTGCTAGTAAATGTGTATACATAAAATTTTTCACTACTAAATATCGTATTTTCGCTGTGAGATATATTGGTTAGACTTTGACTTAAATATACTCATGATACACTATTCCCAAGCTGAATTAAGTATGTCGAACCATGGAAAAATTCAACAAAACACGTGCAGTATAAATATTTTACATGATGTACGTGAAAAAGGCAATTGTATTTTAGCAGCAAACCCGTCAAATGATGTAGTCTAAGGGCCAGTTTTCCTGATTCGAACCTCAAATACACGGAGGATACTTTGTTCTTGCATACTATATTTGTTAGGTTTATATCTTTATTGCAAAGAAAAACAAAACAGTTTCCTTTTTTAAATGCATAAATGTTTCGGAACAAATGAACAAACCAGCATTATGACATAGTGAGTGTTAATATTGCTACGTCAAGAGCATAAAGTGATTCATTTTACATAGGGTTGTGTGATCATGGTATCTTATATGGGTAAAACCGGCAGACAGTCTGATCCGGTATGCAAGAACAAACTGTTGTACTCTCATTTGTTTCAAATGTTTAACAAAAGATACTCTAAACAATTGAATTTTAGATTATGGGAACTTCCGAAATTTATGATATTTTTGAATAATCTCTAATACAGGCTGCCATTGTTTCAAAGAGAATAATAACAACAAAATTGATCAAGGGTCGCCATTTTAGTCTGCATTTCATGAGTTAGCTAAGATTATACTGAATTAACAATTATGCACACCATCAAAGCTGTAAAAATATAGAAAACAATCATTTCAGGATTTGTTTTTATCAGAGAAGAAACGTTCACGAGGATTCATTATCTCACTCTTTCCCAGGTATTCCTAAATGAATCTGACCCCTTTCTCGACGATATTACCAATCAAAGACGCTCATTAATAAGCCAGTGACTATATGTTGATTGCACATCGATGGCTTCACTGATTATTTCTTGAAAATTTCCGCATAATTATGTTTACCTCATTAGCTGGAAACATTGATTGGAAAAAAAATGTTTCTTTAAATGTAAGAGGTACTGAAAATTAACCAGTCGTGTTAAGGAAACTGCAAAAAAGAAAATTCTAAGCAGATTCTATTTCAGGAATAAAGTATGAAAATCAATATAATACTACCTCTTACCTTCTTGCAATTTTTCAGAAATCAATCAGGGTAATATATTTGACCTAAAATTAATAAATTCTGAATACGCAAGCATAGTGGAAAATCGCCTGATACAAAGGTATCAAAAGAATTTTGCTACTTATTTATATAAAGATTTACATTTAAAATACATAAAAATTATAATGATTTTTTTCGTGTGGAGACAATTTAAAATTTTTGATACTAAAACTGTACAGGTATAATAAGAAACAAATTAGAAAAAACAAACGTGGCGAAATTTTCGAGGTTTATCAGCATCGAGCGTTATAAGTAAATTGTGTTTGGACAATGTTTGATATGCTATCTATCTAAATGTTGAAAAAAGTATAATAGGCGTCGTCTGATGTAAAGATATCTCCGTAGGCCATTTTTCATTTCTGAAGCCTTTATTTTATGTTATCAGGATTGAAGATTATAAAGTCAGACAACTTAAGACGTCACTTCGTACAAGCAATAAATCAAAATATATAGAACAAGATATTACTTTTCTCATCTCAGTATTTTAAATGCAGCATCGCAGTTTACAGATAAGATTTCTTTATCAACGTTTCTGCTGATTCCCCTATGTAGTCGGATATTTTTAACTACAAATTGCATTTCAGAAGAAAGTTTATCTTTTTGTGTGAACATAAAATGAGTTGAAAGATCATCAATACTAACAGTCTTAGATATTAAAAAAAACACATTCTCTCACTAGATGTTTTTATTTCTAATATTCACGTGTTAGTATAGAATGAAATATATTACGATATGCAGTGTTTCAGTACATTCTGTTTTTTATGTAATTATCTAAGCAAAAATAAAGGCAATGCATTAAAAAAATAATAAAATATCAAATCAATATATTAAATTCTTTACATTCAGTTAAATGGTAGTAAAGACATTGACAAAGCACATGATTGTAACACACCAGCTCATTCATCACAAGCAAGATAGATAATCGGGTTGATTGCTTTTTTAAAGAGCAATGGCATTACAGTTCATCGGGTTCTTTTATTGATTCAGATTTAATTGTAATGATTTCTAGTTCTAAGTGGCGTTTTCTTATTCCTAGCCTTGTTGTTGCTTACAGTGTATTGCTTCATTTAAGACTGAAGATATCTTTTAAAGACCTTATTGAATGTTCTAAAGTGAGTAGAAGTGCATAAGTGGGTAGAATATATGAATGAGATGATATCTTTTTACTAAAAAAATGAGAAAGAGCTGATATTTATAGGCAAAATTTATGAAAGAGATAATACCAATTTACAAACAGTATTAGAATATTGTGTAAAATTCAATTTTACAAGTCAAGAAGGATATTTACCCTTCACAGAGTTTGTAAGTACATTTTAGTTTGCTAGTTTTTATAAAAGTTTCAAGAACCGTACATCGCTAATAAAAGATCCTAGTAAGTAACAAATTTAAAAGAATAAACAAAAAATTTTTAGAAGATATTCTGTTAATTTTACGAACAAAGTTTCTGTTTGCATAATTCTAAAAGAAACTCTTCTGTTTTTTAAAATTGTTGCTAATATTTGATAATATCGTTTAATATATTCTTGTTAATATTGTTATAATTGCATGTGCATTTTACTGGTTTACAGATTGTTTAAAAGTTTCGTACTTTGGAAGTAACAAATGCTTGCCGGTTACAAGATCACAAAACACCCATTGTATTTTAAATAACCCGGTACAACACGATAAAATTTATATACTAATCACGTTTATATACTTGGATAACCTTCACGTGTGCTGTTTTAAAATAGTGCACTTTATATCGAAAAAACAGTGCACTTTATCTGTAAGAAGGACCCACTCATGTAAGAAAGTAAAGACACATTTTTGAAGTAGGTCTTGTGCCTTAAAATTTGTATAGAAATTCTTCTCGCATAAATACGTGGAGAATTTAACATAATAGTTTTAACTATTTTAAAAGCTTGTATGTCCAAGAATAGTTAAACACTCTATGCTTGTTTCACTTAAGTTTCTGTGTGTTGAAGTTATATTACTATCAAAGTAACCCTGATAATTTCAGAACAATTTAAAAACAAAAATTACTAATCCTTTTCTGAAATAGATTCATCCTGAGAAAAATAGTAACTGTTCTCGAGTAAATTTGAAATTGCAAAAGGTGATTTTGACTGGCTCATCCAATAACCAAATTCACAACCAGACTGAAATATGTATTTTCAATATATTACCCTCAGAATTTCAGTATGCCGCTTTAATGAACTTCAAGTAACTTCAAAATAATTCTAAGCATTGTTACCCATGAAAATTCCATACATCCAGTTAATTCACAATATTTTTTTATAAATTGACCCTGGATTTATTATAATACAGTTTCTACTGTTTTGAAGATTATAAAAGCGTAACAAAAACAGAGCGCTTTGATGTAAACAAAAGTTTAATTCTTTGTATCCCACAAATACACTTCTTGTAGTATGTCACTGTGAAATTTTTCAGGAAGTGTCCATATCTATCATCGTATACAACGCCTTAATATTAATAGCTATAGCCAGTTGTCGAATTGAAAAGGGAACAAGAATTTTACTAACGCTACGCCAGTGAAAATCGTTTTATATTAATTAAATTACACAGAATATAAAGCATTATAATGAAGGAAAAACGATAAAAACTCTTTGTGCCTAAGAGATTAAAAGGTTGTTAATCAAAGATGAAATGGGAACACAGCCTGATGCTCACCTGTTGAGTTTTTAATCATTTTGCCCAGACTGCAATCTCATTTCTGCAGTAACAGTCTCAAATTCTTATGTTCTAAACATAAATCCTAAGATTGTCTAACAAATAATAATGCATATTTTCTATCACCTATATATTTCTCTTTTTCCACCATAGATCTAGATAACCGTCTACATTGCAAGAAAACAAAATACAAAACACTTTTTATGTCCTGTAACAGTGAACAGCAGAATGTACCAATGTTAAAACATTGTGGACGAGATACCATTTTGGTATTTAAAAAAACAACATCAGTTGTATAACTATAATAATTATGTACCTTTTCATACAATGCAGATTTTGATAAATGGTATCAAGACTATGTTTTTGTTTGCTAAATGGAACGCATGAAATCAGGTTGTTTTTTTTTTCAAGGGAACTTTACTTGGTATTTGATTTTATAATCATATGATCAGTTCTTTATATTTTCTGGAAAAGAGATCATTTGAACTTTGTTGAAACTCTAAAACTTTTATATTTTCTAAAAGTTATCTTTTGTTTGTATTTCAGTTTCAAGTCCCTAGAAATCATTAAAGTAAACTGTAAGAAAGTTGATTGCTTGAATAGTTCTAAGCATACGTGATCATGCCTCACTTATTTTTACCAAAATATTTATTTTTGTTTTTAATCAACCAAGTTTGTTATTTAAGAGCATATAATTTTTACGCATTTATACAGACTTCTAAACGATAAGTACAAGGGCCGTTAAGATCAATGTATCATAACAGCGACTGCTCTTGAACTTGGAAGAATGCAAGTTTCACCTGTGATTTATTTTCCATTTGCAAAGTATATCAATTACTTTGAAGATATCAATCAACCAGCTTGTTATCTGAACATGTTTTTCTTGCTCAGCATACTTTCTACTTAATCTTTCGGTATACGTACAAGTTTTTTTGTGCACCGAAATATTTGAAATTCTTATTTTATCTCACGAGCACGAAGTGCTAACGATGATTTATTGTGATCCCTTGATGCGCGTTGTGTGCTTGCCGTCTTTCCGGTCAAGCTAAGCTAAGCTTGTTAACACATCTCATGAATATGACGACTGGTCAGGATGTTTATTTTGATGGTTTCGTTTAAAACGATTAGACATATTGGGTCAAAAACTAGCCACACTTTGAATTGGTCATCATGAATTAAGTAAATGTATGTGTTGATGCATTTTGGTCAAGTTCGAACGCGGGTCACTAGTTTAAAAGGTAGATCAAAAGTATGCTTTCTGTCGTCATAATTTTAATCAAAATATGTGTCCACGTTTTTCAAGTTAAGTTCGAGTACTGGTCAATGGCTTGAATTAAAAGATGACATCTAGTGGCTTCATTTTTATTAGTCTTAATGATATTTAGTCAAATGTTTGTCTTAGTGACTTCTAGATAAAGTACGAATATGGGTCACCTGCTATCAAAACCAGATCACTGGCTAAAACAAAGGACAAAAATGTTAACGCTGCATAATCCAAAGTTTGAATTCAGTCATCAGTATTGATTTCAGATGTTTGTGTTCAAGACCCAATACTGGTCACCTGGCTCAAAATATAGGTTACTTGCTTGAATCAAAAGAATACCTTGATGGCGCTCTAAAGACTTTAGAGGCAATAACTCAAGAAAAAAAGTACCTTCAAACTTTACAGAATGGTTTGTAATGTTAATTAGATGAATGTCTGTTATATAGCCTAAAGAATCAAAGGACAAGCCCACAAGGCTTTGAAAATTGATTCCGATCTATTACTGAAGAAAAAAGGCTTTCAGGAACTTCAAGCTAAGCGTGATGGTTGGACAAATAGCCCTCATCGTGTTTGGCCTACCGTATTTCCCGAACAATAGGTCGCGTCCTATACGTTAAAAGGGAAAATTCAAGAATGCGGGCTATGAGACGAAGTTGCCTTTACGATATTTTTTTTTCCTAAATGAACTTTCAGAGCGGCCTGTACAAAGTATTTTTATTTCTGAAAACAACTGAAAACCAACTAACGTTTTTTCCTAAGGCGCCATTTTGATTAACAGTAAGAGCTGCACAAATGTAAAATCACAGACATACCTTACAAGAGCTGATTTTTTTTCAAAGCATCACTGGTACAAGTTCAAAAGAAAGCTCACGGGGCCCGCACTTTGTAAATGTTTTCCAATCAATAACTCAAAATCATCTGCTCCCAGGTCTTTAACATTTACATTACACTGGTGGATGTCAAGTAGATGATCCTATGTTTTGGCCCATAAGACGAAGATCACACTTTGGAAGGCAAGCACTTTGTGACCGGTTCCCAATCAACTGATCTCAGGACCTTCAATTCTTAAGAATATGGTCTGGAATTATTAAATGAAGTTCCCTCTTGTTTTTGGCCCAGAGGGTTAAAGGTCAAGATGACAGTGACCCTCATTTTGAAACTGTCTCCGGTCAACTACTCTAAACTAAGCGCTTGTCTTGATCAGTGGATTGTTTTGGCCAACTTGTCAAAGGTTAAGCTCAAATGAGTTTGTGATGTGAATATAGTTGCTACACTTTGGTAAATAGATTCCTGAAACTTTACAGAATGATCGAGCATGTGTTTTGAAATTCTGTTGATTTTGTGTTAACTGTATGAAACGTCAAGTTCTTAGTAGTCTGTACTTCAGAAATGTTCCTCGATCGGTTACAGTGAATTCAGAAATTTTAAACATACCAGTTGTTAACTATTGTTTTACACTCGCCGTGCTCAGTCGACATTCCGTCTTTATCTCTCGGATTTCTGATGTGCGTATGATGGCTGAGGAAGGGTGGGGTGGGGGCGGTGGCGATGGGGGATGTGCTGACAGCGTTTGTTTTATTATTGTAAGACATCAATAATAACCTGTTTCAGAGATGCAAGGAAGTATGAACTTCTCCTCCAGTTTTCTCTTCCCTCCCTCAAACGTAAAAAATATTGATGATTGACCTTGCCAGGGCCATAATTTTCCATACATGGAAGGATTTTAGTATATATCAAGATATTTATCACCCTTCTGGGTATTTGCCTTCTTTGTATTTTATGACTTCCTGTAACATCATACCATCGAATAAAAAATAGCATCATAAGCAGTTTTCTATTTATTTTTTTATTCAACTACACTGCCATGTGCAATGACCACTTCTCTTTTTTTAACAAAGCCTTGACGAAACAGTGAGTGTATTCGTCACTTCAGTGACAAGCTGTAGTCTAAATGCTAGTAACTACGACTCGTGCATTCTTTTCCGTTTTGCACGATTCAATATTATTCTATCTTACATGAAGAACATCATGATTACAGTCACCAAACGTAAAATAATAAGTCTTACTCGGAATTATGCAGTGTAAATACAATATCATGAAAATAAGATGCAAAACGTTAATTGAAAACATTTAATCTTATTTTTTTATTTGTTTCTTATTAAAACGATTATTTGTAATTGTATGATTGAATAAATATGTCATCCTAGAAGAATTACCAAGGGTCTTTTTGAATCAAATACATGATATTAGAATTCAATAAAAAAAGCTGGTTTGGATGAAATCTTCGTTTTTTCTTAGATTATCAATGTTTAACATGTCCAATATTATATTGCATTGCTCTATCAAGACTTTTTAATTGTTTTATCTGAATTGGTAAAATCTGTAATACTAGTATGACATTCAATAGAATATGATTTTCAAGGACTAAACTAGCATACTGATTTTTATTAATAGAAATTCACTGAGTTAAGTTTAGTCAATAAGAAGGAACAAATATTTCTATTCAAGCACACGGTCTCTTGAAAAAATTACTCATGACAATATAATCACATCTTGCGACATAATTTTTAGTTTCTGAAATATAAAACGAGCTTTGAAATATGTAAACTAAATCAGCAAGGTCGTATTTTCTTTATTAAGGAAGTGAACTGACGACTGGCAGACAGATGACATTTCTGACGTTGACACCTAAACATTTTAGGAATTTACGTTGTTCCGATACATGTGGCCAGTATTTCCTAGCTCACTTTTTCTTTGAGGTTGAAACAAAGATACATTCGGAATTAACTAACTGGCTAATATCTCTGTATGGCCTATTATTAATTGGCATGCCTAGAAGGAAGCTGTTGTAAGTTATTTCTATGCAGTAATTGACATTTAGGTAAGAAGGAAATAAGATATGATAAAGGAAATAATCAGCCTCCCTAATCATTTAATACAAATGCAGGCACAGATGTTAATTGTTAATCAGATTTCCTAATTGGTTTCATTAAGATATCTTCTGCTACGTAACTATAATAATTTTCACCGTTTGGCGACAAACATGAAGTTAATGTTGATAAATGTTTGATGTATGGGTGTAAGAAATACTAGAGGTATACTGAGGTAAATAAGAACTTAAATGGATACTTAATGCATATCTGATTCCTGTCTCCATACACTAGCGATGTTTCATGTAGATTTTTCTATTCATTAAATAGCAAACATCTGAACATATCATGTTTGTTATTTTAGTCACACAACTTATTTCAGTGAGTCTGATTTAGATGGTCATTTTACTTTTTTCATAGAGAAAGATCGTCCTAAAGTACATAAATTATTCAAAGAAATTAAAACATTTCATTTTCTTGTAACAATAACATTGCTAAAGGTATCTTTTTGCTGACGTCTGTGCCAATTTAACAACAGGACACTAATATCAGCAATTATCATTTCAAAGACATGTCTTTTTTATTCTTTGAAGCACTGAAAATCCTACAGCATGACCTGAATTGCATTATCATTTTTTTCATTCGTTTAATAAAGTTTAATCAAATAAAGGAGATGTCTTTTATTAAACATGATGTAACAACAGCAAATAATGTAAGCAGCGACCAATTTAGAAACTTTTTTTAATGTGATATACAGATATTTCAGGCAAATACCAATTGGTTTATAAATTTCGCTTATGAGAGACCTAATTCTGTATAGCCTTTTATTAATCACCATATTTAATATGGGTATGTTCTTGGTAATTACATTGCAGGAAATGTCATTAAGTAATAATTGAAAAAAAAGATATAACGAGGAAAATTATTGGCCTCGTTATTCATTTTATAATTCAGGAAACACAATTAGGCAACTGTCCTTATTTGGGTACATCTGAAGAAAAGGCTGTATACTTCTCACCGATCGCTACTGCCTCTACCATATGTCTTGAATACGCTATATCAGTATTAAATTACAGCCTGACGGTTTTCTAAATCTTTGTTTTAATTTGTTATTTTTCACTTGACCTTTTAGGTTTAGATACAAAGTTCTCTTAAACGTGTGTTTCCTCAAAGGCAACAAAATACAACAGACGAAAACATTCTTATCCTACCGCAAATCAGCTTAAGAGTTCTTAATTTAGTCATTTATGGGGTCAACTACACACCAGATCCACATTAAACAGAAATCTATGGATATATAATCACGGTATCTTTGTAGCATCTAAGAATCAATTTGGAACCACTCCAATCAAACAAATTGGAAAAAATACCCTAATTATGACCAAACATGCCAAGGTTGTATTATTGCATTTATCCCGGGTAAGGTCTGTGACCAAGCTTAGCAAATGAGTTTTCATTACAAGTTTATCAATTTGCAGATTTTTTTCGTAAAATTTAATTAACATTGTCTAATATACGTTTTGAATGTGGTATGGTGGCTTAACGTCTATCTAACAGTCCTACATCAAAAAGGCTACTCAATTACTTTCTTTTAATGTAAATATTTTAATGATCAGTTTTGAGTGGGCTGTATATATTTAAAGTAAATAACACAATTCGAGATTATATATATCTGAATCCCAGGGTTATGGTTGAAGCGTGCATTTTCTACTGTTACAAAATTGATAATATGAGACGACTTTATAAAACATAATAAAATGTTTTCAAGGAATTTGTACTTGAAGCCTTTCAGACAAGTGAAGGATATTTCTTCATTGAATTATTTCCATAATTTATTCTGTAGAATTTTTGGGCCAAGGTTTTATTGTTATATCGTTTAATTCATAGCGAGTTTGAACAGGAATAATTTGATGGCCATTTTACCGCCCGTTGGTCTACTGTAAAGAATTGTCACTGTTAAACGCCTCATTAATTTTCAACGAGATAGATATAATTAGCCATATTAACCGGAATCAAATCTAAGTTTGGTTCATAGATGGTCAGTATGATTCCGGGTTAAGCGTGTTATTTCTTATCGAAACAAGAGTGTGAGAAGGACCTTTTGCGTTTTCCTGCTCTTTTTGAGACCAAAGTCCAAGAGTTATGCTAAAACAATTTTCTCAGTTGTCACAATACCGATGACTGCTTGAGATAGACTGACTTCCTTTTTGTTCTAGCCGTCGGTAAATAACCAGGTCTTTGATGGATGTTTGTTTAAAGAATGGACTGTCTTATTTGTCTAAGCGATTGCTTCTATAAATTGTCTATAATATGGCGATTTCGACTAAGATAAAATGATATTAATATTTACTGTTTGAATGCAGAACAAACAGCTCTGGTAATTACTTTCTGCATGCAGCCTTTCATGGTATCCTTAGTAAATATTCATTGATAAGCCTTAACAATTTTGTCATTTAATATCGCTCAAGAAAAAAAATTCTTTGTCGTCAGTATTATATGCTATAAAAATAGGTGATTTGATTTATGCCAGTTTATTTGCCCAAGGTCTATTTCATTGGTCCCAAAGCCAAAAACTAAAAGCTAGTACGAATGTTCCATGGATGTATAAAACGGTCTATGTTAAATCCCTTACATTAGTGACAATTTTGTTTCATAAGTTTTTTGAAAAAAAAAAAACTTTTATCTGCTTCTGCTATTCCTACGCATAATAAAATCATGAAGTTCGCACTGTCAATTAGTTCAGCCTTTTTTTCATATTGCTAAATGGTAGCGGTATCAGGCTTGTTCCAATATACTGGTAACGATACTGCAGTACTACTTAAGTACTATTGGCAAGTACTGCTACTGATACTGCATTACTCAGTCCAAATTTAACGACTACTGGTACTGGTAAAGCATTCCTGTCACAAAAGTGGAACTGGTACTGCAGTACTGTAGCAGTACTTTGGTTTTCTAACCATGTTTAGGCACAGTAACACAATGTTACTTAACTGAGCTTATTAAAACTGGTTACCGTATATGGAACAAGTAAATATACCCTAAAGTGTGTTTCAAGCACTATCATTTGCTATCATTATTAGCTTTAATGTTGTGCCTTTAATGTTAAGCAAAATACTGTAACTGTAAATTTCAAAAGGAATTAAGGGATAAGTATTTAAATCTGATAATCGACATAAAAATGATGTTGTTAAATGCAAGTACACAAAAACATGCTGTGGTGGTGAGCTGTTATCAATAACTATGAAACGCTTACTATATAGCATGACCTGATTATCATTTGTTATGAAAGAACAGAAGTAGTCAGTTATAATTTAAGGATACTTGACTCGAAATATTAAAAATGAGCTGAGATATTTTTATTAACTCCCTGAAAATACAGAAGGCAGTTTCAAAGCTTAGTGCCTACACTGTCCAGCACTGATATCCGGATCTCTAAAAGTGTCGTCAAACTTCATAAAGATCTAAAAATAAGTAAAACATTTTGTCTTTAGTAACTCTTTAATCTTTCTACTAGTACTATGCTTTTTATTTTCTCTTTTAATGAGATTTATTCATATTAAAGTGTGTTTCTTACTTGAATAAAAGTTTACAATGACTTGATAATCAATAGCTCTTTATACTTGCAATTTAATCAAAGTGTTAGTGTTTTTACAATTATAATTGTCACTGTCTGGCATTGTGATAAATTATTACAAAAAGAATACAGAAAGTGTTAAGATGAACAAAAGGTTGTTATCATCAGCATTGTGCTTAACAAAAGTCTATGAAGTGATTCTATTGTTTATTTATTTAGGGTAAATAACTGGTAGCAGTGTAAAATAGTTGATTGCAGAATGCGTGATACAACCTTTAAAAAAACTTGTGATGATAAAATGTAACTCGAATGATGGAAAGTGTTGACAATCTTTTAATATAGAGATTATATGGCTATAGTTGAGATGGCATTTGCAAACTATACCAGTGAAATATTATTTGACAATATTTCTGCTAATGTGTATGCACAATATAGTAAATAAATGTGTGTCTGTAATGTATAATTTTTACATTTGGTATATTAACAAAGTCTTTCAGTTTTATCTATCATTAATTCTCGTGAAGATACTGGTACTGCATTACTTTCCTAAAATTTGTACTTGTATTGCAGTACTGTGTCAAAACCTGCTACTGGTACTGGTACTGCATTACTTTCCTAAAATTTATACTTGTATTGCAGTACTGAGTCAAAACCTGCTACTGGTAATGGTACTGCATTACTTTCCTAAAATTTGTACTTGTATTGCAGTACTGAGTCAAAACCTGCTACTGGTACTATTACTGCATTACTTTCCTAAAATTTATACTTGTATTGCAGTACTGTGTCAAAACCTGCTACTGGTACTGCATAAACTTGCAAATACTGGTACTGGTACTTAAGTACTTTCCTAAAATTTGTACATGTACTGCAGTACTGAGTCAAAACCCGCTACTGTAACTGCATAAACTTGCAAATACTGGTACTGGTACTGCATTACTTTCCTAAAATTTGTACTTGTACTGCAGTACTGAGTCAAAACCTGCTACTGGTACTGCATAAACTTGCAAATACTGGTACTGGTACTTAAGTACTTTCCTAAAATTTGTATTTGTACTGCAGTACTGAGTCAAAACCTGCTACTGGTACTGCATAAACTTGCAAATACTGGTACTGGTACTTAAGTACTTTCCTAAAATTTGTACTTGTACTGCAGTACTGAGTCAAAACCTGCTACTGTTACTGCATAAACTTGCAAATACTGGTACTGGTACTACATTACTTTCCTAAAATTTATACTTGTATTGCAGTACTGTGTCAAAACCTGCTACTGGTACTGGTACTGCATAAACTTGCAAATACTGGTACTTAAGTACTATACTCTAGTACCGGGCACAAGTCTGAGCGGTAATGCAGTTACTCGGATGATTTATAATGTTCGACCCAGTCAATTTGGTTCATATTACAATCAGTAAAAATATCACTTTTGCAGCCCGGGTCCGCGAATGATATTGATACCAGCGCCATAATTGAGGCAGTCCGCATTTTTCAATTGTTATTTAATGATGCATGTTTATAAACAAGCGACCATTCCTCGGGTACGTTACGATTTTCATATTGATGTAATGATACTGGTAAAAAATACATTTACGAATATATTTTTCTACAATACACTATTTTTTTACTCATATTTAAACCTGAGTAACAAGGAATTTAAAACTTAGTTGTCTGACTTTTTTGTTGTTTCTGTGTGGCAGGTTATATATTTAACCAGTATGTTTTTAATCAGGATATCGGTACGCAGATGAGCGATAGAAAGCCATCATGGCCCCCTTATCTAATAATAGTATAGTTCAATTGTTTGATGCCCAGAGAGATATAAATAGTTTGACACAAGGTTAGATCATCGCTGTGGCTAAGCTAAACCCTGTTTGTACGTTTTTCAAAGACAGTTATATGATTTTCCTTTCGAAAAACTTTGCTTGTGTAATGCCTGTAAGCAAAACCTAATATTTACAGTTCCGCGTAAACTTAACATGGATATCGATGCAAAATAATATTTCGGTAAAAATGATAACTGCCGTATCAAAATTATCTTGAAGGGTAGAGAGTAACCTAAAGGAAGTGTATTTTTGCACTTAACTATCTTTTTCTATGTTCAGAAAGAAAACGTAAAGCACAACTTGATGTAAACTTAGGTGTGTTTAATGATAAAGTATATTTCAGTGAATTTATTTATGGACATATCTCAAGTGGCATCATTTTTACTAGTTTTATCGTGGGTAAAATATGCACACCTGTTCGCATAAACCGTTTGCATATCTACCGTAAGTCACCACCTTTGTTAATGCTTGTCTAACTGACGCTATAAAAATCATAGAACTTTATTAAAACATGAAACAGCATTTCCTTAGGGAACATTATTTTCTAACAGCTGAAAAAAATGATGAAATCTTAATGCTACGTTTGCCTTTTATTTGCAGTTATGTTTTCTATAATAAAAAAAGTCTACCTGTTTATTAAATATTTGTTGTGAGAAATTATTATTCATTTGCCTAGAATATTTTTTATCAGTATATAATTCACATTTTGAAAGCGAAGCAAATGCGTTTTAGTCATAACATTTGCAGTCAATCCTATTTGACTAACTAATTCCGAAATAAGGCCTGGTGTGCTTTAACACAGACGTTATTTTAAATTGTCAGCCACTGAAGTCTTTTTGTTACTGAGTAATCAATTTTAGGATCAAACAATTTTAACAAAACGCCTGAATGACACAATGCATTTTCTGTTTATTAGTTTGAAAACTCGGAACATTGCATAGTGATTTTAAGGCTATTATTTGATTTTATATTGCGTATAAATTATTCGCTAACACTTTCAAGCTGAAAATATCTAAACAATAAAATGCTTTGGTTGTAGTTTTGTTGTCATATAGTCGTTAAATCTAATCTAGGTGTAATCATGTGAACCAACTTAAATTTTATCTACAAATACAATCGTTACGTATGGAATGCAGTATTTATTTTATACTACAGTATATCTGTCAAAAAGGGAAACGGCACATTCTGATGGTGCACTGCAATTTCCTGATAATTGAAAATAAAGAACGCTTCATCATGGTACTGAGCTTGGCAGTCGATAACGATGTTACAAACATATTAAAATCATATTTGTTTCAAGCTTTTTATCAGAAAAAATGCATTTTAATGTTAAACCACACATTATTTGCATGGTCTACATGCTTTAGTAACTAATTTGATATATTATATATAAATTATATATTATAATTATTGTACGCTTCGCTCAACTTTTGAACTAAATACTTAAAGAAACGTACCCTAAAATTTATGCATGATATGCAGCGAAGTGTTTTAAATGTTCAACAACATTTCTCTATATAAATCAAGACAAGTCAAGTCAAATATTTAACTGGCAAAAACATATACATGTTCATCGCCAAGTAACATTTGGTGGTACAACAAATAGCGCAGAAAAGTATGATTATACAATATACTACACATGTTTCTCAGCGTGTATACAATATTTCAAACAACATTTATTAACTAGGTTCATAGTTGCATCGCTAAATATACAAATTTTGCTAAATTAACAATGACATTTCTGTTTGTACATTTCATTATTGATATGAATTTATTTATATTAGGCCATGAGCAATAATATCTCGATAAACATGTTTTCCTCAAGTCATTGTAATATGGAAATACTAATAAAAAATGATACTCAGTTTCAATTTGTTTCATATTGCATTTGGTACATAAACGTTCGTTAATAATAATAGTACATTCAGTTTATTGGTAGTAGTTAGAACGTTGTGTAATAGTGCCATTTTTTGAGAAGATTGCTTTTCTGACCACTGTTAGCTTTTTTGAAAGCTAACTTGTTTTTGTCAGTTCGTTCCGCACGGACGATTTCTTGAGATTTTCTCACTTCCCCGTCCTGTTTTCAGTTCACTCTGGATTGCTTATTGGGTAATGATTAAACTTTGAACTACAAAGTACTTCTTTCGTTTCACTTTCAGTTAAATTTTATGCTACACACGCTGTGGAAGTTTTAAAGACGTGACTAATTTTTTGTTACTTTTCTTGAAAAAGTAAATCCTCAGGGAACATCTCAATAATCAAATAACGTTGCATTACAGTATTTGACCTCAGGCCTAACACTGGTACGAGAAATAGCCTGAAAGTTTCATCAATTTCTAAACGTTTTAGCGTTATTTCACTGCGTTGCTTAGCGATACATTATTACAACATTGTACTCAGTCGTGTTTTTTTACTGTCAACATATATTATTTCAAAGCCCGTTTTCCTGTGCCTTGGTCGTTGCTAACTAAATATATTTTTTGAGGAAGAATTATATTAGAGTTTTAAATGTAACAAGTAATAAATTATAAAACGAATGCATGTACATCATTTCTCACCAAATTGAATTAATTCGGTTCTCAGTTGTTACATCGTCGGTGACCCCCGGTACATATTCCGCACAACTACATTATGTATCGTAGATAAATAGAGTGAAACGGAATGGATCGAACGTGGGTTTCCGACGATGAGTTGTTATGAAGCAAGCAGGTTTATTTCATTTATTTACAGACATTTGGACAATTTAGCATTCATATTTTTTTGTAACTGGAAATTGTTGTCATCTTCGTCTTTCGAATTCCCAGTTTACGCAAGACTACTGTCTCCAACAAAAGTGAGTTTACTTTAAACTGGTATTAATAATTTATATTGCCTGCAGTATTATTTGTTTAATACATTTACATTCCCGCCAATTGTATGAAACCATTATGAATATTCCGTCTTCTCATTTTGACGCCAGATATCTCTATTTCCTACAGCTTTTGTCTTAGATTAAATACTACCCTGGAAGTCAATCAAATACACGCATTTTTTATAAAGTAAATTCACTTCATAACTGAAAATGATAGAAAATCACTCGGCTTTTCTATCTGTCAAAATATCATTTATTTTGACTGATTGAAGTAGCTTTGTCTTTTGCTAGTTCTAGTAAGGAACCAGTGATGAGCCTGATTATGATTGTTTTTCCATTCCATTATTAAAATGTAAATAAAATGTCATAGAAAGAATAATAAGGGCCATGACATAGAAACAACGTGATATATTCAATTTTGGAGAATACTCGTTAAAATATTTCATAACTATGTATGATTATTGAAGTGATTATATCTAATGTGAATGTGTGTTTGTTGACATTGAAATTACATTAAACACTACATTTTTTCTTTATGACGACACTGACATAAAAGACTAATAAATGAAAGGTATTTCATTAAAATACAGCAGAGTCAAAGACGTAAATTATTACGTAACTTCACATCATAAATAACACTGTATTTCCTAAACCCAGTCTTCAATCATTATATACATTGTAATAGCTTCATGCAACTTCTTAAAAGATATTTCATCACCGCCGAGCGCAAGGTTCTTACTTGCAAAACTGATTAGAGTTTCACGTATTCGGAAAGCCGTAAAAAGTGACGTTACGATGTTTATTTCAGTAACTTAAACTGTCACTTTACTGATCATCCAATCACAGCAAGGCAGTTTTCTGAGTTTTCCTGTCAATAGAACTACGTCTTGCAATCAACCCGCAGCCAGGAAAATATGCCTGGGCGGCGCCAAAGTTGCTGTGTCGTAATTGTCGTTGCGTTGCTACCGGAAATCTTCACTCAATACTTTTTTTTCCTAACCGCTTTTCCATTTCGTACACAGAATTACATCCTTGATAGGTAAAAAGCCGGAGTTTGAAAGAAACTTATTGGGCGGCGCTTTAATTGATTTTTGACAGGTGTACCGACGAGTTTCGTTCTTTACCTAACAGTGTAAACTCTAATCAGTTTTTCAAGCGGTAGTATCTTCTCAAATCCCGAATTTCAAAGGTTCGTCGTAAGTCTTTTTTCACAAGAAAAACATCTTAATGTTTATTCACAGTATTATTTCACATTAAAGTCAAGTGTTATAGTGCAATTTGTAAGTGTTACATGTTTAAATGAAGATATACATAAAACATTTCTTTCATGTAAGACAAGACCAGTTGCCATGCTTATGATAGATAAAACTGTGTAAACATAAAGTTCATTCTTATGACAAAGTTACATTACGCTTTAAACTTTCCATATTGTCTAAGCAACAAGAGAATGTTGGAGATATGTAAGTTTTGACAAGTTCACTTGCCAGTTTAATATTGGAGATATGTACGTTTTGTCAAGTTCACTTGTTAGTTTACTGTTTGAGATATGTAAGTTTTGTCAAGTTCACTTGTTAGTTTAATATTGGAGATATGTACGTTTTGTCAAGTTCACTTGCCAGTTTAATGTTGGAGACATGTAAGTGTTGTCACGTTCACCTGCCAGTTAAATATTGGAATTATGTAATTTTTTTCAATTTCACATGCCACTTTGATATTGGAGAAGTTTTGTAAGATTTATCGAGTTCACTAGTTTAATGTTGGAGATCTGTAAGATATGTCAAGTTCACTTGTCATTTTAAATTTAAGATATATTAGTTTTGTCAAGTCCACTCGCAAGTTTGATATTGGGGATATGTAAATTTTGTCAGATTTGTTAAGTTCACATGCCAGTTTTATGTTGGAGATCTGTAAGTGGTGTCGATTTCACTTGTCATTTTAAATTTAAGATATATTAGTTTTGTCAAGTTCACTTGCCAGTTTGATATTGGGGATATGTAAATTTTGTCAGATTTGTTAAGTTCACATCCAGTTTTATGTTGGAGATCTGTAAGATATGTCAAGTTCACTTGTCATTTTAAATTTTAGATATATTAGTTTTGTCAAGTTGACTTGCCAGTTTAATATATGAGATATGTAAGTTTTGTCAAGTTTACCTGCCAGTTTAATGTTTGTTCTAACACTATCCGCAATTTGCCGACAATAAACAAAGAAGGAATTGAGCGTGATATATCATAGGCAGTATAGCACGCTGAATACAAGCGCGCGCCCGCTGACGTCACTGAGAACGCCACAGTTAAATAGTGCACATATTTACGTCCCTTATAAATATACGTACGTGTTAGAATGGAAATAGATTTTAACATTTTCGTGATCTACCGTCGTATATATCACGGATTCTCGTTCATATGCGTAATTATTTTATCACTCAGGCGTACGGCCTTTGTGATTAAATTACTACGCATCTGAACTCGACACCGTGATATATCAGACGGTATATCACTCAAACTTAAAATCTATTTCCTAAATATATATAAGTTTTGTCAACTTCACTTGCCAGTTTAATGTTGGAGATATGTAAGTTTTGTCAAGTTCACACGCCGGTTTAAAGTTGAAGATATGAAAGTTTTGTCAAGTTCACATGCCAGTCTAATGTTAGGGAAATATAAGTTTTGTCAAGTTCACTTGCCATTGTAAATTTGAGATATGTAAGTTTTGCCAAGTTCACTTGCCGGTTTAATATATGAGTTACGTAAGTTTTGTCAAGTTTACCTGCCAGTTTAATGTTTAAAATATGTGAGTTTTGTCAACTTCACTTGCCAGTTTAAAGTTGGAGATATGTAAGTTTTGTCAAGTTCACATGCCGGTTTAAAAGTGAAGATATGTAAGTTTTGTCAAGTTCGCTTGCCAGTCCAATGTTAGAGATAAGTAAGTTTTGTCAAGTTCACTTGCCATTGTAAATTTGAGATATGTAAGTTTTGTCAATTTCACTTGCCAGTTTAATATATGAGATATGTACGTTTTGTCAACTAAACCTGCCAAATAATTGTTTTAGATATATAAGTTTTGTCAAGTTCACATGCCAGTCTAAGTTAGAGATATGTAAGTTTTGTCAAGTACACTTGCCAGTTTAAAGTTGAAGATATGTAAGTGTTGTCAAGTTTACTTGTCAGTTTAAAGTTGAAGATATGTATGTGTTGTCATGTTCACTTGCCAGTTTAATGTTTTAGATATGTAAGTTTTGTCAAGTTCACTTGCCAGTTTTATGTTGAAGATATCTAAGTGTTGTCAAGTTCATTTGCCAGTTCTATGTTGGAGATATGTATGTTTTGTCAAGTTCACCTGCCAGTTTAATATTGGAGATATGTCAGTGTTGTCAAGTTTACTTGCGAGTTTAAAGTTGGAGATATGTAAGTGTTGTCACGTTCGCTTGTCAGTTTAATGTTTGAAATATGTAAGTGTTGTCAAGTTCACTTGTCAGTTTAGAGTTGAAGATATGTAAGTGTTGTCATGTTCACTTGCCAGATTAATGTTTGAGATATGTAGGTTTTGTCAAGTTCACTTGCCTGTTTTATGTTGAAGATGTGTTAATGTTGTCAATTTCACTTGCCAGTTTAAAAATGAAGATATATAAGTTTTGTCAAGTTTATTTGCCAGTTTAATATCGGAAATATGTCAGTGTTGTCAAGTTCACTTGCCAGTTTTATGTTGGAAATAAGTAAGTATTGTCAAGTTCACTTGCCAGTTTTATGTTGGAGATTGGTAAGTTTTGTCACGTTCACTTGCCAGTTTTCTGTTTAAGATATTTACATGTTGTCAATTTCACTTTTCAGTTTAAAGTTGAAGATATAAAAGTTTTGTCAAGCTCACCTGCCAGTTTAATATTGGAAATATATAAATTTTGTCAAGTTCACCTGGCAGTTTAAAGTTGAAGATATATAAGTTTTGTCAAGCTCACCTGCTAGTTTAATATTGGAAATATATAAATTTTGTCAAGTTCACTGGCCAGTTTTATGTTGAAGATATACATGTTTCGTCAAGTTTACTTATCAGTTTAATGTTGGAATTATGTAAGTTTTGTCAAGTGCACTTGCCAGTTTTATGTTGGAAATATGTAAATTTTGTCAAGTTCACTTGCCAGTTTTATGTTGAAGATATGTAATGTTTTCAATTTCATTTGCCAGTTTAAAGTTAAAGATATGTAAGTTTTGTCAAGCTCACCTGCCAGTTTAATATTGGAAATATATAAATTTTGTCAAGTTCACTGGCCAGTTTTATGTTGAAGATATACATGTTTCGTCAAGTTAACTTATCAGTTTAATGTTGGAAATATGTAAGTGATGTCAAGTTCACTGGTCAGTTTTATGTTGGAGATATGTAAGTTTTGTCAAGTGCACTTGCCAGTTTTATGTTGGAAATATGTAAATTTTGTCAAGTTCACTTGCCAGTTTTATGTTGAAGATATGTAATGTTTTCAATTTCATTTGCCAGTTTAAAGTTAAAGATATGTAAGTTTTGTCAAGTTCACTTGCCAGTTTTATGTTGAAGATATATAAAGTTGTCCAGTTCAGTTGCCGGTTTTATGTTGAAGATATATAAATGTTGTCAAGTTCACTTGCCAGTTGAAAGTTAAAGATATGTAAGTGTTGTCAAGTTCACTTGCCAGTTTTATGTTGGAGATATGTAAATGTTGTCAAGTTCACTTGCCAGTTTTACGTTGGAGATATGTGAGTGTTATCAAATTCCTTTGCCAGTTTTGTGTTGAAGATATGTAAGTGGTTTCAAGTTCAGTTGCTAGTTTTATGTTGGAAATATGTAAGTGTTGTCCAGTTTAGTTGCCAGTTTTATGTTGTAGATATATATAAATGTTGTCAAGTTCACTTGCCAGTTTTATGTTGGAGGTATGTATGTGTTGATAAGTGCACTTGCCAGTTTAATGTTGGAAATATTTAGGTGTTGTAAGGTTCACCTGCCAGTTTTATGTTTGAGATATGTAAGCGTAGTCAAGTTCACCTGCCAGTTTTATGTTGGAGATATGTTAGTGTTGTCAAGTTCACTTGCCATTTTAAATTTGAGATATGTACGTTTTGTCAAGTTTAATTGCAAGTTTAATGTTGGGGAATGTGAGTGATTTAAAGTTCACCTGCCGCTTTAAGTAACACTTCAAGTTTAACTTATTTTTTAACAAATGAAACAGCCGTGTGAGTATGTTATTTGCGTGACCTTTGTCATTAGATTGACGTACGTCTGTTGTAGTTGTACCATGTACTGAGAAAGCACAATTCAGAAAACGTGTTTTTATAGGTTTTGACCTTCCGTTTATTCCATAATACCAATTTGATCAACTCATCCCATGCACTGCTTGTAACATTAGACAATGATTTCCCGAAGGATATTGGCGCATAAGCTAGGTAGCATTAAATCGAACTCGTCATTGAATGTACAACTATTTGTTTCTTGTATTCATATAGGAATTGACAGAACTATTACTATGTAGTAGTTTCCCATTTGTTTAGCCATTATTGTGTTCATTTATTATCTATTTTAGTCGCACATTTTCTTTAGTGGGCGCTGATGGATAGCATCGTTTCCGTTCTACTTGCCTCTATTTACTCTTTTGTACGAAGTACCGTTCGGACCACATCCATAAAGTGTCACCTGACTGTTTGATAATTATTTTACGTGATCCGAACAAGATTCCGTAATTTTGTAAATAGAAAGCAGTGGTGAAAACTGACAGGTATGAACACCACATGTTTCTGACAAAATTGCAGTGATAATGGTTAAAAAATATGTATAACTCTAATCAAGTATAAAGTGAAAACAGTTTTTTTGTTTTTGTTTGGTTTTGGTTTTGCAAAAATCACGTTCTGCTTTGTCATTTTAAGGACATTATATTTTTCCCTGGTTATCTATAAGGCGTTGTATTTATAAGCTGTTTCAAAACATGTATCCAAAAATATAATTCATCAAACTTTGCTGTGTATCCCTCTTTACTACGAAAACTACTTTCCAAAGGGCAAACAATTTGAATAAGAAGTGTGTACATGAATTTGTATTTTTACTATTTGATACGCGAAGTCAAACTTTAAACATGCAGCTATACAAGTCTGTTTCGCTTGTTAGACTTTGCTTAATTCTGAAGGACATTACATTCAAAATACCATTTCTTTCAATCATTCCTGACGTTCTTATATCTTTGATGTATTTCTTATTGTTTTTGCATTTGGCTTCACGCGTGATATATCTAACAAATAGGTTGTTTTTATTACAAAATCCAATTAGTAATCCAGTTTTCACTTTTGAACTTAAGAAAAAATGTACTTAACTTTTTTCAACTTTTATTGTAGAAATAAAATGCCATTTGCTTGTGACAAATACTGTCGTTTTCTATTTTACTAAGATTGTAACAAGATTAAGTCTAAAAAACAAAGATATCGAGTCAAATCATGACCTTCTTTTTTTTTAAATATGTTAATACTGAACAGACGTTGTGATGGAACAGAACTATTAATAATTACACTGTTAGCTCAAATAAGCTAAGCGTGGACACGATGAGATATTGTGACCGGACGATGTACGTCGTGCGACGTCAACTTTTGCTTTAAACAACATCTCTTCTAAAACTGCTGGCCAAACTGATGGAAACTTTCCCTGGAAGTTCCTTGCATAAAGCTCGACCAAAGTTATTCAAATAATTCAATTCCATGCAGATATGGCTTTGGTAACCAAATGGAAAAACGATAAAAATTTTCCTGTCTAAAAGTACTTGGCCCAGAGCTCTGGAATTTAGAGTGAGACACCATGTAGTGCACCTCTACCAAAATTGTTCAAATTATTTTCCTTTGGTCAAAACTTGCTCCGCCCCAGGGGTCACATAGTGTGGATAATTATAGGGAAAAAATCAAAATCTTCTTGTCTGAAATCACAAAACCTAGAGCTGAGATATTTTGCATCGAGCATCATCTAGAGGTCCTCTACCAAGATTGTTAAAATTATACCTCCTGGGTCATAATGGCACTGCCTTGCGGGTCAGTAAGTTTTATATATGTAGGAAAATCTTGAAACAATCTACTTTGGAACCTTTGGAACTTTGAATCTAAATATTTTGTATGTCACATTGTCTAGAATTATAAAGGAACACTATACAGGAGAAAAAATAAGGCTTAGAGGTGAGATATTTTGCATGGTGCGTCATCTAGAGGTCCTCTACCAAGACTGTTCAATTAATCCCCATTAGATTATAAATAACACCACCCCGTGTCACTTTTTTGTATAGACATTTCTATGATTTTTTTTAAAAAAATCCTCTTACACCACATGGCCTAGTGTCAATATTTTGTGGGTTATTTTGCCTAGTATACCTGTACCGAGATTGTACAAATTAAACTTCTAGACTCAAATTCGCTTCGCCCCTGGAATCACGTTTTACACGAACTTAAGATATAGAAAAAAACTTTGAAAATCTCTAAGTCTGAAACTGAAAGGGCTAGAATTAAGATATTTTGCACGGAGTATCATAAGGTCTTCAACCAAGATTGTTCAAATTATACCCCTTAGGGTCATTATTGGCACTGCCACAGGAGTCAGTTAGTTTTATACAGATATAATTATATAGGAAAAACTTAAAAAAAAATCTTCTTCTCTTGATTTTTTCATGTAGATTTCAACTTAAGATCACGTGAACTTAACTTGATTCCTTCATTGGTTTTGCTTTTTCAATTTGTACTCAGTGGTACTCTTGTTAAAAGATTTGAAAATTTAGAAATTGCAGTTTTTTTAGTATATTTCTATAGTAAGTCATCATATTTTATTTTCTGTGTTTGAAAAAATGAAAAACTCTGGTCATATATGATCCTTCGTGTTTGTTTTAGCTATTGCCTTCACTATCTTGCCTTCCTGTATATTAATTCAGTTACATATTTCAACGTCTAATATATTAGCAAAAACGTGTTGTTCATAATCAATGTACTAGTTTTGACAAAGAATTACCATTAACCTTGTTAACCGATTGCTAGTCAGTAATTTATTCTCTTTGGTGATAAGAAAAGAACCAGTAAACTTCGTATAAATCTTGTCATTTCATTCTGTTTGGGTTTGCTTTGTAATCATTCAGGAAAGTTACGTATAAGTAAAAATATCCCTTGAAATATGAAATCAGGCTTTCATTAAAAAGAAGAAAAAAAGGCGTGCGTAGTTTTTATCATTGCCGATGATAGAGTATTGTTAATATAACTGCATTTTTTGTAACAAGATAATTATTATCTTACTTCTTTTATCTTCTTAGTATTGACGTATACCACGGAGATTTAAGAAAAATGTGGACTCATTTGGATTTGATTGCAACTATACATTATTAAGCCTGTCTTTATTTTTTTAATTAGCATTGTTTTATACTGAAATATAAAAGAATGATGTGCATCTTTTAATGCAATATATCATTATTTCCTCAGTGGCGTTCTTCAAAGAGAATTGCTTTTATCAATTTCAGTAAAGGACGTTGATCTTAATCAAGTTATGTAATTAGTGACTCACAAAAAGATATCCTTTCAATCTTAATTCCCTGGATAAAACTCTCTAAATTGCCCCTTTCCAAAATGACTTAGAACGTACTGATAAATCTATCTCTGTTTGAAGGCAAAAGTCGGCATTGGCTTAAAGCAGCAGTTTGCATTTATAAAAGTTGTTGTAGCAGTGCACTGTCGTCGGTCTTGATTTAACTGAAGTAAATGACATGCCACCCACAAAAGAAGTGTGATAATGAAACATAAAGGCGATACAAGTTAGAGCATTTAAATGTAACAATCTAACCTTTCAAGCCTTTAAATTTTTATATGCAATCGGTACAGTAAACAAAATGACAACTAAGACGAGAATACTCGGCATAATTATGTCTATTTTTTTTCTTAAAATCATCAAAAGATTCATGCATCACCCGTTCCATGTTTCGTAGAGTCCTTGAGAAAGATTATGCACTTACTGGTATCATTAACTGGTTGCTGTAAAATCTTGTAGAAAGCAAAATGTCAGAAAGTTGTCAAAGACTCTCTCACGAGGGCTATTATACAGAAACGTGTTCAAATGCATTACAAAATTGCAGGATGCACCGTTTTGTTTGTGTGTTTTGAATTTAAAACAATTTGAAAGGTTAAGTGATGCAAGAATGAGTACCATTTGCAGGCAAAAAAAACAAACAAACACACATCACTAACGTTTTGTTCAAAGTTATAAATCATGAGTCATTGAGTTGAAACTTCCTGTTTTGTTTCAAACCAAAGCCTCAGTTTTCATTGTTAATTCATACATAACAGACTAGTAGGACAAAATGTTGTTTCACGTCTTTCTGATATCGGACATGGCTTCGGTATTTGTAAATAAGTATGTTTATGGTCGTATGCATTTAAATACGCTTTTAATAAGATAAAATTTATAACGTCTGAAATATTCTCGAAACTAGTATCATTTCATTCAGCATTGAGCTAACTGTGTCTTTGCCCTGAAATCATTTACTTAATCCAGCCGAAAACTTTATAAACTTGATGCATTTAATTAAGTAAATGTATTCATATGACTTTATGCACTATTTGTTAATAAATGTATTTAACAACTTCATAAAACAAATTTCCGCTGAAAAAAAAATGTTTCCCTAAAGCCTAATCGCACTGTCTGTCCGTCCGTCTGTCCGGTAAAATCTTGTCCTCGTTTCTTCTCCAAAACCGCTTGGAGGATTTCATTGAAACTTAACAGGAGTGTTTGTCACCAAGCCTAGTTGTGCACATCGTCAGGAGTTTCTGGTCGGATTATGTTTGGCAGTGTTATGGGCCCTTAGTCATTTTTTACTATAACTTCTATATTGTCCAAGCTACATCTCCAAAACCGCATTTTATTATATATAAAACATCAGTAGGGGTTGGGAAAAAATAATATTGTTCATATTAAGGCCAAACTCACCGCTTTCTATTTCACTGAACAATTATGTCTTCAACCTTCATATAAGAATCTGAAGCAGAAAAACATTACTTTACCATTTACCTTCAGTTTGTGCCCTAATTTTAGTCTAATCTCTTTTCGACAGGCATATTCAATTATATATTTACACCAGTTTCATTTCTAAGCTACATTTCGGGGACATATGTCAATTTCCAGTGACAGCTCTTGTTTTATTTTTAATTTTAACACGTTTTTTTAACCGTCTGTATACATTGCTTCGAAGCATTGTAATATGTAGAAAAGTGGGCCACAATATCTAATCTGTAAAACGTTCAATAATCACAACTATCACGACCTAATGGATGACAACAAATACTTTAAAAAACAACACCCATCATGATTTTTATTCCACCAAAAGCCAGGACTTATATTAAGTCCCACAGTTGACTTGTTTATGACAATTTGCCCCGTAATGTGATAGCTCTAGTTTTTAAGCGCCTGATACAATATATTAGTTCTCCAGTTACTGTGAAAACGTAATATGGAGAACAGAACCTGGTCAAGTGCGAGTAATGACTATGTGTGCAATTGTGACTTTAAAGGTGTTAGTGTGATTTGATAGGCGTTAATGATGTAAATGACAGAATGATATAGTACACGATAATAAAACACCAGCCTTGAAAAATAGGAGCAATTCAGACAAAATACAAAAATATAGAATTAAGCGTTGTAGGTTTTGTTTTGAATGACGTTAAAATGCTTTTATTCGATTTTGGCGGCAGCTTCATTTACAGACTGACGTGCTGTGAAAATTTGCTCACTTTAAATACTTTTCTTCAACCCCTACGATATGGCTCACTCGTGGAGATCGTGTCCTGCTCAGTCCTTGATTCTTTTACATATGAAACTAAATACATAATTAAAATTATTTCTCTAGGGTGAAAATTGGCCTTGCTTAGTTAATCACTTTATTTACATCGAGTTACATAGGAAAAACTATGACAATTTCCTTCTCTAAAACCTCTTGGCCATAAACATTAAGATTTGGTTTGTAGCAATATCTAATGATAATTGTTCAAATTAGGTTCCAGGGGTAAAAATGACCACGCCCTGTGATCACTTGGTTTACATTATGTTGTATAGGAAAAAATTAAAACATCTTCCGCTCTGAAACTACATGGCAAGGAGTTTAAAAATGGTTTGCAGCATTGTGTAGTTGACGTCTACTATGATTGTTCAAATTACTTCCCTGGAGTCAGAATTGAGTACCATATAAAATCTTTGAAAATCTCCTTGTCAGAAATTATTGGCCGTAGACCTTAGATATTGAGGTGTGAAGTATTATAATCTTGACTTCTTTAGCTATTAAAAGGTTAATATTATCACCTTAAAGATACAATTAACCCCACCCGGGGTGGGAGGGGGTCACTTAATTTGTAAAGACTTTTAAAGAAAAGAAATGATTACCTAATTTTTAAGGAATCTTCAGATATACATATTGAACTTTGTCCTGGACCTTTATGCTACCTCAATTTTTATTTTCATCAATATACTAACTTTCTAGTTTTTTCAGCTACGGTACGGATATTTACACTATGTAGATTTCAACTTTGACCTTAGACGACATGACCTTGACCTAGTGACCTACTTTTTGTTTTTTGCAGCTCATTATGGAAATTCAGTCTATATTCATAATTGTAATGTAGATTTGACAAATTTGACTTAGCCGACATATTGATATTGTTCTACTGACTGACTGTCTTTTTTTAATTTTAAAGCAGTATCTAGGACCAGATCTTGATTTCTTCACTGGTTTTGCTGTTTAAACTTGTGATATTTAGGTGAGCGATAAAGAGCTATCGTGGCCCTCTTGTTTCCTCTAAAGTCGTGTGATGGTGTTGAATATAAAAAAATAAAACAAAAAAACACACACACTTACATAGGCGTAAGTTGTTCTAACTTACAAATAATATTTCTTTTAATCTGAAAAGAATGTTATTATTGATGTCAGTATTTACATACCAGGACCTCTCAGCCTCTTGCCAATTTCATTTCGTGAAATAAAAGAGGAATCAGTTTTGTCTCAACACAAAAATAATGACAGGCAAACACTAAAGTAATCTAACAAAACATTGACGGGGCAAACACATAGCCAAATCTTCACAATCAAGACAAGAAATATTATGACGCCTGATGATTTTTGTTATTTATTTATTTTTACATTTTTGCCTTTCATGTGTTAGATGATTGTGCTAGCTTAAGTATTTGAGTGCCTTACTAACCTTATTCTTATTTCTTTTTTTCTTTTTAGTTTCTTGTAAGCTCTTTAGCACGAAACTATGGTATACGAAAAGTTACCGAAACCTCTTCATTTGGAACATTCTTATCGCAAACATTTTCGTCGGAGATCCATCGTTCTAAACTGTGCAGTGTAAACAACTTTACAAGACGCTTTGACTTATGAAGAAAAATGAGAAGGAGTGGTCTAGTCAAATTATGAGTAGACATGATAATGTTATACACTTCAACTAAAAATAGTTCTGTCATCAGTTCGAAAGCTTTTAAAACTCCTATAGTAACCTTGACTATTTGTTTACTTTATATTGAAGTTTATGTACTGTCTGTGTCACCTAACTAAATATCTGTAAATATCAGGTTCTGCAATTGTCTGTCTATATACAGCAGTTCAGGTCTTGGGGATTCTGAAAAGAATTCAGTTTAAAGCATTTTTTGTTGAAACTGGCTCTAATGTAGAATGTTAATTGATAATTTGAATTTCAAAACATTATATATCATACAAATATTTGATTGTAATATAAATACTTTACATTCTTAACTGTTTGAACTTTTTTTCTACCAACGAAATGACTTTTTCATTGTGAAGTGCAATAGCTGCAACGCTTCATACTGTCTACGTGTAATATTGAGTCTTAATAAAATGTATATGAACTATACGGATGAAACAAAACATACTTCTAAGAATTTTCTACTCAAAGCAAACTTCTGTATACCAAATCGTTCAAATCATTTAATAGAATGCCTATCATAATAGCTTCTGATTTCCCTTGGGATGCCATACTCAGAAGTGTTATGGCATTGAGCCGGGCGCATCATTAAGTGTACAACTGTTTGTTTCCTGAATTTTCGCAAGGAGATTCCCACTGGTTATGTTCTTAAGCAATTTGTCATTCATTGTGATAGCTCTACTTTCAAATTATCAGGAAGAGACAGAAATAAGTGTGCCAAAAGCATAAATGCCGGATTCAACTACAATTGATAAAAAAATATATAGTACAATTTCTAGTGGTCTTATTTTTAACAGTGTGTTGTACATAAATGATATTTTTATAACAATCTGTCGTGTATAGTATACTATTATGTGCTATAAATTATAAATAAATAGTGCCATTATGTAGAAGAATCATTCTAATAAAGTGGAAGAAATATCTTCCATAAAGGGAAAACAAATGACAAAAAGGCCCAAGAAGCAACAGCTTAGCGTCCAGAGGAGGATGGATGTTCAGGCCTCTACTACAACGTTAACAACGTAAATAATGACAAAAGTTACATATAGTTTACAGTTATTATAAAACTAGAATGTCCATTGATAACATGTCGACCCCGCCAATGGAAAGCCGCCTGTGGGGATGGGACTATAAAATGAAAAATATATGATGGTGGGCGAGTGTGCCAATTTATTTAAAGTAAAAGTAGCAGAAACTCTACTAACGGAAGGACTATCTATGCCATTAATTGTTTCTTACACTTTTCATAGAATCTAAAAATAGGCAAGGAAGATGTATGAGTCTTAGATACTGCAAATTTGCTAAATGTCATCTATCAATTAGTCAAGTTTAAAAAAAATCACTTTTATGGATTGTGTGTAATGCCCAAGAGAAGCAATCATCAGATAAAAGGAACTAATTAATTCTAAAGCCAGGCAAAAATCATATTCACACAAAATACTTTGTGTAAGATTTCAACTAAGACTCTCAAAATTGTGCTTCATAAATTCATAAAAAGATAAATAATTTAAAAAAGAAAGCTTTGCAGATGTATAGATATTTTACAGTTCTCTTCGCTTAATGTCCATTATGATCGTGTAAAGTTTCAACATGGTCCCTCTAAAAATGATTAAGGTTTAAGAAAAAGAAAAGGCAATTAATTCAAAATCTAAGCCAGAGAGAGTGATGGATGTTGTATTCTGCACTTCCTCTTATTGTTCTCTATTTTTGTGTGAAGTTTTAACAAAGTCCTTCCTTTAGTATTTGTTTTGCTCTTGATAAAAATATCAATAACGGGAAATAATTGTGAAAATATCTTTGGCAGAATTATGTTTCTTGCGCAATGCATTTTACTTTACCAAGATCTGTCTACAGACAAAGTTTCAAGTTTGTGGTTTTTATACTTTTAGAGTTATCTTCAAGACAGAATTTATATATTTACTTTGATCTTGCCCTTCTAACTAAGGATGAAGAACTTGCGTCTGACACACCGTCTGATCAAGATGACCAAACGTGACTATGAATTTCAAATTCCTGCAATAAATGGAGAAGAGTAATGGTATGGAAAAGGTCTATCATTAACCTTTTTTACCTTTAAGCTGTCACTGTGACCTTGCCCTCTTAGCTAAAACCCTGGATATTGCACGCAACACGCTGTATCTTCACAGTGAAAAGAAGTGCCAAGGTATTAAAAACTCCTTCTATGCATGGAGATGTTATGGCCCCGACAAGCAAATCTTGACGGACGCACGCTCCACCTATATACAACGAACTGAAGTGCCAGTTGTGACGACTTTGCCGTGCTATCCCCAAGCGGGCTAGACGAAAATGATGAACTCACCTAGATGTAACACAAAAGAACAAAACAACTGATTGTTTTCAAGCTGAAACGTTTATGGATGTCGTTTTATAATACAAAGCATAGACATAAATAATACACCAACTGTGTCAAATGTGAAAATATTACTGTTAAATGAACTATTGAGAGATATTGATGAAATAAAATGCGTATTTTCATTTTCCGTATTTTCACTGTAAAAGTGTATTTTTTACTGCAGTGACTACCAATAAAAGTTATTTTTTATTGCATCGACGATTATTTTCTGTCAAAAAACTAGCATTTTCCAATTCTCGCGTCCTAAAACCAGATTTTTATTTCTATTCATACAGTTCTTGTTTACATTTAACAACTTTACATAGTAGGAACAAAAACACAGGAATAAATGTTGGGTAATAAAATATTTATTTGACATTTGAGCTCTATTTAACTGCTTAAACAAACTTATGTTGTAATTTTCATTATTTTTCTTTTTACAATTCAAGTTCATTTTACTGTATCATATGCCAGTAAACGTATAAATAATATACAATATACGGGTAAAGCTGTCCAATTAATCTGGTATTTGAATTTGGTTTTAATTTGAAAGTAACTGTAACTTTATTTCAATATAGTGAAGTCATTCAGATCTGTCCAAAATTGAATATACATAGATAAATAAAGTAAACCTATAATGTAAGGTTAGGACTGATGAACTATAACTGTTACTTTCCATTTATAGTTACATGATACAATCTGTTATAATTGCGATAACTGATATTTATACAGAAATTAGACCTCACCCTGACAGCACGTCTGCTGCCCTTAACCATTGAAGGGCAATCATCCAGAAATCCATAACTTCTGCTATTACCCCTTAAACCACCACATAAACCTCTATCTAACAAGCAAGTCCCTGTCCACAATCACTGTCTCTGGCATTTACTACTATCCCTGCTGTCTTTACCTTCACCTTTGTCATAATTTGCGCAGTTTCTGTAACTTTAGCAATGTCTTCTTCCATGACATAAACTGGATTTAGTAACAAGATGAATTACTACCGTTGTTGCCACTTTGTACAGGCTTGCAACATTAATATAATTCAAAAGCATTACTGTTATAGTTCTTAAAGCAACGACGGATTATGTAATAAACATGCAAGAATTAATTATTTGCAGGGATTTACGACAGTCACTACATTTCAAGTATACCGATGCAAAAATACATGTTCTAGACTTTCTTTCGATCGGTTGTATATCCCTGAATACCAATTTGATCAAATCACTGGATGCAATGTTTGTAATACCAGACATTGATTTCCCGAGAGAAATTGTTTTCATCAGTCATAAAGCAAATAGTAGAACTCATCATTTTCTGAATTTCTTTTGCTTTGTTGTACCGACCTAGAAATTTTTACATGTAATTTTTGTTTGTGAAAATTTGACATTTACTTTTATAGATTTAATTATGAAACTTCATCATGAAACACCATGAAACATGTGATCATTCTGAAGCATGTAAGCTATCAGTTAGAACAGAAAATGTACGCACTTAGCTTGGTGAAATGCTTCTGGCTTTCAAGTGCAAAAACGCATAGAAAAGACGTTTCAACGGGATAAATGACAATGTCGGTGTTGTTTGTTTGTCATTTAGGAATAATGGAGGTTTGTACAAAGTAAGACTTGTTCACTCTATGTTTTTTTTCGACTGCAGTAATATGCGTACTTTGCAACGATTCTAGTACTTTTAACTGTTAAATACTTTGACACCACAAATTTCTAGAGTTCTAGATTATTAAATGAATTTTCTCACACAAAAGTTTCATTTTACCCTAACGAAGGGTTTTACACGTATATATATAAATTTAAGCCATATTTCATCAAATGCATTAATATCTCATGTAGTGAGAGTATTAAATGACTTCTAGTCTATAAAGAAACAGCTTTTTTTATTTTATTTTTTTTACAATTGATATATCAGTTGTTTCACCGAAGTAATCAATGGTAAAGCCTATTTACAAACAAAAGCGTTGATAATTGAACTGTCTTCTTGTTAATAATTCAAAAGTTGTATATTAGACACGACATAACCTTTAACCTTTACCAGAATTATGTCTCTTAGGCAATTATGTTACTATTATGATGTATTTCGAAATTAACAAATTACTTTATGTAATTGAATGTTTCTGAACTGGTATATTGTATAAAGGAATAAGGCATATATAGGCACTTCACCTAAATACAGTCAGTACATAAAGTGCCAGTAACACTTTAATCATGATACACTGATAACAATTTTAACTTTATTTCTTAAAACGTACGTCATCCAGGAGCGGATCAAGGATTTCAGGTTGGAGGAGGGGGGGGGGGGGGGGGGGGGGGGGGGCGCAAAGTGTTCGGCCCAATTTGTGTCCGTTTTCTACCTCATTTTAACGGTTGGGGTTATGCTAGTGTATACTGATTTGGCAATATCAAATGGGCCTCTGATTATTAAATTCAATGTTGAACAATAAAGTACACATTATTTAAAGACATATTCAAAATAGACCTACAATAACACCTTTGTTCCGGGAATTTTAGGGGGAGGCGCGCGCCGGGTGCGTCCCCCTCTGGATCCGCTAGTGTCATCTATATATATAGTTTATTCAAGCATACATGATTTTGTAGATGGTAATTACAGAAATAAAACTACATACATTAAAAGTCTCACATTTGTTTAATCTAACATTATATTAAATTAAATAGCTATCACATAAAATTTTACCACATTGTTAAATAAATATTAAATGCAAATAAAAACCATGTCATTACTCAAATATACTTCGGATTACAAAAAAAGAGAACATCGCTTATTTCCATTGTGGTCCGTTGTATAAGTAAGTGCTGACATAGAGGGACATGGTATTTTATCACTGTGACAGTCCTAGAAACATTATTGAAAGACTAATGTATGCATATAAAATATATTTCTACAAAAACTACTGATTGATAAATAGGTTTTTAACTTGACTTTTAAACATTTTGAATTGAGAAACATTCCTTAGGTCTGAAGGAAAGCTATTCCATAGTTTAATACCTGAGTAAGCCAAGGACTTCACACAAAAAGATTTAACCTTGGGAATAGCATAGCTTACACTGTCTCCAAAACGTCTATTATGAGAATGGACAGAAGTATTTTAGAGACAACCCTTGTTTAATTTTAAAAACATGGCCTAAAACTGTCAGATCTACTCGTTGACTTACAGACTGTAACCAATTCAAACATTTAAAGTGTTCTAGTCGTATGTGAGATCTATATTCAATTTGTTTTGGGTAAATTGAAGTTTGTTTTGCCAGAACTTAGTTAGTCCATTATACTAGAGTGCACAGGAATAGTCAAAATGACACTGAATTAAAGCTGTGATTATCATTTTCTTGGTTGTTTCAGTAAGAAACTGGCGTTTTCTATACAGAAATTTTAGCCTTGAAAGTCTTAATTACAGACATTGACTTTGATTCATCTGACATAGACTGATCAAGAGTAGCCCTAAGATACTTTACTGAATTAGTTGACTGTATAAGTGTGTCATTACAAAACACACTTAAATAAGAATTAGATCTTAATCTTGCCTTGGAACCAAATAAAATGGTTTCTGTTTTTTCCAGATGCAAAGAAAGTTTATCAATTAATCAAAAACTTACAGATTGAAGATCCTTTTCCAAGTTATTTTCCACAACTGACCTATCCTTATTAGCAACAAGAATGGCCGAGTCATCAGCATAAAGTAGAAGCTTGTTCTTTACTACTGAAGATGGAAGACGTCATTAACATATGTAAGAAATAACATGGACCTTAATTTTGACCCTTGGGAAACCCCGCATGTAACTAAAGCAAGACTAGAATGTGTCCCTGAAACATCAACCACTTGTTGCCTATCTGATAAATAATGTCATTACCAAGACCTATTGGTTTAAGGTTCATGATGAGAATGGAGTGTTCTACTGTATCAAAAGCTTTCTCCAAGTCTATCAGAACCATACCTACAAAATAACCTTTATCCACCTGAAAGCGAATGTAATCTGTCAGGTGAACCATACATGTATCAGTGGAAAAACCACTTCTAAAACCAGACTGAAATAAGAGACTATCTTCAGTAATGTAAGACTCTACTTGACCATATACTTCTCTTTCAAATAGAAATTATACTTAATACAGACACTGGGCGATAGTTTCCAACATCAGTTTTTATCGTTTTTCTTATACAATGGTTCAACTATAACAGGTTTTAAAACATCAGGAACAACACCCTGTATTAATGACAATTTAATAATGTGTGTCAAAGGACAAACAATTAAAGAAGAACTATCTACAACTGAGCAGGTATACTATCTAAGCCAGTTTAACACCAAGTTTATTTTAGTACTTAAGCACCTTATTCTCAGTAACAAATAAAAACGAAAAACTTTTTCTTTTCACACCCTTTGAAGAACAGAAATTGAAAACAAAATCTTTACCCAACTTAAAAGACGGACAGGGTAATTTTGCTACCAAATTTGATGCAACAGTTCTATAAAACTTGATGAATATTTCAGCAACCTTTGATTTGTCAAAGCAAAGCTCATCATCAATAGTAAGACCAATTTATTTTGACAACTACAAGATTTACTATTTTAGAAGGCAGTCTCAGTTCTTTTAGATATTGCCATAGAGATTTAGAATCAGTTTTTTAAATTCTGCATTGTGCGAGCTATATTCCTGTTTGGCTTTCTGAATGACATATTGTATATTATTTCTGTGCCTTTTAAAACGTTCATAGTTAAAACAAGTTTTATTTTTCTTAAAAATATTAAAAGCCTCATTCCGTTCTTCAGTACTAGACAACACTTCAGAAGTAACCCAAAGGCTCTGCACGCTGCTTTGTGCTAGTGATATACTATTTATTACATTTAAAAATATTGGTTTAAATTTTTCACATGCTTCAGTCAATAGATAATAGCATGCTTTCTAGAATTTCTTTTTTGTAGTTCTTTAAAGATCTCATATTTACAGTGTTATTTTTACCAATAAAATGTTTTGAAAGTTTTCTAGTAACATAAGTCATAAAATGGTCACTAAAACATTTATTTTCAACCCCATGTTGCAATATTTTATCACAGTCAGAAGACAATATCGAATCCATTATTGTAGAAGACCTTGAACACACATGGGTAAAACAGGAAATCAACTGTTTAAAATTAAACATTATCAAAAAAGTCTTCAAAAATGACAAATAAATACATTTACTAATTTTGGAGATGTCTGTATTAAAATCCCCTAAAATGTAAGTTTCATATTCATCAATAAAGGATACAGAGATATTAATGACACGACATAAACATTGATTCTACTAGTCGTTAGTTTTATTAAGACAGGAACTTTAGTTCTAAAAAAAATATTTCATGATATGCAGAAACTTAATCATGGAAGGGTATCCCATGGGTAAAGAAATGTCGTATTAAATAAACACATCGAAATAGTTAATGCATCTGTTATTCATTCTATACAGAAGACTTGTTACACATTTCATGTCGTTAAATTTAAAGTCAGTGGTAGAATTTCACTTTAAAGCTAAATCATTATTTGTACTAGAAAATCAAACAGCCTCTCACTCTTCATATATTCTGTCTTCATATCATAGTATTCCTCGGTAAAATTTAATCACAAGAAAATAACTTTGTTAAGAACTTTTTTGTCATTTGTTAAAAATTGTCAACTTAACATGCTTACAGTATACAGTTTTCAAATTTATCCCTCTAGAGTATATTAATCACACGAAAATTTCAGGAAGTATTGAATTATCGAAAATACATAGAAAGTCACATTTCAAAGGGTATTTGTCACAGTGGTAACTGTTGGTTTTGGGAATATCTGTCTTGTAGCATTACATTTTTGTCAATAATAATTTGAATACAACTTATTCATTTATTTTGGCATTGTTAAAGATTCATCCCGCTCGACGACTGCCAAATTGGTAAAGCAGTACTCGCGCTTAAGGTGGAATTCGGAAACCACTGAATGAATAAAATCATATATTGAAATTACTTATATTTCAGTCTTTTAACTTCTCAGAAACCATGATGACATGGTTCAAGTTAACCAAGGTAAGCTTACCTGCCAAAATTTTAAAACGAATATATTTCAAACAAATAAAAGCAACATTTTTCTTCAAACACGTCTCTGTAATCCATAATGTTATATATTAAGCCTTAAATTTGAAGAAAAGGGATTAATAAGAACATTTCCATTTTTTTCTTATGAGAAACATGGTACCTTACTGGTCAATAATCACCCTAGATACATATTTTAAACAGTTTCGGTCGGGTCTTATATTTCAAAGCGATAGGCTTTGTGTTTCAGATATAATGAAATTCTTATAGATAACATTTTTATCAATAACTGTTTGAATACAACATTGTCGTCGAAATCGGTTGCCTTATGAGGATAATTGAGTTTAAACTTATCTATTTTGGCATTGTTTAGGATTCATGCTGCTCAACGACTGCCAAATTTGTAAAGCAGTACTCGCGCTTAAGGTGTTGAATTCGGGAACCACGAAATATTGAATTTTTTTATATTTCAGTCTTTTAACTTCTCAGAAACCATGATGACATGGTTCTAGTTAACGAAGTTAAGCTTACCTTATATTAAACAAATAAAAGCAACACCTTTCTTCGAACACGTCTCTGTAACCACCTTTTTTGAATTATTCTTACATTTGAACAACAACTTTGTAGAGACAATTAGAATATGAAACATGCTTGAGATCTGACAAGAAAATTGTTAAGACTATTTCTATTCTTAAAGCGACTGACTCACAAACTTTTGCTGAAATTTTTTATTCTTTCAAATTTAAGAGGATTTAATATACTATGGAAAAAATATAATATTATGCTTCTATACACCATGAAAACTGAAAAAAAAATTGACTTAACCAGGATTCGAACCCACGACCTTTTGGTCAGTAAAATATAGAGCGACGACTTAGACCACTGATCCACAGTAAATAGGTATTAAATTGCCTCAAAATTAATCTTATAACTAAAGTATCTACCCCGTGACTAACGGGGTAACTTTTTTACCAATAAAAGTTTGTAAAACTTTTTATTTTGATGTTTTTCTGTAACAAAAACTGAGTCAGTAACTTAGTTTAGATATGTTCTTCACAATTTCAGCAAGAATTTCAAGATGTATAAACATTTTCTTTTTATCATCGTCTGTGAGTCAGTCGCTTTAAAGAAAAACATGGTACTTTATTGGTCAATAATAATCCTAGATACATACTTTAAACAGTTTTGGTCGGGTCTTATATTTCAAAGCGATAAGCTTTGTGGTTTAAGATATTCTTTAGGCTTTTTTACAAAAACAAACTGTCGAGTTTCGTCAAGAATTATTAAAGAGCGTGCGATGGCGAACGGCAAACACAACGCTTTGATGTCACGCGTTTGATACTTCACATATATAGGTAAATAAGTAGCTAAATTAATGGACAAAACATTTCTTTACTGTTCTTTACTAAATGTTTTGTCATGTTTGTTATAAAAAAAAGGAAAAAAATAAAGTTGACTAAATTAAATTTGAAATATTTCATTGTTTTCCATTTACATTTGGGAGATGTGAAACAATATTGTGATGAAACCGTTTTATAAATATACAAACATCATTTCGTTCCTGTTATATAATATATTTTCAAAGCGTTTTGATATGACAATTCGACGGACACCTTTTTTGCTTATTTCCCTCGAAGTTGTTGACCTAGACACATCGATTTTGGAATGGTGTTTAGAAATGTATGCAATAATGATTTAATACTCTTGCCAGACAGTCGTAAATTCTGTTTGGTAATAAATAAAAGCACGTACAATATTTACAGATCGTTAGATTTTATTTTTGCTGACATTGTTTTGTTGGCATTTTGTATTGTAACGTATCCGTAAACATCTGTTTTGTTTTTCAATTGAATTGAATCAAAGAAGACTAATAAATGTTTAATATTTTCTTATTTGAATATAGAAGCATATCAATTAAAGTTTGTCTGAATGAAACACACAAAAATGATGTTAGTTGTCTTTATTTGTATATATATATATATATATATATATATATATATATATATATATATATATATATATATATATATATATATATATATAAAATATATATGAAAGAAATATTTGTTTCAGTTTTAAAATTGCGATTTTCATTAGAAAATTTCAATGCTTCTTTGTTTATTAATGTTAGAATATTGTTCAAGGGTTTGAACATTAAGGAAAAGATCATATCTTACAAAATTTATCATTTATTCCCCAGTGTTTGACTCCAGCAGAAATGGTTATTAGATTGTAATGGAAGGTACTCACTTGATCAATAGATTTGACATTATCTTAAACCATTGGATGATTTTACTATATTTTTGCTTTGGAACTTTTTTAACAATTATTCTTAATGGTTTTCAGAGGGATTTTAAAATGTATTAAAAGAACTGGGTTAACATTTATCAACTTACGCTTTCCATACGATGGCACAGATGTGAAATGCACAACTCTTTTTTTTTTTAATTGCACTTCTCTCTTTTTATCGCGTTCCCACGAGACACTAACTCGAGGGAAAAATTTAGCATGTCGTGATAACGAGATAAAAAAAGAGATGTGCAAATCTGAACAAAAGTATTGCAATAAAAAAGAGTTGCGCAATGAAAAAGAATCGTGTTAAAAAACAAAGAACAGTTCATGTTAACTATGTCGATGGAACGATATAGCTAACTCGTTGGAACGAGTTAGCTATATCGTGGAACGACTTAATATCTCGTTCCCACGAAATAGCTATCTCATTCCCACGACATAGCTAACTCGTTATCACGACATAAATATCTCGTTCCCACAAGTTAATCAGCCAGTCAATTTATTTGTTTTATAATACATGTGTACTTATAGCTATCTCGTGGGAACGAGATATTAAGTCACTCCCACGACACAGCAAACTTGTTGCTACGGGTTAGTAATCGTTTTCTCGGCACAGCTAACATGCAGGGTTTATTATATCACGATTTTTTATTGCGCTATTCTTGCCTTTCGAATACAATGTTTTTTTTCAGATTTGCACTTTTTTTCCTCGTTCCATCGACTTAGTAACTTGTTATCACGACATACGAAGTCGTTTCCTTGAGTTAGTATCTCGCGGGAACGAGGTAAAAAAAGAGAAGTGCAATTCAGAAAGATGTTATGCATGTCACCTATGTGCCACCGTATTTCCAAACAATTTTTAATTTAATTAACGATCTGTTGTTAGGCTGCATTTGCACGATTGATGGGTTACTTCAACCACCAATTCTCGTAAAGGTAATAACAGTTAATTAGATTAGAATATATGTTATGTACATCATTTCAACTGGCAATTAATGCATAAGAAAAAAAATACTGCTTTCATAGTACTGAAAAATACTTATTTGTCACAGAACAATTTAAAACATCTAATAATTGTTAATTCAAGACTTTGTGTTTATTTGTTGAGCAAAACGTCTTATTTATTGGAATAATCCTTGTTTTGTCTTTCAAATATTGAACAGTGCAGACTATAATTCAGTATTCTTAATATTTTAGTTCTTAAAGAAAAAGGAGCAATAAAATTGGAATGCATGTTCTTTCATTGTATCCTTATTATCGTTTAACTCGATAGAAAACAATGACAGTTTGTAAGATGTCTCGTTGTATCTGAAGAATAGTTTGTAACTATGATGATTCGTTTAATTTGACGAATTGTTATATCTGAGAAAAAGTTTATAAGATGATTCGTAATATGTGAAAAATATTTTTTATGATGATTCGTTGCGTCTGAAGAATAGTTTGTATGATGATTCGTTATATCTTGAGAAAATTTTGTAAGATGATTCATTTTATCTGAAGAATATTTTGTGTGATGATTTGTTTTTTCTGAAGAATAAATTGTAAGATTATTCGTTATTTTTAAAGAATAGTTTGTCAGACGATTCATTGTATCTGAAGAACTAGAGGTATTTTCTTCGTATTTATTTTAGTTGATATTTCTTGATACTGATACTGTTAGTAAATAGATGTGTTCTAACACGTCCTTCCTTGATTATTCCCACGTCTGTGTAAACAATCTTTGACCAAGGTTCACCAACATCAGTTAAACCCTAAAAAACAAAGGAATTTCAATGGTACTCTCGTATTGATTGAACATCCACTTTCTCTTTAAACAGTTTTAAATAATAATTTTGAACTATTTTGAAGCGACATTACATATTTTTACTAAATAATACGTCTACTCGCATTATACAACTGAATATCACTCCGTTCAAATCATTTAATGTCATTCTCGTCACAAAAGTCAATGATTTCCCAGGAGGTACTACATTTATAACTATTATGACACAGTGTCAGACTTGTCATTAAGTGTACAACTATTTGTTACTTCTATCCACCAGAGAATTCTGTCTAGTATATTGTCATTCACCGCCACCGCCAATCAGTAACGAGTAAATAGGAAGCAGTCGGATCTTGTATTCAAAGGTACTACAAACTCGACAGGAATTTCATTCTTTTCTATTTTGCAGAAAAAAAGTTCTTTATTATTTCTTTGTAAGACGGGTAAAGAAACAAATGAAAAACTACCTTTTAGGTAAATATTTTTGCGAATAAAAATGTGTAGGTTATGTTTATAAAAAAAAGTTCAAATACATTCATATTACACAAAAACACACCCATCCATAGTCTAGGAGCAACGTACTAAAGGGAAATTATTTTGGTATTATTATCGTCGTATATCATTATATTACAATATAAGACCACACTTTTCGCCTTTTGATTTTACTAGGGCGACTATCGAGATAAAATTTGGCTTTTCACCGCATTGGGTTTCTTCTGCTTTCGTGTGAAAATTTTTGGTCAGACTCCGGGTTCGGTATCGGGGGACAGACGGTTAAAGCAGTCGGCATCGTTGTCATCTAAACCCAATCATGATCCACAACAAGGAGGTCATAGCACTTTCTGTAGCAATATGCCTGACATTTTGTCTTACTACTAGTAACTTTCTATGCAAACTGTAGACTTCTTCAGAGACCTTCAATATAGTCTTTCGACTATAGAATACTTTTTTGTATTAGCAAGGCGCCGACATGTTCTATCACGAGAAAGGCATCGATGTCGACATACCATCAAGTAATGAGACGTAAAATATCTGGTTTTGTGATTGTATGCTTGAGCTAGTGCTGATAGTGTGGCGGCGTGGCCGAGTGGTTAACGCGTCGGAGTAGTAGTCAAAGGGTTGCTAGCCGCACGGGTTCAAACCCAGTCAGGGGCAAGCCGTTGTTTCCTTGAGCAAGAAACTTTACACTCATTGCTTAATACTGGTTAGTTCCAGGAACGGATTCGATAGTGTGTCTATAAGCTAAAAGCTTCCTACACAATCGAACTAAAATAAATTTGGTATAAACTAACTAGTGCTAATATAAAGGACTTCCAGTTGACTTTCTGCTTACCTTCAAGAGTTCCGAGCAAGTTCAACAGAGTCTGATTAAATCATTTCGATATGTTGTTACCTTGGGATAATGAGGATGTGTTTCCTCCTTGGTCACTGTGCAAACGACTTGGAAATTCCTATTGGCAGATAGAGCTTTTAGAAATTTGAAGGTAGTCCTTGCCGACTGTCTTTTTTTGTCGGCAAAGCCGGTGCAAAATGTGTAAAATGGTCAGTTATAGCCAATACATCTTTAAATCCACCTAGACTAGATCTTAAATTTGTCTCTGGGATAATTAGCTGGTGTACCGCGAGATTACTACAATTACTATACTCATAGAGTTTCCGATCCTCCATTTAAAAGTTCAACCATTGCCGTAAGTATTGGCGGACAGGTGAATATTCAAGATAATATTATCTTATAGTTGGCTTATGACTAGTAGATAATATTTGTGTTGGAATCTTAAATATGAGCTTGTTTCAACTCAATATCGATGAGGTCATCAAACTTTTGACTCAAGAATTTGCACTTTTCTGCTTTATACTTATCATTGAAAAGACAGCCTTGGAATATAGCCTTAACTGCCAATGTAAAAACAATGTCTTGCTAACATGGAACTCTTGATAAGTAATCGCCGTTTTATAGACCTTGCCAGTACTGCAGACTGAAATTTTCAAGTGCTCATACAGCAGGTTATCTATGGAAAATTGTATTCAACTTTACCGAAAACAATAAATATGCCAACAGGTTAATTTCTAAACGCTCTTTAAAGGAGTAATTATGCAGGTAGTTTCACATTACATTTCAGTGCCAAGAATTCGAGTTTATGAACGGGTTAACTGCTCTCAATTGGGCGTCTGTTTAGAAAAGCAAAACTAGTAACCGCCGTTCCTGGTACAAGACAACGCCAAGGCGGCTAAAATTAAAAAGTTTTTTATCTGATTTCTTTGAATAGACAATGCCGTCATCGAGATAGATCAAACATTTTATAAGACGAAGCTCACACAAGCAACTACCCATCAGGAGTTAAAAGATGGTTGCTGCATTGGTTTATCCGAATGTTATACGCTCATGTTTAAAGAGTCCACCTTTATCCTCCTCCTGCATTGTCACGTAGAAGGTCAAGTTTACTGAATATCTTGGAGCCTGATAGTGAATGAATGGTGTTGTCATTACATGGAAAAATATTATGCATCTGTAACTTTACAGCTTTCTTACGATGATGCCAAACTGAAGACGTTACTAGAGAATGGACGTTTGGATTATTCAATAATTCCCACAGCAAACATATCTCTTTAATGGTCCCTTTACGCCGGTTTTGCTTCTTGAGTCTTCTTGAAATGCTGAGAGTTGGTAAGCTTGATCTCCTGCTCAACACGATCTGTGTAATACAAGTAAGTTATGCTAGAGGAGAAGGTATCTTTTCAAGAATCCTGATTGCATCTTCAGAAATTCTCTATTCTTCTATTAGCCATTCTTTGGTACCTTGATATCCTAATCTTTAAAATATTTGTTGTTCGTCAAAATGAAATCCTGAGAGGCCTCCAAAGGGTCAACAGACCGAAACACATCAACGTTTTTCAGAAGATAGAGTAAAGACTTTTAACTAATGTAAATAAGTGTGTCATATTGGACTTCTGAGATGGTCCGATCTTGATTGGAAGATGTGTATATTAACAGTCCTCAGTAACACCATGAGTCCGCAGATCTCAGACAATTCCTAGCGAAGTGTACCTGAAATAAAGAACTTTTCGTTTATTCAGAAGTGCCTTCGACGGAACTTATGTCATGAACGAAAACAACAGTCTCTGAATCAGAAGTGTTGGTGCAATTAAGACCAAGACAGAAACTGACTGATGTGAAATGCTATCATCAATAATATACATGTATAGCACATTGTCGGCTTCATACCTTTAACAACTCTACATCCTAGTTAACATACCTTAACAGTTTCTGCTTTTGTTAAATTAGAAGTCTTGTATCTATCTTATATTTATTTCTACTAATTAAGAATCCCGTTGTTTGCCCTATTCTATCTCAGACGTATATCTTATTGCTTTTTTCCATATATGATCTCCCAAACCAGGCTTTGCAAGTGTTGGTATCCTTTAGCTGGAAGTGAAATATAGACAATTGGGGGCGGAGATTTTTGAGGTGATGATAATTCCTAGGAATGAGTGCAGATGTCAGTACCAAAACTCTAGGGTTGTACCTGTTATCAACATATGAGGAAGTGTGGGAGGGAAATTCCTAAAAAAGTGCTTCCGAATAGGTGTAGGTGTCACGACAGACAACACTGAAGTTATGTCTGAAGGAGCTGCATCGTTTGTGTAGCCAGGCATTATTACACGCCTTACAAATGTTCAAATCCACCTCGTCATCATGTCTATTGCTAAGAGGTACTGCCTTAACTTTGTCCATCTTGTAACCTAAAAACTGCTCACTAATATATCAAGAAATGTCACCAACTAAAAACATTTTAAATGCTGCAATTTTGCTGCCACAGAGCTGTTAAAATCTCGCGTTTTAAAAGACAAGATAAAGATTACATAACAACAGCAATGTGAATGTATTCTGTACTAAAATTGATAATCTGGCGTCAGAATTTGTTCATAAAGAATAATTAATTAACTTTTCCTCTCAGTTCTTGTACAGAATGTATCACATTTATCAGTTATACTCAAATACCTTTGATAGAGTAATTCCTTAGAAAGTACACTGTTGAAATGCCAATCCTTGTAACATCTAACTGGGCCCTAGTTCTGCACGCACTACTTACTGAAAAAAACTAGTACTACTTCAACAAATAAATATCTGACTGTAAAACTCAGATGCATAGATTTACTTTAGTTTTTCATTTCATTTTTTTCTTATTTCTTTCTTCTTTTTTTCAATAACACGGGTACTGTGGTGTAAACAAACACATTATTACACAACATAAAATTTCTATTAAATATGAATGAAAATGAAAGTTTTAGCTCACCAGCCACCTTATGATTATTACTTAGATCAGCTGGAAGTAAAGGACTGCTTGAGTTTCTGTTAACGAGTGCAATTTAGTGTCAAATATGATAGAACTTGAGGGTATGAAGGGAATGCTATACAGGAAAATTCTCATTCATTTCTAAGAAATAACATAGACTGGCATCAAATACACTCCGCAAAATAAATCAAGGGTCAAGACTTAGGTTCGTAGATCTTTTAAATGCAAAAATAATGTTCATGTAAAAGTTAAATTGTGTTTTGCTTTAAATACACCAGTACTTGTGTATACCCGTAACAGCTCAATTATCCCCTGCAGGTCCATGCAAACACAAAATCAAGTGAAAATCAAATGTGTGGAATGAAGTCAACGTGACATGAGCAGATTTTAATTTGAATTTTTTATTCGAATCATCTGTTACACTATAGAACTGATTAGTATGAAGAATCTCTGGTGCCTAGAAGACACATGTCGGAGGCTGAGGCAGCCAGAGCAGTCGGTCGTCCACTGGCTGGGCAAACGCAGCGCGAATTGGCCTATGAGCATGGTATTAGCCAAAGTGTAATCCAACGACTTTGGCAAAAGTACCTGGACACAGGCGCCGTCGCCAGACGTCCTCAGGGTGGATGTCCAAGGTCAACATCTGCTACGGAAGACCGTGCGATCGTTGTCCTTGCAAAACGCCATAGGTTTGACTCGACTGTTGCTCTAAATAGAGACTTCCAAACTGCTTCCGGCGTTCGAATCTCTGCACAAACATATCGCAACAAACTACACGACGCTAATTTACGTGCTCGCCGTCCTGTGGTACGTCCTACTTGACACCGTGCAGCCCGTCTGGAGTTTGGCAGAGATCACGTTAATTGGCAACTCAGGCACAATCGTAATGTGCTATTCACCGACGAGTCCAAAATTTGCCTGCACTTGAAATGAGCGCTTCAGCGAGTGTTGCATATCCGAACATGACAAGTTTGGTAGTGGCTCTGTTATTGTTTGGACGGGCGTACAAACCTTCACTTGTTTGTTAACGACACAGTTACTGCTAGATGTTATATTGACGAGATTCTCCGACCTCACGTCATTCCATATGCTGGTGCAATCAGCCAGGATTTCGTGTTAATGGACGACAATGCTACAGCTCACAGTTTAAATTGGTCACATACAGATACAATGAATTTTGTTGGATATAAACTGCTGTCATAAGTCCTTCACCCTTAATTTCTTTTGTTGAGTTATAAGATATTTAAAAATTTCTAATTCAGGAACTGTTATTTTGCTTCTGATGTTTGCCAAACAAAAGACCCTCATTCAAAGTACATAAATGAGCGATCTAGACCCCATGACTTTTAGTTCAATGTTGATTCTGTTGAGAGAAAAAAACTTAATATAGTAAATTGTTTTAGATAATCAACACCCTTCCAAACAACATTTCGGATTCATCTTCTTAAAAGTCCCTTGAGAATGTAATATTATACGACTGAGGGCTTCTGTAATCTACTTAAGTAAGGGAAATAGTGGAGAGGTGTCAAGCAGCTCATTCACACTTTTGGAGAATCAGAATATATCCTTCTAAAAGACATGTTTTTCAATCCAAAAATGTATAGTCAAAAATATAATGGACAAAACAACTGAACATTTACTAAGAATTTTGAAAAAAATCTGGCAAAAATATGTTTGAATTTTGGTTTAACTTTGCCGCAGATCTCTAAGCCTACATTGACACGCTATAGACGAGGCAAAGTATTATTTTTACAAAATAAGCGACACATTATAAGGAACTACATTTGAAACATATTTTACTGATCATTCTATTTTACCTACATAAAATATTTTAACTATTTTGAAGGGATTCGATTTTCTGTGAATAAGCTGCTTTAAGATCCATTCCTATAAATAAGTCTAATGATCCTTATTTGCTTGCAGCATGAAACACTAAACAACACACTTAAATAGCTTGTGGCTGAAACACCACAAAATTCGAAATAAAGAACTTTCATTTGAAAAGTTTAAAACACACACTATAACTTATATTTAACATGCTTTCTTGAAAATACCTAACGGTAGTAGGGGTAACTTCCTCCCCCAAATACACTGAAAAGAATTTAATACCAATAATATTAATAATAATAATTTGAATTTTTTAAGCTGTGTCTGTGAAATTTGGCCTATATGTACAGTTTTACTTGCAGATAAAAACTTTACTTTGACCTACTTCTTTTTTTGTTAAGCGCTGACATTTGAACTACATTCACATTAATGCTTGTACAATTTAATTTTTCAGCTTGCCATTGAGTTAACATAATTTCAATCTGACTGCAATACGTGACCTTACTACGGTTAGATCTGAAGGCCATCCATTTACTTCTATCTTCTGGATAATTCGGATTTCCAGTATTGTTATTTATATCCCAGCCAATGAGACTGCATCTTATGACACATTTTTATAGTCTACCTGTACACACGGCGTGTTTATGTTGAGTGTGTAAACTTCTTTATTTAATGCTAACCAGTGAAATACTAAATTCTATCATTGAGATATATTCCATATCAATTCACAGTGTGAGTGATATAGATTCTATATCACTTACAGTAGAAATGCCGGACTACTTTTTCAATTACATCCCTTGGCAATTTGACAGTAAGATAGAGGACATTTGTTTGTTTTTCGTGAATATGGAATATATCTCATCGAGAAGTTATACAATTAAATATTTTCACGAGGTCGTAGCGCGAGTGAAAATATAAAAACTGTATCCCTTCGAGATGAGATATATTTCATATTCACGAAAAACAAACAAATTTTCTATTTATTTAATGCTAACATTTGAAAAAAAATGATAAAAATGAAGAACTATTTTTTGATACTTACCATTGATGAACGCGCGTATGAATACATGATATTGGCTCTTCAATTGCACAAATTGAATTTTAAGCGACAGAAATCGAACAAACTTGCTTGTAGAATTTGAACGATTTATTCAACTTGTGCACCATGACTCAAAACGATAACATGACTGAAACTGAGAAATTTTTAAACATTGACACTGGATAACTTGTCATTGAAGAAAAGTTCTTAATTTTGTCTTTATTTTACAGTCACGTGTGACAAAAAAATATGACTCATGAATGTCGGTACATGTACATGTACACATTCAGCCTTGACACACTGACATATCACATGAAACATTAACAATAAACAGTCAGAACTGTTTATCAACATCAATCATATGTATTTATTCACTGGAATCAGAAATATGCCTGATTTTATCCACCTCCGTGGTTCTGGGGATGATTGTCAAATTGTATATTTTTCTTATTAAAATTTATTAAAGCGGACGGATCTGTTGTTGTTGTTGTTGTTGTTACAGTTGTTTATGTTTTTGACAGGTTAGGGAGACAATTCATTGTAACTGTCAAACTGCCAAGGGAGGTAATTGAAAAAGTAGTCCGGCATTTCTATCTATATCACCCACACTTTGAGTTGATATGGAATATATCTCACTGATAGAATTTAGTATTTCACTGGTTAGCATTAAGTAGTGAGTGAAAATATAAAAATTGTATCACTTCGAGATGAGATATATTCCATATTCATGAAAAACAAACAGATATCCTCTATGAAGCATGTTTAAATCATCTTGAATATTTAGAAAATAGTTTGTGTTTTATAAGATAAGATTAACTAAATGAATAATAATTAGCGTAGCATAAGCATGGTGACGAAAATATTCAAGTAAACGAGTCTGTTTAGTTTTGTATACAGGCAGTTTTTATTAAATGTCAAAAGCTACTGGAAGTATTCCCACATATACACTCATCTCAATATTTTCCAGGATTTTGTCAATTAACTTTGACTTGAGTGACTGTGTTTATGGCAGAAAACGACTTATTATATAATAATTTGGGATTCCAGTTAAATAAAGATTTTCACGTTTTCAAATGGAAATCGAATTACCTTCAAAAACTTGAAAGCTAGGCACTTATTTCTTGATTGAAAGGTCATGAGAAGGTGACCTTCTTTTGGTGACGTTTAGATCCTAATAGCAGAGCGTTATTTAGGAGATGAGTTTAATCAGATTGACATAATTTGGGATGTCTAAGTATGTGATTGAATTTCACTGATTGGTCGTGCTGTTTAGAGCAATGCTTCTCAGTTGAGCAATACAAGATCATCAGGTCCCTCTTCTCTTTTAAATATCTAGCACAAATTAAAGACATGTCATGTCAACCTAGCAAGTACCTGCTGACATAAACATTCTTTCTTTGAATACTATACCGTTGCATTGGTAAACTATAATTTACATCAACTCTATACCGATTTTCTTATAAATAAAGCGTAACCGACTCTTTGTCTTCAACTTAATAGAGAAACAAGAAATAGCATTAGTGAATCAACACTTCAGAACCAAAATGTAAACATTTCTTTTGTCGATTACGCTTAATGTTGAATCTTAAGATGAAGAAATTGTATATTCATAGAAAAAGACGCAATAGAAACAAAAATACAGGGACTTGCTTTTTTACCTCTTTTCTGTTAATGGTTGAGTTTTTTCTAGTTTAATTATTTCTTTTTCGTGAATATCTAACGTTATCCAAAAAAAGAAAAAGAAAAACAATAGAAAGAAAGAAAGAAAGAAAGAAAGAAAGACACTCTCTGAAAGTAATCATTCGGTTTCTTTCAGTTGATTCACACTGCATTCGTCAATTACGTAATACATTTATTATTTTACTGTTTGTGAAGTAATTCTATTATTTTGTGTCTGTGTTAAAACCGATATCATAGAGTGCACGCTTTTGTTAACATTTCCGCTAGTTAAACAGTACTAGCAATTAACACCGAGAATTTGAAGTATTTTTGGACGTAGAATCTTTATACGCGACACTGTAGAAAGTCAATACTTGGTCAGTTTAGGTTTATCTATACTGTTATTTCATAGACTATTTGAAATGAAATCACGAAACATTACATGAATTGTTGCCATGATGGGTTCTTGTGAACCTGGGGGCTTTGTTTGCAGGTCATTGCAATATGGCTACAGTAATGGTCGTAAAATAGAAAAAAATGAGTATTTTAAAGCTTGTGTCGCGCTCAGCTCTTAAGGTATTTGAAATGAAATTACGAAACCTTCCATGATTGTTCGCCATGATAAGTTGCTGTGCATTTGGGGATTTTGTTTGTAGCTCCTCCCAGTATGGTCACAGTTAAGGCCCTTGAAATAGTAAAAATGTGCATTTTAAATTTTGTGTTGTGCACAGCTCCTAGACTATTTGAAATGTATTTATGAAACCTTCCAGAATGTTTGCCATGATGAGTTGTTGTGCATCTTGGGTTTTCTTTGCAGCTCGTTCCAGTATGACCACAGTAATGGCCATTAAAATAGTAATAATTGGCATTTCAAAAATCCTATTAAATACGATAGGCCTATGACTCTGTCTCTGTATGTTCTTTCTGACAAAAGCACAACATAGGGGCACCTGTGTCCTGTGGACACATTTCTAATTTTTATTCTTCATTTGGCGGGAATGTTATAAAGGGTATCCTTGAACACAAACTCCCTGACATTAATGTTCCTGATATTCATCAGAGGTCATTATTAAGTACCGTTTCAGTAAAAAGTCGTCTTGAATATTGCATTGTGATTTTTAAGTTGGGAATTCTGATATTGGAAATTTCGCACGGGAATTTACAACAGTAATTTAGAAGACATTTATTTACACCCCATCTTATCAGTACAAATGACGACTATTCTATTTTACGATCTCTCAGAAACAAATTTAAGTAACTCCTTTGTCCTCGAAATTACATACCACTGATGCCGTATAACAGGTTTTATATTGGTAATCATGAGGTTAGTTAACGTATACTGTAGTCCGATATAAAATCTATTTATTCCTGAGTGTCTAATAACCGTAAGATATAAAGGAATGCATTAGCTTTTATCATATTACTGGAAATTGTCCTTTTTAAGTATCTGTACCAGTAGAAGCCATTTTGCTTGATTTTCTTGATTATTTGAGTGATACAGATATATTTAAATTTCTTTGTACGAAATAAAGTATATATAAAAGTGGTAAAAGTCTTTATACAGATACATAAAATATTTTAAAATATAAAAATTGTATATAAATGTGTATTCAAAATCTATAAATGAAGCCTATAATAGTATATGTTTATACATCAAATATTTCTAAAATATCTAATTTAGAACTTAAACTTATTTTCAAAAAATCAATAATAATAAAAAGTATATGTAAAGTCCTGAACAAAAAGTGTATAAGGGTCAATATAAAATTCTCAATAAGTACCAGTATAGCATCTGATTTAGATTAAGTAATAATATCTTATGTTGTGACTAAATCGGATCTTTCTAAACCAAAATAACACTTTGAAAGTTTGCAGAAATTTTTTGTAGTGAAGGATTTACTGCGGTTCTTAAATTTACGGTTTATTAGCTTAGGTTCGAGAAACTACATAGAGATATATACATTCCAGTGTTATTATAATAAATAATAATGGAATATCTCGTTAAATTCGTTCGTTAAAGCTAACCAATCGGTGTATCAATGGAACTGTTTACACACTATTGTGTGAAATATACCATATCAGTGGGACTGTTTACACACTATTGTGTGAAATATTCCGTATCAGTGGAACTGTTTACACACTATTGTGTGAAATATTCCGTATCAGTGGAACTGTTTACACACTAATGTGTGAAATATACCATATCAGTGGGACTGTTTACACACTATTGTGTGAAATATACCATATCAGTGGAACTGTTTACACACTATTGTGTGAAATATTCCGTATCAGTGGAACTGTTTACACACTATTGTGTGAAATATTCCGTATCAGTGGAACTGTTTACACACTAATGTGTGAAATATACCATATCAATGGAACTGTTTACACACTATTGTGTGAAATATACCATATCAGTGGAACTGTTTACACACTATTGTGTGAAATATTCCGTATCAGTGGAACTGTTTACACACTAATGTGTGAAATATACCATATCAATGGAACTGTTTACACACTATTGTGTGAAATATACCATATCAGTGGAACTGTTTACACACTATTGTGTGAAATATACCATAAAAAAACTAACAATAAATGTAGCTTACCTGATCACAGCAGGCATTTATCGACTACACGATTGACTGAGTTTTCAGACTGCTTCAATATTTTCCATTTTTGAATATTTTCTCCTTGAAATTATAAAGATTTTTAATAAGCTTCTACTAGATATTTTAGTTTATTATAAATCATTTTATTATTTCAAGAGTGTTCTGTATCCGCTTATTAAATATCTAATATAACAGAGGCATTGAAGATCTCTTGCTGGTGTGGGCACGAATGTTTATAATTAAACAAAAACAATATCTGGTTTTCAGATTCTCTGCATATTTCAATCAAATCTCTCATAAGAAGCAGCATATGTTAATCAAACTTAATATATGTAGATGATTAACTAGTTAACAGTACACCAAAAGGAAACAACAAAGCAATTGTTATATATTACATAACATGTTCAGAAAGTAATGCAAACTATACGTCACTCAAATCAAAAGGTAAAATATTTAATTGTTAATTTTCACGAAGTAGTACAGTTGTAAAAAATAAGCCTCACCCGGAACGAAAACTCAGTGTCACTGTCCTTCTTTTGTTCCAAGAGGACAGAAAAAAGTTTCTGCCAGTCTAGGCCTCTGAGCAGTTTGAAACAGAAAGATGGCTTTCGATTTTATGCAACAGTTCTAAAACAAGAAATATCCTCTGTCATTTAATCCGATTTCGCATTAAAATTTTATTATTCCGATTCAGACAGTTATTTAACGCAAAATTTGTACGCGGTTTCTTCAGAAATATTCGATCGAATTCAACATATTTCTTTTATTTATAAATAAGTTTTTGAGTATTGACAGTTTATATTGAAAATTATTTCTACTACTGTTTTTAAATATTAGACATATCTATGCTTCATCTTTTGTAAGAATTAGCAAAGCCACGGGGACATCAACATCAATGAAAAGAAAAAAAAAATCAGGCCATGGCGTATTATTTCTATGGGTAAGAGATAAATACCATTCCCGAGTTGCTTTTGTTAAAATATCTTACCATGACTTACATGTTAATACTAGAAACAAAATAAATACTGAAAGTAAAGTCTTTGAATACTTTTCAAGAAAAAAAGGTTTTCTGTTTAGTTTAAGCAACGCCTTTATTGCTGCTTTAAAATCAAACCAGTCAAGTGCGTGCATTTCTTCATACATGATTAATGCATTCTAGACTCCACAAAGACTGCTGACCGATTTCCTTTCAGATGGGTGGGAATGTGTCTGTTAATTATGCAATATATTTCTTCTTTAAATTATTCTACATTTGTTTCATTTCGTGAAAACGATATTACAAAGGACACGCAAGTATAAAGATTTCCTCTAGTTTGGAAGTCAATAATTAATGGTATTGGCGATTGCCACGGAGAATTTGAAAGTTTGCTTTTCCGGGCGTAAATACGCGGCGTTGTGTACGATCGATAGGGTTGTAGGATTCGTGTTCTGTTTGACCAAATATAAATCTATACTATAATTAGTTTACATGATTAAGAGCTACTTCTTACGTTACAAAGTTTTATTTTTCAAGTTTACTTTTTATGAAACATTTTCTCTTGAATACAGTTTCAGTTAACCATACATGCACCGACATTAAAGCAATTAAAGGGAAATACCCTACAATTTACCGAGATGATATACTGCATATCTTTGTTACTGGATCATTCTGTATAGAAAGAAATAAAAAAAAACCTATAACTGAAAGAACATGTGTTCAGAATTGTTTTCTTTAGGCTTAAAGACACTTGGAAAGTTCTATGTTCGATAACAGCTTTGTTAAATATCCATGAGAGAAGTCGAATATTTCATTTTGAGAAATACCATTTTTATTGTATCCTTTTGGAAATATAACTTTTGTGAAATATTCTAATGTGTCATTTGTTCATTAAAGTCATTCGAGTATCAAAAATTATAACGTTGAAAGTATTTAGAACAGAAATATTAATATTTTTTTGCATTCTTTGCACCAAGTTATAACTTTAGTTAGTATTTACACAAACCCCTGGCTTATACAACAAAATATCGATAATTGGAATGCGGATATTGAAGTGTCTGAATTCGCTAGACCAACAATGTAATTGAAAAAAGGATATTCACTGAAACCATGCCTTCGCATTTATATACACCATTTGTAATCAATACCATAGCTTGGTTATTATCTTTCCAAACTCTCGGACATTATTTAAGTAATTTTCTTTCCCCTCTAAATTACAGATCACAGATGTTGTATTTGTTATTTTGTGGATAGTTAAAATTTACCTCGTTCAGATATAAAGACGCTATTTATTCCTAAGTGCCTAATGACCAAGAGGTATAAAAATACATTAGCTTTTATCTTGTTACTTGAATTGTCCTTGTAAGTGCTCATTACAAAAAGAAGAAATGTTGTTTTATTTTCTTGCACATTTGGTTTCCTATTGTATTCTTGATGTAGATTTAAAAACAGGTCTGATGTTAATGGAATTGATATATTAAAACATTTGATCAGGAATTGCAAATATTGTAATGATCTCGGAATATTGGTTAACATTATTATTATTATTATTATTATTGTTGTTGTTGTATTTGATTCAACTCTCAGAGATGTAATTTCAATATTGTATGAGTATTTTTTATCTCGTTTGACAGTTATAAAGCCTTTACGCGGAGTCTTATGTAAATTGTTTGTGCCTGTCCATTTTTATTAATTAAACTCACTTTTTATTTCGAACTCCAGTACAGTCTAAACACACTTTTACGAAGCCTACACTAAATAAATCTAGCATTCTTCAACGTTTCAGACTGATATTTGCGATTACCAGTCTAAGTATAACCTAACCTAAATTTGAGGATCCATTCGACTTATTAAGATATTTCCATCAAAATGTTAAACCCGCTTCAGACTTGACGAGAACAAAAACGTCCAAAATAAATTATTAAATAAATTGCTCAGATATGTGTAACCATGTTCTGCAATGCGTGATAGATATACTAAAAACGTGAAAGATTAAGCAAAAATATATCATTTATCTTAGTGCTCAGCGATTCATAGCAGAGTGCTTTCCTAAATAATCCGAGCATTAAACTGTTCTTGTTACATTAGAATTAACGATTCTATCGCAGGATCAGGCAGCCGTTTTCCAAGACGAGCATCGAGCCCGCAACTCTACTTGTAAGTCAGGTGCTCTACCCAACTGAGCCTCAGACAGGATGCAATACCTGCCTCTCTCTTTCAGACTTTGTCTACAATTTTTTTGGCAAGAGACAAATTATATAAAAGATATAGCGCAGGCAGGCGAAATTTGTACCCTGGACCTGTTTTCGGACAACACACATCGCCATAAATTCTGCAACAACAGTTTTCGATGATAAATAACTGTTGGAAACATGGTTAATATTGTCCTGTTCTTTAACATATTGCAGGAAAAAAAGAATAATTTTCTTGCCAAACTGAAGACAATTTATCTGGGAGGCGCTTTGTTAACAATAACCTTTCTTCCATTATAACACGACTTTTTGGCCGTTCAGAGAGTACCCAATACTGGCACTGTTTGAGAAACACCGAATAATACCGAAATTTTCCAATCTAGTAGGCTTTGTAAGAGAATGCTCCCCTACAATGACGGTCCATATTGGTAAACTTATATATTGGAATTGTGTGCTACAGTAAACACAACTTGAACTTCTCTGCAAGAGAAAAATAGAATTGGATTTTCGTTTCTTAAGCGATAATTGTATAGTTTTACTCTGTCTTCATATAACGTAATTTTTTTAAGTTTTTACTTCTCCACTGGAATAATCATTTTAGGCAAAGTAAAATATCAACAACACGGTAAGTGTTTCCTTCTTACGTTGTTTTTATTATTCTGTAGAAAATAATTCTTGCTTGAGATCATATTAGTTACTATTCCTATAAACTCAATTATCATTCTTAATATAAAGTATTTCCATCGCTACAATCGTTAAATGATTGTAGTAATTGATGTATATCAAATAAATCATAATTATTAAAATTAATAGAGTTTTTTTAATTACAGAACTAATACTGTTTACGATGTTTCCTAACTATAAGCGACCAAAACACATTCGGCAACAAATGTGTTATTTAGCGAAGTTTTTTGTGTGTCCGAGCATGATTTGTTATAAAAAGGATTGGATTATTTCAATTGGTAAGAGGACTGATTAAGGTTGTCAACATTTCTTTATCGAAAGTTTGAATTTTCTGTTTTTCTGTGCATGGACCAGAATGAGATAACACCGTATTAAAGAAAACACGGTTCAGATAAAACTAAAATTGTACTTGAAAATACGACTATTTGACAAGGAGACATTCAATGACCACTCTTAATATACTGTGAGAATTCTCACGAAACAGCTTTCTTTTTTTGTAGTTTTGCAATATTCATAAAACTCATTTGATAACTGTCTTGTAACAGTCAGCTCAATATCACCACTCTCAAAATTGTCAACATTTTAAGAATAAACGTTAACTCTTACGGTGATTAAAATCCAGAAACTGTAACACTGTTCAAAGAAAGCCAACTTGACTTTTGCCCTATGATAAAGAGACCAAACTTACGTAAAGTCTAAAATATTATATATATATATGAATGAACATATAAATGGAGTTCTTCACCAACTGTGAAAAAATAACTAAATAACTATAATATTTTCATCAATATATAGGAATGTACTGAAAAAAACAAAGAATGTTATTGCTCATATCAGCCAAACTTAATGTAACTCTATAAAAATTTTATGACTAATTCATGACATTTGGCGCATATACACATTACGATGATTATTAATATGAGTGTATAAGCTTACCGATTTGTACAATTCTTTGTCTCTTTTTTGTTTGTGTGTTTGTTTGTTCAGTTTTGTCTGTCTGTTCCCTCCCAGTTCTGTATCATGTCTCACGCAATACAACTGTACATTTAATGTTTAAAGTACCTTTCTCCCTCAACGTATTACAGTGGCTGTACGTAATAGTCCTTCATGTCTACGTAGTGTTACAATTGCAACGAAGAGTCGTATATTTATTGTTTACCATAAATACTTAATTTAACAAGTGTCCAAAGTATCAGTATTATTGCTTTATTATGTTATAACCTTTGTAAGGATTACATTGGTCTCTTGGGATGTCTGTAAGATAACATGAAAGTTTTCAGAAGTGACATAAATTATTGTTTACAGATTAAATAAACAACGAGGCCGAACAGGAAGAGGAATTTGCCCATTATAAAGTAACATGAAAAGAAAATGGTTAACGTAGTGTGAAATATACTTATAAAATTACCGATGTTTACATAAATTATTAAATGTTACAGGTGAATCCAATTTGATAACTTTACATAGTGAAACATTCCTATGGAGGCTTCGGCTGGTTTAGATTAGGATTTTTATAACGAAATCAAAAGATGTGGTGCAAAGTCGATACATTTAATGTAGGAAAATTGAAATACTTTCTTCAAAACACGACTAATGAAGAATAAAAAATATTTGTATTTAAACATACCGGTTGAGAAAACTTTATAACTGAGATTGAAATTTATTTTGTGTATTCATTGATATAACTTTTTAATATTTAAGATAGTCTTACATAAATATTCTGATTACATGAAAAATGTTATAAGCCTGTTCAAATACCGAGAAAATTATTGCTAATTATTTAGATAAACCTTGTGCGTCTACTTAATGTACGATATTTTTTATTGAAAATGGATAATTGTTATTTTTCACTATGTTGATGATATTTTCGAAACTTTGCGGTTCGATTTGTTGACAAATTGTTCTCGTTTGTCATTATAACTTTTACATTCTTCACATTTTCGAGAATATGTGCTGTGTAGAAATACAGATTTATTGCTTATATCTAAGTTTTACTCTCAATCTAGAGTTACATAAACCTCCTGCTTATATGACAGGCGAGTGTTTATGATGTATTTAATATATTGGTTATTTGCATAGTACATCAATACTGCAGACTATCCATTACAGAAAAAACATATCAAGAGTGCATTAAAGGTAGAAGCAAATAACCCAAGACGGCAAGCTAAAATATTTTACATTTACTGTTTCCGGTATTTTTACGACATTCAGACCAACGTGACCATACCAAATAAATCAGAATTAAGTAAATCCTTTTCATCCACGATTAAGACGCCTACATTGCTGCGTCTGTTGGTGTATATCTAAAACATGAAGTGTTTTAAGTCTTTAGATGTGGAGACATTCTGTTCTGTTGGTGTTTTTATTATCCTTTAATTAATATTTAAGAGGTACAACTAACAAAATAAAATAATGGAAATGTTCAAAGTTAAACTTCTTGTAAAGTCAAACATCCTAAAATGGGACATTAAAGCAGTTTTTTTAAAGTTATTGATCGGAAACCGTTTGTAAAGTATAACCCCTGTGAGTTTGACCTTTTAATCTAATTGCCAAAAGGTCTCATCTACTCATCACGTCAAACCATCCTGTAAAGATTGAAGGCCCTGGGATAAGTTCGTTTTTGGTTATTGATCGAAAACTGTTTTCAAAGTTCGGGTCCCGTTGAGCTTGACCATTGAGCTTGTAGGCCGAAAAATTACAAGGTTCACCAACTTCTCCTTCCCAAATAAAGATTGAATGTCATGGGAGCGGTTTTTTTTATATAATTATCGGAATCTGTTTTAAAGATCTGTGAACCTTAAACGCTGGACCCTTAGAGCTTGGCATTTGACCCTTTGAGCTTTCATCTTTTCGACCTTTTTGGAAAATCTCAAGTCTCTGTTCCTGTGTGTTCTCAGTATATTTATCGGATACGAAGTGGTCAACCGACCGAACGACTGACATCAAAACAATATACTCTTTCGTCTTCGAAGGGGGTGGGGGAGCGGGGGCAAAAATATTATAGCATCAGTATACGGATTCTACAACTGCTACGAATTTACCAAAAATTACAGTTCATGTTAAAACAAAAAGGGATTTTTACTTTAGACAAACGACCAACAATTCAGAGTGATGCAGTAAACGAATTGTGTAGTAGGATCATTTTACCTTGTCGTACATAACACCATTACTGTAAGAAAGATGAGATAATTTTATTCTTAAAACTGAATAATTCATCTGAAGTTTAATAATTAAAGCTGAAGTTGAAGTTGAAGTTAATTAATGTATTGTTATCTGCTTAACTTTATCTGAACACTAGATTGTATGAATTCTAATTGATCTTCAAAGCATATTGATGGCACGGGTTGCAAAAAAAGATAAATTACACCATGAAAGTGACATAAGTATGAATTTTTACTTTGTGATCAGGAAACTGTCTGAGAGATACAAGGTTATTATAGTTTCAAGTCTGTTAGAGACAACAATAAAGATCTGAGACGAGAAGAAAGCAATGATAAATTAGCTTTAGATGATACAATCTGTTCTTTTAAGACCAAAACGACAAAGTTGTATTTTTTGTCGTCTGGAATGACGTTATAAAATCAGGAAGTACAGAACAACCGAAAAACCGTCTAATTTGGAGAATGTTTTATCTGCATTGTTTTGAAGAATATGATTGATATTTTTTATAATATGTAATAAAGTTTTCAAAACAATGTATATGTTATTTAAAAGGAATAGTCTTACTGAAGCCACGTGGAATATAAATTCGAAGTTTCCAATGAAACCGTTTTAGAGTTAAATTTAAAATGTCTCGCAAATCCTGAAAAAATGGGTCTAGAATTTCTTTGAAAGTACGGCTATCTCATCTTTCATCATTTGAAGCAAACTACAACTGTTTAGGTATAGAAAGGGAAAATTTTAAGTTCTTTTCTCATTTTGAAAGCGTTGACATTTCAAACTACAAACTGATAGCTCGCGATTATTAGTTACATGTTTGATTTGCAATACCTGAGAAAGAGGATTGAACTTTATCACATATATAGAAATTCGAACAAAATTCATGTATATTAATCTATATGGCAAGTGCATGTAATCTTTTGAAAGTGCCAAATTCCTTAAAGACCAAGGCGATTATTTTATGAATAAGGCGATTATTTGTTGTCGTGTATTAGAGTATTCTAGATATCTTGTGTCTGTTTGTCATGGTGTTCAGTAACGATGGCTTAGATCGTTTTGGTGATAAAGGTGAGTAAGTATGATAATAGCATAGTAAATTTATTTAATTAGAGATATTCCACTACTAGATTTATAAACTGAGAAAAAGATGAGAAGCTAAGATATATCTGTACTCTATCCATAAGGAACAACAAATGATTCAGGGTTACAAGTCAAGTCAAGTCAAACATTTTATTGGCATAAACATTTACATGTTTCTCGCCAAAAACTTAGTTTGGCAGTTTGTTTTAACAAAACTCAATGAAAAGTATGATTAAACATGGAAAGTGGCTATATGTTTACAAAGGAATTTACTGTAATAATTTAAAAGAATGTTATAAGTTTATAGGTATGAAGTATTTCTACACACATATATATACATATATACATACATATTCATATCAAGAGTCACTACCGTGATTTCATTGCCAGATAAATAAATTTTGCTAGCTTAACAATTACAGATTTTTGTTGATTAGACATGAGTTGCCTAAATTTTGTCATGTTAGGCCATGTATAATAATATCTGCTCAAAAATTTAATCCTAAATTCTCTGTAAAATGGACAAATTAACAAAAAATGAAAATCAGATTCTACTTGATTCATATTACATTTGGTACAAGTCTATCATGTCTGGGTATATTTCTTTGACGTCCTACTTCTATTTCTAATTTGTGTGATGAGCAACGAAATTTCGTAAGTTCCTTCCTGTGAGAATCATTTTTGATTACAGTTAAATATCTCTCTTGCATAAAGTTTACTTCATATTGCTTATAGTAATCTAGTCTGTTTGATGAGTCTAGGTTTGCACACCAACCCTGTAAATACTGGTCATAAATTCTCTGCTCTACCTTATTAATATCAATCAGAGTTACTGTTTCCTTATCCCACAAAAAAGAAAACCCAAGTTCATTTAACATATTTCTTACATTTATGGACCAACTGTTTAATAATATATTATTGTTTCCCTGTAACATCATTAACTTATATAATAATGAATTACGCATTTGTGTGATTTTGTACCAATACTTTATAATTTTTATCTTTCGTTGTACATAAAGAGGAAATATACCTAATTCTCCATAAACTGCGCTGCTACAGGTATTTTGCTTAACACCAAGAACTTGCTTCAGAAACTTAAGATGGATTCGCTCTATGTCAGGAGCCTTATGGAACCCCCATACCTCTGCTCCGTAACATAATATAGGAAGTACCATGGAATTAAATAACTGCAACTTTTCTGGTACAGCTAAACTAACATTATCAAAAAGAGAATTAAGAGAAAATAGAGCTTTAAGTGCCTGTTTAGATAATGTTTTCTGGGCTTGGAAAAAAACTGCCATTCGTTGACAATGTAACACCCAGATAAGTAAAAATTTTAACCTGCTTCAGTACCTGTTGGTTGTATTTTAAAAATATATTTTGGTGTCTGTTACCTTGTTTGAAAACCATTGCAACTGTTTTGTTTATATTTACCTCTATACCCCATTTGGTACAGTAATTATATAATTTATCTAACAATACCTGTAAACCAGCTTCAGAGTACGAAAATATAGCCGTATCATCAGCAAATAATAACAAATATATCTGCAATTCATCTAAAGTAAAAGCATCAATGTTATCAACAGCTAAGTATTCTTTCATATCATCAATGAAAATAATAAATAAAAACGGAGATAATGGTTCACCTTGTTTGACACCCATGTAACTATCAAAAAAATCTGTCAATGAATTATTAACCTTTACACATGACTTAACATTTACATACATGCTTCTAAGTATATTTAACATTTTGCTTGAAACACCACTATTTACTAATTTATACCAAATGCCATTTCTATATGTTAAATCAAACGCTTTACGGAAGTCGACGAATGCAGTGTATAACTTCTTTTTTTCACATTTCACTACTTTATCAATGATAGCCTTCAGTACAAAAATACAATCAGTAGTACCTTTTTCTTTCCTAAATCCATATTGGTTATCAGACAACTTATTATTTTCTTCAGTCCAACATCGCAGTCTATTATCAAGGATTATTGAAAATATTTTTGAAAAAATGCTTGTTAATGATATACCCCTGTAATTATTCACGTCACTAGGATCACCTTTTTTGGGGACGGGTACTATAACAGCTTTTGTCCATGCTTCAGGATAGACGCCATTTGTAAACAGATAGTTAAAAAGTTTGCACAAAACCGGTGACAATAAAGTATTACACTCAATAAACATTTCGGGTAAGAGTAAGTCATAACCTCCACTTTTATTTCGTTTAAGAGAAAAAATAGCTTTAGATACCTCAGCTATAGTTATTTCAGAATCTAACATTTCAACATAGTTAACATTTAAAACTTCACCATTAAGAGAGTTTTTGACTTCATTATTTGTAAAAACATCGACTTCACTAAATAAATTCTTAAAATGGTCATAAAATTACAGTACAAGTGGACATCAATACATAAAAGCTAAAGAGTGCATCAAAATGGTAGCAAAGTACAAGTTATTATAGACAAAAAGTACAAAATTAAAAATTGTTAATCCATAAATTATTTCCTTCAAGTAACAAAGATTGAAAGCATTTTTATTGAAAAATCGAAGGGTGAACTATTTTTGTACATGCAATTAAAACTTCGCTTTACATGCTTCAAACTATGTATCCCTTTTATGTGACAAAAGTACGTCGGGGAGAGACATATAATTATTAAAAAAAGACAATCATAATCAATATGTTTCGTAAATAACTTAGTGCTTTTCAGTGCGGAGGCGTGTCCCTGGTACGGCATATAACTCTTGCATTAATATAGATTTAAATTGTTTTGAATTAAATTAAAAAAGTTTCTATTCTTAAGATCTAATTGATATAAACTTCACTTTTTAATAATTTCTGCCTGCTTGTTAATCATATAAAACAAAACATAGCACACCCCAGACTGGTAAAATATAAACGACTTTTACTTATTACAATTTTGAGCCTTTCCATTTTTCAGTTTCTTAATTCAATACTTAAGTGCAGAACCATATGCTCAATGAAGAGTGGGGATATTCATAAGCCAGAACTAACATTTTCTGACCTTATGGTCTGACATGTACGATAATCTTGCAGTAAGGAGAAAGAATGTACATATAGTTCTGGTCCCTCCACTTTAAAAACAATGGCTAAATACAGCGACGGTAGGTAACAAGTAACAATATAACTTTATTTGCATTTTTTCGGTTTAATTGTTACTCGATTTATGAATTACTACTACAAAACCCTATTAATTTAATTTATTAATTCACACTAGAATTTTAAAAAAGCCCAATAATTCACACAGTAAGAATTTAACATATATTTCTTTAATACTATGGTCGGCCTTAATCACTTTTAAACAAGCGTAAAAAACGTTTCAGAATTAAGAAAGTATATATTTTGTAATTAAGATATATTATGTTATAAAATTATAAAATAAAGTTTAATAAAACATAATATATTTTAATATGATATGATATGATTTTTTCCCGTACTTTAAGCTTTTTCAACTGACTGTATTTACTTCGATGCATAGTTCATAATAGATCGTGAGAAAAGCTGTTAGTTTCATTACTTGTTAAGATTCAAACTTCGTTTCGATTGAATACAATTTATTTTGTTTTCCAAGCTTTGATAAAAGAAATGTTTATTTATTATCAAGTTGTATACTCCAGTAACCTTTCACATTCATTTCAAGTGTTGAAGTAGGCTCATGGTCTTATGAGCAGTAATATTAAGTTCTTTACGTCAGACAAATCCTTCTTGAGTACTTATTGTACAGGTTCTATTTCACAAGCCCAGACACACCCTGTCTCAAAAATCTTCATATTCGACGTTTGGTTTGTTAAAAAAAAACATTTCTTAGAATAGTGATGGTAAATAAAGATTTTAATCTGTCTGTGGGAGACGCTGATAAAACCGCACTAATTGATGATAATAATGTATAAGATATTGATGCTAGCTTTTTTGTTCAGAAGAAGAAGACCGTCGGATATAATTACACTTACTGTTTCCAGAAAATACAAGTATCAAATCAGACAGTCAGACAAATAATTGATAGGAGAGTATGGTATTCCGCTAAGTTTTCTTGTCATGATTAAAGTATTGCAATGATATTCCGCTAAGTTTTCTTGTCATGATTAAAGTATTGCCAAGTAGCAATGGTTTTACATTTTGTAAAATGTAGGAGTTACATACGTTTTCAGCATTAACTTGATACTACTGTATAAGGATTCTTTGAAAAGACTTAGTCTAGTTTTATCATAGCATTTTAATTCGGCCTTTTCCCCTTTTTTAAAATGCTTTGTCAGCTGCAGCCGAACAGTTAGATGTATCGAGTTAATATTTGTCTTTTCTTTTTCTCTGAAAGTGTCTCAAACTCATCAAGGGATCTCAGATAGAACTAAGAAATGTTATCGATTGTTTGTCACATTATGTATACGTTTGACCTATGGTGTTGGCCAACTTGAGAAAAGGCGCTAGATGATTCAGTAAATCTCTGCTAATAGAACTATTGTCATGACTACTGAAATTCCTCTACATCTAAATGCCAGAATCACGCTTTCTTTCTTTGAGTGTGTTTAATCCGAAATTAAACGATGTATTATTATAAATATAAATTCTCGCCTTAATATACATGTATATAGTCCTACAGAAGAAAAAAAATCTCTTAGATCGGGCAGCATATAGCATACAGAAACGTCAGACATGAAGTACTTAAAAGTATAAGTTTTTTTAAAAACAAGTGTAAGCGGCCCTTTAGTTTAAACATTTGGCGGCTTTTAAAGCTTGTTAAAGGTTCATATAGGAATTGAAAAATGAAATATGACAGGGATTTTGACATCCCTCTCATTGTTTGCCAAATGAATTCAACTGCTCTGTATATTTTTTAGGTTTTACGAACAGTGCTTGTTTCTTTCTTAATGTTTCTGAATGCATACGTCTACATTTCTAGGAAACACGCTAAAGTGTCATGTAAAGGGGTTACTGAGCTGTTTGTGATGTTATTCTATTGATTACATAAACATGTTCTCATGGATTTGACAGGCGAGTGTTTATGATTTATCTGATGTATTTGTTATTTGTACTATAATTATTTATCAAAAACATTCTGTTATAGAAGTAGTCACGAGGGTGCATTCTAGGAGATGACAAAACAAAAAAAAGATGTTAAGCTCAAAAACCATTGTACCTCCACCCGTAAAATGTTCTTAGTTGTCGAATACCATTTTTTACATTTAAATAGACCGAATCAGTTCATGAAACCGAACAATATATATCTCTTTATATTTTTTGATCGAATATCAAAACCAAAATTCAACTACCATATACAACTGGTGTCAATATTGAATTTGATTAACAAAAACTAAAATTAGCCTAACAGTAGTAAATTTGATCCAAGCAAGTAGGTTGTAGGTATTGTTCCTTTCTTTGCTGATGGTTTTAGGTTTACACATTATAACAGAGCTGTAAACTGTTTTGAAGCCAAACTTTTCTGATTTAATATTTGGTTTGAAATAGTTTGATGATTTGGACATTTATAACCTTAATTGGCAAAATAGTTAAGTGCTTTTGCACTTCAATTTCTCTTTTAGTTGAACTGTTTTTGTTTGTGAAAATGAGAGATATGTTAAACAGTCGATCAGAACCGCTTTTTAATTATTGGTTTTTCAAGTAGAGGTATTTCTGTGATAAGGCTTATCATTTTATGTCAATACGTTTATCGGGGAAGTTGTAGCCAATAAAGTCAATCACATGTACTTTTGTAAACTTGATTTTATATGCTTTTTGTCTTCTGGTTGAAACCGATCATCGTAATATATCTACCATGAAACGAAATGCACAGACACGGACGATGTTTCCCCATTTTTTTCTCTCATTTAACTCTCTGAAGATTTCAAATTGGTCATATATCATCAAATTAATATGTGCAATTGCAAATACGAAAGAGCTTTCAGGTCAATAGTTGGGCTTAGCAGATTCTCTTTTGAAGATATACTAGATGGGTGTTCAGTTGAACACTTGTGTCGCCCTTTGGTACTCTGTTAGAATAAATTAAAAGGTAAACGAGAGCCTATGCCCCCGGGGGGGGGGGGGGGAGTCAAGTACCTATGTATTAAAAAAATCAGGCCCGGAGGGGGGTGTAAAAAACATGGGGGGGTTTACGTGGACAGGGTAGGGGGTCCCCATGCAGAGGGGAGGGGGGCAGAGAAAGGGGGGAGTACTTACCCATCTCAAATCAGTTAATATTTTATTTCTAGGCTTAATAATATTTTATTTCTAGGCTTAAGAAGTTTTTTTCCTATATATAAGTATAACAAAAAATAAGTGACCCCTGGGGGTGGGGCTAACTGTGACCCAAGGGACATGGGTACCAACAATCTTTGCAGGGGTCTTGCTTTTGAGAAATGGACATTAACAAAAAGGTTAACCAAGAAATTTTAAGTTGAAAAAGGGGCATAACATTGCAAAAAGGGGTTATCTGCCCTTGAGAAATGGTGTTTTCTTAAGTGATACAATTGAAAACATTACTATTGGAAAGTTTGATGAAGAAATATTGAGAAATGGCATAGTTATAGCCAATGTTAAGTTTACAAAAACGGGCATAACTCTGTCAATTGTGACCTTGACCTACAGATTTTGGCATCATCACAACCCTGTTGTCGTAAGCAATATAATTTGAAAGTTTGATGACGAAATGTTAAGAAATGGCAAAATTATTGCCAACGTTAAGTTTTCATGACAAAATCCAAGTACAAAAAGGGGCATAACTCTGTCAAATGTGACCTTGACCTAAAGATTTTGGCATCATCCCAACCCTGTTGTCATAAGCAATACAATTTGAAAGTGTGATAAGGAAATGTTAAAAAATGGCAAAGTTATAGCCAACGTTAACTTTTCGTGACGGACCGACGGACAAAGTAATCCCTATGTATCGCCGTTTCTTCGAAAGGGCGACACAAAAAAATCGTAAAAGTGCACATTTACACTCTCTACATAAATCAGATGTGTTTAAATAGGCAGTGCAGTGTTGACTCTGACATACCAGCAGCTTTATTCATTGTTAAATCCACGAACTATGACATGACTGAATTGCTTGTGTGAATAAGTTATAGAACGGCATGTGTTATAAAATGCAAAAAAAAAATCCAGTCTGTTTAATATTTTTCACCATATAGACTTGTCTGTAAGAAGAGTCAGATCACAAAATAAATAATCTCAAGATAATACATTCTTATTAATTGTATTATCTATTGCTTTTATACGAAAGCGTCATCCTTGTGAAACACAAATTGACGCCACAATGCGACTCACACACAATCGATAATGTTACATGTCCATTAAATGGTGGGCACTTTCTTTACGACTAGCATCTGCTCAAATAACTTTGCAGCTAACTGTGTTCATCTTTCAGTCCCTGCTGTTATTAAGACATGAAACCTATTTTCAAAATACTTCAAATTACCTCGTAACAATCCCGAAAATGTTTGGTTAACCTTTTTCATGAAGTTTTGCGCATATAATTTTCCGACAGAAAAGAATAATTACATCAGAAAATCGACATGATCATGAACGGTGACATGGTGGTCAACAAAAAAGCTTGCACATTAATTTTCCAGGAGACAGTGATCTAGGAGACAGTGATCTGACATAAGGCAAGAAGCAAGCTATGATGAATCAGTTAATAATTGTTGACACGCCATTGTGTTAAAGACAAAACGACAAAATTATACGTTCCTACTCCTCAAAATACGTTTCTAAATTCTGACATTATCCCACAAATAAAAAGGACTGAAACTGATAATTGTACAGTGCACACAACATTATTTGTCCGTAAACTGGTGCTTTTTAACCAATTTCTGCCTAATGGATTATGCCATCCTTGTTAGTTGAACGAGTCAATTTTCAATTAAAAGGGTTTTTGGTATAAATTTTCAATTCCATTCATTCAGGAAAGAAAGTCCTTCATGCAAACAGTGTAGACACTAAACAGACTCGGCATATTGCGGCGTCTGATCAGGGTCTGCACTGTTTGTCTATGTCTAATTTTATGGACGCTAGGCATTAATGGGTTATCAACTACATACAACACACCTCTTTACTCTTATTGAGGCACAAATATGTTATGAATGCTAACAGACGGATCTATCTGAATAAGAAGATAATCTATTCAGGAAAATTATTTCTTTTTTTACAGTAGCTGTCATCATTATTAGTGTTAAGAGACACAATCTTAAAATAATTTCTCGCAAAAGGCTTGTCCAAGATTACTGCAAAACGAAGCAAATATTCCAGGATGAAAGAAGTATTGAGAACTAATATATTTTCTGTGAAAAATATTTGTTCTATTGATAACGTAATTATGACTTATTATATATAATGTAATAAATAAAGTCTGCACTTTTATATTCTTACGACGTTATATGGCAGTATCATAAATAATAAAACATTTATTGTTGTAAATTAAGGTATGTATCGGTAACCTTAATCAAGCCTATTCTACGACCATCAACATTACATTGTCATGTATTTATAGTTAGGATATATATATTTATATATAGGAGTTATAGTCTTCTTCTAAAACATTGCTTACGCATTAACTTAAACTTGGGTTCAGTTGTGTCAAATAAGATTTGAACAGTAAAGGCAAAAAAAAAAAAAGAAGAATGCAATGATCGGCTCTCGGTAATGATAAAGCGCTGATCTTTTTGCATAGTGTTAAGAACTTGGTTTATTTTCAGTTCTGTTTTAGTTAACTATTCAAAACTCTAAAAATACTTATATTGACAAGTTACCATCCTTAGACTGTTCTATAGATTGTACCATCAAATCGCATGCTAGTAATGTGGAACCTATCCTTATTCGGTATATGCAGATTCAGAAAAAAAAATTGAACAGAGTAAATTTAGTATATATCTATTTCGTTTAAATTCCTCACCCATTTAAACTCATTGACATTCCCTTTACCAGTCCCCTTACCTCATACTGTGTGCTAGTTCTGATTAGAAAAGTCACCAACATGGAATGTGGTAATTGTAATTTACACGAGTCAGATACACAGTACACATGCTTTGCAGCGTCTCCATTTTCAACGCTGTCTAAATAGTTTTCCGTTGGTGATTTTCTTGCGATATTGCTTAGAACAGATAGCTAATTACATGCTCAAATCTATCGTCTGGAAACACTGTTATCGCACCAGACAGTGTTTTGGTAAACGTAAACGAAAGAAAATAAATATTAACTTTTTTTGATGTTCTTAAATTTCCTTTAAACATAACTTAGATAACAGAATATGAACTATGTTCTTGTGTGTATGATACTAATATTGTAGACAAAATAGAACATCAATTATGATCCGGAAATTACATCTTTTTAAATAAAAACTAACTTTTGGCTGACTAGCATACCTGCCGCGTTAGATCTAGTTGTTGGAACTTCCCTCTAGCACAAATGTGCCTTTTATTTATTTCTTTATTTTTTATCTTATTTGTTTTTTAAGAAAGAACCATGAAAACATGGCTTGTGAAACAAAATAATGCGAGTATTCAATTTTTCACCGTTTAGGGAGTCAGTATCTCTAAAGCTCAAAACAAGAAAATCTTGGAACCAGAAAAAAAAGGTCTAACAAATTCAGTTTTACTAATGTAAGACTCAGTAAAGAAGGAAAATAGGGTAACATTGCTTTACAATTGTTGTATATTGACAACAAAATATGCTGAGATTTATGTTTGAACGGTAAAAAAATAATCGGCATTTTTATCCACAAACGTGACTTAGGATACAGATATCGCAAAAAAAACAACATTTTTTTTTAGTTTTCATATAAAATTCCACATGCAAACAGAAACAGTTTTATCAGACCTTGCTGTTTGTTTTTCTGCACACAGTTCTCAATAAGTAAACAATATTTACCCCTTTCAGGCGATTGTTTATTAATTTCATACTGAATGAAAACTAGTGTTTAGAATCGAAAACAATTTAATAAGAAAACCATTTATTAATAGATAAAACGTCAGCTTGTATTTTTGTTCATGCATTTCTAAGTTTGTTTTTATTCTTTTTAGTAATTATGAATATGATAATTATTAAATAAGTATTCGTTGAAAATCGAAACGCTTTATTCCTGATAAAGAATTAGACTTTTTTGAGAAAAAAAAAACTTTCTTGCCCATGTTCATATTTCTTAATTGAATGTATTTTTTGTCGTGTTAAATTTTGAATCTGTGGGTTGCTTACAAAATTTAGATAAAAGTGTTTTTGACTATCCTTGATAGAAACTTTTAGACTATGTTAATCAAATTTTGGTGGCTTTAAAGAAAGCTAGAACAAAACAATGAAGAAAACAGACGAACAACAAAGAAATGCGAGGAAAAGCTAAAAAATATTTTTGAGGGGTTAAAAATGAGATCAAATTTTAAGACTGAGTCATTTTTATGTCCATGAACAGATTCAAAGAATTGCAAACCTATCTAAAGCCGTCAAAAATGGCTTTAAGTTCTCGACTTTTGTGCTGATGTTATACCGAAAACCATTTACACTTTTTAGCTGCAATATGTTTCCAAGTTGTGGAACGAACGTGGCAAACTTTGAAAAACGGTGTTTGTTTACGCCGTATTTTTCGACAAGAATCTATCTGATGTTATGTGAAGCTAACATATTTTGTTTCCATAACACCTTATCAGGCTTCTGCGAATGGAAGATATTATTTGTTAATAAAACAGGGTTCGATTTAAGGAGAGGCAATTATGTCGAACAACTTTTCACTGCATATTAATTTTATACATAAAGAATTTACTTCAAATTGCAATGTGGCATAAGCAGGTTTTAATGACTGATAACGACAAGGGCAAATTTCTGATAATGCGTTTCTTACCTTTTAATATATCGTCTTTTATGTGTACACTACTCATTCGTATGAACATGAAACTAACATGTGACTCAGTGTCCATCGAGGATGTATCTTTATTGTAAGCTGCTTTTTTAAAACTTAGAGCCACTATATTTATACTTTAATACACCATTACAATTCTTGGTATATCTCGAAGATTAGGAATTAATCATTTAACATATTTCAAATAACGTTTATATATTGTGTAAACACTCTGCTTGCTAAAATCACGTAAAATAGTTCTCATTTATAATAGTTTTGATTCTCAATAGATTTTTAATTTCCTTAAAAAGTTATGTATTTACTGTGTTGTTTGACGTTTAAAAGTATCATGGAACCATGAAATTTTAACCGGGCATAGTGTTGAAAATGTTGATAAGTACAGGTATTTAGTGCTTGAACAGGGCTTGCAAAATGCCAGAGTCAAAGCAATCATTTTGCCAGTCTGTCAGTTTGCATAGTTGTTGTTACTATCTTTAGACGCGGGCTATTTCAATATTTATAGAAAAGACTACAAATGGTGATAACGCTCTTAACACTTTTAAGCCAGACTTCGCCTATAAAGCAGTCTTAAGTACTTATTTGGACGTCTTGCTATAAGAATGTTTCCATATATCAGGTTCTTGCTTACTTCTAATAATCAATCAAGTTTGCTCTCAGCTATAAACAGCGATTAACGTTACACTAAAATACCGACTAATCAATGCCTGAAAGCGGCGCTAGTCCAAAGAGAAATGCTTCAGAGCCTTTTCTTGAGAAGTTAAATTATTCACTTACAATGGATATATAGATATAGACACTTAGTTTGACAAAATGGTTATACTAAATCAATAATTGAAATGAAAAAGTTTTATGAACATAACTACCGATCTTTATGTTTGCTAAAACACTTACAATTTTATTCAGATGATTTATTCGGTCATCAGTGGAAAATAAGGAAAAGGTTTATTTTAAATTTAAAAAAATGATATGTTGCAAATGTATTTAAATACTTCGAAATCAACGAACATTTTTATGTGTCAGATGACACAATTACATTAACTCCTTTAAACACACAAAGTTTCTTTTAGATAATGGGTAAGGCAATAAGCTGGCTAACGCCTCGTATAGTTGAAATTTAGCATAAACCCGATTCCTATTTACTCTAGCTATTGATCTGTTTAGTCAGTTGATGCGTCTTTTAGGCAAAGATCCTAATTGAAACAAATGGCGAATTGATTTCTAATGCTTTCATGTCTTTTTAAACCTCCCTTTACTAATCATACATGGTGTAAAAAACAACAACATTAGATTCTGTCCATGATTCAAGTACCAAATAAGGTGACCGTACTTAATTGATTAATTAATCAAATAAATTAATTGAATGATTGAGTCAGTAGGGACTCCGATCAATGTTACCTGGCAATTTTCTAAGACAGAAGTCTCTAAGTGCTTTCTCATGTCTTCTGATTTTCTTACATTCATTTCCAATATACGTAAGAGGTTAACTTGTTAGGTGTATAACATTTTAAATAAATTATCAGTACAGTCAGACAGTATGCAGGTACCAAAGAGATTATCAAACACAATTTGATAATGAACGCATAAACAAAACCAGCAGTTTAATTAATGGTACCCTTCTGTTGTCCCAATCTAAGGTAAAAAGAATTTATATTTACATCATGACTTTCCTAGCAAATACGAAAGCAAAGGTATGGCACACTATGGAATTTTTACAGAATTGCCTAAAACAGAACTGACTGAATACTTAGTATTTTTCCTCTTTTAAACGTATTTTAATTTAGAGCTGGAGTAACAAAATTAGTAAATAAATTACTCTTTAGTCAAACAAGCGCCCACACAGTCTACGCGAAAGACTTGCAGTCGGAATTGCAACCTTATTTTAAATGCATTTGATTCTTGATTTCTCTGTTATTTTGACTGATATTCTTGCTATTTTACAGTGTTAATAATTTCTAATTTATTGACTGAGTTTATGACACCCAGTGCTTGTCGAGAGAGAGAGAAGTGTTTTTTTAACCTGCGAAAAAAAACAAGTCACTCTGTGATCTTGCGAATTTGTCGCCATGGGTTAAACACGAATAGTTTCCTTCCTCAAAAATCCTGTTCAGTTGCAGATTTGTGTGTTGGCACATTGTCATGCAATAAAGACATGTATTGTATAATCCTTCCTTGGCGTCGCTTATTGCATTTCTTAGTATTCTTTTTAGAACATACTTTTCGTAGAAAGTTGCAGTGTTGGAGCTGTAGGTCATGTATATTGAAAACATTATGAACATAACCTTCTTACACTCGAGAAACTTCTTGTCTACACCCTTTTGTCGCCCATAATTTATTGCCGTTCAACAAAGTTGACACGCCTTTTGAGTACAGTAAAACAGGTATACATCTGGCAATGATGCGTCGCAATTACAATGCGAACAAGCTTGCGGGTAAAATACAAATCCTGCTAACTATCTAATGCAGTGAGGTGCGCAGCTGAATTAACGTCAGTAACTTTTTGGATTACTTTTCCTGATATTGCAGTTTGTCGGCCCTCAAATTTTGAGTCATCTTACGTGTCTTGCCCGATTTTAAATTTATTCACCCACCTCATTACTGCCAAATATGGAAACTTCATTGGGGATACTATCAAGGTCTCTCTTTTATAAGTTGAAAAAGTCTTACAGTTTAGTTATGGTGTTGTAGTAGATTTAGAATTTCAAAGTTGTTTGCATAGATATGTAGCTGGGATATTTGAATACCGCTTCTCGTATAGTTCAGTGGGTAATTGATATCATATATGATATGAATGACAGCTTTAAGCATGCAGAACTACATTGTAATCAAACAAAGTAGACAGTATCCATCGCCTTATTGATAGTGTTAAATCTTGTGAAACCCTGCATTGCAGTTCAAGCAAAGCGCATTCTATACATTGAAAAACACTAAACAAAGAAGTCTGAATGACCAGGTGTCAAATACACTGATATATCAGTTTTCAAAAATGAATTTAGTTTCAACTTATTCCTTTGCAAACAACATGTATTGAACGTATCGACTTTTTAACATTTATTTAAGAGTTACGCTCGTTTTATCTTCTCAGTATGCGAACGATTTTTCCCAACTGTGGACATTTTGAACAAACAAATGATCGGCATTAGTGTTCAAGCCTCAAGAAATATCAATATTAGCGTAGGAATCAAGACAACATGATATAGTTATTTATTGAATGTATTAATTATTCACATTAATAGAGCGTCAATATTTAGATCAAATATACATTTATTAGTGCTTCTTGTAAACATTATCAGAATAAGAATGAGTGGGAAAATTTAGTGAAGCGTGAAAAGTATGTGACCTAGAATCTTTTGTGATCATGTCAGGAGGAAGCAATCGTTCCTTTATTTTCCATATCATGTGTGAAAGACAAGACAGGTGACAAATTTGATATAATGCAGAGGCTGATATCTGATTAAAAACTTCTAATGTAGCAGGAATCACATCAGTTTTACTTTTTACAGAAGATAAAATTGCTTTTTTTCTACAGAGAAATGAAACACCGAAATACCAAATTTGGTTGAATAAAAACGAACAGTATTAGTGGGACTACAGTTTTTTAAAAGCAGTGGCTCAACACCGGTTAAATACTCAAGATAATACATCAAGATTAATGCTAGTGTGTTTCCTCATAACAAATGCTTTCTTAAAATATGGTTTATCATAAAATACATATTAAAACGCCTTAAAGAATTATTAGGCATTACATGACTTGTCTTAAACTTAATTCATTACACTACGTGGCATCTATAATGTCATAATTATTCGAACTTAGAAGGAACATTGAATGGTATTTTTAGAATACTCCGATATACCTTTTGCAGAAGATGAAAATTTGAAATAATCTTTTCATAATTAATGACGAATTTTGACTACGACTTTTAATATGAATCTATCGTGTCGTTTGGCATAAAACCTAAAGTTTTCCGAAGAAGCTTTTGTGTAAAGTGAAACACACATCATACCCGAAAAATGACAATTTTGTAGTAGGTGTAACAACCGCTTTAAACTTTTGGGACTTTATATAAGAAGTTATAATTGTACATGTATTTCGAAAAATGCGATTGGCCAAAAGAAAATGACATAACTTTAAAATCTATGTAAAACAGTCGGAGTTAAATGATTTGTTTTTGAATTGTTATTGTCATATACAAAGACTCGTTGTTTGTTACTTTATTCAAGTGCCTTATACTTGTCAAAGAATGCCGGCATTGTGTCTTGCAGATGATAAACGATAAAACGAGTAGTCTGGAAATTCCTGTTTTCACTGTAACCGCTCAAAGAAAATACAATTACAATTTTTAGTAGGTACATTTGATTGCTAATCTTTTCATTCATCCACTCCTTTTGAGTCTGTCAAACCACACCAGACAATTGTTTCCTAAGAGAAATGTGATAGTTTCTTCAATCACTTTTAATTAACATAAAGAGATTTTAAACGCGAAAATAACCGTTGATTAAAAAGCTGCCACGAAAAGACGGAAACGAAAGAAAGTAAGTGATAGCTAATTTCTGTTTTCTCTTCATGTGACAATTTTGTGCTTATTTGAACAAACTGATGTAGAATGTAATGAAAGTTAATTTGAAAATAAATGCCCAGAGAATAACTACAGAACAGAACAGAATAGATATTTTATTTGACTAGTACAAGTATACATCGTCGTACAAATTATAAGCAAACTTAAAATTAAGAAATAGATACAGAAATCCCAATGATCAGGTTTGAACCTGTTTTACATACACAAACAATATACAATATTGACACAATATATAGAGGATGAATTATCATTATTACAATTATGATGTATGTACCATATCTAGGGAAGTTCTGTGTAATAACGCAGCTTTTATATATACATATATACATTCATTTAACAATACATTTCTATTTGCCGATTTCATCATATTAGCAAATTTAAACTTACTAGGTCTGGTATAATAATATCGTTTCTTATATCAGTATAAAACGGACAAGTTAAAATGAAATGGTATTCATCCTCCACGTCACATAAGTTACAATAAGCACAATACCTCTCACTTCTAACAGTTCTATTCATATAATATCTACCGGTTTGTATATGCAAAGAATGGGAAGATATTCTTATTCTTGAAAGATAATACCTTATGGTAACGTATCGTGATAGCTTTCATATATAAAAGAACCTTTAACATAATTAAACAGATATAAAACAGAACTTTTCTCTTTGTCATTATGCCAGCTAAAATAAAGTCAATTACTTTTTGTTTAAATAACGGTATAAAAACTTTACTGTTTACTGGATCTGGATAATCCCAAACATCGTTGAAATCATGATTACATAACAACAGTAAGATTCGAAAACCAATTTTTCTTAGCATTATTACAGTCATATACAGAAATATGATTAATTTCTTTACGAATGATATTATCAGTCTTAAGCAATTTAAACCAAAACCTTAATTTTTTCATATCTTGGAATATACAAAGGATAACATGCAAGTTTAAAATATACAACAGCATTACATGAGTTATTTTTTACATTCAATATTTTCTTACAAAATTTAAGATGGATTCTTTCAATTTCTTTCTATGTAGAAAAGCCCCATATTTCAGAAGCATAACTAACTATAGATCCAACAAACGAGTCAAAAAGCTGACACGACACCTTAGGTTTCAGCTGATATCTATTACAATTAATCAGAAGTACGTTAAGAGCTTTGTTAGCTTTACCAATCAGTCGTTCTTGATTTAGATTAAAACTTCCAGTATAATTAAACACTGTCCCTTAATATTACAAGTCTAACGTTCCAGTTTAGGTCTATGAAAAACAAGTTGCATAGCTCAGTTAACACCGAAAAGAAAAACTGGAAAAAAACACTGATACAAATTTAATCCATATGGCTTTAACGATTAAGCTAAAATACATGAAATGCATAATTAGAAGAAATATGTTTTCATGTTTTAATGTTTAAAGAAATACACCTAGCCCTACTGAAAGTCTTGAATTATACATTCATTTCAATTCAAAACCATACTCTGTAGTGTGAACAAATACGAAATGGATATATTTCAACTATAAATGTCGTCAAATCTTTTATATTTTTATGCAAGTGAAAAAAATCTTAGCAGTTACAGGTTCAGATGATTCCATATATTCTTGGATTGTCTAATAATGACACATATGTTGTTTTCCCAATAATGATTATTAATCTGAAGCAAGAAACTATAATTCTATGGAAACAGTTTTTATGATACAAAGGCGATGATAGAGCAGTTTATATTATCTTTCACAGCTTAATGATATTATACCCTCGAGGGATTTGGAAATATTACAAATAATATAACAATGCAATTTCATAAAAGAGAGGCGAAATGTTGATGTATATAGTCACAATTTGTAGAGTCAAACGAGGCTGCAGCCGAGAACAACAAATGAAAAGCACTTACTTTCGTTCAAGCGAAATATTATTCTTTTCTTTAAATGGAAAAATAGCTATTTGGTGATGTAAATTAGGGAATTTAATTACTCTTCTACGAACGGTTACGTGATTAATTAAAGCAAAGACGTACTACCACCAACGTGAACGTGAACGCGTCCATCACGTTAAGACGCAGTCACCGTTACTTAAAAAAGCTATTTAGCTGAAATAAGGCTCGACAATAAGCTAAAAAGATTAAAATCTAAAATGTTATAAATTATTACGCTTCTGGTTTTCTGCTATTCAAATACATGTTATAATTTGAGTTTCTGGTAAGTAAAGAGAAAGACATAACAACCAGTTAATACGCCGGACATACTTTTTCATATTTTCTTCGTTCGATCAAGCGGCTATTAAGAAAGATCCAACCACTGATTCGAAATGTGCAGGGAAAACGACGATTCGGTCCTAGAATTGATTCTTCTTGGTTTGATTTAATCCAAAGGAACTCTAATATCTTTTAAATAGCTGTTTCCCTGAGAGAAATCAATTCAGTAATGAGCAATGTAATTACTACTCTTAAAGTAAAATCGTAATAAATATGTCCGATATCTTCTCGCCTCTAACCCACCCTTCCCGGTTTATCTCGTGAGGTAAATTTATTTTCAAGGGTTTTGAGCTTTATTTGCATTTTAAGTTGAAGAATGCTTGATGTGCGTATTAATTTCTTGTTGCAGAATGGTCGGCGATTTAAACGGAATTTGAAAACTGCAAATGCCTAATTGAACGGTATTGAAGAACATTTGTATAAATTATATGAAATTCATAATTCATCTTTGTGTGAATACTGTCATTTTTTGCCGCTTACGAAATCAATTTTCTGTATATCAGAATTAAACAGACTTTCCTTTTGGTGATTAATCTCAACGTATAGATTAATCTCAATACTTCAGTAACTGTTTGTTATATTTACTCTGAGGCAGTAATCGTATACAGTAAACATAGTAAATGAAGTTTTATGTTTCTTTATAAATAGTTTTCTCTGGTGGAGTTGTTTGATTTCAGTCAAGCAGCAATTTTCTCATAATACTACACGAATGAGTATTGTCTTAATGTGCGATCATATAAGACTATGAATATTACAGGTTATTTATTCCAGTTGTAAGTAATAATTAAGTCAACATATTAGAAAAGGCATATTTATATTGATCCGTTTTGCTAATAGATAGAACACAGGCGAGTTTACAGTACAGGTTGTAGTTTCTTTCACAAGGATCACACACAGGCTGAAGATACTTTAGTACACCAAATCACAGTAAAAAGGTGTCACCTTAAACAACTTAGATAGGAAGAAACTATTTATAAGGAAGATTTACATATACCAAAAGTCTAGCAAAAAGTGACAAACAAGATATTGAACTGTTATTTTAAATCAATGCCAGAAAACAACTCGATGAATCTAAACACTCAGACAATCGTCTAGAGATTGGATCTTAAGTCCTTGTTTTTCGATATATCTACATTTTGTTAAGTATGATTAATTATTTTCTAACTTCAGACAACTGTTGTTCACCAACATTATTAATTATACAATACAACACGATAGGTACTAAAGATAAATTATAAACAACAGTGGCATAGCAACTTATAGAATGTCAGTCTAATAATCGTGCGTGTGCCTGTAACTAGTATGTTATCACTCACAAAAACTTACCATAGCATGACACTACAAACGTTATGCCTGTAACTAGTATGTTATCACTCACAAAAACTTACCATAGCATGACACTGCAAACATTTTGTTATCTCTGTTGTAATATCACGATTCAAAACATCTGAAAGTTTGATTTACTACTTTTTCGTTATTCATCAGTCAAAATATAATTGAAATACGTATGTATTTTTTTACAAGTTGTACAGGCAAAGGTGGGTTGATAAATAGTTAGTCTGAATATAAGTATTTAAATTCCAGCATAGATGCATCTGGGGAAAAACACAGATAAGTACAACTAAAGAATGAAGAATTCCATGCATTATTTGCTTGTTTGTGTTAAAGAAGTAACCAATTATTTATGGGTGTATGGCACTGAACTATCGCTGCGAATAAAGGAATTACATTTTTACACATTTTGCTAATAAATGTAAATATGTGTTCAGACTTTTGTGCTCCGTTTTGAGTTTCTCTATGCACCATTGGTATTTGAAGTTGGTTCCTACTAAACTGGTTAGCCATTTTCTGAGTTAACCACTGATGAAAAACTTGCCATTTTAAGAGACTGAAAACAAATCTTTTTGTAGATAACTTTGATTCTTGACACTTTTCTGCATCCTAATAATTTATTGCATATATTTCTGACACTTGTCTGCATCGTAAATATTGAATATTTAGATTCTCAAACAGATATTTTTTCAGTTTTAGAGTAGTAGTTCGTCATAAGCATTGATGCAAATTCATTGAATTTGTAGACAGGTACATGAAAGAAGCAAGGGTCATTTGAAATGTACCTTTTCAATGTAAAACTTAGTACAATAAAAATTGTGCTACAGAGTAGATACCGGTTTTTTAACATCGAGAACATCTTAAAAGTCAATTTATTTAAATGTGAATAGTTGAAGTTTATAAGAGCATTTTCAGAAGAGAATTGAGGGTACTAGGTGCAAGCCGTATACGTATAACAGGCAGTGACCATCGCCTAACCATTTTATTCTGAGTAGGCACTAACTACCGTCTAACCATGTTACTTGGAGTAGGCAGCAACCATTGCCTAACTATGTTACACTGAGTTGGCAGTAACAATCGCCTAATCATGTTACTCTGAGTAGACAGTAACCATCGCCTAACCATGTTACTCAGAGTAGACAGTAACCATCACATAACCTTGTTAATCTGAGTGGGCAGTAACCATCGCCTAACCATGTTAGTCTGAGTAGACAGTAACCATAGCCTAACCATATAACTCAGAGTAGACAGTAACCATCACCTAACCTTTTTATTCTGAGTAGGCAGTAACCATCGCCTAACCATGTTACTCAGAGTAGACAGTAACCATCACCTAACCGTGTTATTCTGAGTAGGCAGAACCATCGCCTAACCATGTTACTCAGACAGTAACCATCACCTAACTTTGTTATTCTGAGTAGGCAGAACCATCGCCTAACCATGTTACTCAGACAGTAACCATCACCTAACCGTGTTATTCTGAGTAGGCAGAACCATCGCCTAACCATGTTACTCAGACAGTAACCATCACCTAACTTTGTTATTCTGAGTAGGCAGTAACCATCACCTAACCGTGTTATTCTGAGTAGGCAGTAACCATCACCTAACCATGTTATTCTGAGTAGGCAGTAACCATCACCTAACCGTGTTATTCTGAGTAGGCAGTAACCATCACCTAACCGTGTTATTCTGAGTAGGCAGTAACCATCACCTAACCGTGTAATTATGAGTAGGCAGTAACCATCGCTTAACCATGTTACTCAGAGTAGACAGTAACCATCACCTAACCGTGTTATTCTTAGTAGGCAGTAACCATCACCTAACCATATTACTCTGAGTAGGCAGTTCAGTATTTTTGTCATGATTACCGTTTATCTGTTTCTAAAATAAACCTAGTTAAACAATTTTCTTTGTCAAGATGTTTTGACAGAATCGACCACCTACGCCTAATTAAGTCTGCCTTCTCATTGTGTTGACGATACTGCTTGATGCGAATGTCTTCTGTACATAGAAGTAACCAGCATTAGCATTCAAACCTCGATTATTATATTATATATTATAGTGTTGGAAACCAGACAACAAGATATGTGTTGAAAGCAGAAATTGTTTACAACAATTGGCTGTCAGTTGTCTGATCAAATTCGCGAGTGTTTGTTATAAAAATATTCAAGTCAAGAATGGGCGAAGTTTCAATGAGACGCGAAAAAACCGTAACTGCAGTTCTTCTAAAATATTAAAGACCATATAAACGTTTTTACTGGACGTTTATTTTAAATAACTTATATATAAGAAACACAAAAGTAGATAAAAATGTTTCTATTTATTTTAAATAAGTTATATATAAGAAACACAAAAGTAGATAAAAATGCTTCTATTCAGAGTACTTATGGTAGAATACAGGCATCAATGCAATTTTACGAATTTTCTAATATATGTCTTCCAAAATACTAGCGATACTACTTCTACCATTTCACAATACTGAAAACGAAGAACCGAAAGTTTGAAAGTAATTATATTCTTTTTACATACGTAAATGCAATACGACTAGAAGAATTTTTTTCCAAATTTTCCGAAAAGAGGGGCTTAACACCGGTGACAGATAACGAATTTTATTTCTCTATAAAATTACTCCCGAGAGTAAGGTGTAGCACGTAGAAATTCCCAGAAAAAAGTCTGAACTGATAATCACGTATTTAAATCTAAATTAGCCGAGAGTTTCAATTTAAATCGATACACCTCGAGGTATTAAGCTTTTACGGGAAATCAATGATTCAGATTTTTCGTTAGCGGTAGATACATTGTACGATTAAATTAACACAGTAAGTTTTTGAAGATTCAGCTATCAATAAGGAAAATCGTGAAATAAGTTTCATAGTCAATGAAAGTTATTTAAGAAATAATAAGTATCCAGGCGTGGTTTATCATAGAATAACCCATGTTTTGAGTTCTTATGCGTAGGAATATATCACGAAGGCCTTAGTGATATATTCCTACGCATAAGAACGATTCTTACACGACCAAACAATAAACCGCGTTAACTACTTCTTACGATCGTAAAAACACTTGCGCGGTACGCCCCTGGGTTTGGCCGTTAAAATTTCCTCCCTTGATATATGTAAGAGTTGGCTTCCACATAATAAGTTGATCTATCCAATAAATGAACAAATAAACAACACACTCAGTTGATCAATTCTTTTTTTTATTTCGAACTAAAATTGCAATTTACTAATAAATTAAATGTTCAAACAAATAAAAGATGCCATTTTGCAGACGAACTTTGTTGTGTACGCCGGTAATACTACGATTCCTACGGTAGTATTTACAAACATCACGTGACTTTCATTCATAAAAATTTTATACGTGGGGTGACGGCGGTTCGACCAAAATGACAAGCGCACGCGTGTGGTATACTGCAGGATAACCCGAGTTTATTTTCTTCTTTGTATATATAGGCTATTTTTAGATCGTGTTAGAATAATTATTACTTCTGAACGCAAATCTATTGAATCTTTTCATATAAAGAACAAAAAGTATCCAGACGTATACGTATCGTGTTTTAAACACATCCCGAAAATTAGAAGTTTATTGTTATAGTTAACTTTTATAAACTAATTAATTTGACTTTTTAGAAATTGCTAAATTGTGTATTGTGAAATGCGCTTATATGTCTTATGGTAGAGATGGAGTAGGTTATTTTGTTGTTGTTGCTGTATCTGAATAGTTGTTCTTTGTTATCTTTGTAAAAAAAACAGTATACTTGAACAAAGAAATAAGCCTCGTGTAGATAAATAATAATTAAATTCTTAGTCTGAAAATTCAAGTTTTCACTGTAACCGCTGAAAGACAATACAGTTACAGTTTTTAATAGGTACAAGTGATTGATAATCTAATTGTTCAACTGCTCTTTTTTCCAGTCTCCAGACAGACGTTTTCTAAGGCAAATGCGTAATTTTATCAAATCACTTTCAATTATTATAACTAAGGATTATCAACGCATAAAATAGTCATGGATTGAAACAATACCTACAAGAAACAAAAGACACCGCAAATTTACACAAGACGGTCATGATCGTCCATCACTGACCCAAACAGCAAGACAATTCATCTGAAACATTTAGACATCAAAACTTATGTTTACTCAATGGCAAGTTCATTATCAGGACCCTTACATCTGTCAAATGAACTGATTTCATAATGTGAGAAAATCATTTGGATTAGTAACTAAAGATCCCTTAGACGAGTTGAATTTTATCTTTCTTTTCAGTACCTTAAAGAAGCTGTACTCCAGATTTGACATAAAAATTTTTTTTTCATAAATTATATATTTAGATGCCGCGAGATTATAACAACATAATATCTTACTTCAAAACTGATTATAAAAGTCAAAATAGAATAAAAAAATATTTTCGCTCCAGCTTGATTTGAACTCTGGACCCTCATGTTAACAAAATATTTCCAACGCTTCTACTGTCACCACCATCGCCGCATTTGGTAATACAGATATTTACTTTAAACCTTATACGATATAGTTATACCGTCGCGTTACGGTATAGCACTTTGAAAGGGAAAAAAATCAATTTATAATGTAATTATTTGACTTATTTTTTGTCAGTAAGTTATTTTTTAAGCATTAGTCATAAATATAACAAGAAATTTATAATACAAGAAAACTTTCTTTTTTTGTCATCTGGAGCACAGCCCCTTTAAACAAGAAAGTTAGTCATAAGGTCAAGGTCAGCCAAAGTCAAAACTCGCGGATTTATCGCCAAAATAAGGAAGTATGTCATTGTGTGAATATCATGGTCGCCAGAAGTGAAAATATGCAAACAAAATTTAATATGACGTTTTTAAATTTCAATCGAGTAGATTAGAAAACAAGAAAAAAAACTAAGACTGAAATTTAGTTGATATTTGCATGCAAAATTATATATGCAGTTCAGATTCAATGATAGCTACAATTTCCTATGTAGGTTTATGCAGAAAAAGTGACCCCTTGGGTAATACAAATTTTGACCCTGAGGATTATGATTTGAATCATGTTGGTAGAGGTCTACTAGACAATGATACACACCAAATCTCAGAGCTCTGCGCAACTCTTTTAAACAAGAGGGCCATGATGGCCCCGTATCGCTCACCTGAGTATGACTGCTTTAAACAAAGTTGCTAGGGACCTGGTTATTTGACCCCAGATGGCCCATATTCAAACTTGACCTAGAAATTATTGAAACAATCTCTTTGACAAATTTCAAGGTTATTTGTACTGAAAATGTTATCTCTAGAGTGTTAACAAGATTTTTCCATATTTGGGCTCTATGACCTAGTTTTTGACCCCAGATTACCCATATCCAAACTTGAGCTACAAATCATCAAAACAACCTTCCTGACAAATTTCCAGGACATTTGGACTGAAAATGTAGCCTCTAGAGTGTGTACAAAGTTTTTCAATATTTGGGCTCTGTGACCTAAATGTTTTGACTTCAGATGACCCATATTCAAATTTGACCTAGAAACCATAGAATTATGCTTTCTGACAAATTTCCAGGTTATTTGGAATTAAAATGTTACCTCTAGAGTGTTAACAAGTTTTTTTTCATATTTGGGCTCTGTGACCTATTTTTTGACCCAAGATGACCCATACTCCAACTTGAGCTAGAAATCATCAAGAAAACCTGTCTGACAAATTTCCAGGATATTTGGACTGAAAATGTAACCTCTGAAGTGTTAAAAAGTTTTTTACATATTTGAACCATGTGACCTAGTTTTTGATCCCAGATGACCCATATCCAAATCTGAGCTAGAAATCTTTGAAACAATCTTTCTGACAAATTTCAAGGACATTTGGACTAAAAATGTAACCTCTAGAGGATTAACAAGGTTTTTCTACTTTCGGGCTCTGTGACCTAGTTTTTGACCCCAGAAAACCTATATTCAAAACTAAGCTAGAAATCATCAATAGAACCTTTCTGACAAATTTCCAGGTTATTTGGACTGAAAATGCTACCTTTAGAATGTTAACAAGGTTTTTCCATATTTGGACTCTGTGACCTAGTTTGTGACTCCAGATGACCCATATTCGAACTTGATCTAGAAATCCTCAAGGCAACTTTTCTGACAAATTTCCAGATTATTTGGGCTGAAAATGTAACCTCTAGAGTGTTAACAAGGTTTTTCCATATTTGGGCTCTGTGACCTAGTTTTTGACCCAAGATGACCCATACTCCAACTTGAGCTAGAAATCATCAAGAAAACCTGTCTGACAAATTTCCAGGATATTTGGACTGAAAATGTAACCTCTGGAGTGTTAAAAAGTTTTTTACATATTTGAACCATGTGACCTAGTTTTTGATCCCAGATGACCCATATCCAAATCTGAGCTAGAAATCTTTGAAACAATCTTTCTGACAAATTTCAAGGACATTTGGACTAAAAATGTAACCTCTAGAGGATTAACAAGGTTTTTCTACTTTCGGGCTCTGTGACCTAGTTTTTGACCCCAGAAAACCTATATTCAAAACTAAGATAGAAATCATCGATAGAACCTTTCTGACAAATTTCCAGGTTATTTGGACTGAAAATGCTACCTTTAGAATGTTAACAAGGTTTTTCCATATTTGGACTCTGTGACCTAGTTTGTGACTCCAGATGACCCATATTCGAACTTGATCTAGAAATCCTCAAGGCAACTTTTCTGACAAATTTCCAGATTATTTGGGCTGAAAATGTAACCTCTAGAGTGTTAACAAGGTTTTTCCATATTTGGGCTCCGTGACCTAGTTTTTGACCCCAGATGACCCATATTTAAACTTGACCTAGAAATTGTCAAAGCAACCTTTCTGACAAATTTCCAGATTATTTGGGCTGAAAATGTAACCTCTAGAGTGTTAACAAGGTTTTTCCATATTTGGGCTCTGTGACCTAGTTTTTGACCCCAGATGACCCATATTTGAACTTGACCTAGAAATTGTCAAAACAACCTTTTTGACAAAATTCCAAATTATTTGGGCTGAAAATGTAACCTCTAGAGTGTTAACAAGATTTTTCTATTTTTGGGCTCCGTGACCTAGTTTTTGAACCCAGATTACCCATATTTGAACTTGAGCTAGAAATCATCAATAGAACCTTTCTGACAAATTTCCAGGATATTTGGACTGAAAAAGTAGCCTCTAGAGTGTTAACAAGGTTTTTCTATATTTGGGCTCTGTGACCTAGTTTTCCAACCCTGATAACCCATGTTCGAACTCGTCCGAGATATCAATGAGACAAACATCCCGTGCAAGTTTCATGACAATTGAGGCAAAAATGTGACCACTAGAGTGTTAACGAACTAATTGTGGACGGACGGACGGACGGACTGACGGACGGACGGACGGACGACGGACAAAAGATGATCAGAAAAGCTCACTCTGTCACTACGTGACAGGTGAGCTAAAAACTGGTAGAACTTCATGCACCTTCCGTGTTTTGTTGTGTAAGTGTACTGTGGTGAACGACAAACACCGGACGTCGGATGAAATGTGACCAAGAGCTTTTGACTCTAAGCTAAGACATGTTGTTTTTTTCATAAGCCAGTATTTTCAAATTGTAATAAATCAATAACAATCAATCAAATTAAGTTGAATTATAATGTAAACAAACATAACTTGTTAATTAAAACATGTATTTATAACATTAAAAACACACATACTTACATAAACCTTTAATCCATATGCTGTTACAATTTAGTTGACATATAAGCCAGTGCTGTATGGAGTGTGTTATAATTCCATATCATTTAGCTCCAAGTTTCCAAGTTTTATTTGAAAAAAAATCTCAGTTTGTATACAATATGAGACAGTATACTATAAAAGGCAAAAGAAGAAGAAAAAACAAACAATCAAAATACTCATTTATAAAAATGAATTAAAAATGATAATAAAGATCAGATATCATCTTGTTTTTTGTAGGGTATATACCTTTAACTGATTAAATGAATGTGTACTAAACCGTGTGTATATTCTGTGTAAAGCGTGTCAATCGCGAATTTAAGCCAAGACGCTGCTCTGCAAGTGGAAGGAATAAAAACATTAACAAGCGGATAAAGAACATCGCATTCAAAACATTTGTCGCGTGTAAAATAAATCTTAGCACTTATATCGATTTTTGAAATCTATACTTCTAAAAAACAAATTTGCCAATTTGTGGAAAAAAATGCAGAGCTTTGCGCAGTTCTGTTGTATATCAATGGTCAATGAAACACCTGTATAAAGGTATGTTAAGTTGACATTTCTTTTAGGACAAAGCCTCTTAATATTTGGAAAAAAATCAACAAAATGATCGGAGTGTTTTAATCTGAAAAATGAATACTAAAAAAAGACAGAGAGGAAGACATTAATGGATAATAGAAACAATGTAAGGTTGATGGTTCCTCTGCATATAACAGTGTAAAGGTATCAATCAAAATTAATCGATTAGAATGACAAGAAGCTGTACTAGATATCAGGCGTTATCTTTTAAATGGCGATACATCGCGATATCAAACTGTAATTACAGGAACGCTACTCCTTCGAAGCCGAAACTAATTAGAAAAAACACTGAGACATAAGTCTTTAAGTTGGATCTAAAGTCTTCTACAGTTAATGTTAGGCAAGATAAATGAAGCATGATGTTATTAATTATTTAACGCCCAAGGTACTAAAAATAATCATTAACAGCAATAGCGTAAGACCAATATAATAAAATGTAAATCTAATAAATGTTTTTCGTGATGTTATATTTACGTATTAAGATGGCATACAGCAAACTTAAGACAGAGATTACTAATGCTATGTATTGTTTTAAAAACTTATTCTGTAATACTATTTTCACCAGGTAAAATGTCAGTGAAGATATATATGTATTATAAACTTTGAGATATATTTGGACTAGTGTGAACATTTTTTTTTTGTATTTCAGCAGACGACTAACTAAAATGTTCGTTTTATACTTGTTATAAACTATCAGTGACTTGAAGTTGTTGTTGTTTTCAGTTTAACTCTTAAACTCATCCATTCTTCTCATTTTGCACGAAGCAAGATTTTTTTAATGAATTAACTGTCACGGAAATTAACAAAACTTATTGCAAATTTCTGGAAATGAAGTCTTAGTAATGATTCAGTTATGTAACAAAAATGCGTGTCCCTGGACAGACAATTTGATTCTTTGTTAGAAATGTGTTTTAAAATACCGAACTACTTTTTTATCAAGGCAAACTCAGTATTTTTGGAATCATTGAAATTATATTGCCTCGAACCTGATTAAGATGTCAGTTAGTCTCATCATTCCTGTAATAAAAGGTGCTTCACAGGGTGAAAATCTGATAGATTAGGTGGTATTTAGTGTGTTCAACGCTCTAAAAATATCAATGCGAGCATACGCAAAGGACGAAAGGCAATATGGTTAATATGTATATCGAATATAGTATCGTTTAGTTGATTTAATAGTCAGTTTTCTAATCACATGACCTTTTACACGTGTTCCTTGATATATATATTCAGGTCAAAGACGACTGTTGTGTTTCAAATACAAGCATAGAAGTAGTAAGACAGTATAACGCACAGACAAGAGCAAAACAAGGTATGCAACATTCCGTTTTGTAAACAAAAGAAAACGAATCACACCGGTTTTATATAATTTTAAGGTACAGTTTCCCTATTACAGAAACACACCATGATTAGAACGTAGCTTTGATACTTGTGACCTCAATTTAAAGTTCGTAACAGAAAGATCGATGCATCTTGACAAAGACCACCCAGAGCGGGATTCAAACTCAGGTCCTCCTGCATCGAAAACCAATGCGCTAGACCACTGAGACAAAGAATCAGTTCTCTGACGTTGTTGTCAAAGGTTGTATTTATACAATTGTAGACACTGAACCACGTCTGACAGACAAGTGGTAGAGGTTCTAGCATATAGAACACTTATTTTCAGTGTAACATATTTTTCATAAGACCATGGATGAGAATCCTAAAATAATACACAATTACTTATTCCTGATCAGTTATACAGGGTTGACTCTTTCTGACATTAATGAACATGCTCTAAAATTATCATGATTTGCATTTGATTGTCTCATTCTTAAAAAAAAAATTAAAAAAAGTTATGTAAAGTAAAAGACACGTTTAGTGTTTTTTACATATGGAATATACGCACAAAGAAATCCCCAGCCCACCCAAAAGTTGCACAAAAAGTTTAGGGTATGCCTTTTTTAAATTTATTTGTTGATCTCCTCTGATATTTTAGTATATTTTATCATAAATGAGCACATAAAGTTGTAGACGAAGCTTCTCTTCTTTGGGAGATAGTTTGTTTAAGATGTTTATATAAACGAAATTTTCAATATTTCATATATTTATTTATTCTCAGATATTAAAGACGTTGGGGGAACGATTGGATTAATAATGAATTTAAGTTAAGTGTTATAACATTCAGACCATTGATATCTTTGAAATGAATGCATCGAAGAGTCTTCTTAAATAAATGTGTATTATTGTGCATGTGCTCAACCTGTTCAATTAAGGTTAAATCTAAAATTTAAATGTTTGGTTTCTCAGTGATGTTTTGTATAGAAAATGATCAAAGATTGCGATGTTCTCTAAGAAATGGAAGTTGTCCTAGAGATTATCTGATACTGATGAAGTGACAGGCATATAATTGTAGTGTTTTAACCTGGCTTATCTTAAATGAAAATCTGATTTAGGCAATGTTAAGAAATGGGGGTTTTCAAGTGTTACATTATTTTAAAAGTAGCTGAATTTTTATTCTCATCATTATTGTTATTTTAGTTCAAATTGAGAAAATGAATTTCCAGTAGGGAGACAAACATCAACCTTTAAATGCAACATTTTTAACACTTTAATGCGTAACATATTGATAATGCCTTATATCTTGATTTAAGTAAACATATATCTTGTTAAATTTTGAATGAATTGAAATATTATCGAGATCCTAACAGATTTTATAGCTGTTCTTGTTCTTTTTAAACATATGCGTAGTTCCGGTACACAGAATTCACAGAGTGAGCCCAAATGTCCATATCAAAAGTAAACAGTAACATGGCATATAAGTGATTTTTGTATTTTGACAACTGAAACATAAAATCATTCATTTGGCTTTATATCTAATGATCATCAACGTCTGCAACGTAATTTACTGGCATCATATCAAATAACCGACTAATCAGTTATCCGGACACTTTTCGAATAAATTCTAAATAATTGATTTATCTGGATTTGAAATCTTTGCAACTGTAGGCGTTTTATTACGGAAGGATTACTGCAAACGTTTTACTCTATTTTTCATTTGAGAAATTGTGAAGTTTAGTTTGTAAATTAGGCAGTATTTGATAAGGAATGAACCGAAAATTGTTCCGTGACACTTTTCATTTTCAAACCTTATACAGTAATTAAATTAAAGTGAGAAAATGCAGTTGTCTGTCCGGTAACATAAAAGAAGCCACTACATAAGCTACTTAAGTTAAGTAATATCCAAATTATTCGTATTTGAAACGGCTGTCATCCATAAATGTAGTATTAGAGTTATTAGAACATGTTGGGCAACAAGTTATTTGTCTGAGGTCATAATTTTAATTGTATCTTTGAAACTGAATTTGGAAGATGACTTCATGTCTGCTAGTAATTTCTATTGACGTTAAGAGAACATTCCAGAAGGAAGCAAGTTTTAAGAAGTTAAACAATGCGATACGTATCGCATGAAGGCATGGAAATACCTTTTTTAAGTGGATGGTTACACGTAATGAAAGATGGAAACAAGTCGTGAACATACAAAACATACTATATATGGATTGTTTTGTTTAAATAAACATATTTAGGGATGTGCGGAATAAACGAAAGTTTCAAAATAGTTGAATAACCACAAGACTGAGGAATGTTATACTGTCTGCAATCTTATCAAGACTGAGGAATGTTAGACTGTCTGCAATCTTATCAAGACTGAGGAATGTTAGACTGTCTGCAATCTTATCAAGACTGAGAAATGTTAGACTGTCTGCAATCTTATCAAATGCTCTGATTCTTACCCATTTAATCTTATTTATAGAATATTGATACAAAACTTATGACTGAGATTTATACACAGGCGTAAATTACTAATACAGCTGAAATAAATATTCTTAAATGCAGCAAATTCAAGTCTGTTGTAATGTATATCTCAACATCAATGATGCAACCATTTTACACTCTCTTGGCACTCAAACATAATAGTGTGATAGTGTAATTTAGCAAAAATAGAATAGACACTCACTTGATCAAGACACAAAAGGCAATCTGACTGAAGTTCACTATCTCCCTACGGTTAGATCTGAAGTAGACGCATTCATTTAGATCTTTTCAATAACCTGGAATTTCCACTTTTGTTATTTATATCCCAGCCAATGACACTGCAGCTTATGACGCGTCTCGATAGCTTACCTGTGCACATGGCGTGTTCAAACAGCGTGTAAATTTCTCTAGCATAACAATATTTATTAGCGAAGATGGAAAGTGCTTAGATATTTTAAAAAATGATATTCATCACAAACAAAAATCTCATTACTTTGAAACATTCTGACAAATAAATTTAACTGAGTTCGGTGACAGTTTATACAATTAACATGTCAGATAATTGGTTGTGATCCCAGGTATATAAAAAGATTTTCTCAAGTTGAACATTTACTTCCATGAGGGTGGAAGCTTTGCTATGATTGGCTGATGGATAGGTCACGAGAAGGTGACATTCTATTGGTCGTCCTCAGATCCTAATAGCATAGCGATGTTTAAGATATGATTTTAATCCAATTGACACAAATGTTGAGGTATGAAATAGCCTTTTCCGAGTTTTGAACTATGACCGTAACTGTTCTTGTACTTGACCATTTAAACTCGAGTTTGGTGATTCATGTGGAGCAGCATCGATAAGTTAACGATAGTTTATTAGCTTTCGCTGGTGGCCATTCTATGCAGACAGACCACAGTAACTTATTTATTATTATCCACAATACAACCAGACAATTCAGCCATCTGGAATAATGTCATTTTATCATCTCAAATCTAATTAACATGACAAACAGATTAACAACATACAAACATCCGTTGTGGGAAATAAAGCCAGCAAACATAACACTTTAGTGTTTCATTTCGACAGGACATCAGTTTCCTACAAACGCATTAGTATAATGGACTTAAGAAAATATGAGGGCTTTGGTAACATTTTTCTCATTCCATACATTAGCCAGGTAGCCAGTAGCGAAGGTATCAAAATGTCTTATAAAATATATGAATTGGAGGGAACAAGACCTGTTTGAGATAAAGTGAATAAGTAATTCTTAACCAATCATAAGCACCTTGATGAAGTTAAATTTAAAAGATGTATAATGCAACGGAGAGCCACCGATTCCATTCATTTGTGAAGGTTTGAGGGTTTTTTTCTGCAGGCCAATCTCCCCGCCCCCCCCCCCCCCCCCCCCACAGTCTTGAATCATTCCTCCTTTAGCTTACTTTTTTGTCGTTGAAAGTGAACACTAGCTGCTTACCTTGTGACTGCTTCCAAAACTACAATATGAGCTGCTTTGATATTATGCTTTAGCAATCAGAATAAGATATGTTATAAATAAAAACTCTTTTAAATCGCCGTTGATAAATTGATAAATTATATAGTATATTTTGAAATATTTCCTTCACCACACACTGTGTGGTAAATTAATTCAATGCTTGTTACCACACATAAGTAGTTAACTATTTTGTTTGCAGTCTATGGAATGTTATATAGGTAAAAATTACACAATAATGCCTGCTTACTGTTACAATTTGCTCATTTACACTGCTGTTGTTTTAACTGTGCTTATAGTCATTATTCATGCTGGCACCTTCACCACGCCTGTTGACAATGATACCATGATGGCTGGAAGCTACAACTGATATATTTCAACATTCCGAGACTGTGTATCAGCGCTGATATTTCAACACTGCTCTTTTACAATGCTCCTAGAACAAAATACACGATGTGACCACACAATATGAAAGATGTAATTAGCCACCAAGCAAGTTGAAAGAAAGCATAATGTCAATTTCAAAATTGCACGTCACATTTTGATACCAGGGAGCGCACGTTCGTAGTTTTCACGAAAGATAACGGACATCTCTGGCCAATGACTATAGTTAGATCTCTACTCATATTCGGATATTCTCGATATCTTTCCTTCAAATTACGAAAACAAACGCGACCACTTGAACATAGCACCCCCTGTTGTCAAAATGTGACATAATTTTGAATTGACATTATGCTTGCTTCAGTGTTGCCTAGTTCCTGATAACATTTTCTATATTGGTTGATCACGTCGTGTAGTTTGTTCTTGGATGCAATACAAATGAACCAAGATAGATACGGCATGATGAAAAATATACCATTACGCTACATTGAACTGTCTTTCAGTCAAATGAAAATATGATACAGGCAGCAAGGCCTAAACAAGTTGTAACTTCCAGCAAGCATGGTATCATTGTCAACAAGCGCGATGAAAATGCCACCACGCACCCGAAAGCACTATAGCAGTGTCAGTCAATAAAGAGTAAGTAGGCATTGTATAGTTTTTACCTAGATAACACTCCATAGCTATCATTAGGCTAGATTGCAGACTGCCTTACTTCTGAATATGTGGTTCAATTACAATGAGATCTTTATTTAATGTGTCATATCTTCCAAAGCTCATGATGAAATGTCTTATTATGTCTTGAGTTTTTTCATAAGATGGTTTGTTCTTTGCAATAGATATTTATTCTGAGTGTTTAAAGATTTAGTTAGTGGTCTTTTTATGTAATATAAGGTGTGCAATAAGAGTCATTTGCTCTTTAATTTGCATTACTCCTTTTGCAGAACCAAAAGCCGTATTCGGCTCCATCCCGAATTAGTTATTGGAGTACTCTTGTTAATATGAAATGCCTAACAACAAAGAAAGGATTAAAATCATAATCTTTGTATAATAGCCCTGATAATATCGTAAATATATGTCCTTTTATCGTCCTTTTATCATATGACTATCTGTAACATTACTGTGAAAAAAGGTACTTTGCTATGTTGTGTAACCCTTTTGTTAAAGCTCGTATTGTTTTATGTGATATTTTAAAAAGTATGATCCCAAAAATACCATAAAGTCCTTATAAAGACAAGAGATTTCACTTTAAGTGACATATGACCCCAAAGGGTATTTTCTACAAAACATGGTCCTATTTAAGTGAAATATGATTTTGCTGTATGAGTGCCTTTTATTATCCCCTCCGCCTTTGGAATGCCCTTCGTCCGTCTGTGCGTCCGTGCGTCCGTCCGAAACAATTTTGTCCGGAGCATAACTCCAAAACTACTTGAGGGATTTTATTCAAACTTCATACACTGACAGAGCACATTAGTAGGTAGTGCAGTGTGAAAGTGCAATAACTCTGCCTTACCTTTTTTTAGAGTTATTCCGCTTTATCAAATTTACTTGATAAATTTTGTCCGGAGCATAACTCCAAAACTGCCAGAGGGATTTTATTCAAACTTCATACACTGACAGAGCACATTAGTAGGTAGTGCAGTGTGCAAGTCCAATAACTCTACCTTGCCTATTTTTAGAGTAACTCCCCTTTATCAGAATGACTTGATAAATTTTGTCCGGAGCATAACTCCAAAACTACTTGAGGGATTTTATTCAAACTTCAGACACTGACAGAGCACATTGGTAGGGAGTGGAGTGTGCAAGTGCAATAACTCTACCTTGCCTATTTTTAGAGTTATTCCCCTTTATCAGAATTACTTGATAAATTTTGTCCAGAGCATAACTCCAAAACTACTTGAGGGATTTTATTCAAATTTCATACACTGACAGAGCACATTGGTAGGTAGTGCAGTGTGCAAATCCAATAACTCTACCTTGCCTATTTTTTAGAGTTATTCCCCTTTATCAGATTTACTTGTTTACATTTTAAAAATCCCAGCATACACATGTATATCTAATTCCTGAATTCTTGAACTTATTACCCCCCCCCCCCCGCCAAAGGCGGAGGGGATATTAGAAATGGTCTCTGTCCGTCCGTGTGTCCGTCCATTCCAGTTTTGTCCGGAGCATAACTCCAAAAGTACTTGAGTGATTTTCTTCAAACTTCATATACTGAAAGAGCACATTTGAAGGAGGTGCAGTGTGAAAGAATAATAACTTTACCTTGCCTACTTTTAGAATTATTCCCCTTTATCAGCTTTAATTGAAAAACTTAGTCCGAAGCATAACTCCAAAAGTGCTTGAGCGATTTTCTTCAAACTTAATACACTGACATAGCACATTGGTAGGAAGTGCAGTTTGCAAGAACAATAACTCTACCTTGCCTATTTTTTGTGGGATTTTCTTCAAACATTATTACATTGAGTGTTTGAAAGTACAACCTTCAGGTAGCTTCTTCCCGGCGGGGGGATTAACCATGAGTAACATGGCTCTTGTTTAATATCTGCCAAGTCCTTTAAAATCTTGAAATGTACGAATAAGGTAGAACTACAGGTAAACAGTATTTTAAGTTATTTGGCGAACAGATAAATGGACAGACATACACACCGCTGGTTTGCAACACATCAACTTAATATGCCGTATAGTTGTACAAAATTATATCAGTCCCCTGTCATGTACCATTGAGCCTGACAGAAGACAAGAAAATAAAGGAAGACAGTATTTTTTTGTTTAAGGAACAGACAAATGATCAAGCAGACCATATGGGCTTGTTTTCTGTATCTGGTATTTCATTTTTGTCAGTTCTAAGAATTCTGAGATAGGCGGATGGGACAGGAACTTATAGGTTTGCAGTATTCAGTTTATTTGGAAAATGTTTTCTGACCTTAACCTTGGAAAACCGTGCCTTGTTTATGGCATGTCGTCTGGACGTAATTCAAATTTGCTGATATGTTTATGAAAAGCTGTAACAAATCAGAAAGGACTAAAATTGTACACGGAATTCAACGTTATTTAGTGTTATAGAAAAGTTGACGAACGGACTGTTGTCTCTATTCGGTAAACTTTATGAAAAGTACTTTGTTTCAGAATTATAGAGCAGACACGACAATAAGGGCCAATTGTCTACTCTACTAGTTTCATTTTGATGATGAATTATGACATCGGGTATTGTTCATGATGCGTTATTTAGAAACTATGACAGAGTAACAGATTGTTTGTTTGTTTGTTTTGTTGAGGGGAGAGGGCGGGGGTTATTGTGGTTTAACGCCAGTTTTAACTGCTTAGGTCATATCCTGGTGTTCAGTCCACCTAACCAGTGTTCCTGGGTATCCAACCAGTTTACTAACCAATTTCTCCGCAAGTGACTGACTACTTCCTCGATTGCTTCAGAGGTGAGGGACAAATGACCTAAAGACACATTGTCTGAAATCAATTATCACGGAGAAATAATTAAATAGAAAATTTTATTTGTGGTACAAAAAAACTTACAGGTGGATAGACAAACGTGTTGTCTCTGTGTCTTGTTTTTTTCCAAGTAATAAAGACTGACAGTAAACCGTATCTTCTCCCTTTGACCTTGAACTTTGTTTCTTCTTAATCTTGACAATTATTAATCTTTTCTTTGTTAGAAAACAATAAAAATTAGGCAGTTTTGAATGTGAAAGTTTCTTATTTCGGGAAAGGAAAATATTAATAGTGAGTTCAAGATTCCAAAGGCAAAACATAAAGGCATCTACCGACAATGCACAGTACAAATGAAATTTGAAAAAAAAACTCGGGAATTATTCAAGATTTCAAATCTTGACACTTGTGCTATTTTTTCCATTAAAATTCAAGGAAGGCAAAGGAATTCTATTAAGTCAGTTTATTAGATCCGAAGGCGATGATAAAGTAGTTCATATTCTCTTTTACGGCTAGATGAAATTATATCCCGGGGATTTTCCTGAAAATTAAAGAATAATATAGCCAATTCATTGTTTGATTAAAGAGAGACTATGAAAGGTTGTTTTCATTTTTTAGTTGTTGCACCCAAAACGTAACGCTGAATTTAAAGGCACTTCGCAATGAGACACCAAACACAGACATGCACCATATCAAATTGCGATTTTGTTTTATTTATTTGTATTTTTTCACCATATGTTTCCTGTTCAATTTCTCATTCATGAAATATTTTTTCGGCAATAAAAAATTATGATATAAGATCCCTAGACAAAATTCTTGATACTACAGTTGTTTTTAGTAACACTAAAACTATTTCGTTTAACTTCAAAGAAATCGTGTTTAGCTTAATTTAACAGGCATTTTTTTATTTCTCTATACGATATATATATATATCCATTATAAATTCAAACTCATATATAGCTCACTGTAAGATATACATTAACGCATTGTAGATAAGCGATTTTTGAAAGAAAGATTCGGAAAAAAAATAACATCTGTATGGTACGATATGTGTAAGGTATCTCCTTGCAGTCTTCTTATATTTTTATCAAGAAATTATACTGTTCAGCTTGTTGAACGTTTATCACCTTTCTCGAGGAAGCTGTGCTTTAAAGACGTATAAGTAAGTACTACGCAAACAACATTTAGAAAACTTTCTAAGGTCTTCACTTAGATTACACTTGTGCATCATAAGCGCTATAACCTACGTCTAATTACACTATGAAACCAAGCTTCGAGAGAGTTTTTACTGTATGGAAGTATGACTAATAACTCCAGAAAATATGTCTCTCAGTGACACCTATCAGAATCGATGTGACTCTCAGCAGTATGAAGAGATCTGACCCAACAGCAGCACGACCTAGGATTTCACACCCCCAATTATTACATTTTACCTATAAATAGCCTCAGAGTGTCGATATAATCTTTTACCAATTCTATATATTAAAGTATCTTATATTGACCATTTAATAGTTTTCGGGAAAAAAACATATATTTGTCAACAGTAGCAAACAGTAGCAAAGGCTTTACAGACCTTGTACTTCAGCTTGAATTTGTAAAATATAGGATTCTTCTATAGATGGCAATGATTGATCTAAGGGAACAACTTCAAAAAGTGGACCTCAAGGCAAAGACAAGAAATTGTTCCTGTCTCTGATTAAATGAAAATTTAGTTCCATAGTAGGGTGTTTGAATCTCTTGAAGTACTTGTTTCTGTAATATTTCAGTTTCTTCACAACAATCCGATAACTGGAAAAGTAATTAGAATCCTTAAAATGAAATAAAATAATATGCCTAAGGTTACTTGCCTTTAATCTGACTAAACTGTCAGTATCGTAACGTTTCATTATATTTAAGATGTCTTTGCGGAAGTCATCTAAAACGAAAAACAGATGAATATTCGATATTACAGTTAATTCCATTTTAGGAAGTACGAAGTTGTTTATTACATGCAATTTTTAAATTAAAGGGTAAGGATTCAGTGACTTCACTTATGATAAAATTCATTATAAATTTACCGCTCGATACAGAAGCATAGAAATTCCAACAAATTTTTACATCACGTATGATATATTTTGTTATCTCTAGACAATGATAAACATTGATAACACGGTATAATCACTACCAAAAGTTATCGACCTTTACTGATAAATACTCATGTATAAAACGATTTGAAAATAACTTCAACTAAGTTTAACTAAGTTTACTAAAGTTTTGCTACCAGCAAAAGTACCAGCAGGTATTTTTAAGTGAAATAAAGAAAAGATGCAGGGTTTAACAACTTATGCTGTTTTGATATTTTTTGGTGGTACTGTCAGCTGAAAGGCTGTTTTCCTCTTGTTGTTTTTCTATTAGTGTAGATGACAGACCAATATAATTGAGTGAGGTGTTATCAGATTGACAGAACCATTTATTTTAGCTTTATCTTTGTACCATAGACGAACAATGTTCTTGGAAAATGTTAAGTTTTTGCGTCAAAATCAAGAGTTACAGTTTTTATGTTAGAGAAAGTGAGGAAAATAGATAACTATGAATAGTTTCTTTGTTTTGAAACTTTCCTCCTACACGATTCAGTTACTGTTAAAGGATGTAAGTCAATAGAAATCAAATGAAACTAAACTTTAGTAATTAGTGACTTGCTTAACTATATTACACTTGACTTTTATCTAATTATCAATAAAGCTAATAAGACTTTAATTAAACTTTAATTATCACCGTTAAAGTATACAATCGAAAAAAACTAAAGATACCTTTACAAAACGAATGTGTTTGTTTGCCTTTATACTGTCATACTGAAAATATTTACTAAGTGAACACAATTTGTACTATCATAAAACTACGAGACTTTCACAAACTGTAAGTTTCTGATATAATGGTATTGATTAATTTAAATAGATACGTGAACCATTTTACTACATTGATTTTATGATACATAAACTCACACATCACTGACTGTAAGTAACTAGCGAGACTTTTAACCGAGGAGGACAGAAGAAGAATCACTGACTTGAAATCGATCATTTAATGCCGTATATGAATCGCAGTGAACTGACCTTGTACTGTAATAAGTTTGTCTTTTTTTCTTCAGTATTAGTGATTTTTTTCATACTGAAAAAAAACTACACAGTGAAACAAAGAAATGACGGTGTCTAATCTTCGATTGATAACAATAACAAAGAAGGAACTAATTAATACATTAATCATCGATGTAAAGTACATTTTTATGTCCCACCACTTTGGAAAGTGTGTGGGGATAGATTTGCCCTTGTCCGGCTGTCACACTGTCCTGTTGTCCGTACGAAGACGTTTGTGTCGCGTGTAACTCCAAACGAATAGCTGCTAGAGCCATGAAACTTTTTATTAGGCGGCGTGTATATTGGAATGCAGTAAATAAAATTTCCATGGGGTGACGTAACTCCTTTTAGACTGTAAACTGATTTCACAGTGTGTTCTTTGTAACAAGCGGTCTTTTGAACCAGTCTAAATTTTACGGAAATAGCCGATTTTAAACGAATGACTACGATGTTATTTTTAATAAGGACGCGACATTCAAACATGTAGTTTCAAGCATGGGTTCGAATTAATTACTTTTTTCCGAAATATTTTTTTCCGTACGTGAACTGTAAAAAAATAAGGAAATTTATATTTTAGAATTATAGAGATAGGATTATAGGCAATGCAGTTGCTAATACACGGAACTAATTTGAGAGTTGACGAGGGGAGTAGAGAGCGTTGATAGATATTTTTTATAGTTAAGTGAAAAGAAAGCTTTAGAAATTTTATTCAATTCCATTCAGTGCTTTTTTAAATTAAGTTGACTGTTGAAAAATAACTTTTCGATGTCCAATGTATTTCAGTTGAATGCGCTACCTTCTTTGTAACTCTTTGCTTTCAAAATGATAAAAAGATCTGGATAATGAAAGATCAAAATTAATGTATGCGCAGGCAAGATTTGCTTTAATTTCGAGAAGTGACAACTTCACTTAAAAATTCTAAGAAAAACATGAAAAACTACAATCCACAACACAGTAAATTACGTCACCAAGTCCTCAAAAACACTGGTCCAAACCAAATTCGTTTGCAATGCTGAATTTTAGAGAATTGAGACCGTAGGGGGAGAATCATAATAACAGGAATATTCTGTACGGTTGCGTTACACCGGAAGGGATAATTTGCTTTAATCTATCAAGCTTAATGTCAATTTATTTTCTCATAAAATTTCTGCTCTAGAAATATGGTGTGTAAACAAGGAATGTTAAAATGCCTAAATGGATTACAACGCATTAAAACCTAAATTAGCAGAAAGTTAAAAGTAGAATCGATACATTACAGGCATTAGGGGTAAATCTACAGTGCCGTTATTTTGAAGACGTGGAAAATACATTGCACAGAAAACTTGTATTATGACAATGATAATGTCTCTAAGACTAAAATAACTCATTTGAAGAATTCAAACTTGTGAATAACTCCTTTACCCTTAACATAACACCAGGATGCAGAGACTGTAACAAATTTGCGTGTGAGTGTACATGTTGAATGTTCTAACCGATATACCAATCAGTGACATATCTTGTTTTCATGCAGGCATCTTTACTAAAGGCTTACAGATCGTATTCGGTTGACATAAATGAAGCAAATATACGAAAATCAAGTACAGCATGACTCTAGTCAGTAAAATCACATATACACATGAGATTACAGAAAACTGACTTCAGCTTACTTTTGCATGCTTTAGCCAACAAATTGTCCTGGCTAGATATACCTAAATATACAAAGATGGAGAACAGAGAAAAGTGTCAGTCATGTGGCGTAAATGATGTTGAAACAATATTTTTCATAATGAAGTTTTTAGAGTATCAAGTACGGCAGTAAATTTGCTCGAAACAAAATTGAGAAAAAATATTAACATACATAACTGCGTATTTCATACTAATAGGACGTTGGCAGTAGCAGTACGCAGTAGCAGTTGGCAGTAGAAATTAAATCAAACGTGAAGTTGACAGTAGCAGTAACAGCAGTAGCAGTAGGCAAAACGTGAAGTTGGCAGTAGCAGTAACAACAGTAGCAGTAAGCAAAACGTGAAGTTGGCAGTAGTAGTTACAACAGTAGCAGTACGCAAAACGTGAAGGTGGCAGTAGCAGTAACAGCAGTAGCAGTACACAAAACGTTTTTGCCTACCTCCCGGAACGAATTGTACGCATGTACATATTCGGCGTATAGACAGCTATGCCACTGGGAACTTCAGAATATCTGAATTACTCATATCATTTACACCTTGGTAGCAAAAGTTTGTAACTGGCGGCAACAAAAACTTCATAAGTATTGGAAAGATAACATTGTATGACGTTTTGTAGTTAATTAACTGCAGAAATCAAAATCCAAGCAGGCGAATTTGCATTTCATTCCAGAATAACCGAGTTGTAATGTAAAATTATGTGTTGTTAAATGAAAAAAAATCGTAGGAATAATCATATCAAAAGTGAAATTACAGTCGACAGATAATGTACCATGTTAACGCTTTGGAAATATCCTAATGAAAAATGAGTTCAAAGGACATTAAACAAGTTCTTGTTTGCCAATATTTGTTTTTTAAGCTCATGTAGGTTTAAGAGGTTTTGCAGGATATTGTTTTAGAGTTTAGAAGCTTGCTTATAGATCAGCAGAGGATAGACGCATAAAGAGTATTGTATCGGAAGAAAACGTCATATCACAAATGAAAACCTATTATGGGCAGAATTGAGTAAATGAGACAAACTGATGTTTTTTCTTTATTTTATAGATATAACTATAATTTTTTTGTCTTCATTTAATGATATCTGTGATTTTTTTTCTTTATTTAAAGACATAAGAGTGTTAGTCCATTTACAGTGCTTTCAAATGAACGGGAGAATGTCTTTGTACCAATTTTATTGTCTTTCAGAGAGCATTCCATTAAGAAAATTCTATCTCAGCGGTATACCACGAATCTCTGTTTCCTGTAAAACAAAACATATTCTGTGATGATGATTTGTGTGTGTTACTGACACAGTCAAGCATTAAGAGATGCAATCATTTTCAAAAGATAACTAAAGTAAAAAAATGAAGTCTGTGGCATTCAGTCAGTCCAAAACTTGCTAAACATCGGTCTTAACATAGATTTGCAGAGTGGCTTGCTTGTGGAGAGAGGACACATAGTACTTTAAAATTTACCTCTAATTAACTGGAGAGTAGCCTGAATTAGCTCTATCAAATTGTGAATAAATTACTTCTTAAAAAAAAGGCAACTTTATGTAAAGTTACGTAAGAGACGTTTTGCTAAAATACGTTACGTTAAGTTTCGGCATGTAATGTCAAGTTTTGTTATCTTTACACAACGGAGGTAGTTTGACTACGCTTTACTTGACATACATGTATTAGTTTCTTTTTCATAAGATAGCTTATCTTTATTAGGCCAGATCTTCTACATGCTGTTGTGATGTTATTACTGCTTCAGCTGCGAGTAAAACACGTCTGTACTGCGACTGAACAACATGTAATAAAGCTTACAATGGTTAAGCTTTCACTGTATGCTTGTGGTCATTTTGTTTTTGTTTCTGTTAATATCCCACGATACAGTCAGACAAATATTCCAACAGAGTGAAAACTACGTTTTATCGGCTCACATCTAATAATTATCACATACTGAAGTATCCAAGAAAAGCAAGAAAAAACATATCCTATGGGAAAAGAAACCACCAAACATAGCGCAAAAATGTCTTGTTTTGATATGTCAGTTTTCTACAAATGCATTAGTAAAAACTGAGTGAAGAAGATATAATATGAGGATAGTTTACCCACGTTTCTTTTCTTCAGTACAGTAGCTACGTTGACTCATGACTTTGAAAATATTATTCACGGCATTTCACTATAAAAGAACATCATTTGAGAAACTGAACAGCATCAACCATGTCGCCTATGAAAACTCATTTACACATGGCATCCATTCACTCGTTTGTAGAATGACAACACACAGACAGTTTCTTTATACTTCATCTCTTCTTCTAAACTAAGAAAATGGTTATGATATAACACAAACAGAAAGCATGAATTTTAATACCTGCATTGCGTACAAAGAATATGATGAATTCCAATGGTAAGTCGGTATTGTATGTACGACAAAAGGATAATGTCAATTTTCCTGAAGTAAGGGCAACTTTTACTAAGAATGTCACTGTCCGTATTGTAACTATCATACATTTAAATTTGAAACACCGAGACCGTTGCCCTACTGATGATGAAAACTTTACATAGATGCTGAATTTTGAAGGATCTTTCATCAATTGAAATTTCTCAGTTGAGACGGTCAGGCCATCTATTGTTTCAAAGAAGTTTAATCGATAAACGAAAACAAGTTTCACCTTCGATCCAGCATCACCTAAACAATGAAAGACTTTATACAATGAGGACAAAATACATGTCAGTGAAGACTGTTTTAAAATGTGACTGGGTTAGATTTCGTCTTATCCTAACACATGCATTGTTTTTGTTTCTTTTTGTTTTCTTTTTCGTAAATATCCAAGGAAAGTTTGGGAGTTCATTTTTTCTACCCTTTTCGGTTTAATTAAATGTATTATATAAATTTCAGTACTTGCTGAAAGAGGTTGTACACGTGTGCGGCAATATTCACAATACACGACGGCATGGCATTGATGTGTTGTCAGCTTGCATATTGAGAGGTATTTTTAAAAGCATAATCATATTAAAACAAACTAGGCGTCAAAGTGTCTGACTCACCCAGAAATATAAATACAGGTTTGTTCTTCACCATTCCAGGTGCTTTCCAGAAATGATCGTGTTCTTCCGTCTAAGAAAATTGAATAAAACTGACAGTTAAAAGGAAAAAGAAACAAAGGTAGTGGTTTTGTAAATATACATTGTTTGGTTGAAGCCTTATCATAAAGATACTAATTTGTAAGAAGACTTTTGACTTCAAATATCATAATTAAATTTCATGTTGTTTGGTTTCACAACCATTTTTAATGAGTGTTGAAAAATGCTTATCAGAAAAATAACTATATGAAAAAAAAGCATACTTATAGCATATTTGATATCATCATGTTTAACTAACTTCTGGGGATCTATCCGTTATATTTACAGTGTACAAAAAAAACATGTTGATCAGATTTCAATTATAGATAAAAGGGAAATATTTTAGAGCCTAAGCGTGAATGAATAGTCAAAAACAAATCTAAACAAAAGCTCTTCAGTTGTGCTTAGAAAGTCAAAAAGTAGTTTCGAAAATTGAGCAGTCCTTCTTAAAAAATGTTGGAGAAAAACACGATGAGGAGAGTTTTATAGAGGCCAGACTTTTCTTTACTGATATGTTACACCAGCAAGGACAATTTGCAGTGAGCTAAACTTAATGCCTTAATATTTCCTCATAAATCCGGCTCTCCTAATAAGGTGTGAAAAGAAAAAATATCTAAAACGCGTAAACAGATTATAACGCATTAAAACCAACATTTGCAGAAAGCTTGAAATAAAATCGATACATTACAAGGTTCCATGTTTTGATGTCATAGAGATACATTTAACCATCAATTTAGCTTCTAAATGAACAAAATTTCTCAGTGAAGGAAGTGAATTCGAAAATATAGTTGTTATATAATACCACTAGTCACATAATATATCGATAATGTGTCGTTTTATCTAGCATAACTATGTGTGTGATTTTGAATTGAAATAAAAACGTTCAAGGGCACTTTTCCCTCATTTTCTTTGACCTAATATATATAATCGGCAAAGTTGTTTTACTATAAAAAGCATTTTTGTTGAAAATTTCCAGTTCAGTATCAAAACTGACAAAATGACTTTATGTTTGCAATTAGTAAAATCAGTTTCAAAAGATGGCCCTCTGATAATCTGTGTGTGCCATTTTTGTCATATTGCTTGCATTCTCTGTTTGGACAAAATGACAGTTTTGTGACACGAATTTTTTTCTTGGAAGCATTCTCGCTTTATTTTGGTTTTCTTTTGCAGCACAATAATGGTGTGCACTGCGATTGTCTGGTTTCATTTTTTTGACTTTCCTTTTAGAAAAAAAAGGAAAATTAATTGGAATTCGTTAGAGTGTAAACATGAAATACGCGCCAGTATTACTGAGTAGTATTAATTTGACCCACATGTTTTAGTGAAATAAAATAATAAAAATTCACACGAGAAAAGAAAAAAATTGTTCCGTTTAGTAAGTAGAACGGGAAGTATTAAATCATATACAATGTCGATAATAGATAATAATCTAGTGATCCAAACTTGAAGGTTAACTTTCCGGTACTAAATTCTTCAAGGCAGAGGTCATAGCTATCTACACACAAAGCAAGCAAATTGAAAGGCATAAACACACACACAAACACTTTGAAAAAAATTGACGTTCGATTGTTCCTGAAATATTTTGATAAAACGTAATTCAAGTGTACAGTGACAATAAAATTGGTACGGAATAACAATGATTTATTTCTAAAGTTTACATAATATGATTCGATACCGTTCAGTTCAATACAAAGGCATTCTTTCAGTGTTTGTTTCCTGCAATAAATCGTTTACAGGAAATCTCTTCAACAAAGAGGAAAGTAATTGCTATTCTTAAAGTAAAATGGTTATTAATACGCCGAAGGTTTCTCGCCTTCAACCTGACTTCACAGCCGATATCGTGATGTTGGTCCGTAAATCACAAAACTATAGCTCTCTTTGCATAAATCGTTTTAAAGTTGAGAAAAGTTTTGAATGAAGAATTTTATTTTGTCCTCCTTTGAGACTGTAACGGGGAAAAAGCCCGAAAATACATGGCTCGTATCTCCTTTATTTATCTATTTTTATTTTTTTTTATTTATTTATTTATGTTTTTTTACAAATACGAGATTTACAAAATAGCATTGATGAAAAAGGCTTGGTGTACAACATTGGTGAATGTTGTTTAACATACTGTGACCAGCTGAGAGCAGTTGGTCAATTTGTATGAGTGTATCGTCCATTTGCATTTATTTATATGACTTGAAATTAAGATGTTTTTGCTAACACGAGGTAACAGTAGCCTTTTTTGTCTCTTTTTCGTGTCAAGGCAAGTTAAGAAAAAAAACGATTATCTTGTGATAAATAAAAGCCTCTTAATACTTAGATAGGCAAGTATCAAAATATCGGTAGTTTAAAATTGACAGAAAATACGAATCAGATATTCAAAAACACTACAGGAACCATACATCCAAACTAATAATGATACTGCAAGACATCTTTACTAGTTCTTACATTTTCTAGGATTGGATTCGGTAAATGGATGATAGAATCGAAATATCTGTCTTAAAATTGATCGTCTTTCAGTGATTCTGTCGGTCGGTCATTTAGTCGGTCGGTCATCCAATCTGCTTCTTGACATTACTGATTCAAAACATACTTATTAAGAGATAATGAATTGTGGTGCACAGAAGGTTACTTTTTAATTTGAAAATGACTTTAAAAATCTTTTTTTTTTTCAAATTACTTAGACTATAATGTAATAGGACTGAAGGGGTAAAGAAGGAAGCAAACAGACGACTGCCAGTAAGAATATCTATATTGATTGGGCCATTTTAAAATGCTGAAACAGAACACGTAATGTCGAGTGAATAATTTATGAGCCTGGCTTAGTCAAGGCGTTTTATTTGTCGTCATTTGATAGCAAAGGTTTAACAACTGCATATTTTAAGCGGTTTCTTAAAAGTAATCTTTCACAGATCGATAAAATTGTAAAACAAAAACGAAAACAAAGGAAATGCCAGAAAAAAAACATTTCGAATTGATGTGGGCATGTTTTAGATATTATTGCAGTAACGTAACTTTTAGGTGCCAATGAGATAAAAAACACACTCTCCGTTAAATCCGGATATTCTCAATTTATAAAACTGAAACGCCAGGATTTACACTATCTTCATCAAAGTATCCAGAACACGTTATCTTTGACATTAAGACACGAATCGGCAATAACAGTGTCATGCTAAACTGACAAATTCTTTTATTTGTGATTGTTAAAGAATCTTTTTTTGTGGATGCCCTTGTTTAACTGCTTCTTTGTTCCCTTTTCCTGTCGCTGCTACTTATACAACGATTATACAGACATATATGCAGCAAAAACTAAACCACCGCTATGAATAGTCAAACTACTACCGCCACTGTTACAACACTAACTTCTGTTTTATACTACTGCTGCTAATTTAAAGTTAGTGTCTTGCAATATCTTAACAGTCACCTATCTCATTTTATCTATTTATCAACACGATACAAAGCGACTGTGTATATCAATTCACGATTCATTATTTTTATCTCGAGCTAAACAGCGGGTAGGGTCTTACAAACAATTAAGATAAACAAATTTAATTTAAATATTAATAATACTTTAGGACATTAAAATAGTATATTGGTTTTCAGTCCCTTAGTCTAAAGGATAAATCAAGATCCATCAGCGGCTGCATGTATTTGAAAGTGTTTGAAGTGTTAATGTAATTTATGGCGACAATACTATATAGTGCATATTCTGACCTGCAGTACAGAAATCGCCTTCGCAGTGGTCTCCCCTGTACTCTCACTCAAGCACTTTTTCAGTTATAACACAATAGTTCTAAATTTGTTACAGATATTATTTCTTGTTAGTTGTGTGAAATAAAACTCAAGATATGTGGAGGTAATGGAATTGCAAAAAAGAGAAATAAACTTGGAAAATGTTAATTATAACTGTTGTCACGTGACCTGCCCTGTGGCAATATTTACTGTACTGAAAATGGTTTAGCAGAAAAGCTGTAGTATGCAGCAACAGCTGTAACGATTGTGCCATGTAGTAATTACAGTTGAAATCATAGTAACAGTAGTAAACTGTCAGACATTATATCAGTAATAGTGTCAACAACAACAAACCAAATAAGTCAAGACTTAATAGTCACAGACGTAGTCACAGCAAATTTAACACATTCCAAGTACAAACAAAGAACAAGGCTTCGATAACGATATAAATTTGTAGATAAATAACAAGTCCATGAGTGAATGAACCTCTGTAGTAATAAATCAGAACGTACGTGCGTACGTTCGTATGTAAGTAGGTAATGAATGAATGATTGAATGAAAGGGCGGACAGATGGACAGATAAATCAATATGAAAAAAAAATCAGTTAGCTAACATTGCATTTAGATTATAATCAAGAGCGACAGCTTCCGCTGCAAAATATTTTCCAAAGTTTTCACAGAAAAAAAACATAGAAATAATTTCCGTTTAGCATAGGGCAGAGCGGCTGAGTTTTCAATAAAGAAAATAATCTATGTATAATCTTCGACAGTATATGAGCTCTGTAGACTGAGCAGCCATTAAATCTCACGAAATACCTCCTTTATGCCGTTTACCTTTCAGATGCAAATCTATATTTCGTTTACACTGCAACAAATGTGTATAAACTTGTGAAAAGTTCTGATTTTTTTAGATCTACACATGAAAATGAGTAAGGAAATGTTAAGACACAAATATCATATTTGCGTATGCTATCTGACACAGTTTTCAAGTTTCAAAATGCGGTATATGTGTCACAATACATGAAACTGTGGTGTAGAATTATGTAAACAAACTGTACTAAATAAGTAATAGAGTAATTTGGATCACTAGAATATCATGGATTTTGTAAATATTTTTCTCTAAAAAAATAAATAATTCAAATGTAATCAGAGTACAGTAATTGGAATCTGGATAATATGTGATGATTTGTTATTCAAGTCTGACGTCAAGGTATGTCTGTATGTATCATGAACTTGTGTCTAAAACAGATGGTTTCTTGTTTACGATAAAATATTGATTCATGTTTATAATTGTAAATATTACTACAGATAAAGTATGTTTATATAGTCATATATGTTGTTCCAATTATTTATGCTGATTCTAATCTGGTATATATGTATATATTTTTTTTAAATTTTAACATACATTTTGGTTTTGTACATTCAAGATCCTGATACACCCAAGTTTAGTGTCTTTATGCCTAGAAATATAACTTCTTTTATAACGTGTAAGTCTTTTATTTCTATTGCAGATACACTCAGCACACAAGATCTACAGACAATCTGTTTGAACTGAAACAAAACATCAAATGGAAATATTAAATACTTATTATACTAATGCCGTGACACAGATTGTCCTCGATATTTACCGTTTTATTCTTTTTATTTTGGAACTACAGTCATTTTCTGCGACAAAGCAGGAGTAGTTACAGAAGTTCAACTACACAGTGAAAAGAGAGACGAAAAAGAGTGTATGTAAATAACAGAGGTCATGCGATTATAATTACTTTAAATATATGAGAACAATAAACTGAGAACATGAGAAAATATTTACATGTATAAAGATAAACAGCTACATAAACCTCACGAACAGACTTTATAATTACTAACAATAAACCGGGGATTTTTATTAAACAGTTATTTTCAAGAGAGACATTTACAAGAAAAGTGGATTATTAGTTGTCGCTTAAATTGTATTTAATGAACACAATATGGCAGACGTACTTTTTAAGGAAATAAGTTGTTTAAACCACTCTCAAATAACAGTGCAAAATTATATCTTAATTGAAAATACTTGCGTCGCATTTACACATAACGGAATTTCACAGCACGAACGACAGCAATTCTCCTGAAACTTTGCGCAATTAGAGAAAGCTTTTCTCCAATTCCCTTTGCTGTGAAATTTTATACAAGATTGTTTGTCGACTGCAGAGCAGATGAAGTACATTTAAAGTAGGGTTCTTAAAATCAAAGGAATTATGCTTGAAAATAGAACAATTACTTTGCCTTGTTTTGAAAACTAGCATTTTCGGTCAAAGTGATTTAATGTAGATCTATTACATAAATAGTTTACTACTTCGGAGGTGAATTTAGAGTGTGTTCGAAATTATTAGATTGATACCGATGGATTTACGAGCATTTTTACGGCGCCAGACAAAATGCTTTGGGCACTTCTAGATAAACGTGGATAATAAACAGGAATAATTATGTTTAAATTTACTAAATGGAATCCGTCAAACTATTTATTTCAAATCTTCATCACTGCCATATTGCTCCTTGGAAAAAGAATATCATTGGCAAGTACCAATTTAAGTGCGCCAGCACCTATATCAGCTTCTATCGAGGGAGATGTTATGTTAGGTGGACTCTTTCCCGTCCACCAGAAAGGTGAGAGTGACGCCCCTTGTGGCATAATTAATGCCGATAGGGGTATCCAACGCGTGGAGGCAATGCTGTTCACTCTCGACAGAATAAACGAAGATAATAGTATTTTGCCAGGAATCAAACTAGGAGCGACTATTTTTGACACTTGTGCAAGAGGTACATACGCCCTAGAGCAGTCTCTGGAATATATCCGGGCTTCTTTTTCTTCGCTAGATGCGTCTGAATTTGTTTGCAGCGACGGCTCTGAAGCGGAAGCCAAGTTTGAGCCGAAAACTGTGGCCGCTGTTATAGGTGGTTCATACAGTTCTGTCTCAATTCAAGTTGCTAATCTATTACGTTTATTCAAAATTCCACAAATAAGTTACGCCTCGACAAGTGCTCAGCTTAGCGATAAAACTAGGTACGAGTATTTCGCCAGGACAGTTCCTCCCGATAATTATCAGGCTTTGGCAATGGTCGACATTGTTCAGTTCTTTAACTGGACATATGTGTCCACTGTAGCCTCGGAGGGTGAATATGGTGTTTCGGGTATCGAATACTTCCAGCAAGAAGCAAGAGCTAGAAATATATGCCTCGCTGAGACAATTAAGATATCCAGCGATCCAACGCACGACGAATATTACCAAGTAATTGAAAAGCTCTTAAAGAAAAATAATGCAAAAGTTGTGATTCTTTTTCTCCGGGAGGAGGACGCGAAGGGTGTTCTAGATGCAGCTTCGCGTAAAAACATTTCAGGAAAATTCACGTGGATCGCTGCAGACGGTTGGGGTACCCAGCAATCTCCTGTTAAACACAACGAATTAGCCGCGGAGGGCGCACTTACAATAATTCTTCAGGCCACGCACATTCCAGAATTTGATGAATATTTCTTAAAATTAAATCCCCAGTACAACAAAAGGAATCCATGGTTTAGAGAATATTGGGAAACAATACATAACTGTCGTTTTGCTGATAAAGTCGACCCTAAAATTAGTGAACCTGTAAACTATTGCACTGGATATGAGGTGCTGTCAAGGTCAAAATATCGACAGGAATCCAAAGTCCAGTTCATATATGATGCTGTGTATGCTATAGCACATTCCATTGACGATATGCGGCAGGACCTCTGCAAATCGAATGCTCGAGGAAAAGAATGTCACGCCCTAAACAAGATAGACGGAGAACTTTTGAAACAGTATATACTCGACACGAAATTTGACGGTAAGTAACTAGTTTAACTTTTGTTTTATTTGTTTCTAAATGCAAAACTGCCAGAATATAAAAAGTCATAGATGGAAATACGCCAAATATGTTGTACAAAATTGATAATGCCAACATTGACTTAAAATATTAAACGTTTTTCTTAACATTAACCTTTTATAGATGTACGCCTCGTGAAATCTGCGAAAAGTTTTACATTTCCCATAGGTTTTGCTCTTTCTGCTAATTTTGCAGGGGTATAAAAGATTTTGTGTCTTGCGCGCTGTTCTATTTGCATTTAATCAGAATTTCATTTACTTTCTTTTATGTCGGTAAGGCGACCATTGATTAATTTTAGTGGTAAATTTGGCGGCCCAATCGATACAACTAGATTATTAGCGCAGGGGGATCTTATAATGATAGGCCATTGGTTTTTCCATGAGCTTGTTTAAATAACATTTTCTCATGACTATGTGTGATTAGAATGAGAGGTTAAAATACATGAAATGATGTAAAAAAACGTTGCCTCTCTTTAGAAAAGTACATGAACATTATTCCCCAAGTATTTCCCAGTCATAAGAAGGAAGATCAAGATGCAAAATGTTTTTATATGTTCGAAAGCATTATACTAATGATATAAATGGGGGAAAAACAAACAAAAAAACTCGTAGGAACGTTTGTCACGGGAGCTTTTTTGTAAGATGAAACTCAAAAGCGATTGATCCATACTTGTATTTGTAAAAGATAAATGTCAGTTTTTGGTCAAATACTGTATGTTACAAGACAGGATAACATCCTGTGCGTAAGATAATACCAAATACAAGCTGATAACTAAACTGTAATGTTTTATTTTCATGACTTCCTAGGTTTTAACAATTACTTACATCATATGTGTCCATTATCTTAAACTTCCGCTCCCTGTTGACTCATATTGTCATCATAAGGGCGTTTTCGGTTCTATAGGAGACACTTAAAATCGACAAGGAAATCATTACACTTAAAGGTGCCACATTCAATAAACAGACAATTCATTTAAAAGTTAAATTTAGGCGAAGAGACGCTGCATATTTTTTTCTTGCATGGCGCCACGAGAAAAAAATCTGTATGAGATTTTACAGCCTAATACCTTAATGAGTTTCTTAATCAATACAGTGAACAAATTCCTTCATCTTGCGCACTTAATCATAATGTACAGGGAGCAATGTCTTTTTAAAAGCTGTACTTTGACAAGCCGTCTTTGAAATATTCATTTTTGATTAACAAAGAAAATAAAAACAAGTCAGTAGTTTTGACAAATAATAAGTGCAAGTCATTGAATTTGAAGCAGGATTCTGGATTTGGAAAGTAACAAATGCGTTTAGTAAAAACTGAATCAGTCTCCGTCAAAGAACATGATTTAAATACTCTTTGTGAAATGAAATACATGTGACAAGAGATATCAGTAGAAAAGCTGTTTCCAAAAATCTCACACGTATGCTATAAATGTTGTTTTCAAATGCATTGTAACAATCGGGGCATATCGACTTCAGATCAGTTCTAATAATCTGCTACTTTCGTCTTCAGATGCATTGTAACAGTATGTTACTGTCGTCTTCAGACATAGCCGCGAAAGGCAAATTGTAACGAGTAATTTCATTGGCTGAGATTGCGCAATGGAAATCTTTCTGAAACCAATGAAAGTAGGTAATGAATTATTCATGAGTACGAAATTTTACAAAACAATTGTCCCACGAAAAGGAATGGATCGAACGTGGGTTTCCGACGATGCTTGTACATATGTTAGTCTCTTGAGAGTTATAAAACCCGAATATTTCGTATTTTTCATAGACTAAATATACTTTGTGCGTCTCAGTCTCGCTTCAGACAGATTTTGATTTATTTTGCAAAGGAACGATGATAGTATTTCAAAGGTATTATTATTGAAATCTGTACAGAAATAATGCCTTTGATCTCCTAGAAGATATATTTGATATTTCTGTATGTAATATGAAAGAGAATACTCTTTTTCATGCAGCTATTCAAATGCAAAGATATAGGAAAATAAGCTAAACATATCAGCATCTGCTGGTGAAATATTTCATTACTGCCTTGCTAAGAACTCATTTTTCAAAGGTGTAAGATACTGGTATTGTCTGATAAAAATCACATTGAGTCAACTCATGGCAGCCTTTGAAGAAATAGCATAGCGTCTTCCTTTTTGTATAATGGATGTTGTTTTGAAACTGTGTAAAGCAAAAATGTCTATCCATTAAAAGAGTGTGAACAACTTAGTTTTGATATTAAGGAAAATCGCTAATGTAAGAAAAATTTGTCTAATGTCAGGACACAAAATACATGTATTATTCTTATACAGTTGAATAAATAAATGCCACAAGGAGAGTAATTTGTTGTTAAACAGTTACATAATTATGAGTTTAAGCAAGGATGAGGATTGTTTCCAGTGCCAGGAAGTATAAAGTGCAAGCGACACAGAAGACCATAATGATATCTCCATAACACATGAACGCTCACACTCTAAAGGTGTATGCTATAGATAATATGTCTCTTTCGACGCTAAAATAACGCCAAAGTCTGTGAAGTGCTTACTGTGAGACAGGTATCGTTGTGAAGTTTTCAACAACATGAGGTTACTGTTACAACTCGCCTAAAAGAAACACGATCACGTCTATATCCAGAATCTGAACAGTTAATTACGACGCGAAATAACATAGCATCGGGAACTGACCAATGTGAAAGTGCCTATATACTCTGACAAGGTCTTCTGTTGCATGTCATTTCTACAGACAGGTGAATTTTACTTAATAATTATACCGACAATTCAGGATTTATTTTTCTTATTTTATGTAAGAATATTACGTAATGTATTTCCTGATGCAGATGAAAATTAATATGCTTTTGACTTCTTTGATTAAAATGGCGGTGTTCAGCTGTAACGTGATGAAAAATTATACTGTAGTCTCTTATTTTTGTGGTAATAACAAATAAATATGGATAGCAAAGCAAAGTGTGCTGATGACTGAAAAGTAATTTAGTTTAAAAACATTACAACATGCCTGCGTGCCCAGCATGTTCAAGTAAAAACGCTGAAAGGCCCGAGGGCAATTAGGTTACGGTAGTTTTGATTTCGTTTAAAAACAAACGTAGGACCTAAGTACCACTTGACACACTTTTCGAGGGTGTCAGTTCCATTTTAATCATAAAATAAGTGTGTCAAATCATAAAAGTTCTCACCTTTCTTTCTATGGATTTTATTGTTTTGAGAAACTATTCCATGTCTATATCAGCAACAAATATTCTGTGCGCAACTCCTCCAACATAGAAAAGTATTAATAAAAATTTAATTTTTGTTCACAATTTAATTTGTGCGACATTAAACGTGTTCGCGTTCTCTTCAGTTAATCTCTGGTTTAAATGCACGTTTTCACTTCTGTTTGCTTGATTTATTGATTTCCATGGTTGCTAGTTTGACAAATCATTGGTGTCCTCGGTTGCATGTTTGACAAAACATGAATTTTCTTGGTTGCCAGTTTGACAAAACTGTATTCTAAGATACAGCGTAAAATACTGTGAGCGCCTTTTCCCAACGCTTAACAATCAGCTGTATCATCAGAAGAGTGTAGCTCGAACATTCAACTACTGTTGGTTATTAATAAACTACAGAACGGCACCAAGGCATGTTATAGTAATGTTTAGATATACTATGATATCGATATTTTTTTCAAAACTGCTGTTCTATTTTGATATTATGAACACCCTTAAGGCCACATTGTTTTACCAGCCTTCAAAAAACTTGATAAGAATGTCCTGATAACTTCTCGGGACAAATTCGAAACACGGTTATGTTGGTTCAAACCAAAATCATAGGAAATTTGTGAAAGTATTTCTAACAAAACTTCATGAAAATGTTAGTCTTAATGAACTCATTGACAAGTTTGAAACTTGGGAACAAGGTTAAGATGAGTGGTAAACCGTGATAACATTCTATACACTCGCTATACTGGGTTTAACCTTGATAACACTCTATACACTCGCTATACTGGGTTTAACCTTGATAACACTCTATACACTCGCTATACTGGGTTTAACCTTGATAACACTCTATACACTCGCTATACTGGGTTTAACCTTGATAACACTCTATACACTCGCTATACTGGATTTAACCTTGATAACACTCTATACACTCGCTATACTGGGTTTAACCTTGATAACACTCTATACACTCGCTATACTTGATTTAACCTTGATAACACTCTATACACTCGCTATACTGGGTTTAACCTTGATAACACTCTATACACTCGCTATACTGGGTTTAACCTTGATAACACTTACTTGGTTTGAATATGTTTCTGTTTAATCCCTTTGGACAGTTTGAAAGTGTACCATTTGGTTTCTAGATTGAAACCAGGAATGATGAACTAGGCTATCAGGCTAAAAATCTTATCTCTTTGATCATTAGGTTTTCCACAATATCAGTGATATAAAGGTGCGCAAAGAAGTGTCATGCTGCCCCTGTTGTTTTTATAAACAGTCTTTATGTCAGGCCAGTGGTGTCATATAAAATTTAAAGGACCTTTCAGGTCCAGAATGACTAGTTAAAGTTTTTCTTTTCTTTTTTTTCAACTACACGTGTATTTCAAACTGACATTATAAAAACAATTTTGCAGTATGTGTTTTAACAAAACATGCAGTTGTACCAATTTTAATCGAAAATATTTACTACCTTTTTCATTCTCGTTCCTTTAAAAGTGGAGCACAACAGCTACTAATCCCGTGAATTAAAAAAGATATGAATGTCGAGTTTGAATGTTGTAGGACAAACAAACAACGATTTGAGACTGTGCATACTGCCTTTCCCACCTTCTTTTGCCTTTAACATAGCCCTCGGTCATTCGTTATGTTACAAATTTGTATCTGGCTTAGATTTCTCTAAGGTCTCATGGCTTACAACATGACCGAAGGTGATTTCCATTTAGTGGATGTATCATCCAGTTAGTGAAAATGCTGTTGTAATGAAATGTTTGGGTTGTATAGATTAAGTTGTTTGAAATTTGGAAATCTTTAAGTGTGTGTATTATGACTATTTTGTCAAGGTACGAACAACGAGATCATTAAATCATTGTCAAAAATTAAAATGTTAAATTGTTATGGCATTATGATAAATTTACTTTAAGTTGACTGAACTCCTTCTTACCTTAAAATATCTTTTTTGATCTTTGTCGTGTTTTCCATTTGTAACATATACCGATATACGAGGTAATTTGTGTTTTGAATGTAGAATACTTTGCAATTTATCAGAATTTCATTTGCTTTCTGCTATGTCAGCTGAGCGTCGATTGATTAATTTCCAAATTTGGCAATCTAATCGATACAGCTGGTGCCTTAAGTGCATGGAATTTGGTATCAAAAGGTCATTGGTTTCTCCGTGAAATTTTTTAAAGACCATGTTATTATTACACTGATGTGAAAACTACATATTTTTTTAGGAATAGATTTGTTAATACTTTGTACAAGTTCCATCTGCAGGAATCAAACTTTTGCTTTTTAGAAGCATGTTTATGTGATATACTACATACCTTCACAGTGAGATGCACGGTGTTTAGATATGGCGGTGACTTGTAATTTCTTAAGTTCAGATGTAATCATACAATAAAAAGGCAGATTACTCTACGCTGTTACCTCACGCTTCGTGGCGTCTTATTTAGGTAGTTTGTTAGTTACTCCCGAAATAAGAGAACCATTTATGTTTTGCTAACGGGTCAATGCAAAGCAATTGTTTCATCTTATTTTAAAAATACATGATGATAAAGTAGTTTGGCACAGACCCCCGAAAATGTATTTCTTTTCACCAGATAAAATATCTGCAGTTTAACCATGACTTCGGTTTGCGAGTTCTATGTAGTTAATTTGAGAAGTAACAAAAAACAAAGGTGTTGTGGGAACATTTTTCCTTTATAAACCAAAACATTTTTTTCTCAAAGCAACATCTGAAAATATAACTTAAACTTTTACAGTCTGAAAACCATTCATACAGGCATTTAAACCTTATCATACACAAACTCGTACTTCTCGTGAAGATTATCATTGACTGCTAACAACTTCCGGGGTTCCTCTTGAAACATCTTCCGTAGCTTCCGGGGTTCCTCTTGAAACATCTTCCGTTGACTGAAAAGAATACCGTTTGTTTCAAAAGCACGATAATTTGCTACATTAACACTAATTAAGGGTAACTATTTTCCAATCGAGAAAATAGAATTGAAAACAGGATATGGGGCACTTTAAAAAATAAACCATACTTAGATATTCATTGATATAACAGCGCTATGTTGGAATAAATACTTTACAGATATGATTTATTTGTCTCAATTTTGCGTCAAACATGTTTCTGTCACGATAATTGTATTTCAATGAAATGTATTTTACATTCTTATTGAAACTGCGCTTAGATTTTTGATATGGTTATATGTTACTGAATACTGTTCATGTTTAGTTTCAGGTAAAAGGGTCACGATTTTTATTAGGGAATTCACAGTAATCCTTCAAAAAGAATTATAGCGTAGTCGTCAATGAATTGAAAAAAGATAGATCTTATATCTCCTTCTAACATCCATCTTAGATATTTGTTAATAATTTGATTTTGAAAATTAGAAAGCAAATTTTGTCATGTAATTTCGTCCTGTGTAAAAACAAAGTCAAAATTTCAGATGTAAGCAGTTAAGTGAAACAGTAATTCATTTGCTGTGTAATGAGTCGCAAAACTTTATTGTCATAATATGCACAAACGGGGTTGACATAACTTAAATTAATGACAGGAGTTTTAGTAGTATTTATCACGGTGGCAGCTGAGGAAATACCGTGTGCTGAATATTAACTTACTGCTATTGAAACTCCTCCAAAACACCCACGAGACGGCATAACAACAATAAAGAAACTATAATAGTTTAACGAGACTTGAAATTTGATTTATGACTTGATTTATTTCTTGTAATGTGCATTACGCTTTCGTCTAAATGACAGTAGTTTAAACAAAACCGTCTAAACTACTTATAAAGAAATGTTTGCTTTAAGCATGTCACATTGTTGCATTTAAAGATCCTTTGATAAAACTGCATTTGATAGCACACATAAATGCGTTACATGCATTATCTTGAATATTTTTAAACATTTCAGCAGCCATCACTGTTTGTCTGGAAGTACAAGACACTTTATCTGAAAAACAATGAAGATTTTACGTGAATAGCGTGCATTACATGCTTGATAATTTCTTCCTCTGAGTTTATGGAAGGGACAGTTATATTTTACTTTCGTTATTGTAGATTACTGATTCTTGAAAGGAGGGACGGAATATGTGAGAATTATGTCGATGTCTCTATACAAATCCATGTGGTCCTGTCATTTTCAAACTGCCAGTGTGTTTGACTATTTTTGTAAAAGAATGAAAATATACTTTTATAACGCATTGGAAAAACATCATAAACAGAGTGCTGAATGTCAGAATCGCTTGAATTAAATGAAACACGTTTACTTGGGCTATCACTGAAGAAATTAAAGGTTAAAATTAAGTATAGTTTTTAATCGAGAGACTAAAAAAAAACATAATTACCTTACGAAATCATGGATAGAAAGAAATATTAATAAGGGACATAAAAACATCAATGCTCTAGAGTGTTAACTTCCGCCAATGACGTATGATTAGAGTTGATGATGCTCAACATACATGTACAATTTGCCATTTTAAAATAGAGCTGTAAAATTTCTGTTGCACCATTTTGTCTGAACAAAATATCCTTCATAAAAGATTCATTTTCCCTCTCATCAATGTCCCAGACAAGCTTTGATTGATATTTCTTGAACAAGATAATGATATTTCAAAGAAAAAGCTATTTAAATATCGTAGGAAATTATGTCTAAACCTCTTTGTGAAGATATTAGATATGATGGCATGTTATATCCATGAGAGAATTCTCGTCTTTTCTTGCGACTCATTTCATTATTTTTGAGGCGATGCGTTGAAAAAGAATTAATCTACTTGCAGCAGAAGTATATTTAAGCATATTAGATGAAAATTGCTGCTCGTAGAGCTGGTTGAACAAAAAGATTAATTAATTTTATTGTGACTATGAGAAAATGTAAAAAAGTGTAAATTGTGGTCTGACGTCCTGACTTAAAGAAATATGTAACATCCGAAAGTTAGTTCACTTTATTTTGACTTTACAGTTCAAAGGACACTTCCAATACATATTACTTTGAAATCCTACTGGTACATCATCGTCGGTTACCATCTGGAACACATTCCGTACAACTGCGTTATGTACCGTGAGACAATGGACTGCCAGTAACCCGTTTTCATGAATATGAAGGATCTCTTCGTTCCACGATATACCGCATTACAAATAAATATTCTAATTTCAAATGTTCTATAACGCCAAACATAATGTTACTTTAAATAGACGTTTTTACAAGATTTTTAAACATAGCTTCGTGTTAAAATATAACAAGTTATTTCATTGGCTAAGAACGCGAAAGGAAATATTTCGGACACCAATGAAAATACCTCATTTATTATTCCTAAGATAAATTTCCAAACGGTAAATAAATAGACTTAAACGGAATGGATGGAACGTGTGTTTCCGATAATGCTGATGCACCTGCAGGCTTCTTTGCCAGTGTCTATACGTAACACCTTCCTTCTGTCAGCATAAAACAACTAGACCAACTAATAGAATGTCAAAATAATTCTAAAAGCGTTTTTACAGTTTAAATTACGAAAGACTCCATTGTTGTTGATCGCGTAACTTTTTTTGATGATGTCAGTGAATGTCGTATGTGACAAAGCTTCTTTCTTCTCTTCACTAGTCTATTTACTACTGGTCTACACGTTTCTATATGACTTACCAATCTATACTTTAAAAAACATCACAGATGGGAGATTAGACAAACAAAAATCAAGGTCTCCGTCTTTCTCTTTCAAATGCAGACGACTAAAAATCGAAACGTAGCACTGCATTTAGAAAGATAACGTTTCCATGAAAAAGATTGGGCATATATTTCAAAATGAGACCTCAAGAATCCTCTTGCCTTTTAACATCTAGACAGATAACTTAACATCCCTTCAGCTGCTGTTTATTCCAGCATAGATATGTCATTCGTTCCCCGAGTATAACGCGTTCTGTAGCGGAGGACTGTGTCACAAACATTATTATTATAATTCAGTCCTCAGATCATTAAACCTCTACTAAAACATTATGTCTGTAGGTATTGTTTGTAAATAAAATGAAAGAGTTACTGAGTAGTATGACAGCACAAACATTTGAAATTTATACGGATTTCATAAGCAGTCTATTTTTATTTATTTTTAAGATGTCAAAAATTCAAATTGCGTACATTCTCTTTGTAACGTTATTACTGTGATCAAAAAGGAAGCCCAGGAATCTGTTGTGTTTTACACTCGGTATTGATTCAGAATAATCAAATACGAAACACAATTTCCTGAATTCATTCGAGTACACTTTTTTTTATAAAGAAATATGTTCGTGTTTACGTTTTTAAATCAGTATATGCCTCACGCGGGATTGTAACAGAAGTATGTTTTCTCTTCCTAAAAATCAGAATTTTCAATGTGCACAAAGGTATAATATCAGTTTTAAAACTATCGTAGGCTAAAAGCAATTTCATGTGTCATTTTTATACACAAGGTCATGTAGGTTATGAGTTCAGTAACTATTCTGTATAAAGGAAAAGCCGATTTTCGTTGTCTCTCAAAGGTATATAATGTAACTTTTTTATATATTTCAAAACCAGTCTGACAGTAGTGATTTTCTCGTTTCATTTTTTTCTCTTAAACGCCACGTCTGTAAAGTACAGAGCATATTGTCCTCGATGTATTCAAGACGTTGATGAATGGTCTAATTAAAGTAGACTTCAAAATAAGACGTCTGGCAGTAAATTTCTTGTAGCAGACACAACATGGGTACATTGTGTTTCATTTATATGACAACGAAAAATTACTTAACTCATTGTCTAAGCGACTAAGAAAGATTATGGCTGCATGCAAACGGTTTCAGCTTAGGCGAGGTAAACTGGATTTTCAGTTACACCTAAAGAAGAAAGTCTTTTTTCGTGGGAAATATCCCAATCTGACATGAGGCATACTTTGATTGAAAAACTGTAAATATGGCAGAATAAGTTTCCGCCAAAAGGGTTGTATTATGGTATGGCATCTGCTGTCCCTCTTTAAGATCGCCCATCTGCTAGAAAAATGATGGAAAAATGGGAACTCCTACAGTTTTCATCCGATTAAAATGAAACTCGGTACGTAATATTAACACGAAGAGTAAGTGTGAATGACATATATATCCGTAAAATATCCATAAATTATTTTAAGGAGCATTTCCATAATCTATTATCTACATGAGAGCAACTACAACATACATGAGCACAAAAACCATGACATGTACACCAACACCAGGGATAACACAAAAAAGGCTAAACCCTTATTTCCATTGTGGTCCCTAAGCGTTGATGGCATTGCATAGAGAGGCAATGTTAATATTTGATGGAAAGTATCACAGAAAATATCACAAAAAATACCATCACATACAATTTGTCACTAATACTAAGAATTATGCTGACACTAAAATATACAATCCATAAGACTAGATTCAATCCTATTATAATAACAAACAAAAGAAAACATTTATATCACAGATAGTTAAGTATTGTATTTTTAATAAATATATAAATATATAATTTAAACTCAGGATCTGCCTAACAGTTAAGACACATTTATCTAAAAAGATATATAAGCATTATATTATAAAAGAAAATCATTCATGCATGACTCATGCCAAAATTTATCCTTAAAAAATATACAGTCATAAAATACAGTTTAATTCAATTTATTTTAAAAGTACTGTTTTTGAGTGAGAAATACTGGCTGGTAAATTGTTCCACAGTGAACAGCCTATGTAAGAAAATGACTTTAATCCAAACCCTTTAACCTCAGGAACTGAATAAGCCCCCTTTTTACAAAGCCGTGTGTTATAACCATGGACAGTATCTTGAGGAATGAAGTTATCACTCAAGTAGGCTGGGGCTAAGCCAAGTTTGATTTTAAAAACATGACATAAATTAATTTGTTCCACACGATGTTTTACTGGTAACCAATTTAACAACTTGAAAGTTCTGTACCAATATGGGATCTATTGTTTATATTGAGTACAAATCGCATTAATATAAAATGTGTTCGTAACAGAATGTAGAAAATTGCTAAAATCTTGCCTTCTTATTGATGGTAGCAATTTATTAACATGTTTTGGACAGGTATTTAAAATGATAGAGGTCTGTGAGATAAATACTGATTTTGTAAGAATGACTGTATTTTTGTTTCATAAACATAGTGCAGATCAAAGTTCTATTAGAACATATATTTCATTCTGATTTGTGTTGCCTCTCACACGTAAGACTTTAACCCCTTCAGTGTAGTTTACGAAAACTATTTGCATGAATAAACGTTTGCAGAAAAGTAACGCAAGTTGGTGTTACTACAACCAGGAAAGATATAATCTCATAATTATAGGCACGTGCTCACAGTTTTCGTCCCCTGATATGCACTGGCAGACAAAGACGAACACACATACATAGAGGGAACAGAGAATTTTCAGCTTGTCGTCTGATTATGCCTCTCTTCGACGAATCGGGGGCTAAATCGCTTTGCATATGTCGGTCCGTCCGTCCGTTGACCAGTCCTTGTCCGATCAATAACTCATGTTCCACATGGCCAATAGCCTTCAACTTTGATAGGGTGGTTGCTCGTATTCAGAAAAAAACTATATTGTTTTAGGGTCAGAAAGGTCAAGGTCATTGTTACCTTGATTTGGAAAACCACTTAATAACTTGAGAACAATTTGTCTCATAGCCTTCAATCTTCAGAACTATATAGAAGACCCCTATTGCTTTCGGGGTCAGTAGGTGATGGGTCAAGGTTACTGTCAGTTGAATTTGAAAACCATGTCCGCTCAATAACTCGAATACAATTTCACCTAAAGCCTTTGAACTTCATAGGATGGTTGCTTTAATTAAGCAGAAGATTCCTTTTGCTTAAGGAGTAAGTAGGTCTAATGACAAGGTTACGATCACTTTCAGTCAATAACTAGAGAACGCTTTGACCTACAGACCTCAGATTCGGTGGGGAGGTATGTAATTACCGGTAGATGACTTGTATTGATTTTGAAGTCAATAGGTCAAAGGTCATGGTTACTGATCTTGACCAAGGAAAGCTTCTCCGACCACTAACTAGAGAACACTTTGGCTTACAGTCCTCAGATTTAAAAGGGAGGTCGGTCGTGACCTTTGTTGATTTTATGGTCAAAGGTCTAGGTCACAGTGACTTTCACCACATGTCTACAGTCTTCAGATTTGGTAGTCTGGTTGGTCATGACCTGTTTATAACCAATATTGATTTTCAGGTCATTACGTCAAAAGTCAATGTCACATTTAGAAGATCATGTAACATGACTAATTGGTTGCCATTAGGGGGCATACATGTTCCACAGACATCTCATGTATTGAAAGGCTTACGGAATGATTGAAGTTTCATTTTTCTGTAATATAATGATGTTTTTCTTCATGTTTGGCAAAATCATAAAATTAAGTTGTATGTAGTCAACTAGAAAATATGAGATTTGTAGTTTTGTATGTACTTTATGAGATTTATTTGTATTCTTTCAGTTTTGTGTGGCATCCTTTATTCGTGAACGTTTCTCAAGTGATAAAAAATGAAGCAACAATAAGAATTCAAAACTTGATTGTAGATCAGAATGAATTTGTACTCTAACTACTTTGGAAAACTCACATTTAATAATATATATGCATCATAAAACTACAACTTGTTATCTGAAACAGTGTTTTTTTTCCCACGTCTTGTCTCGAACTGACTAATATATGTGCCTACTTAATTTAGATCATGTTAAACTTATTAAACGCAATCAGACAGTTCACACAAGCACTATTTCTACAATGCACCTTCATCATATGTTTATCTGTATCTCGACATTTTGCATGTGTGTCTCCTCCGATTAAGATACAGAGAATAAACGAAATGATACATGGACGGACAAATGGACTAGTGCAGTTGCGTGCGATAAATATCTCCGTCCTTCCTAGTGACATACAAACAAGAAAGAAATATGTCAGTAGATAACAGTTCGTACAGGCTAGCAACCAATTTGGCCAAGCCTGAGACGTAACAATGTGATAAGTCAGGAGAAATTGATCCAATCTATTACCCTAATCTTGTTTCGCGTGCAGTCTGTAGACAATTTCTGGAAAATAGCTTTAGTATAAAAGATTAATTCCGTCCGTCTCTGGTTTCATTATTATCGCACTAACATTAAATGTATACCTGGATTGGTTCTTCCGGCCTAGATCTGCTTAAAATTTCCCTTGAGGAAAAGGAAACAACATACTTTTAATCTTATCTTTCTGTTTTTTTAATCGCACAGGTAAAAGAAAGAGAAAAAATACTTTTAATCATTTTTAGACGCAAGATGGTAATATTGCTTACCAGAACAAATCTAACTACGGTTGATTTAAAGGCAGTGAATATTTTGAAATGCGCATTTTCGTAGGGAAATATGCTAGTAACATAGAATTCTTAACTTTTCTTAGACTTTCTTTATTCTCTTAATATGCATGCGAGGCGTACATTGATTGATTTGCAAAAGAGTCGCAGATTTAGCATTCCAATCAATACAATTCCTATTCACTTGCGAAATCTTAAAACGACAGTGCAATGGACTTGCTATAAAGGTGGTGTTAAAATCGCATGCTGTCATGGCAACCAATGATTATAAATTAAAGTAATATTGTGGAACAGTCGTGAAAGAATATGAAAACTTTTTTTTTTTTTTTTTTTTTTTTGCTGACAAGGAAATGAAATCAGCTCGGATATTTTTTCTACATTAGAGAATACTGAAAGTAATGCTTTCGTGATCTACTTAAGTTTGAAACAAAGTGCTCTTATCAATAGAGTTGTATAAATCTTCCTTGTTTGATTCGAAAACCTATGTAAAATAATCAAGTGTGCGTATTAGCGAAGTCAGTATCCAAAAGTAATTGTCTTAAAGCGACTGACTCACAGATGGGGCGACGACGAAAAAAGAAAAGAAAATGTTCTTACATCTTGAATTTTTTGCTGCAGTTGTGAAGAACATATTCAAACTAAGTTACTGATTCATTTTTTGATACAGAAAAACATCAAAATATAAAGTTTTACACACTTTTATCGGTAAAAAAATTACCCCGTTAGTCACGGGGTAGATACTTTAGTTATAACATTAATTTTGACGCAACGTTACAAGTAGGCGTTGTGGCTCAGTGGTCTAGATCGACTATCAATATTTTACTGACCGAAAGGTCATGGGTTCGAATCCTGGTTAAGTCAAAACTTTTTTTTCAGTTTTCATGGTTTATAGAAGCATAATATTATGTTTTTTCTATAGTATATTAAATTCTCTTAATGTTTAAAGAAAAAAAAATTCAGCAAAATTCTGTGAGTCAGTCGCTTTAACAATGAATTATTTTTCTAGCTAAATTGGCCTAACAAGTGAAAGTAATTATAAATACAAGATAACGAGGTAATTATTAAACAAACTAATGGTTTATACTACTGTTTCCCGAGGATTATTGTTTTACACATTTACACTTTGCAACAATATCAAACACTTATATCTACTAAATGTTTTCCAAGAAAATGTTTCAACCGATTTTTTTCCGTGACGAAATAGACAAGTACTTTTGCAGGATGTAACAAATACTTGTATACATTTGGTAATGACTGTAGCGATAATGTTTTTTATCTTAATAACTTTTACCATTGTACATAGCTTTTGCTTCTCTTTTTTAAGAATTACTTTTCTTAACGTGACTACAGTGTGATGTAAAGATGATTTCATAAGATTTATCTGAAAGGTACAGTTGTCGTCCTCTGTGTTGCATACATTGCTTCCGATAATCCTATAGCAAGGCCAAAGCAATTAATTATAATGCCTTTAAGTTCTGGCACGCGACCAATTATTTTTGTTAATGAGTATTATTAAACATTAACCTATTTAATGTTCAACATTATTTTTCAACTAAATACGAAGCATCTCTCTGAACCGCGTAAACATTGTACTGGTTAGACGGACCTGATTAAGTAAATTTAATTTAGTTAGTACACATTAACCAAAGTTAGACTTAGCAGAAATTTGAAAAAATACTGCAATGTGATTGGACAAATAAAAAGTTGATCATTAATAAGTTTTAAATCAGTCAGAGTGAAATCAAATGAAAAGATATTTCAAATAGTCGTCTGTGTTATGAAAGTCAACAGTGGTTATTGTTTCTACCGAAGCCTTTAATCATGTGCTATGGAAATAAGTCATGAAAAAAAAAGAATAATTTTGTAAGGCAAATCAATTTAGATTCCCTATCGTTTAAACACAAGAAAATCGGGTTATTGGTGTGTGAAAATATCACGTGATTGATATAGATTTTTAACGAGTCTATACATATGAAAACTAAGGGAAAAAACTACGTAACTTCATCATTTATGGTTGTGGTTAGAAGATAATCAGTTATTATTTATGTCACCCATTAGGGTCTATTTTCGTTTTATAAAATCATTCGTCATCAGTTTAATCTTGACTTCTTAAAAACAGATATATTTATGCTAAAGCTGCAGTATGCCAGTTTGTTGCCCCGTCAATAATGTTAGTCAAAATTATACAAGTTTGTTATAATCCTCATCTGTTTTAAACGCTTAAAAGACCACTACACCTATATCAAAATGATATTTGCCCGTCATTGTCTGTATCGGTATTTACAGGATTAGTAAAGAAGATTGGAATGATAATGTCCAAGCAAGGAAGCAATATTTCACGAGCAGACTTACGTTTCTTTGGTTTGCGTATTTGATTAATGTGCCCCTTTCCATTCACTTTATGTGAGGACATATCAAATATCTTCGTAAAGTAATTTAAACAACGAACAGTTTTCAATCATATTTTCTGCGAAGTACTCTGCTACCTAGTCTCACTATTTCGCCTCCGAAGGTCAACCCATTTTATAGGCTGATATATTATGGTTGTTCACCTTCTACGGCTCACTTTGATCTGCATCTGGCTAAGCGGACTCGACAAATCGTAGGCGATTAGGCACTTTTTATGGCTCGTTTGTCCAACAGTTCACAGAGTTTAAGGCAAAAATGATTAAAATATGATTAAGTATGATAACTAAATTCATACCTGATCCTGTAATCCAAGAAAACACACAACAATAAGTATAGAATTGAAACACTTATTTCGTACCTGATTAATCCACCATTTTATTCAAAATTTGGCAATCGGAATACTCGGTGTTCTAGGGTAATAGATAACCGGGACAGGGTAAAAACCGTGCCGAACCGAGTCCGCTTAACCAGATGCAGATCAAAGTGAGACGTAGAAGGTGAACAGCATTAAAATAATTATCAGCCTATAAAATGGGTTCACCTTCGGAGGCAAAATAGTGAGACTATCTGCTACCCAGTTTAGATGTGAAGATATCAGTCTGCAAGATGTGACATTTAGGTGGATAAACTGCTTTTTTTTTTTTAAGGACGGGATATTGTTCTTACTCTGTTCTGTTATCTCGGCTCTACAACACCCTTTAGAGTAATAATGTATAAATCATGCTCATTTTACGATTTATTCGAAGCAGCCTCGGTCATAAACACAGAAGATTTTGTAGAAGTGTAGCAATAACATTTCTTTAGTCTTTTTAAAAATCTTTTTAAGTTGAAATATTTCTATTATAGTATTTAGATATGTTAAACGATTTTTTAAGTGCTATGGAATGTATTCACAAAACAGGCAGTTGAAACGTCTTTAAATTCATTTACCATAATGTATTGTTTCCAACTAGATATCTCGGTACAGTCGTAAACACATTTACGCGAACGTATTTTATAATCTTTATTCGAAATGTTTACTTTTAAACACAGGTAAACAATATTATTAGCTTCTTAGATTTGTCTTCCCTGAAAACACCCATATATTGTATTTTGGTGACTTTAAGACAGCTAAAAGTGCGCACCTGAAATAAGGTTATTTTTTAGAAGTCTTATATACTCAGATATATTTGTTGTAAACGATGTGATAAATTTCATCTTAATATTTATATATAATATACTTATCAAATAAGCAATGGCAAATTGACCAATATCACCAAGTGTTTTAAAATGAGTGTAAATCATTATAAGGAAATAATGTTACATTATCACCCAGTAACAACTGTTTGTCGCAGACGTAGGAGACCCTATGAAACAAGAAGAACACTTATTTATATACAGATCTGACAAGATAATAGCATAGCATAAATAACAACACAATATAAGATAACCAGGGACAATAAGATTCTATACTTACTTCAGAAAATTGACAAAAGAAAGTGTCAAGCTCTTAATATGATTCGCACTATGGCATAAGTACTATATAAACAAATATATTAAGTGCATGCATATGAAGCGTGTATGAAGTATTTATAAAGTAGGTATGTGCTAGAGACGTTATGTAAACATATTTTTGGCTCAACAACAAAAAAGATATAAAGTCTTTTATGTATTTTCTTTTTTTTTAAATATTCATCTGTTTAAGTTCGAAAGATATACTGACAAGTTTTGAATATCGTTTTTTATTTTCGCTGTTCAAAAGCTGTAAGGATTTAGAACAACTAGGATGGTGCCAAAAGTAACTGTTTTATATATTTCTTTCTAATTATTTCATAGCTTTACATTCCATAAAAAAGTAACGTTCATCTTTCCAATGTTTATCAATATGTGCATTTACTTTTGGCATATGGCACAGCTTTGGTTTTCTTTACTGCTAATCTGTGAGAGAACAAACGTAACCTAAATATTTGTACTTTAAACTTTCTACTGCAGCTGTTAATCATGTTTAAATAATTTGAAAACTTTAAATAAAAAATCGTTCTATAGAATCTTGATCGACTAGAATCATAAATATCAGATGCCAATTTTTGTACAAATGTATCATTTAAACGTTGCTTCCCTAACGACAAAAATGTTTCTAAATCCCCATTGTTTTGTTCTGTCCTCTTAAAAACCTAACGAAGATATTAGATTTTGTACTTTTGAGATCAAATTAATTTTCAGTGGATTAGTATCAATGTAATTCTTCAATGCCACACATACTTCTTCTTGACCGGCAGACTTTCAACCAGTATTTTATATATTAAAATACCTTTGATTTGCTCTTGAGTAGATCGCTTTACTCCAAGAAGAGTTTTACAAAACCACAAATGAGGCAACCTGTTTAGCATCATAGCTTATAATAGGACTGACTAATGCTGTGATACTTCTGAAACACTCCTTACGTAATCGATCAGCTGTGGCAAATTACGGTTTTGTTCTTAGTAAAGAAAGATTTGCAAGTTTTAAGTTTTTGTTTGAAATAAAACGGACGAACTGTAAAGTTGAATTCTACTGGACAATAAAAATCATTCCATTAACGAATACAGTGTATTTCAAAAACATTTATCAACTTGTTTAACACAAAAACCGATTGTAAGATAGTAAATCTAGTACTTTAAAGCTGAGAAGGAGCTCTTTTACTTGTTTTCGAGTTACTCCTTAAAGAATGTTGTAAACTGACAAAAATTCTATCGGCTTATTGACCAGTTTTGACAATAGCCTAAATGATGTAATGTTGTGATAGTGCAGGGCAACCTGAACCGCCCCATCACTCCAAACGTATTGTGTGCATCAGGAGACAAATAATAGAAAATAGCTTTAGCAAAAAGAATCAGTCCCATCACCTCTTGATTTCGGAAATCAATCCAAGGTCTGAATATACTGATTTCAAAAGACTATAATCAGTCAAAGCTTCTTTCATATTAGAAATGTAATGACTGTTCATGTCAGTACTGATAGCAGGTAGATATTAAGATTTCATTCAGTGACATCTTGCTGGAGAATAATACAGTACCGAGTTCGAAGAAAGACTGAAAATATAAGGTCATTTTACCAACATATTTACAAACAAAGTGCGTGGGGCTTTATTGGATTCACCTTGATATCCCTCTGTCTGTCCCCTTTCTTTTCCGGACCATAACTTCTCCATACATGGAAGAATTTAAAAAAAAACCTAAGCATATTGCTTCACCTTGATAAGACGGTGTGTTGTGTATAAGACCCACAGCCATAGATCAAATGTCGAAGGTCGCAGTCAGTGGTCAAATGAAAAAAAATGTTGATGATAGACCTTGTCCGAGCCATAACTTATCCATATATGGAAGGATTTTGAAATACCTTGGTATATTTGTTCGTCTAGATAAGACGGTTTATTTGGAAGACAAGGTCTAAGCCCTAAATTCTCAATGAATGAAAGGATTTTAATTTCTTTCCAAACATAGTCACCTTCCTGGTTATTTGCCGTCTTTGTATTTTATGGCTTTCTGATGTCATAACTTAAACTGAAATTGTAAATTCAGCATGTTTGTTCACTCCACTGCCACGCAAAAATTTTACAACGTTCCCTTTTACTGACATAGCCTTCAATCTTGTGACCAAGCGGAGTGGTGGGGTCCACCACCACTGTGACAAGCTCTTGTTTTACTTGAGAAGTAGTTAGAAATGATGTCAATCTAAGGACAAAATATGTCCTACTTCTTTCTCAATTTTTGAGCTATTAGATGTAAGAAAAAAGTGTGACTTATATTGTTTAAATCAATAACTTACAATTATATTTAGGGGACATAAGTCGAATAAGAAATCTTCCCCTGATGAGAGGTTAGCAATGGGTTATATATTTGTTGCTATAGTTCTTATAGGAACGAGTCATTTTCAGCCTGTATACAATTTATCTCTCTCATGCAATAGCTGCATTATGAAAACGATCGAATTTATTCCCTTTTCAACAATATAAAGTATCTTTACAAAGAGATGAAAGACATTTTCTCCTAACATATAACAAAAACATTTTCTCTGAAACACTATAACTGCGCCTAGATAAAATCTATCAAAACCTGTCTGACGCAAGCTTAAGAGGCATAAAGTATATTTGTTTTGCGAAAATCCGAAGCGGAGTAGTTGTTCCGACATAGCGCCATTATATCAGTTTTACATCTTCTTATGGGACAGAACACGTATAAATCAAATATTCTTTAGGATTAGAGCTCACCGCCTTTCAATTTGTCTCGAATGGTTTGTAGAACAAGTCATATGGTAATCGGGTTTTTTTTCTGAAGTGTTTTTAATAATGAAATAAAAGGTTGGTGTCTGCAACTGTGGCAGTTCATAAGTTGGACATGGGACACTAAGTTTGATCACATTAACGTTTAATATAATATCAAGGAGTACAGCTTTTGTCAGCTTATTTGACCTCAGATGCCACTTTGACCACAGATGACACTTATCACTAACAAGAAAGCAGATTAATGACATCTATATTCTTCGCCGCCGATTCATCCATATGATGAGAGCTGGTTGCAAAGCTGTTGTAAAAATATATAAGTAATATAGGATCCCGCCCCGATTGTTTTTTTTAATATCTCTGAAACCGGAAGAGATATTTTATTGAAACTTAAAATATATATGGACGACCACAATATAATTCCATATGCCAAGTTTGATAACTTACAGTTGTATTTAAATTTAAATATTCCAAGTAAAATAATTAACTTGAAAGTTAAAACGCTTATGAAAGATCACAATGCAACTTCATGTGCCAAGTCTCATACCAGAGTTGTATTTTGATGTAATTATTGCCCCCTTTCAATTAGAGTATGTCCTATATTTACTTTTTTCTTGAATATCCCTAAAACCAGTACTTATATAAAGTTAAAATTTAAAAATATATATGAAACATTATTGTGCAACTCCATGAGCCAAGTGTGATAGCTCAGTGTAGTATTTTAACTTATTCATGCCCCTTTTCACATAGAAATTATCCCAAAATTTACATTTTTTCCTGAATATCTTTGGAACCAGTATAGTTATTCAAACATATATAAAGAAAGAGAGGTAATCTCCAAGTGCCAAGTTTCATAACTCTGACTTGTACTTTGATGTAATCATGCCCCCTTTTCACATACCGTCCGTTCGTGCTTATAAGCATCCCTAATGTCGGGCCAAAAGTCTGAAAGTTTTGCATTGACCCTGTTACAGGACGCTGTATAAAATAAAGAAGATTTTAGCATTGTTATTGGACGATTAAAGTGTAATTCATAAAATTCCGGCCACATCTGCCCTCTCATTTAACTTCTGAAATGGTTCCAAATGCAAATTAGTTGGTTGCTTTTTAGATTTCCATGAATGACCCTAGAACCGTTGATGTAATATTTGTGCTTGCTGGCGATGAATAATGGTCAGGAGAAGTCGTTTCAGATTCTGCAAAGATTCTTGCGTAGGATTTAAATGCTTGCGCATGCTTTGGCAGGAAGTCAGAAATTTTATTGGGAATTTGCCCTGCCCGGTTTTGTCCGGGTATAGTTTTCTCTTTTTGGCTGTTCTTTACTTATATTACTTGTTTTCTTCGTTTATCAAGTAAACTTAGAGTTACCTATTGTCATCAGTATTATATATATAAACCTTTTTATTGACTATACATACCTTTCTTCCCTAGCACTTATTTCGCTTCCACCCCTGCACCCACTTTCAGTTTAAGAACTGGTGGGGGTATGAATTGTAATCAGCAATAGATCTAGTTTAAGTTTATTATTAAGTGTGTTATCTCTAGGTGATGGATAACCATCTATTACGTAGTGTTAGACGATTAGCACTCATATATTTTGAAACTGTCCGAGTAGTTCAAATTATATACTGAAATTGCATTCTATTGTATTAACAATTTTTAGGCGCTGGCGTTCACTGTATAATGTTTATACATGGTAATGTTTTATGAGTGTGTATAGGCCGGAGACCTTTATGTCACAACATAAAATAAACTGATATCACCCATTTGTAGAGGGGTTTTGCGCTGTGCAGATGATGGTGAACATAATGTGCGAAGCTATTTCGAAATCATTTCCTGATTAAGGATGTTATGGTCCGTTGTAGCAAGATTGACCTTATTTTTGACTTTTGACATATAAGTGTTAGCCTAACGCTGGGAAGAGAGACCTGGTTTGCTTTCTGCAAATTGTTTTATGGTGGTTGATATTTGTGCTAGGTTATTTTGAAATCCTTCCATGCTTGAGGAAGTTATGGCCTTGTCAGTGTGACATTGATCTTGCGGTAGGGACCTAGTTGTTGCGCTCTGCACATCGTCTCATGGTGTTTAACATTTGTTTCAACAATTGACTTTCACTTCGGAAACTCAGGTTTAGAAGGTTTTTCAAATACTGTTTGCGGATATTTTTAAACAATCGGAGAGCTTTTTTGCGTTGTTTTTCTGAACGTAGAAAATACTCAAATCTTTAAAACCAGTTTCGATTTACCACTGTATGTACAAAAGAACAACCAGAATGACCAAACCTTATTTTAGGAACTGTGCTATGTCAGGAGAAATTGATTCGGTCAGTTATCCTTATTCTACATGGTGTAAAGTTTGTAGACATTATATTGAAATTAACTTTTGTAACCTTTTGTTCTAAGAATCTGATGTAATTGTAACGGTCTTGTGCATACCGTCCTATAATTGTATAAATACAACCACTGACAACTGCGTCAGAGAATCGATTTTTTTGGCTCAGTAGTTAGAGTGTGGTCTTCGATGCGCTAAGATCAGAGTTCGAATCCCGCTCTGGGTTGTGTCTTCTAAGATGCACTGCATCTTTCTGTTAGGGATTTTCATATTAGTAAGATAATACATGTCAGACAAGCAAGTGTCTCGTATTAGAAAGCCGATTCAGTTAGAAAACATTCTAGAAAATAACTGCGCACTTTGCAAGTTAGTTCGCTGCTATAATTAGTTTAAACAGATATATTTTCTCAGTGTGGAAGCAGACGACTGGTGTCTTATCTTTCTTCATAATTGGTCAATAATTGTATTATAAGAAGACTGGGACTCTTTTCCGCAACTATTTAATGGCCATGGACGTAAAAGTTCGCTTCAAAGGTGTTCTTCACAAATGAATAATTCAAAGTGAATTGTGGACACAGAGAAATATTAGTCACATTGGGACATATGCGGCTGAATACAAGTAAGCAGTTCGTCTCTCTTTTCAGAAAGGAGCAGCTTCAAGCTGATGTCTTCACTTTTGTAAAACACAATTGACAGACCCACTGACGACAAATATTGCTGTATTTTAACACGTTGCATATAAAGATTGCATGAAGCATGAAAAAAATGACTATTGTCAAACCAGTTATACCCTATGAGTAATCCATGTTAGATAATAAGATGTTTTGTTTTCATTATAAATGGCTATTGTTCTAACTAGCGGAAATAACAAACATAAACAATAGAATAAGTATAAACGTGGTTTTAGGAAACTTTTATTGTGAAATCACCTAAATCAAATAAAATAAAATACTTAGCTAAGTTTCGGCATTGTTTTGCTCAATTGATTTCAGTGCATTTACCAAATATGAGATTTTTGACAAATCGTGTTTATGTTCAATTTAAGAGTTAACAACATGATATGGTAAGGCTGGTGTTTTTGTCACCTTTATATATAAATACTGAGACTTTTTTTTTTGTTATCTCTATTTCTTAAAGAAAAAAACAACGTTCTCGTTTACTGTTCGGTTCTAGTTTGAAAAAATAATGCATTTCTTATTTCAGAATCTCATTCGTAACGCTGCAATAAATTTCCAGTAATAGCTATTCCTCAAGGAGTAAATGTGTGAAACAATTTAGATGAAATCTCAAAATGATTTCTAGTGAAGACATAAAAGCGTCAAAATGAATGCGTGATCAATGAAATTAGGTTGAATTTCGACTGTATTTGTTCAAATTTTCACGTGTTATCAATATTAAGTATTAGTTTAATGAAAAACTATTAAGTATGTAAGACTGTACTTAGTTTATTTTTGTTGTTGTTGCTGTGTACAACATATAGTCAGTATCTAACCTCGACACTCTAAGAAAATAAAGAAAAGTTAGTAGCAAACATTAAAAAAAGTCATTATACCTGTTGACATAATTCACTTTTAAAGTAAAGCAATTATAAATAGTTATATAAACTGTAAAAGAGTTGTTTGTTTGTTTATATATATATACAGCGTAGTTCGTCTTAAAGTTAAACTACAATAAAGTTCCACAGATAATTATGAAATTAGAAAAATTTAGGAGAAGAACTTTTTTACTTTAAATGATTTAAATCCTTCGTTCCAGTCCTATTTATCAACGTGTTGTTACTATTATAGAGATGTGCAAGCTTGTAATTATGATATATTGATAAATAAACTATGTTTAAAGTCATTTTAAAATTACGCGAAACATAATTGTATCATGACAGGCTTTACAATATCTGCATTCGAGTAAAATATGACAAAAAAGTTCTGTGTAAATAGTTATGGTAATATTTCATAGATTGACTCCCTTAATTTTATGTATGTTTAAACGAAAAAGAATCATTGCAAGCGGATTTCTTATATTTATCCCCATCGCAAAAGCAAGAGGAGAAATATAAATGGCCATTGTCTATCCGTTCGTCTGTCCGTCTATCCCCATTCGTGTCCACTTCATAACTTATAAACTATTTTAAATAATTTAAAGTAACTAAGCACAAATGTTAACCATCATGAGAAGATATGCAGAGCGCAACACCAAGGTCCCTAGCCCCAAAGTCAAGGTCACACCTAGAGGGCCGTATCTTTTTTCCTGGTTTTTGTGTCCGCTCCCTAACTTTCAACTGTAAAGATTTTTAAAGTAATTTGCCACAAATGTTAACCGTCGTGAGACGATGTTCAGAGCGTAGCACCCAAGTCCCTACTCCCATGATCAAAGTCACAGAGACGGCCATAGCATCCTTATGGTTCTTCGTGTCCGCATAACTTTCAAACTATTGAGAAGATCTTAAAATTACATTGGTCAAATGTTTACCGTCATGAGACGATGTGCAAAAGATGTGACGATTTGACTCCCAAAGCTCAAGGTCAAGGAAGGCCATACCTTACTTATGCTTTTTTGTGTCCGCTCCATAACTTATAAACTATTCGTAGGAATTTAAAATAACTTGGCACAAATGCTTTCCATCATAAGACGATGTGCAGAGCGCAACACGCAGGGCCTACCCCCAAGGACAAGGTCACACTTAGACGGCAAATGACTTCCTCAAGCATGATAGGATATCGAAATAACCTTGCACGAATATTCACCTTCATTAGACGAACGCCCGGACCCCTACCCCAAACTTCAAACTTACAATACTTAGATGTCAAAGGTCAAAAAGGGTCCATTTAGCTTGTCGAGGCCGTGACTTCCTCAAGCATGAAAATTTTAACTTCTCGAACTGTTTCAAAATAACTGAGCTGAGCGGAATTTGTCTGACACGATTCGTCTGACATGATAGATGGCTATCCATCAAATAACAGTCATCAACTGCCCTCTATTACTTATAATCGGCGTCTGGGGATATAGCCGTCACGGAGTCTGCAGTCTTGTTCCGTATTGTCTTATATAAATACAAGCTCTTTTTCATGAACAGTGGAACAAGATTTCATAATAGTTACAGAAAAAGCATTGTTTCAAGATGATTAAACGTTCACTTTCATGTAAGGATAGATCTTAAATATATCACGTCAAGTCATGTGTTCATAACACTGAAAGCTATAAATTTCACATTTATTTTACACAGCAATATCAAATATCTCCTCAAAAAATATGATGCATTATTTCCAAACAGTTTTCAATAACATTGTCTTTGAAATACTATTAATGTGCACAGATGAAATAGATTAAAATCTTTCTGAGGCGAGATGGAGACGCATAGAGTAGGCTATATTTGTTTCATGGAAATCTGAAATATTTGTTCAGGCTTAGTTCATTTATATAAATTTTACCACTCTCAAAAGACATTTTACATGTTTGTTTTTACCATTTATTCCAAGCAGTAAATGTAGTAAATAAAGCAGTATGGTCATATATTTGATTTAGAGCATTGGCCTTTTCCGTTAGAGCGTTTTTTGTTGTTTTTTTTTTTTCAAGAAAAAGATCATTGAGTAAATGACGAGCTTCTTATTTTCTGAAAAGAAATTGCACAGTCTCTTGTAAAAAACTTTTAGTATCTAAGGGAGATAGCTGGAGAAATTTAAGTGACCGTAAAACCGACGTTGTTTAAAAAAAGAGATTAAAACCATGAGTCAAATAATGGTTCGCTGGATGTTTGGAAATTATAACTGCAACATTTGCTGATATCAAAAATCGAAAGTCCTTGGTACAAAATTAATGTGAGTTTATATACCTTTCTCGTCATGGATCTTGTGTGTCCAACTTCTCTGTCTTCAAGGGGTGGTGGGGGGGGATTACTACCAGTATATTATAATAATGTTCTTTCAATCCTGGCTGCAAACAGTGAACAAAATATTCAGGCAGCTTATTTAGAAAACAGTATTTGTAATATAGAATAAAAATGAATTAGACAAAACATAACAAGGCTTATTTTGCTAAATTTTTATCCCCCCGCCAAAGGGGAAGGGGATATTAGAAATGCCCTTCGTCCGCCTGTGCATCCGTGCGTCTGTGCGTGCGTGCGTCCGTCCGTCCGAAACAATTTTGTCCGGAGCATAACTCCAAAACTACTTGAGGGATTTTATTCAAACTTCATACACTGACAGAGCACATTGGTAGGTAGTGCAGTGTGCAAGTGCAATAACTCTACCTTGCCTTTTTTAGAGTTATTCCGCTTTATCAGATTTACTTGATAAATTTTGTCCGGAGCATAACTCCAAAACTGCTAGAGGGATTTTATTCAAACTTCACACACTGACAGAGCACATTGGTAGGTAGTGCAGTGTGCAAGTCCGATAACTCTACCTTGCCTTTTTTAGAGTTATTCCCCTTTATCAGAATTACTTGATGAATTTTGTCTGGAGCATAATTCCAAAACTACTTGAGGGATTTTATTCAAACTTCATACACTGACAGAGCACATTGGTAGGTAGTGCAGTGTGCAAGAACAATAACTCTACCTTGCTTTTTTTAGAGTTATTCCCCTTTATCAGAATTACTTGATAAATTTTGTCCGGAGCATAACTCCAAAACTACTTGAGGGATTTTATTCAAACTTCATACACTGACAGAGCACATTGGTAGGTAGTGCAGTGTGCAAGAACAATAACTCTACCTTGCCTTTTTAGAGTTATTCCCCTTTATCAGAATTACTTGATGAATTTTGTCTGGAGCATAATTCCAAAACTACTTGAGGGATTTTATTCAAACTTCATACACTGACAGAGCACATTGCAAGTCCAATAATTCTACCTTGCCTATTTTTAGAGTTATTCCCCTTTATCAGATTTACTTGTTTACATTTTAAAAATCCCAGCATATACATGTTTATCTAATTTTTGAATTCTTTAACTTCTAATATCCCCCCGCCAAAGGCGGAGGGGATATTAGAAATGGTCTCTGTCCGTCCGTGCGTGCGTCCGTTCCAGTTTTGTCCGGAGCATAACTCCAAAAGTACTTGAGTGCTTTTCTTCAAACTTCATATACTGAAAGAGCACATTTGGAGGAGGTGCAGTGTGTAAGAACAATAACTCTACCTTGCCTACTTTTAGAATTAATCCCCTTTATCAGATTTAATTGAAAAACTTTGTCCGAAGCATAACTCCAAAAGTGCTTGAGCGATTTTCTTCTAACTTAATACACTGACATAGCACATTGGTAGGAAGTGCAGTTTGCAAGAACAATAACTCTACCTTGCCTATTTTTTGTGGGATTTTCTTCAAACATTATTACATTGAGTGTTTGATAGTACAACCTTCAGGTAGCTTCTTCCCGGCGGGGGGATTAACCATGTGTAACATGGCTCTTGTCGTGTTTTGTTTTCTCTTGGAAAGCGGATATAAAGTTAGAAAAGCTAGTTTATTATTTTCAGTTATATCAATTAAAAACCCCAACAATCATCTTTAGTACATTTTAGCGACATTGCAGTTGTAACAGCATAAGTTTTGTTAAAGAAAACGTAATTTTCGGTGGAGTCTGGATGATTTTGAATAAACAAAAAAGAAAAATCATAAACCATTCTCTGTAAATTCTGCAGGCTCTAGGGAGTAATGAAATTGATATGACACCGCTGTGTTCGAAAAAAACACAGATCTTTATACACCATATGCGTTTTTGTGTCTCCGTGTCACGGCAGAATATTTTTATTAATATAATCCCATAAACAAATTCAAAAATGATATTAAAATCAACTTGGGAGTCGTCTATTATCTCTGACAGAAGTATAATGTGAAATAAAACTTTCTGATTTTCCTTTATTGTCTTGGGAAATGTATTTTAATCTGTTTTGGATGTGAAAGGTACTGGCAAATATATGTACATACAATGTATGAAAACTGTTATGAATACATTAAATTTCGAAGAATTACTGTAAAATAGTTTTATAAGTACCTTGGAGTATTTATATGAAAATTTTATGAAAAAATGTTTGAATGAATTACTATACGTTTCGTTGCTTCTGCAAAAACGTCTGAACTCTTTAGTCTATTAAGCACCTTCTACTTTTAAAACGCAAAAGCAAACAATATTGAAGCAGTATTTATTCTTTTCTTAACTTTATCTTTTTGTATTTTCTGAACAAAACATATCGATAAAATGTTGTAGATGTGCTTGATTGAGTTTTAATATAATCATTATTAGAACGATTTCAATTTGAAACCTTCGAAAATGTGGGTCTTTATTCACGGATTTTAAATGAAAAATGCCTATTGCTTTGCAAAATATGCTCACGCTTTGACTACTGGTAATAGTTCTTTCAATAGCATTCGCGTTTACATGATGAAATAGTGAATGAAATATAATATGTGTCTCCTTTATCAGGACCATATATCATTGAAACACAAGCACTCTTTCTAAAAGACGACAACAGTAAAATAAGTTCTGTTAACTCATCTATGATCATATCGAAACCCAACACATTGTATTAATACATTTGCATAGATTCTAAACAAAGCAATTCTCGGCTTTACACATCCGGGTACTTTTTAAAGGTAGTAAATCCGTACTTGGGTGTAACTCGGATTTTATCGTTGAGCTATAAGTAACTTCAAGATTAAAAATTACAAAAACTAGAAGATATAACAAAAGACACTGTATTAATTTCCGAGACCTACGGCCTGATAAGTGCATTTTTAACGATTCTAATTAATTAAAGTTGTTAGGTTTCATAACAAACGACTTTAAAGTCATATAGGCTCCAACGATAAAGTCCGAGTAACGACCGACAACCGAATGCTTAAATTAGTTAGTTACTGTTATCTGATTGGTTAATGGCTTGAATGACGTCATGCTTCAGCTGAGAATACATGAAATTATTAAATCAGTTTTGTATACTGTAATTCATATTCATGTAATACTCAAAACTATATACAAAATGGTTTGAATTGTTTGATTTTATTATAATAAGTCAAATCGCTTTTTTTACTCTTGCTGAAGTTTTAAACCACTTAACACTTCAAATGTTCCATAAACAAGATAAGATAGATTAACGTATGTTCACATTCCAGGTAAATCTTTTTACACAACTGCATGCGCAAAGAAAAAGATAATCTCATTCATTTTGCATGCTGTCATATCAAATGCCTTGGAAATCAGAAAATTTCTTAACATAAGTTTTTAGCGTTTTCTTGAAAACAACTATTCAGTGTAAATACTAAAAATAAAAGCCTGTCTAGACATAGACTGATAGACAAAGAGGTGATTTATTTGGTTAAACCCCAACATGTCATACATTTTTAAGATTTGTAAATAAATACGCAAGTTTATGATATATTAAAAACAAAAAGTTTTAATTATTTGATTTAGTAACAACGGTGTTATAAATGATAATAGTATATTATCTGTTTTGTTATTAATCACGCTTTCGTGCAACCTGTATTTAATGTTTGGTTACATCTTGCTGATATATGTGAAAATATTTTTTTTAAATTTTACTCTTACTCAAGAATAAAATAAAGATTAAAGAAAATGATGTATTAAAATTTGACCTTCACAACTTATCTCCAGCCTTCCTACTTTTAACTTTTTTTTCAAAGAATTATACCATGTTTGTCTGAGCTTGTTCATACGGCGGCATTATCAATAATGTCAGCCTAAATCCGATTTCAATTAATTACATTGATTCGACCGGATATGAAAGATTGTACAAGTTCAATTTCCGTAGCTCTGATGTAGTCAGATGATAGAGTCTTATGAGATAGGAATTCTTTAGATACTGGTTTCATCTTGCTTTAGATTTGCGAACTGTGTTCTGTTCAACAGAAGTTTATATCATTTACGTTACATTGTCATTGGCATTAGCATTAGAATATTTACGTGTGAATCACAGCCTGTCTGAACTGTTCATATTGCTCAAAACTCGCTCTTCAAATAAGAATATTGATGCACCAGTGTGAAGAATACATAGAAAACGCACAAAATGTTTAATACAATTTGTTAGTTATTAATGTCACTTAATAATTAATGCTCTGCCCTTCTTTGTCTTTAAAAGAGGACGACCTAAACATATTTTACAATATATCGGATAACCTTTAAGACTCGAACAATTTAAGGTTCTTGGTTTTGTCAATTCAAAAACAGTTTTCTGATTTCTAGTGGACGAAGGAGTAAAACACAACTTCATCAGTAACAATGTGGGTTACAAGGAGCTGGAGTGTAAATAAGGAAGATATACGTTCCTTACTGTACGAAAGATTTTTTTTTCAATAATTAATCCGTTCTCGTTTCTCGAATATTGTCTTATTTCAATGGAATTGAAATACATTTCCGAACGACTCAATGACAAACTTGTTTATGACACCGTCCTAATTTCTAAATAAATTATAGCCCGTTTCTCATTATGAAATGAGGTAATGAGTTTTAAATGTACTTCCTGAATGCTTAAGGACTTCTAGAGTCGAACAAACATAATCCAATATATCCAAGAAAGATTCCTGTCTTTTAACAGACATAAACCCACGTTTAAGTGGATAAAAGATAACCCTCCCGGAACCAAATTGTGACGACAACCTATTTTGTCAAAAATTATACAAAATGCAAGTCACGTGTTTTTCTGTGCAATTTAAAATGTTGCGTAATCAGTGCGATCCCGTAACGAAACTCTTCAAGAAGCTAAATGCAATATTCTTTCATGCGTAATGCAATTATGTCTTCGTAAGTAGATTCTGGAAGGCTTTGATTGAATTACAGACAGTGAAGACATGACACAGTGCACTTTGTTAGATGCGAATCAAGTCATAAATCAGACAACAAGACTCGTTAAATAGTTCCCTCGTCTTGTTGTTGTCAGAGCCCGACATGACTGTCAGATTAATTGTAAAATCTCTGTGTTTTATTAGTTTTATCAAACTCCTATAACTTTTATTAATGATAAATAATTATTGAGACGTTGTACAGCAAGGTGGCGTCATGACCCTTTTGTTTTCGTATTCTTCAAGCCTTGTCATGAATTTTGAGGTACTTGTATTTTTAGTATTCATTCTGACATTTGAAGGTCTCAGTAACTCAGACATCAAAACAGCATTTTGCACGTTCAAATGTTCATAACATGGCAGTTTACAATTTAATTGTTTATTTATTTCGTCTGTATAGGTACAAGTTTACAAGTAAGCCAGTAACACCTATACATTCTTGTCCACTTTACTTAGTTTAGTTTAAACCTTTTTATTCTACATCGATTGGGAAGTAAGTTCTTGCAAATTAATCCCTCTCGATGACTGCTTCCTGGGTTCAAACCATTACTCGCGCCGAAAGTGAGGAATGTAGAAAGTCACTGTAGACTCTTACGCCTGGTAGGATTCGAACCAGCACTTTCCGGATTGGGATTCCGGCGCTCTACCCTTCGACTACTGCTCCTCCACTTTACTAATAGAGGTATAGCAGCAGGTACCTCTCTATACGAACTTCTCATTCGTCCTTTTCCAAGAAATGACGATAAATCCAATCGTCTTACACCAATTCATTCCTTGCTATATGTTTTAGTAATAGAGGTAAAGCAGTAGATACCCTTACATCAACTGTTTATAGTCTTAGTTCCCAGGAATTGAAAACAGAATCATAAATAGTTGAAAAGTAGCACATTTTAGGTTCATTCATGAGAAACTTATCTGTTAGTTACTCACACGGAGTTTTCATGTCTTTAAGACCCTAAAGAATTGAGATAAATGTAAAATATTTATTTTCTTAGTCTATTTCGAACTACATGACATGTAAATGTATTTTACAAAGTTACCGATTCGTATTTTTAAATGATTTTCATACTGAACTTTTGATTACATCAAAGCATCATTGTTGACATTTTGCAAAATAAATTCAGTGACCAAGCAATTTTACAAGATGTCAGTAATTTTGCGATGAACAGAATATATAACATTCTTTACAGGTTACCTCTTGGCTCATTTGACCTAGTTTGTTAGACAAAGATATATGTCATGGATGTGTGTGTTTCCTTCTGACACATTATTTTTCTATTTTCAGACGGATATGGCGCCACGGTCAAGTTTTCCAAGAAAGGCGATGCTTTTGGGCGATACAGTATAATGAATTATCAGCTTAATAGATCAACAAGACAGTATGAATATCGACAAGTCGGAAGTTGGGTGAATGAACTAAGATTAAATATAGACAACATTGTATGGGCAGGTGGAACAAAAGATCTTCCTTTTTCTAGATGTAGTCAGCCTTGTGAGTTCGATGAAATGAAACATGTTGGTGAAGACGGTGATATGTGTTGTTGGGTTTGCATCAAATGCCAGGCGTTTGAGTATCTTAAGGATGAGTACACGTGCAAGGATTGTGGAGAAGGCAGGTGGCCTTACCAAGATCGTTCCGGGTGCTACCAACTTGAAGAACAATACATGCAGTTTGATTCTGTGTACTCTGTTGTGCCACTGTCGCTTTCTGGACTTGGAATATTTGCAACTTTATTTGTGATTTTAGCATTTATAAGATATAACGATACACCGGTTGTGATGGCGTCCGGCAGAGAACTCAGCTATATGCTGTTAACTGGATGTTTATTCTGCTATCTAATGACAGCAATATTAATTTTAAAACCAACATCCATTACGTGTGCAGTTCAGAGATTTGGGGTTGGGTTCGGGTTTGCAATCATCTATTCATCATTACTGACAAAAACAAACAGAATATCGAGAATATTCCAAAGTGCTCGTCGATCAGCACGACGACCACCATTTATTAGCCCAAAGTCACAGATAATCATTTCAACTGTTCTAGTAACACTTCAAGTTATTTTCACAATCATTTGGCTTGTACTGGAGCCACCAGGAACTAGATTATACTTTCCAAATGGAAAACGAGATGAAGTGATATTAAAGTGCAGGACAGAAGATTTATCATTTCTAGTATCTCTTATTTACAATATAATACTCATTATAATATGTACATTTTATGCAATTAAAACGAGGAAAATACCAGAAAACTTTAACGAGTCGAAGTTCATAGGATTTGCAATGTACACTACATGTATAATCTGGCTAGCGTTCGTTCCTATTTACTTCGGAACACTTAATTCATTCCAGGTAAGTTACTAGTTTATCTTATTTCACAGTTCTATATACAAATTAACAATAATACATTGCACGTCTCTCATTTATAATAGAATTCATATCATTCTTTGGAATATCCTGAACAAAGGTGTTGCGCCTTATTTGAAGAATCGACGTAGCAGAATTTTTTTTCTATTTAACAGGCAGCGATCCTGTGAATAGACACCAACTTCGAATATTGAAACTTTTTAAGTTTTTTAAGTTTTTCGAGTAACTTCTTACTGTAACTTACAGAATACTAGTTTGACATTTTTTAACAGCGAGATTTTTTTTTCAAGTAACAGTACGTTAAGACCGACAGAAACAGTTTATTGAAACGCCTGTGTCAAAGAAAATGTATCATTTTCTGGAATTTGAACATCCGTGTTTAAATTGTCGCCCTCAGATTTCTTCATTACAACGGACAAGACATATAGATATGGACAGCTATCAAGATTTACTGATTTGCTTCTTAATATTTTGCAAAACAAAACTCTAAAAGCGTTTTTAATGTATAAACATTCATGTTTTTAAAGATTAAAAGATAAAGATTCTTCAAAAATCTGGACGATTTTGATAAAGATAAATCCCTACCCATCCAGTTACTTTCTTTTCAGAAATGCATAACAACTTTGTATTAGGAAGAAATAGTTGTAAATATTGGAAAATGTATCAAATAAATGTCAACACAAGTAGTTTCCAAGAACAGATCTCGAAAGTAAACTATGATATATGAATAAAGTGGCGTCTCTATATATTGATTAGCTTGTTTTTATGCGATCACTTATTTGTAATGAAGATACAGTAATATGATAATCTTGCTTACTTGACACATGGAGGCAACCATATCTTCTGTTGCTGAGGAAAGATTAAAACGTGTGTTTCCTAATAAAAAGTCTGTCGCATATTAATTCAACACTCAATTCATTCTTTAAGACTGACAAGACCTGATATGAAGTAATTTCTGCTATTTCCATTTTCGTAAAGTGTTTGCTACTTTTTAAACGCCGAAGGGACATATTGTGTTATGCCCTGATCGTCCGTCTATCTGTTCGTCTTTCCATCCGATTGTAAGCACTTAGGTGCCCGCTCTGTATCTCATCAACCGCCTTAAGGATATTCATGAAACTTTGGTCAAATGTTTATCTCACTGAGAAAACCTGCAGAAGCCACATTTCAGGGCCACGAATTTGAAGTCAAGATCACATTTCGAGATCAAAGATATGAACCATAGAATTCCTGTTTACTCCATATCTCATAAACCCATTGCAGGATAATTATGAAACTTTTGTCAGATGTTTATAGGTTTGAATGCTGCACCAATGTTACAGACCGCTGAATTTGCAAAATTTTGAATGAGACATCTTTCGTTGGACATTTTTGTCCATTTTCTATTTCATTAACGCAAGGGTTTTCGTGAAATTATGGTTAAATGCTAATTTCATGCAGACGACATGAAGAAATCGCATTTTAAAAGCACCACACCAAGGTCAAATCACAGGTCAAGGTCAAAGGTTTAAGCCAAAGAATTCATCTTGGTTCCATATCTCCAATCCCCTTTCTGGATAAATTTAAACCTTGGTGAGATATCTATCTCATGGAGGTAACTTGTAGAATCACATTTTATATTTTATACGGGCTTAGACCATTTGAATGATGTTTTTAGCTTTGATATTTACGGGAATTAAGTACTGTCATTACAAATAATCTCGTTGATATTTTGTGACTTTCAGATCCTAAATACAAAAAAGATATAAGGAGATATCTTTATTTTTTGTTATATTTCTTTCCTTTTACTGGAATGATGGTCCTTCAATTTACGTTTTAAAATGTATTGTGAAATTCCTCCCTTCATACATTCCAGAATGTTGTATAATGTCAGTTTACGCACTTTTCCTTGTTTTTTTCTTGAATTCTAAGCTTTTTTTGTAAAATCCTTCCTAAGCTTTTAATCAAACATTTATGGCTCTGGAAGTCGGAGGTAGTTTTCTGAAATAAGAAAATAAACTGATGGCATTCGTGTTCTCGAGAAGAAATTTATAACACCTAGAGAGCCTTTCGGCGTTTTATGGCTTTGTAACAGATATGTTTATGTCTGTTTACTTTGTCAGGGTAAATGTCAGAGTAACTGTTTCCTTTCTTTCTCGGTAAGATTATTACAGACTTCCCGAATATAGTACAATAAAGAACTTCAAGAGTTAACTTAGTTACGGCTCCATTAAGTTGATCTGAAAAATCTTGTTTAAAGAACGACTATCAGTCATTCGGTTTAAGTTTCAAATTCGTCGCCAAACTAAATTGCTAGTGCTCTGAAAAGCGGTTCGATTTTTTGCTTTAATATTTTATAGCTCAGTTTAACTTTGATATCTACATTCCAAACTGAAGATATTTGTATTTGTGTCTTTCATATGTGCTTATGTGCACAGTTTATGGCTATTCAAAAAAAGTTTGTATACCGTAACGGTTTATTTCTTTGTTTAAAAACATCGACATATATTTTCAAAGCTAATAAAGCTATTTCAGTTGTGTACAACATATGATCTTGTAGGTTAGCTTGTCTGCAATAATGTACTATATGTTGCATACTCACACACTTGAGAAAATTACCACGATTGTATTAATATAACGTTATCACGGGATTTCAAGGTACAGGAAGTGTCTACTTTTATCTTTTTTTACATTCGGGAAATTAATGATAAAGTTCTTCGATTGTTTTAGCATTTATCAGTTTAATTGGCCTTGAATAAAAAAATATAATTTTAAAACATTTTTTTTCTATTTCAGGTTCAGATCACAACGCTATGTGTGTCTATAAGTCTTAGTGCAAGTGTTGCATTAGTCTGTCTCTTCACACCCAAAATGTATATCATATTCTTCCAACCAGAGAAAAATGTAAGAAAGCTAACTATGATGATGAACTCTATGCATCGTAAAACAGGTAAATGCATAAATTAGGAAGTGTATGACTTATTTTTTAAAACAAACAACTGATTTTCATGATTTTACAATAAGAATTTAGATCATGATTTGCTATTGTCAAGCTCTTACTAGTATGGTAGAGCACTGGCGCTTTGTGTATAGGAATTTGCATTTTTCTGGCAAATGGAACACAGAGATATGTGTTTTTGTTAATATTGTCTTAGCCATTATTTAGAACATTTAGAATGACTTAGAACCTCTGCCCTACCTGTTATCACTTACCCCAGTGAGTCACAAACGTCTATTGTTAAAGTAAGCACACGGTAAATAGTTGTCTCCCCTTCCCCATTCACATGCCTTAGCTTTTGTGAATTGTCTCTGTTGTTTTGCAAATGTCCATGCACATGTCGTTCAATATGTTTGACCTCTTAAATAGGATTTCCAGAAGATAATTACGATTTGCTTAGTGTTAACATCGATACTTTTGGAAATTTGTTATCTCTTATAAAAGATTATATTTACAGGAGATTGCAGTTCTTTCAAGAATTAAGCATAGAGATGGGTGTTTTTCAGAATAAGAAGTAGAAAAAGCAAGTCTGTTAATGTAAGGGTTGTACAGCGTACCCAAAATGAGGAATGCCAGACATGGTTACAGCAAGTAAAATATCCAGGGATGATCGAATTACCGCTTCCCAAATTAATTATTTAAGCAGCAATAGTCTTGGAACACTTGATTAGATTATTTCCTAGAAATGATTATAAACATTAACACTCTATCAGATTATGGGGATTAAATCAGTTTGAAATATTAATTTCAATTTCTGTTCAAAGTCATCTTTTTTATGAAACAAACCAGAAATAAAAAGGTCGATGACGTCAAACATACAAAAATCATATTTATTTTAAACGATTTAGGTATACAACGGATATATAACGTAACAGTCTTTGAATGTTTGTGTGTGTCAGTAAAACTAAGTTTTAGTCTCAGTTGTTGAAAATATTTATCAGAAAAGTTCAAGTTGTGAGAAATATTTTATTTTTTTTGTCGCACAAAGTACTATAATGGCGGCATCTCTTTCGTTTCTCAGTGACGAATATTGCGATCACGCAATTTCATATTAATCATTCAATGTATGAAAATAAAATGTAACTATTTATGATTCCGTAGACTTTCGTGTTGCTTTTCATGAATGTAAAATGTGATCTTCAAAAATGAATTGATCTTCGTGGTAGCTTTAGGTATGCCACTATATTTAATCTTTGAACGAAGTGATGTTCCCAAAACCTCTCGAGAAAACAATATCTATAGTTATGTCTTGTGCTTTGACAGCTGCATGCAAACATAATCTTACATTTAGACAGATGGTTTCAGCACACCATAAATGCGTGACTATCGTGCACGATCAATAAGACTTCATAGGATGTCGGATAAGAAAAACTGCATCTGTGTTCAATAATTGAAGAGGGTTGATCCTGCATGACTTCTGTTATGCATTTAATTAAAATTTGACATAAATTATTGGTGAAATAAACCAGTTTTAAAATTGTAATCAGGAATATTGAATGTCTCTGTGTTTAAATATGATAACATAAATACATAAATTTAGTAATTTAGAAGTAACAGTTATTAAGATTTCCTATTACAGATAAACCTAATAATTTGCGATATAACAAATGGCATGTAAGTGACATTTTCTGTCTCTACATGAAGGATGCTCCGTAAATTAGGCAGATGCTTTTTTTTTACGTGGCAGTGTTATTATAATATTTACATAAAACCTCTTGTATCACTAGAATGAATAATAAAACGTGTCTCGGGTATACAAACCGCTCATACACTAACTGACCATGGTGCAATGACCATAGCTTTAGATGTATAATACTAAAGTAGGTGGACTACAGGTATTAAAGGATGCGGTAAATTTCGAAGGAAATTCTTTAAAGATTTCTCTGGTTCCAGTATTGTCTAAAACATAAGGACTCATTATTTGGGTAAAATAGGCCCATAAAGAAATCCCTCCTATACTACAAGTAAGCCCATCGAGGCTGTTTATTGTGGAAATTTTAAAAGACTTCTTATACCCTAAAATTGTCATTATTCTCATTTAAACATCATTGCTTGCTAGACTTGACTACCTGTGATTGCTTTCTCTTACTCACTTCCTGTGTAGTCTGTCCCGTGCTCCTCTGTTTACCTGTGTCTGAAGGGTCTACTTGATCAAGTTAACGAAACCTATCTCCAGAATTAGATTTTGCGATTCAGACCGTATATGTACTTCGGTAAAGATGTAGGTACTATAAAGAAATTGATCACAATTAATTTTAGTAAAAAGGTATCAGTATCAATAGGATTTTTACGGAGTACCCCTTGTAGATTCAACTTGCGTCCGATAATTAAAGTATATTATTATTGATCGGTTTTATTGTATCATCATTAATGCTATTTCTTATATGACGGTGGAAAAAACAAATAGTTATTTTTGTAACATTCTGTATTGAACAAAGAAGAATTTTATTTCAGCCGCTGTCACTATGTGTCAGATATGTCAGAAAATGTGTGAGACAGAGTACGGAGATAATGCAGGCTGTAAAAAGCATTTTATGTTTTAGACACATAAATAACCTCAATTTATATCATTGTGATATTCAGTATATGCCAACAGCATGTTGAATTTATCTCACCGTTCATATTAACAGAGACTATTTCTTATCTAAGTGTTAACAAAACCTATCGTTAGCAAAATTGCATTAACATTCTTCAGATGTATACTAACTTGATATAGCAGATATTAAAAGTACTATCCAAATGTTTTAGTTTTGCAGTTCAAACATCCGAGAATATTTATAATATTAATGTTTTCATACAGGATACTGTTAAAGGCGAAATTGCTCAGAATTGATTCCTATATAATTGAAACACTTAAACCGCGCAAAGCATACCAGATTTCTGATTTAGTATAGAGGAAAACTGTAATTGGTTAATTAAGTTTGAAATAGAAAATTCAGATTGACTTTAATAGCAGATCGTAATATTTGAGTCTACTTAATGCAGACACAAGGAAGGAAGACGACAGACACATATAAAACCGAAAATGATTCATTTAAGCTTTGTAACAGTAAATAATTTGGGAAAGCTCATTCGAGAATTTGTCATTACAGAACCCATTTAAATTAATATTGTTTATATGATAGTTTGTGGTTTGAATTGTTCTTTTTTCGAAATGCTACGACTATGTTTAAAGTCTAAGTATAGGTTAAAAATGTGTTTTAAGTTGTTTATAGACTTTTCTGGCTGTTTTGTAATCATTGTAAACAGAATTTACGGTGCGATACCTGTTTCCAGTGAAAATGAAAACAAAAATAAACAAATGAAAATCAGTTCTAATGCTTTAACGACGGTCTCTACTATAAGTAAGTTTACCAAGTGTTGCTTTAAAATATCTCACATATAAGAAGGGGAGAACACACTGCATATACCCACATTGCGTAAAGTCTAATTAACGTTACGTTTGTCGTCCATCTTAAAAAATAGCCAAAGCTATTTTTATTAGTGCTGGTGCAATGTTTTTTATATCTGTGCAATATCTTCTAACCATTGATCAGATGTAACCTGCACTGGTTTTGCAGCCATTTTTAATAAATAATGAATTTCTTTTAGGCTTTGCATATTGTTCACCACGCCTTCACACGTATCATTTGACCTTTGATCCATAAAATGTGATGTCCACCGTATTCACTTGTTCATTCGCCTCACAAAAGCAACATCGTCAGTGCTGTCAGTCCTATCTCACTGGGATTGATGAAGAGATTATCAGTTTTTTTTAATATTTCGGCTTTTCTAACTTCTTTAATCAAATCTATCTTTTAATAAAATTAAAGTTCGAACTCCGAAAATGTAAACATTAAAAGTCTGTACATATTCAATGAAGTCTGACAATGTTGCTCCTTTTTCTAAGAACCTTTGCACCCTAAGGTATTTCAAAAGTTACAGCGGCAATAAAGAATATATAGCAATAAATAGATTTGAATATAATTTGTTATAAAGAAAAAAGCTCTTTTGAATCATTCAGTTTATAATTTGTTAAAGTTATTAACGTTTTAAATACGGACGCAGTTTATTTCATTTTGGCTTGTAACCACATGTATGTGCTGTGAGCATCTATTGTAACTTTTGAAAGAACCATGGTTAATTGTTGAATGTATTTTTGATGTTGTGATTCACCGAATGTCTATAGTTTCAGATGCCTCGCAAACAACATGTCCTAAGTTAAACAATTCTATAGACGCTCACAATTCTATAGACACTCCAAGTAAGTAAACACATAAATAAGTTTAATTATGGATAAATTAAAAAAACAACAAAGAAGCTATAAACAGTCATACCATAATTAAAAAAAACTCCGATATGAATGGAAGCAGGCGTTTCTGTAGAAAGTACTAAGTCCGTGAAATGATATAATTATTAATTTTCTTATGTTTTTTTTTTAATTTTGAGTAGACGATGTTGCAACATTTTAATGGTCTGATAGGGATTCTTGACGGTATCGATGATTTTATTCTAAAACTGAAGTTAAATATGTCTTTATATTATATCCAATGTCTTGATAAAGCTTTTTTTAATAAAAAATAAGTATTATATAAATAATTGATTTGATGCAGCTTTGCTAATATTGGCTAAAGTGTTGTTTTATAATGTAACTGTATAATGGAATGTAAAAGCAGAAATATTTTACTTTGACATCTTTCGTTTTTTGATGGATTTACAACCAATACCGTTCGTAAATTACACAATATTTCATGTTTTGTTTCGGATATTTGTTATTACACGTACATTTTTTCTTCTACTTTATTTGCTCAGACAGATTCTTTAAATATATAACTGACTGATGTAATCTTGACTGGGAATATTATGGTCGGTTCATTGGTCGGTCTAACACCTCTATCACTGTTATTCATTGCAATTCCATTCTGAAGAAAACATAACTATGTCATAACTAATATTGTTATGTCTCAGAAATAACGTTGTTGATTTTATTTAAAGAAAAAAAGAAATCAAACGAATTTTTGTAACCGTACAAAATTAACTGTATTAAATTTATTTAGATACATATAATCTCTTAGTTATTGTCTTTCAGCTGAGTATCGTCAGTTTTATAATTCTTAAACATATGCAGAACCTAGATTTTCAGTAGAATTTTTCACCGTACATGTTGCGTTTGATCCTCTCTTTACATTCTGCTGGTATTCAGGTATTTCTCTTTGTCAATGTTTATCTTAATTGAAATGAAGTTTTAACCAAACAGAATTAAATTATTTGAAAAAAAGTTAACTTTTAAAGAAATTAAGGTAGAGTCATGAGAGATAGGACGTTGGCGACTTAAGGGAATATCATAGTCTCTCTATATTTGTATTTGTATAATTAAAATTCATATTTCTGTAACCATTCACAGACAGCCCTGCAGAGCTCATCCGTCTCAATGTTCACCACTTCGCACAGAAGTTCAATGCGGAAACAACTGAGACACACCCAGCTACAGAAAAAGACAGTCTCACCTCCTTGTAATCTTCAGTAAAAATGTAGACGTCATGTGTATGACGTCACGTCATTGATTTATACGTGTAAAATTCAGCAGTCGATGACGATATTTATTTATTTATTTTAGATTGCAATCATGTGTGTTGTTTTCGTTGCATACTCGGAGGTTAGTGTTAAGTGTTTTTGTAAAAAAAGAGAAGAATCTACAATTTGAATATAACATCGTAATTTAGGTGCTATAATACTGTTTCGTTAACTCTCTGATGGACTCATTGAACAGAAAGCATTTTTGTCCTTTTCAACAAATTGAGTTGTCCCCCTTTACTATTTACGTCAATTTTCATTTTATTTTTGTAACTGTTGCAATGGACAAGTTTTTAAGTAATCTCCTGTTGCAGTTTCTACTTTATCTATTTAGCAGTAACATGCTTTGCCTGGACGTTCATCAGCAAATCAGCCTGTATATTCGTCTGGAAAGATACCTCGCTTCCAAGAAAGAAAAGATAACTCCAACATAATTTGGTTGCAAATTGGTGCAAAATGAGTAAAAAAAGCTCTACCTCATTCAATTCAAAAACTTTTCACAAAATGACAGCATCGTCGGATTTTTAAGAAACGTTGTTTAATATTGACCGTCGATTGTTTTAAACTTAGTAAAATGTAATAGTATTGTTTCTGTTTTGTGTTAGATTTTTTAATTATTCATTTTTGTTTTACAAAATCTGTTAAAGTGGCATTGTGTAAAGAATCTACAATGCTTTTTTCCAGTCTTTTTCGTTAAACAAATATACTAGGTGATTTATTTTCACGAACATGCATGTCATATTCCATTTGAGAACTGATGTCATGAATTTTGAAAATATCAACTTTCTTTCAATCTACAGTTTCAGATTTATAGAATAAGTCATAATCGAAATTCTTGATTGAAATGTAGTTTTACTTTTTTCAAATATAATCTTTACTACATCGAAGTAGTTCACGAAACCGTAAGCAAAATATGATGGTCTACGGGATCTTGTGGGATTTTTTTTCATAGTGCCAAAAGATGTATCACTTAACAAAACTGCACTGGTCAAGTTTAGTATGCGCATGTTTTAAAGCATATATATAGCATCCGGCAAGACATAAAGACAAGCGTTATTTATATTTCATCTGACATATAAAGACGAATTTGAAAGCATGAAGAACTGTTTGTCTTTTTACCTAAAGGAATATACATAATCGTGTTCTTACATTTTGGGACACGTATTCACTTAGAATTATCAAGTATATCCAATTTAGATCTAACAAAAGTGTAACACATCAAATCAGTTTTGTCTCAGAGAAATTTATTTTATTATTTATTTACTTATGAAGGTATATGTATAACACAGAAAATATATTTTAGATTTATTGTAGAGTTATATTCTATTTTGTACATAAATCTTGCGTGTAGAGCAAGGTATGAGCAGTTTATTTGTATATTTCGTAGTTATTATGATGTAGAAATCTAAAATTTTGTCGATTGCCTGGGTATCTCATTATTATAATTTGATGCTGTATACATATTGATTCCCTGTAAAATGATATGGATGTTAATCATGTTTTGTTGTTACCTGCTAACTTTTTACTGTCAATTAAACGTTAAGCATTGAGCCATTAATGTGTTTAAAAGATGATTGTGTTGTTCTTTAATGTTTAAGAATTAGTGTACGAGAGATTATGTACGATCGTATCTTCGATATTTGTACAGTTTTGGCCAGAAGAAATGTAAAACCATTCTTTGGTGTCCTCGATTACACAAATGAATCCTTACTTGTCAGAATGTGTAGAAAAGGTTGTATAAAACATATCATATTGTAAATGAATAAAACACTGTCATCCTTGTTTATTTTGTGAAATTAATTTATCATAGTTATTACAGCTGCATTTCATTAAGTTTCAAATTATTAGACAAAATTGACAATGGAAGAGGTGACAGCAGAGTGTTTTGCTTTTCTCTTTCTCAATGTAACGATCATTCAAAAGGCAAAATTTCCCATTAAAATTTAGTGTCTAAGCACCCTGAATGCAGTAATATATATACAAAATGACGGTTTTGCTTAAGTAAAAATATATGCCAGTACGCGTAAAGTTGTTAGTTACATTACTTACAGATACTTTGGTTTGTTCAACTGTGTAATGTCCTATTATTTTCTAAGGTGTCATAAGACACATGAATTCCACTTTTTATCCGCTTTGAATTATATCTTTTATCTTTAGATGAGGAAATACAGAAGATTTTACCTTTATTAATAATTTATTTTTTTTTGTAGAATGGACAAACCTTAAACCCGACGATGTTTTTTTAAAAACAAAATAAAGTGTTAATAGAATGATTCTGTCCTTTGAGCAGGAGGCATAAAACGCTTACACGTTTTTTTCGGACACTAAGATGTTCCACATGCTCAATAAGGATGACATTATTAAGTACTTTGTCTCTTTTTAAGCAGTAAATGTAACAACTGTTTAGTTTTGTGTGTCACGCTTAATCTTGGAGCAATACAGAATGAGATACACTGTCGAGTTTAGTAAAACATTGAACTGGTAGTGGTAAGTTTTAGTTCTAACAAACTGTCTGTTCGAAGTATTGCTGAAGTCTTCGGCGAGAGTTGTGAAATCCTTTTAATATTTAAATTTATTTTTAGTACCTTGGGTCATTTGACTAATGAATATCAACATGCAAAGGATGTTTCGTCCCATGATTTTCCGCATTACAAACTGAATACTCTTCAATTTGGAGTTTGTGTAACGTCTTACAAACATGGCCGAGACCATACTTCCTTGAAAATATTCTCACGGCTGATAAAGAAAGCATAACAAACTTGATCGAACGTGTGTGTCCGACGACTACCATGCAATATAAACTATCAATTTAGGTAACATATGTAATGAGTTTCGAATTAATGCATATGCATTTTCTTTTGAAAGACATGAAATAAAATCCAGTGACAGTTATATGCCATGAATAAAACAAGTTTGCATCTTCCTAAATCGCGAATGAAAAACCTCTAAAATCATATATAATCGTCATCATGATGATTATTATGATTTTATACGAATAATTTGTTAGCTTTTAGGAAGGAGTCAACTTTCCTTTCAAAGATGATTGCATTCAGATCCCTTCGGCACTTTGTAGTAAAGGTTTAAAACAATTCATGAAAGAATTCTAGGCAAAGAAAATCAGTCTTAGTTATGAGATGATAAATTTTGACAAATGAAATGTATTGGAAGATGAGCGAGCTCATCTCAAGAGCCAATGGAAAACTGAAGTTGCGACTAATCGAAGATGTGAACTGTTTTAGGAAATATTAAGTGAAAACTCGCGATCACTTCCAGATATAGACAGCAAAATCACGAGAAATGTAAACAGGTAATTTTGGATGACAGAATCTTTTAAAAGTTATGAAAGCAACACTGTGTTTAGTTTGAACATAGTACTGGTAACGAAAAATATTCGAGGGTGCTTAGAAATACGAACTGTCTCGATAAATCTAACCGCGTGATGCTATCAACGAATTTTTACCCGGCCACAAACTGTGAAAAGGTTTGTATTCGAAGTGGAAACAAAATTAAGTTACTCTTCCTATCTAAAGTGTGACATTTATATATTATAAACTACTAAGGTGATAATAATAGTTACAAAGAAACGTGCCCAAAAGCAAAAAAGACAAAAAGAAATCAAATTAACGCCCACACATTTCGGCAAACAACAACGCAAAAACTACATTTCTCTGCCGAAGCCGTCGGGGATAATGAAGCGTTAAAAGTAATCACTGGTTCTCAGTTTTCCTTGGTAAATATAGGCATTCCATTCCCAGTTGGGAGGATAACAATTTCATTTAAAATTACAAGTATATAAGAATTTAAGTTGAACAAAGGGCAAGAGTCGATTCACGTGTGCATTGATATGTGTGAAACAGTAAAGAAACGAGGGGGAGGGGAAGGAGGGCTTAATTATATTCCACACTTCTGCTATAACCTAGAAAATAACTGACCAACAACAACGGGTCAATTGTCTCTGACCTGTCACGTTGCTTACATTCAAGGCTTTGCAGTTTGATAGTAAATGTGTGCGTATTAAGGAAATTGTCATTAATCAATCGAACACTTTTTTTCTTGTCTCATCATAAAACTTGCAACTTCGAGAGAAAAAAAGAAGAAACTAAATGAAATTATCACCAAAAAGTTTGTAGTAAGTAGAATACTGTGTTAATTGATTCTGTTTCTTAATATTTGACTAGATGAAGAAGTTCTAAATATTCAAATATAGAACATTGTAAGTTTCTGGAAATTTTGTCCAGAGATAATGATTCTGAACACTTGGTGTGTCACATTTAAAAAGAAAATAATGTATTTGCTTTAGTGAAATGATATTTGTGTAAAAGCCTATATTGGTTTTAGATATCTTTTACGACATCAATTTGCGAACAGTGCAAAACTGTAGATAGTCTTTATCCCAATATTTAAGACGTATGGAAAAAATATAAATGTCTGACGCTTGATTTCTACATGAACCAGACAATGAATCATAGTCTTAAACAACAAATCAATGGTTTCCTAGATCAAATATCAAGCGTGTCTTAGACCATATAACAAGGGTGTCCAAGACTATATAGCAAAGTTGTCCTAGACCTTATATCAAGCGTAGCGTGTTCTAGACCATATCAAAGATGTCCTTGAACCTATATAATGGGTGTTCTAGAACATATAGCAATGTTGTCCAAGACCATATATCGAGGTTATCTTAGATCATATTTCAAGTGTGTCCAAGACCATATATCAAGAGTATACTTGGCCTGTCTTAGAGAATATATCAAGCGCTTCCTAGAGAATATACATAGTGTAACCTAGACCATATATCAAAGGTGTCCCATACTATATTGCTAGGCTGTTCTTCACCATACATAAAGCGTGTCCTAGACTATTTATCAAGGGTGTCCTATACCATATATCATGGTTTCCTAGATCATAGAGTAAGATTGTCCTAAACTATTATATCAAGCGTGTCCAAGATCACACATCAAGGGTGATCAGTACCTTATATCATTGGTATCCTAGACCATTTATCAAGAGTGTCATGGGTCATATATCAAGCATGTTCTTTACCATATATAAAGTATTTCCAAAAGTCACTGTAGAAGAGTTTTGTGGCAGACGAACTAGGAAATCCTTTTTGTTATAAAATGGCATATTGTTATTGTTTAGTGTTTAAGATTTTGTGCTAAACAGTAAATTCGACTATTTTTCTAACCAAAACAGCTTAGACTAAATGCAAAGTTGATGAAGGGTTATCACATATACGACACCCTAGAGTATCATAAGATTATTGCATTGCCGAGTTAGAATCAAACAGCAGATTTTCCAGAATCTAATAGGTTTTTTTCTTGTAAGTGTTCTGTCAATTACGTTTTGATTTACACACGCCGATGACCATTATACGAGTATCTCAGAGACAAACTAATCTGAAGATTTATCGTATATTTTAGCTGAATGACAAAATTATGATTATTCTGTCCTTGTGATTTACATATTATATATAGTGGTAAAAAATAGTTATCATATTTGTTAGATCGACATAAGTATTTCTGACCAATTCACATCTTAGCACAGCTTATTAGTATCTGCAATCTGCAAACAAGTCATCGCATATAGCTAGCTATGTGTGGAAAGCGTGCGCCTTGATTTTTGGTTAAAGCTGTCTCTTTTGCAATGTAATTTTGATGAGTATGGTAAATAACAGCTTAAAGTGAGCAAAATATAGATGGTTTTGAATCATCATCATCATTTTAAAAAATAAATATTTAAATACAGAAACAAGGAGGTGACAGATGCATTTGAGATATCTGACAAAAAGAAAACTTTTTGGCACAGTGTAATTGTATCTTATTACACTGTGCCTTCTGCTGTACGTATTCAAAAGAAAGTCTGAATCGACTTTAAAGAACACTTGATGTCTAAACAGTCTATTTTTCTCAGTAATACCTGCATCTGCACCAAAAGTAACAGATGAAGCAATGTTGGCAGACTCCTTAGGGATATCAATATAAGATCAATTATAACCGTACCGGCTGAAGAAGTCTACAGCGTTCTGACACATGTCTTACAAAAGTTAGGGAAACATCTGGCGTTTATTTAACTAAAACATTATTTGAAGAGTTAAAGTAAAGCTTCACTCAACGGATTGCACTGAGGTCTAGACAAGACGAAGAGTTTCAGCAGAGTAACCAGCAACTTGATATCATTTAATATGTCTAGTATAAATGTAATGTATTTTGAATCTAAACATGAGACGTTGGAATGTTCTGTGCGAAATTGCACGATGTTTTCGCTGCATGCAGCTTTCATTTTATGATTTATTTGGGTATTCATACAGCTGTCTTGTTAGCTTTGTGCTATAAAGGCTATGTGTGGTACTGCTCTTCCTCTGTCTTTTTTTGTCAAGAAAATACCAATATTAAAGAAATTGCTATAGTTGTAACATGTTTTCTGTGAAATTTAATTTAATCATTTTAATAGGTAGCAGGTGTGTTAAGCATTTTTACTTGAAACGTACATCGCTAATATTTGCAATATTGCCTTTAATAATAGTCTAATTCGAATAGGAAGTTAAGACTTCCTAAATATACTCTGCTGTGTTTACCAAGGGAGGATAGTCTTTATTTCCAAACATTGTTCACAATTTTTACCAATACCATGATAATCATGACCCTGCCCCCCCCCCACTCTAAAACAATCAAAGCTTTTCTATATCATGAATGAGATGAATACAAGATATCAAACCTTGCTACATAGATATCTGGCATTAAATAAAACATAACCACCTCTTTTCGGAGCAGTCCTTGGATGCAATATAAATATATAGATTATATTATTTCGGCATCAGCAAACACTTAGGCAGAGCCTTTATAAAGAATCACCTATTTTAGAATCCAACCATTCAGCAATAGCAAGGAATTGTTTCTTGTACTTGAAATATTTTTTATTGGCTACATACGCCGGTCTTGTTCACGAAATAACTGACCTATGCAGCTAAAATTGACGTCAGTGTGTTTTAAATATTTGCATAAAATAACTTAATATGCTGGAACACAGACACTTAACAGAGCACAGTCAGCCTGTTTTATTTCGGTACTAAAAATTCAACGTATGCTTTTGAATCAGTCAGGCTTAAATGTATACCTAATAAAAGCAGAGTGCGGTTTTCAGGTTTTATTTAAAAAGATGTTGTTTATAGTGTTTTCTTAAACCGAAACATCTACAACTTTAATTGATTTAACAATGTTTTAATGACGCATTGATGAAAACAAATCGTAGCTCGACCGGGACTAAAACCCAGGTCTTTCCGCTTAGATTGGACACTCTACCAACTGAGCTTCAGTGCCTCACCGTCGAATTATAACTTTTATACCTGCACCCATCTACAAATGTTCTTAACTTTAAACATTAAAACTAAACTGGCTTGATTTTTTTTGTATTTTCCTGCATAGCTGTACACTATTCCTGCAAACTGTAAAAAGATTCAGATAACGCCCCGGCAATTACACAAAATATACGTGAAACATGTAACATAGATGCTAACCTAAATTCTCAATTTCAGAATTATTACTTCCTTTATGAATTATAGGGCAGTTTATGCATAGAGTTTCGTTTATTATTGAACGAATTTTAGTAATAGGAAACTTTTTAAGGTGAAAATGCTGTTTATTAATTATCAATTATTCAATAATGGACCTTTGTCTATCATTTTTACTCACATTTCTAAAGTAAAAATCTTCATTTTTTTGTATCATATGAGTGAACTATATGACAATGAAAAGAGCTTATAAACACCGTTGGAAGCCAGACAGATTCATTTGAAGCAAAGTTATGCAATAATAATTCAAGTTTTGTCACTGTCTGTGCAATTCAAAATCTGACTACAGAACTAGGGTAATCCTGTATCGAAAATCCTAAAAAGCCAATGCAATATTTTGTCATGCGTAATGCAATTATATCTTTATTCAGTAGAGTCTGGAAATGTAAGACCGGTTAAATGACAGGACATAGCGCAATGCAGTTAATGAGATGCTAATAAAGTCGTACATCAGACTCAAGACTTGTAAAAAGCGTTGCTTTGCCTGTCAGCAATCGAAATGGCTGTCAAATGAAAGGCTGATGTCTAAACTGTATATTTATACATAATAGGGTCAGTCAAATCATTGTATCGTTTGAGGAAAGCAGAGATATTGATGTTTATATTAAAAAGCTCAGGAGAAGTTAAGGCCTCCAGCATAATCGTGGTCAATAGCAGTCCAGGTATTAAGATTCTAGTAATAGCCAAAAGGCAAGTGAATGTGAATTGGGCAGTAAATGAACTTAAGATTTTCATCATTATAACTATATCGGCAGAATATTCTGAACGTAAGAAAAACTTCGCTTAAGAGATGTGGTCGCTCTGGAGCTGCAAGCAAGTAGGCCTACATGTACATAACAGAACAGGCACATGTATGTAATAACTATAATAAAGAAAATTCCTTTCATTCAATCACTAAAGAGGCCATCAAAAATATATTGTTAACATTTTTGGAACAATTAACAATACAAGTCATCGGTATGAACATATATGATGAAAGCAGACACTGAAGAAAAGACTATAGGATGAAAAAATGTGAAAAAAGAGAACGTTGAGACAATCAGTAACTTCTGATGTGTCTCAATATATCGGGATAGATTATCAATTTTTGGTTTAGACAATTCCCAAAGGATTAATGTAACACGATATTGTTGAGATAACGTTCTGCGTTTCAGTTAACCATTAACATCATTTTCTCTTATTCATAAACTTGTATTAGAAAGAGACCGCTGTAAATATTGGAAAATGTGTCAAATAAACGTCATCGCTAGCTGTTCCCTAGGACAACCCATCTCGTAGTTAACTGTGATACATAAATAGATATATATAAAAACGGCATGTTGATTTATTTTGGAATTATGAATATCATATTTGTCTTAGGATTGCTGATTCATAATGAAAATAATCTTTTTACTAACAAAATATGATTCAATTTTCATTGCAGTTGAACACAAAATGCCTATCTTTTCGAAGCAGATATGAGGAGATAGATTTTTTATATATTTTTTTTTTTGCAATTTTCTCTCTTTAAAAGTATTTTTTTTTTACTTTTTTTTCAGTTCTGACAAATTATCATTGAAAATTAAAGGCTCATTGCGGAATGTCTGTCAGTTGATGCGATACTATCGATTTGACATTGTCTGAGTAAAGATCTTTTTTCTGGTTGGATGATGCAATTCCACGTTTTATGTAATGTCAATTCCCTTTTAAATCTTATTTTGCTGTCACTGTTATTTTCGAGTGTCCGCTAATATAAATTTTGGGGAATATAGGAAGACAAAAGAAACTATTGAAATCATTTGGTAATGTTTGTTTGGTTAGTAAAAGCAGGCTGTAGTTCGACCTTGAATAAGAAGTAAGTTAAAATACGCGGTTTGTAGCTTTAAAGAATGCGACCTATTTATTTAATGGGTGTTTAGACATTTTGTGTACGATTTTAAAACTGTAAGGCGTTGTTTCTTGAAAGATACACCACATGCAAAGCTCTTTTTTCACATTCTTTCAAAAGTAAATGATGTAAAATGAACTGATTTATATTGTTTTCGATTCTCTATTAATATTTCTGTTAAGATGTATCTTTTTAACTTTAAACTTTTAATAAATTACTTTCTAAGTCGAAACGTTTCAAGTCGATACAGGAAAGGGTTAGTGAGTTATTTTTTGTTGAAAATTTTATGTGACAGCAATAAATCTTCAGACAGCTCAGGTAGTCATGGTTGTGCTGCTCAGTACTTATCGGTGCTAGCTAGCAATCCTTTAAGATTCAAGTAAAGACAGTTAAAGAATTATAAAGCAGATATGATTATAAATTTTAATCAACAAAGGGCGATTACTCTGTATTCATGTTTCTTATACTTCGAATTTTCAAGTATCCTCAAAGTAACCACTCAACATTTATATGTTTACAACGTTATGCTCCCCAATAGATTTAAAGACGGACGAATGAAAAGATACTGTTACCATATCTATTCAACGGGAGATAATTAACTGAAGCTTAAGAGAATTATGTCTATCCCAGTTCCGGTGAGCTCAAGTGTCAAGTTCACATTGATATGTCACATGTAAATATAAGTGCAATGTAGTTTTTTTAGCAATATTTGTCACTGATTTTTAAAACAACTTCGGCGAGACGGACATTAAGTTTACCTGCTAAAATATATTTTGAAATAACTTCCCGCAAATACAGTAAACTCCGCTTGTAACGATATTCAGGGGACCGCCGAATTTATATCGTCATGTCCGGATATCCCTACCTCCGGTAGGCAACAAAACCAGAAGTAAGAATTGGGCAAAGTGCACTTGATTGATAAACAAGTTCCGAATCAGATTTATTTGATACACCATTGATCAAGCATTTTTATGCAACTATATACATGTTAAGTATTACACAAAATTTGCAGCTAAAACTTTTAATACCAATAACCATTTATTTTCTTTGCGAGAAATATGTTGATTCATACGCTTTAACAATAGCATCCCGATTTTTTAAAATTGTGCTTAGTGGATTTTGTTTTATTCCATAGTCAGCAGCAATATCTATCTTTTTCCATCGCGGACCGCTCCAACGATATCGGATGATGCGATATATCGGATGTAACGATGCTTTTTTCTTGTCCGACTTAGATTTTGACTTGACTTAAAATTATTATACATACAGAAAATATAAACCACTACAAACACATGTACAGGTAGGCAGACATAGTTTTTATTCATTTTCGAGATATTTGGATTTAAAAACAATTGGATATATGAAGTGTGCATGTGTATGGTGGACTGGTTTTGGTGTTTTTGTGTGGGGTGTTGGTGAGCGATTGTCAGACACAATGTGCTTGATCACATACAAAAGAGAGCAATTATTGGATTTAGCTAGAGTGCCCAGGAGATACTTGAAACCTAACAATGATACATTCACAACACTGAAAAACTTAAATCTCTTAAATTTTAGAGGTGCCCGAGGAGGTGGCAATTATGTATCTAGATCTTGGGACAGCAATGATGGAGTAAACTTTTCAAACCTGAAATACTTACCAGAGGCAATTTTAACAGTAAAATTGACAAATAGATATAATACAATATCACAAAATGACAATGATCAGATTAGAATTAAGACACTGACCACAATACAGTACGAACCTATTTCTGCAGTTAAAGGCCAAAGAAAGTTAAATGTATGTTGCATTAACCCAAGATCAGTTAAAAATAAAACTCTGGCCATCTGTGATTTTATACTTTCATACAAATTCGATTTGGTTGCAATCACCGAATCATGGCTTGGAACTTCAGTTGATAAAGTATGTCTGAATGAACTTTTGCCAGAGGGGAATCAGATAAAACATGCCCCGCACCCTGGTGGGAGAGGTTATGGTGGTGTCGCCGTGATTTATAAGTCAAATATAAATGTTCAGGTTCTAGCATCAACTCATGATAGTGAGTACTCAACATTTGAACATTTGGATTGCAAGATAACAATCAAAAAATATTCAATGAGGTTAGCTGTTGTTTACCGACCACCCCCATCTAAAGGAAATGAATTAAAAACTAGTGTATTTCTAGAAGAATGGGCAAAATTCCTAGCACAATTTGCTGTGACTGATAAGAACATTATAATAACAGGAGATCTGAACTTCCACCTGGATATCCCCACTCAACCTGACACAATCAAATTTACAAGCATTCTACAATCATGTGGAATGGTACAACATGTTCGAGAACCAACCCATGTGCTTGGACATACACTTGATGTTGTCATTACTAGGGACACTGACAACTTAATTTCGAACATTAAGGTTGTTGATCCAGGGTTATCAGACAACAAATCTGGAAAAGTGACAAAAGATCATTATGCAATTATATTCAATACCGTTGCTGAAAAACCTCCGCCTATCCGAAAGTCAGTGACGTATAGAAAACTCAACTCAATTGATATATATTCCTTTAAGAGTGATATTGAATCATCAACACTCTTACATCTTGAACACACCGATCTCGAACAACTTGTAGGAGAATATACGAATGTTCTTTCCACCTTGCTCGAAAAGCACGCTCCAATTCAAACTAAAACAATAGTGTTACGACCTTCTTGTGCTTGGTATACCCAGGAGCTACATGATGCAAAACATATGCGGCGCAAGTTAGAAAGAAATTGGCAATCATCTAAATTGACTATAGACCACGAAATATATAGAAATCAATGTGCAAAAGTAAATAAAATGTTGGTTGAGGCTAAAGTAAAACATTATTCTGATAAGGTAACATCCTGTGGTCGAGATCAAAAACAATTGTTTCAAATTACCAATAACCTAATGAATGGTCCAACTGAGACATCTTCACCCACAAACATAGAAACTGATAAATTGCCACAAGAGTTCAGTGATTTCTTTGTTGAGAAAATAGAGACCATCAGGGATGAAATAAAATCAAAATTAGTTCTAAACCCAGGTGACGTGGAAACGGAACAGATGGGCGTTGAAAATAGTCTGACTCGCTTTGAGAAAGCATCAAAAGAAGAAATTAAGAAAATAATAAATAGTTCTTCAAATAAATCATGTGAACTGGATCCTATACCAACATGGCTATTAAAATCGTGCCTTGATGAACTTTTACCATTTCTTTCTAACATTATCAACATCTCTCTCAGTACAGGAAATGTTCCCGCAGAGTTTAAAAGGTCTTATGTTAAACCCCTTCTGAAAAAACCAACATTGGATCAAAACATTTTAAAAAACTATCGACCTGTTTCAAATTTATCGTTTGTATCGAAAACACTTGAAAGAGTAGTAAGCTCTCGCATTGATGAACATGTGACAACAAATCAACTTCAAGAAAAGTATCAGTCAGCCTATCGCAAGTTCCATTCGACAGAGACTGCACTTATCAAAGTCCAAAATGATGTACTAAAATCCCTTGACCATGGCAATGTGACAATCTTAGTTATGCTAGATCTATCAGCAGCTTTCGACACAATAGATCACAAAACCTTAGTACAGAGACTTGAAAATGTTTTCGGAATTGCTGAAAAACCACTGGAGTGGATAACATCATACCTTCAAGATAGAAAACAGACAGTATACATTAACGGTGTGCTGTCAAAGCCGGTCACACTCAATTTTAGTGTTCCACAGGGGTCCGTTTTAGGGCCAAAATTCTATACTATGTACACTAAACCACTTGGTGCCATTTGCAAAGATCACGGACTGCAATACCATCTCTACGCCGATGACTCACAGCTGTATCTATCTTTCAAACCATTAGATGACATTTCTAAGGAAGAAACATTACAACGCATTCAAGCGTGTCTCCGAGACATAATATCATGGATGAATGCAAACATGCTTAAACTAAATACTGATAAAACAGAAGTCATCATGTTCTCATCTCCGTATAACTCCAAACACATTGAAGATCTATCGATAACCGTGGGTGACTCTAAAATAAACAAATCGGTCAATGTTAGAAATTTAGGTGCCATCTTTGATTCAAACATGAACATGGAAGATCACATCAATTCGGTATGCAGATCATGTTATGCTCAGCTTAGACAAATAGGAAGAATTCGAAAATATCTGACAATTGATGCAACTAAACAACTTGTCAGTTCATTGGTCATTTCGCGCCTAGATTACTGCAATGCATTATTGTATGGAGTACCTCAAACATTAATAAACAAACTGCAGATTGTTCAAAATACAGCTGCCCGCATCATCTCCAGAACTTCACGGTACGATCATATTACACCTGTACTTAAAGAATTACATTGGCTTCCGGTGCAATACAGAATCCAGTTTAAAATTTTAACTCATACCTATAAAGCTTTAAATGGAAAATCGCCGGAATATATGGAAGAAATGTTATGTGTTTACAAACCACGAAGGAATCTACGATCTCAGAACAAAGCACTTACTTTAGTGGTACCAACGAGTAAAACTGTAACCTTTGGCGACCGACGATTTGAATATGCAGCTCCGAAACTGTGGAACGATCTGCCGTCTGGTGTGAGAGACTCGAGCTCATTGTGTTCTTTTAAACGTGCACTTAAAACACACTATTTCAAACAAGCCTATGTTTTATCGTGAATAATCTGAGACAGTGATTTTAGAAAACTGTGTGACTACTGTGTGATATCAACCATAATTTTACAATTTGTTTTAATTCTGCTAATATTTTTAAGACAGTTACAAATAATTAAGGTGTTGATTATAAAATACATTATTTCTAATTTAGTGTTTTAGAAATTTCGCTAGAATATTTTAATCGTATGTTGTCGATATTCAATTATTTTAATTCTAAACGACTAAGTTAATACCACATTTTAATTGATTGTTTCATATTCTTGTTCTTAGTATGTCGTAGATTTATTATGTGAATGCTGTTTTAGTATTTTAAATTGTATTGCTGTAATTAGTTATTAGTTTTTATATCATTGTAAAACGGTAAATACCACATTTTAATTGATTGTCTCATATTCTTGTTCTTATTATGTAGTAGATTTATTATGTGAATGCTGTTTTAGTTTTTAAATTGTATTGCTGTAATTAGTTATTAGTTTATATCATTGTAAAGCGCCTTTGAACATGTATATGAAAAGGGCGCTATATAAGTTTGGTAAATAATAATAATAATAATAATAACATAGTTACTCAAATTATTAACTGCTAAGTAGCGCTTTTGTGTTCAAGTTGAAAAGCATCGTTACATCCGAAATATCTCAACATCCGATATCGTTACATGCCGAGTTGAGTGCAAGCATAGATCAAAGAAGGCTTGAGTCAGGACCGCGACAACAGCATCGTTATAAGCGGTATATTGTTACAAGAGATATCGTTATAAATGGAGTTTACTGTATTTATCATGATAAAATGATACTCATCGTGAAGATAACTAATGACATATTGCGTCCTCGGCAATTTTGCTTGTCATGTGACATATTCCTACTACATAATATTATGTCTATGAGTTATCTTCAAATCCTACAATGATTCTTAAGTTCTTGACAGGAATACTTTGACTCAAGTTGTACACTTTATTGACAGCTGTTTGACAACATCCGATCCCTTTCTAAAACAAATGTCTTTATCACGCAACACATTGCGTGACTACTTAGTTCTGTCAATGAGACTTCAAGAAGGGTCGAATCGAAAAAATAATATGTGTATTTAATGATTAAAAACGCTTCATCTTCGCTGCAATTGAACGACTTTTGATATGCAGTTGATTGGAAACCTGACATGTACTGTTTGGGATTATCAATAGTTATGAAATGGCAAGGAATATGTTGAATGCCTCGAAAAGTTCCCTTCGTTCATTTTTTGTCGAAATTGGGTAATACCAAGCTCACGGTGTAGAAACTTATACTGCCAGTGGAAGGCATGTGTAAATAAAGAAGAAATACTTACGTAACATTTGCATAGTAAAATAGTGAAAAACGCATATCCGGAAAAACACAGAAAAACAGCCTCCCCACATAGTCAGAACGTAGTGAGGATTTATATATTGAACATTTAAAATCATGTAAGTAAATTTTGATGTCTTACAGACTTTTTAATTACCTAAACACGTATTTGAAATGTTTGGAGATTTATAAGTATGTTTTGGTTAAGTAAGAGACAGCGTTTAAATCTGCGTTATTATATATGATAATGCACTATGTATTAGTTGTCTCCCTTGGTTCTAACCACGGGGCATGTTGTTACAGTACAAAAAAATATGTTTACCAATATAATATTTTTGCAGTATCATGAGTAAAATCACGATGTATCTACATCGTTTTCGTACCACTAGGTAGTAAACAAATGTTCATTTTATTACAGAATGGCGAGAAACTATATGCAAAAGACCAGCAGAGGGGAGTTGCATCTTTGCAATTGGTCTAGGTACGCCGAGTTTTGTCTTTAGAGGAGACATTTACTTAGTTTTGTCAGGCAATGGCAGAAACGAACACCACAGTGGCGAGAAGAAAATCAGCAAACCTGTGACACAGACTGTTACTGGTCCGTTTAACAATAAACCTTACACAGTGTCCTCTCCCCGTTTCCTAAGGCTTCTAAAATGAAAACATTGTACGAAACAAAGAAACGAAAAAGTGCTTTTTTTACTGACACACTGAGAAGGATGCGATAGAAGAGGAACTTACGATGAAGCAAAATAAGTAAAAAAGGAACACACACTAAACTAGACCTGTCCATCAGACACTGATCATTATCCCCACTAGTGGGAATTTGTCACAGAAAGGGAATTCATTACCAGGGAAAACAATGGATATATAGTTAATTGCTTGATAGGCTAAGAGTACTTCGCTTTACAAATAAACCTCTTTCAAAACGTGTCATCTGCTATACCTCTTTCACAATGCCTTACTTCCATAACTCATTAACAATGCCTTTCTTCCACACCTCATTCACCTATTTAACAATATGGTAATTGTTTTAAATAGCTATGAAAACATTGGATTGCCGAATTACTTAGGTTGTTATATTTATGTAATAAGTATGCAAACATTTCAACATAGGTGTAGGAGGAGTTGCGCACACAAGATTTACTATTATATGGCATGTATGAAAAACCAACAAAGGGTAATAACTCAATGAAAACTGATCACAGAAAAAATGTCTTACTTCTTGCACAACTAAGCAATGTGGTCTATTATGTGTGCGAGTTTGTTTTAATCCACCCATGGGTGTAGGAGAAATTGCGCCCACAAAATTTAATAAATATGGGATGTATGAAAAACCAACAAGGACAATAACCCAGTGAAACTGATCTAAGAAAAATATTTCTTTACTTTTTGCACAACTACGCATCAGGGTCTATTATGTGTGCGAGTTTGGTTTCAATCCACCTTTTGGCGTAGGAGCAGTTTTGCACACAAAATTTACTGTATAAGGCAGGTACGAAAACCCAACAAAGATCAATAATCCAGTGAAAACTGATTCGAGAAAAAAATATTTCTTGCACATCAACTCATCATGGTCTATCAGAGCGATTTTGGTTCCAATCCATCCATGAGTGTAGGAGGAGTTGCGCACACAAGAAACGTACGGACGTGTGCAAATCTATTTGTCCTCACACTATGTTGTGGGGTCATAAAAATTGTTAAAGTTCTGTTAGTAGTACAGTGCACAAGAAGAAAGAACCGAAAAAGGAAACAAGACGCAGTAAAAGCAACAGTAGTGTAATTACCTCACTGCATTTAGCCGTATTCAAATAGCAATTCAAGAGAGGCGTGCTGTCCAGTGTAAGGGTTGGTCACACAAGGAGTGTACTAATGTTTTACTAGCTATTGTCCACGGGACACAGATGCCCCCGTCATGCTCAAATGTTGATAGAAGATCAAAAGTAGATGATTAAAATATAAGAAGGGCAGGTGGAACATCGAAAGCAGTAAAACTGTTTTAGGTATTTAATGTACAGATTACTGCAAAATATAGTCCTTTAAATGTGAAGAACTTTGGTTTTTACAGAAATAAAATCAAAGGGTCATAACTGTAACAGAATTGGGGATGTCACACCCAATTTCGAAAGCAACCTGTACTTTAAAAAGACAGGTTTACTTGCAAAATATGAACAAAATGTAGGCAAATGTTTTCCTTCAAATGTGCAGAAATGAAACGTGAGTCGAAAAAGAGCTGTAACTCTCAATGATAAAATTGAAGGTGTCACGCCCAATGTCGAAGGATCCTGTAGTTTCATAAGACACATACATGCAAAATATGAGGGAAAGATGTGCAAATGGATTCCTTTAAATGCGCGGAACCGTAATGTAGACGGTCAAACTCATGGGCGGACAGGTGCAAAACTTAATGCCCCTTCGCCATTCTTCGAAACGTTTAGGCCTGAATACGGCTGAAATCTTTTTCAGCATGCATTCAGAAAACAATCTTTTAAGAGTTCTAAACTAGAATTTTACATTATAAAAATTCTTTCCGTAAATCAAAAGAACGCCAGCCAATCTTCGGTGAGCAACATGATTTTTTATAACTCTACAGATTTCTTATTGTAAAAGACCATTTTACCTTTCAAGCGACGGGGTCGACGAGAGAGCATAAAACAGGTGCGCGATGACGTAGTATCCTACTACTAATACATATACAAAGAAAATATCAACACCCATCTTACAGTTGTTGTTATAAATAAGAAACAGAGGTTAGCAACCTTAATTGTTCCAATGTGACAGTGTCAGGAAATTCGATACAAAGCAGTATTCTAATCTTGTTTTGTGTTTCGTCTGTAGACAATTTCTTGTAATTAGGTTTTAGTTTGATGCGAAATTTTTTCCTTCACTTTTAGAAAAAATAGTAAGTAAGTTTTCCTTTGATGTTAGCTTCCAATAGAAAAAAAGGAAAAAAAGAAAATAATAACATGTTGGTGATTAATTCAGTCAAATTCCAAAAATTGGCCATAGAATCTGCTGGATTGCCTGGTAAAACATCACTCGTTAGTTACAATTAACGTCTACGTTGTAAATAAAATTCTTCAGTCAGAAACCACAAGGTCTACAGTTAGAATGTTTGGTGTGGTGTAACAGCGTCTTTTTTACCTCTACCAAATTTGTTCAAATCACGGCCCCAGAGTCAAAATTGGCCACACCAAAAATCCTTCTTACCTTGAAATATCAGGCCTTAGATAGTTAGCAAGGAGTTCAATAAGAGGTCAAAAACCAAGATTTTCAATTTGTTTATGTTATCAATGGCCTTGCCGAGGGGGCCACTTGACTACACATAAGCTTATACAGAGAATTAAAATTAAGTTCTTAACTACTGAGAGTCGGGTTTAGATATCTTGAAAAAAATATATATAGGTCCTCTACCAAGTATGTTAATTACCACCGTAAGTTCGGTTACGGTTCCGTCCTAGGGTCCGTTTGATTTCTCATAGGGAAGACTTCCTCGATCTTGTCTGAAACCATAAGGACTAATGGCTGGATATTTTTCTTGGAACATCAACTGGAAATCTTTACACCAAGATTGTTCATATTGTGCCTTCTGGTCATAAATGGCCCCAACCCAGAGTTCATTTGATTACACAAAGTCTCACATAGGGAAGACTTAAAAGTACTCTTGTTTTATATAAAGTTATACAGGAAAACTTAAGATCTGCAAAATCTTCGTGTCCATATATGAAACTTGGTACTTACTGTTTGAAGCTCTGTTTATGACAGAGGATCAGATGTGTAGTTTTGCATGCAAATTTCAAATTCAGCATTCGGTGAATTGACCTTTATTCCTTTATTAGCCGTGATTTTGAAACTAAGGTAAGCGATAAAGAGTCATCATGGCCCTCTTGTTTACACAATTTAGTCAATCATTATTATTAATTCATGTCAGACACTACTAAATTGGTTTCAATAGGTTTACATAAGAAACCATTTCTCCCGATTACGTTTACATGATATTTACCAAAAAGTCTCAACTTTTCTGCAGAAAAATTATTCAAAAGAGCTCCGATGATAGGGCATCACAAATTCTATTTCGCACAACCCTCATCCGGAAGTAGTCACTCTTCAAGATTACAGACATATCTAACCAAAGAATAAACATCCCAATTTGCTTTAGTCACACGAAAATGCCAGTTTAAATACACCAATTCATATTTTGATAAAAGCATGCATTGAATGTCAACCTGCAAAGATATGTCAAAAGTTTTATTTTCTATCCATAGTTTTAGCCAATCAGACCCTTTGGTTACAATTAGCCCGATTCGTTCCTGTGCAAAACTAACTGACTGAAGCAGTGGAATTAATTTAGTATTGGCAGTTAATGGACAAAATACATGTATGTAAGCACTTAGTCTAGACATATCTGTATGAACTATTTGGAACTGACATAAGTATTGTGTTGTAGATGTAGGCGTTATTTTAGAGTTTTCCCTTTTTGCTGATTTTCTGACGAAATTTACTCCCATAATTTCTACATGTATGTGTACATTCCGTTCATTTTTGCTTAATTTCTCTTTGGCTTTTAGAACACCAACAGTTTTACTAACTGGATGTTACATCCACTAAATGCAAATTAGCTACGGTCACTCGGCTAATCAGGAAGAAGACAGATCTCGATTCAAAACAAACATAATGAATGTCCGAAGGCTAACTTAATTGCTTGAGAGGAGAAAAGAAACGTTGAGAGAATATTCACAGTTCTTACACTTCATTGGGTCTCAAAAAATATGTGAACTAAGAGGAACGGATTAAAATCGATGATATCACGTTTCCCTTTGTCTATGACGCCACGTAGAGAATTATGCTGTTTACTATATCAGGGCCACTCACCGGTCTAACGGATAGTAAATTACAGGCTAATTGTTTCATCAAATATACTATTTTAAAGTGTAATTTTAAAATATAGCTCTGATCAACTTCTCAAACTACCAGAAATGTTTCTCCTCAAGAATATATCAACACATTTTTAAAGAACTTCTGGTAAAACTTGTGAGATTATTGGTACAAAATTCACCAGACTTCAACTGAGGAAAATATCTCAGTTTTAAATTAAAAAATGTATTAATTAACCCACTTCAACAATACAGCGACATAAATACTAATAATGGAAGACAAGGACACTCCTATATTTCCTTATTCTGTCCTGATTGTCTTACCCTTCAGTTCTTCAATAAACAAACCTAATTATATTATTACGCTCTGACGCTGACAAGTTATTGCCGAAAATTGTTCTTACGCCCGTTCCATTGTTAAAATATCCGGTCATGTAAACTTTACGAGAGATGACACCAATAAAATATTCTCACTTCTGTTACAAAGTTTTATTGTTCTCTTTTTATTTCATTGTTTACATTTTTCTTTGCATATAAACAGTTGGAACCAAATTAAAGATACTTGAAGGAAAAGTTCCGATCTTGATGGTGATGTAGCCGACGTCTTCATAGATGCTTAATGTTTTATAAGTCCTTATCTCTGTACTATATCTAATAACATTTTTAAACGGGAATATATCCCTGATATCCACAATTGTTTCAAATGACATCTCCTCTAAAACTAATAGGCCACATTTGATAAAACTTGCCTGAAATGTTCTCTGCATGAAGTTCTATCAAAATTGTTCAAATGTTTCCAGTGGCCACAGGAGCTAAAAATATATTTAAAAAAGAGAAACCTTCTTCTCCGAACCGCAAAGCCTTGAGCTAAGATATTTGGTATGTAGCATCATCTAGTGGGCCATAATTTGAACAAACTTAGTAGAGGTCCACTAGACAATGCTACATACAAAATATCTGAGCTTTAGGGCTTGTGGTTTCAAAAAAGAAGATTTTCGAAGTTTTTCTTATATAAGCCTATGTGAAATCATGTGACCTTTGGGGGCGGAGCCAATTTTGACCCTTTAGCTATGATTTGAACAAATCTAAATATTGCTACATACCAAATATCTAAACTCAAGGCCTTGCGGTTCGGAGAAGAAGTTTTCACTTTTAAAATCTATTTTTAGCTCCTTAGGCCACTAATTTTACCGCCAGTTTGTGTATTCTTAGAGGGTATCACGTCCTCCATATGATCAAGCAAAAAAAACCTGGAAAAGAAAGCAGGATATTTCTCTTATTTCGTGTCTTCCACTCAGCTGAAAGGACGTGTAGGTATTTGCCACCATGTGATTTTGTCAGATATCTCACTGAAAAAAAAGCAAATTGTTTTAGAATATATGCTTTATATTTGCTTACCTTATATAATACTAAGTTATAAAATATTTTTATGCCTTACAAGTATTTTCATTTTGTTCGGTGTAGGAACAAAAGAGAGGTCTCTTACTAAATTAAGCAAGTACTGTTCTTCTGATATTTCAGATATTTGCTCAAAAGTATGAGTAATAATCAAAACGTTTGCGTATTGTTACAAAACTACGAACAAAAATTTCAATCACTTTAGTAGTCCTTTAATTATAACCGCCCTTGCGAGAGAATTGTTCGTGGTCATTTTAATACGTTCTTGGAAATATGACCTAGTTTTCTCGAAGAAAAAAAAACATGACTTATTTGCTGTCATTGAAATTTGTAACAAAATTAAGTTAATCCACTAACAGTGGACGTCCACCAAAGTGTTTCTGGCCCTTAAAAACAAATATCGTCAGCAATATCTCAAGACTTTCATTTGTAACGCATGTTTGCTTGAATAACTTTGCTTAACATCATTAATACATCTTGAAACTTTGCTTTTCTTGATAATTTGAAAATGTGTGGTCTAATTACACACTTCTGCGATAGGATAAATTGAATAAATCAGTCACCAAGGGATGTACATCCCTGCACACCTAGATTACTTCTCCGTATCGAGAGTGACTAAAAGTCACCTTTTTATGTCTTCACCTACAAAGAAGAAACAAGCAGTTACAAACATTAAGCACGAGCAGTGTGTTCAGCACAAGTTGTTTCAGACTTCGAATGTTTGTGCAGGTTCTATTAATCGGGCTTTACTATATTTTGATGGCCGTATATCATGTCCACCTGACCGGCGCAGTGTTAGTTTAGTGCGGTCTGGTTCCTGCCATAGCTTAGGCTCACAAGAGATGAGTGCCTCCCATATTTAGAAAATGAAATTTTGAATTTATCTGTTAGAGGGCGCATTCTGCATTTTGGTTGGTCAAACTGTCCCTAGAAATAATAATTATATGCAAATGCCAAAATTGCCGCCTTACCAGAGCGCAGTTGATTGTTAGAATTCGGAAAGTAAAGTACGAGTTTTGTATCTCTCAATTTCACTACGTTTTTTGGGCACAGATAGCATTGTTCAGTAAGTTTTCTTTGTTTTATTTACCTTTGTTCGGAGGAAATATTATTGTTTAAATAACTTTGTTCTGAAACAATTACATTTTTTACTGTTAAGGTTAATAAATCTATATTTCAATAAAGTAACAAATTGTTTACATAACTAGCCGCAGGATTCCCGCAATTCTTTGTTAAAGATATTTTATTTGTTTTTTGTTAATTATTGTATGTACATATGAAGTTGTATGCATATTGTTTTGTATTTTATGTTTTACTGATAGTGTGAATGTTTTGACTTTCAGATAACCGCTATTCGCTTTACGCTATTCGCTAAACGCTAATTGCTAATAGCTAGTCACCGCTATTCTATGGTACATAGGAATAAAAGTGAAAGAAGTAGCACGTATATTGCAGTTTTTCTTGTTGCCCAAGACACTTGGTGAAGCTGCCCACTACAGCTGTGCAGTAATGCCTTTGTTAGTGTACACCCCAGAGTTCTACAATAATTGAAAACGATGGTTATTTTTCAGTTATTGTAACAGTTATTGAACAGTTGTTCTACAGTTAATTAACAGTTGTTCTACAGTTATTGAACAGTTGTTCTACAGTAATTGAACAGTTGTTCTACAGTTAATGAACAGTTGTTCTACAGTTATTGAACATTATCTGTAACGAGGAAAGTTGCAGTTACTTGGATTAATTACGTTCAAAGTTCAAGTTACCCGGAATATATGTGTTTTGTATATTCCGGACTGTAGACTTATTGTTAGGAGATGGCTACCGGCTCGTTACGCGACGAACTAGAAACCTCTATGAAGAAGCTAGTCGCAAGCTTCTCAAGGATTGCAAAGGCAAATGACTTTAAGCTATCAGCAGGCGACTCCGGGTTTCGGCGGTTGCGGAAGGAATTGTGCGACTGCTTGGAGGAGTTGGTTGACGTACGTCACAAATGTGAGGCGTCACTTAATGAAGATAAATTCAAGGAAATACAAGAACGATACAACCAGTTGTTGTCCCGAGTTAGTGACTCGGGCGAAAGTTACACAAGCTATGTTTCGTCACGCAATTCCACAGCATCACAGAAGCGGAGGGCAGAACTGCGCCTTCGCCAGATACGCGACAGAAAGGAAAAAGAACGTCAAAGTGAGGAGCTTCGGCGAGAGCTCGAACTACAGACCGCCCGACACGAAGTAGAACTGGCCGAGATAGAAGAGGAGGAGGCTGATAACGACGGAAGCAGAGAATCCTTTTCGTTACCGGACGCACCGTCACCCGACGACAAAGTGAGAAACTATGTGCAAAATTGTAGTAAGGACTTACCTGCCAATGGAGACAGTGACAAACTTTGTAACTATGTGCCAACCGCTCAAATCAGTGTTCAGGACCTTTATGGTTTACCAAAACCGGAATTAATAAAATTTAATGGGAATCCTGCGGATTACTGTAAGTTTCTTAGCAACTTTGAAACAAACATTGAGGCTAGGGTAAGTGATAGTAGATTAAGATACAACTATCTTATTCAATTATGTCAGGGAGATGCCAGATATTGTATAGAAGACTGTGTAATCTTGCCTCCGAACGAAGGCTATTTAACGGCTAAAGAAATCTTAAAATCTAGGTATGGCAAACCCCATTTAGTAGCCAGGTCACATGTAGATAGTTTGATAAATGGCAGTGTCATTAAGAGTAATGATGTTAAGGGACTGATGAATCTGTCACTTCATATGGAAAAATGCCACATCACTCTCTCCCAGCTAGGTTTCATGTCTGATGTGAATAATACTGAAAATTTTAGAAAAATAGTTAGGAGACTACCGGTGCACATTCGGTCTAAGTGGGTTGAACGTGCAAGCAGCCTGATCGAACTGGGAGTCGAACCAAGTTTTGATCACCTTTTAACCTTTGTGAGGGAACGTTCTGTTGTTGCAAACACAATGTATGGTTATGACCTTGCAAATGAGTCTAGTAAACAAACAAAGAATTTGCCTCGAAATTCACAGGTTAACCCTTCACAGCGAAATAAAGCTGTAACTCTGTCCACTGGATCTGATAAGAGAAACTCAGGTAAATCCCCCTCAGAAAACCCCCCCAAGGGGCCGATTATCGTGTATTTATTGCAAGAAGGCCCATAAATTAAGGGAATGTACAGAGTTTCGGCTAATCGATATTGATTCAAAGCTGACAGTTATCAGAGAGCATGAAATGTGTGAAAATTGCATGAATTTTAAACATGTTGCCGAAAATTGTAGGAAAAATAGTTGTTGTGAGGTTTCAGGTTGTACCGGGAAACATAATACGATGTTTCACCGAGACTCTGGTCAAAACCGTGAGTATGAAAATGGGCAGGATAAATATGTTGCTGCTTCCGGGTCGCGGTCTAAACAAAATCAGGTAAGTTTGCGCATAGTCCCAGTAGTCGTCAGAACGGCATCTGCACAAGTAGAAACTTATGCACTCAAGGACGAAGGGAGTGATGTTACACTGTGTAGTGATAGTCTGATCAAAAGGCTAGGGATTGAAGGTAAACCTTGTAAGTTCAAGTTAACCACGGTGAACAAGTCTAGTCAGAATATGACTGGCAGAGAAGTGCAACTGCAGGTAAGTGCATTAAATGGAGGTCAGGTTATTGACCTTCAACAGGTATGGTCTGTCAAAACCTTGCCTATCTCCTTGCAGTCGTTGCCAGATCAGTCTGTGACAGGTAAGTGGAAACAATTAAGTTGTATTCATTTACCGAAAACTGATATCGATAAAGTCGAATTGCTCGTGGGAAGCGACACCCCAGATGCCTTCTGGGTAGAGGAGCAGCGAAGGGTAAAAGTGGGTGAGCCCTATGCAATCAGGTCGATACTAGGCTGGAGCATTATCGGACCTACAGGTAAGAGGTCATCGCTAGACCGCGGTAGTATCAATTTTCAGCTTGCATCTAGTACACAGTTGCAAATCGATAAACTATGGACAACCGACTTTCCGGATGTCAAGAGTTGTGGCGCGGGGATGTCACAGGAAGACCGTCGTGCACTCTCCATAATGAAAGGTACAGTAGTAAAAGATAATGGTCACTACAAGTTAGGGCTCCCGTGGAGGGACCCTAGTGTAAGTCTCCCAAATAACGTGAAGATGGCCACGATAAGACTCAATCACTTGAAAAGAAAACTACAAAGAGATGATCAGTTATTTAATATGTACAAGGAAACAGTAAATGGGTATATTGAAAAAGGGTACGCTTCCTTATTGGATGCCAGAGCAGGATTCGAACCCAGTCGAATTTGGTATCTGCCTCATCACCCAGTGCTCAACCCAAAGAAGCCAGGCAAGGTAAGGGTTGTCTTTGACTGTGCTGCTAAGTATCAAGGCACATCATTGAATGATAATCTGTTACAAGGCCCCGACCTAACCAACAGTATTACAGGCGTGCTGATGCGTTTCCGGCAGGCCCCAGTAGCACTAGTTGCGGACATAGAAGCTACGTTTCACCAAGTAAGGGTGCATGAGCATGATAGGGATGCCCTAAGATTTCTTTGGTGGCCTCAAGGTAACTTACACGAGGAGCCAAAAGAGTACCGTATGAAGGTGCATTTATTTGGTGCAACTTCATCTCCTGGTTGTGCAGCTTTCAGTTTGAAGCGCACAGCCAAGGACAATGTTGACAAATTCAGTCAAGAAGCGGTAAGTACGGTCGAACGTAATTTCTACGTTGATGACTTGCTTAAGTCTGTACTTGACCCAAGTTCGGGAATTAGACTTGCCACTGAGTTGAAAGAACTTCTCTCGTTAGGGGGCTTCAGACTCACTAAATGGTTTTCTAACAGTGAACATGTCCTGAATTCTATCCCTGAAGCAGATCGAGCTGAACCGAGGGCAAAGTTAAACCTCGACACCGAATCTTTCTGTGAGCGAACACTTGGGTTACAGTGGCTTGTTAATCAGGATAAGTTTGTGTTTGATATAAATCTCCATGACAAAGGTACGACAAGACGCAGTATCTTGTCGGTTGCAAGTTCGTTTCACGATCCGCTTGGGTTAGTTGCACCGGTGACATTAATACCCAAGTTGATTTTACAGCGTGCTTGTAGGCTGAACTTAGGCTGGGACGAACAAATTCCAGATGCGGAAGCAGAAAAATGGTCACAGTGGCTAGCAAGTCTACCAGCATTATCAAAGGTGAGTATTAGTAGATGCATAATTCCAAGTGAGCTTAACAGGTCAACTTTGAGAGCTGAATTACATATGTTCAGTGACACATCTGAATTGGCCTACGGATCTGCCGTGCACTTAAAGGTGTATGACCCTTACGGAAACAGTAAGTGTAGCCTTATTATAGGTAAGTCAAGGTTAGCACCTATAAAAGCTATGTCAATTCCAAGGCTCGAACTGGCAGCAGCTGTGGTCGCTGTCAAGCTTTATCAGATTGCCGTAGAGGAGCTTGACATCCAAATTTCTGAAAGATACTTTTGGTCGAACTCCATGATTGTATTGGGGTATATAAGAAATGAACAGAAAAGGTTCAAAACCTTTGTTGCGAACCGACTGTCCGTAATTCATGAGGTGACGTCACCACATGACTGGAGGTATGTCCCCGCTAATAGTAATCCCGCCGACATTGCGTCAAGGGGAATCAATCCGCAAGAGCATGAAAGGTTTGAAACATTAAAAGGGAATGAGGCAGAGTGGCCAGTACAGGTAAGCAATGTAGCCTTACACGAAGATGACATAGAACTCAAGCCTCAGGCTAGCGTACTCAATACTCAAGGTAAGTGTAATTCGTGCATGAGTACGTTACTAAGTAAGTTCTCCGACTGGCATAAACTGCAAAATGCAGTCGGTTGGCTACTGTGTTTTAAGTGGTTTCTTGTTCAGAGATTCCTACCACAAAGACGAAATCTTGGCGATAAGGTAAGTAGTAAGTCCCCGTGTGTGAGGGAGATGCAAATGGCACAGATAGCCATATTCGAACAAGTTCAGTATTTAGCGAACGTTTTCTGCAGAGGATGGGTGCGGGAGTACTTGCCGACCTTGCAGGTAAGACAAAAATGGCTTAATCCCCAAAGGAATGTGTCCGTAATTGTCCTTGTTCTCGTCCGCGATGAGCAATCGTCTCTTGGAAAATGGCCATTAAGCATCGTTCTGGAGGTAAACAAAGGTAAAGACGGACTCGTAAGCTCATGTAAGGTCAAGGTTAATGGGTCTGTAAAGGTACGACCGATTACAATGTTATGTATGTTAGAGCAGAGCACCGTTCATGCTAACTGATAACAGTGGTCAGCAACATGAATTAACCTTTGATGTACATGTATGTTCTCTGCTATTTAGGCGTTACGATATTCTATAAATGTAGTATAATTTAGAGTAGTATGTCTCACCCTTAGAAGGTAATGAATGTTTTAATAGACTATTAAGAAATAGATTGAATTCTTTGTACATTCTTACATAGTATATTCTTCGTCTTCCCTTAAAATATATAAATGAACTTATAGGAAAGGTTCATTGAGGGCCGGTGTTTCAGACTTCGAATGTTTGTGCAGGTTCTATTTATCGGGCTTTACTATATTTTGATGGCCGTATATCATGTCCACCTGACCGGCGCAGTGTTAGTTTAGTGCGGTCTGGTTCCTGCCATAGCTTAGGCTCACAAGAGATGAGTGCCTCCCATATTTAGAAAATTAAATTTTGAATTTATCTGTTAGAGGGCGCATTCTGCATTTTGGTTGGTCAAACTGTCCCTAGAAATAATAATTATATGCAAATGCCAAAATTGCCGCCTTACCAGAGCGCAGTTGATTTTTAGAATTCGGAAAGTAAAGTACGAGTTTTGTATATCTCAATTTCACTACGTTTTTTTTTGGGCACAGATAGCATTGTTCAGTAAGTTTTCTTTGTTTTATTTACCTTTGTTCGGAGGAAATATTATTGTTTAAATAACTTTGTTCTGAAACAATTACATTTTTTAATGTTAAGGTTAGTAAATCTATATTTCGATAAAGTAACAAATTGTTTACATAACTAGCCGCAGGATTCCCGCAATTCTTTGTTAAAGATATTTTATTAGTTTTTTGTTAATTATTGTCTGTACATATGAAGTTGTATGCATATTGTTTTGTATTTTATGTTTTACTGATAGTGTGAATGTTTTGACTTTCAGATAACCGCTATTCGCTATACGCTAAACGCTAATTGCTAATAGCTAGTCACCGCTATTCTATGGTACATAGGAATAAAAGTGAAAGAAGTAACGCGTATATTGCAGTTTTTCTTGTTGCCCAAGACACTTGGTGAAGCTGCCTTTGTTAGTGTACACCCCAGAGTTCTACAATAATTGAAAACGATGGTTATTTTTCAGTTATTGTAACAGTTATTGAACAGTTGTTCTACAGTTATTGAACAGTTGTTCTACAGTTAATGAACAGTTGTTCTACACAAGTAGTCACAAACGTTCGGCACGGGTAGTTACACCTTTCAGCACGAGTAGTTACACACATTCGGCACGAGTAGTTACACACGTTAAGCACGAGCAGTGTGTTCAGCACAAGTAGTCACAAACGTTCGGCACGAAAAGTTACGCACGTTCGGCACGAGGAAGCTGTCTTCGAGCAATATTCATTTAAGTTATAAGAATTTGTTTCCATATCGATGTTGAATAATAAAGTTTAAATGGTTGACACTTATCATTACAACAATATGTTCTTCTATCTTCTAATGTTTGTACACGCTTCATTGTTTGTTCAATAAGGAATCCTGAATGATGCATTACGGATTTGTTCAAGTTTTTGCACGTATTTTTTTTTTACTAAAGTAACCCAAAAAATAGATTTAGTTACAACTGTTCAACGTATACATTTTACATTTTACGGAAAATAACGCTTTTTCACTGGACAACAGACGTGATCTAAAATTTAGATATATCATTATTTAATGAAGACTGGGTCAAAACGTGGACACAAATTTTCATTCCTTTGATCTCGACAGTGACCCAATTTCAACATTAAACTCAGATTCTTTAATATGCATTTGACCAACTCTCTTAAAGATCGATTCAAAAATATAGTGTATATTTCCTTTCTTATGTGACGACTTAACGTCCAATCAGATGTAGCTCGAAGACCGTTAAGAAAGCATTCCGACAAATGTTGTTGAAGATTTCCTGGGTGTTTATCAGGTTAGTTGGTCGAGACCTGTAAATCAGGTAAGATTAGGAGGAAGATTTGTTCAAACATACGATATGTTGTGCTTAAATCAGCTTCCTTGCTAGCAAGTGTAGCTATTCAGATACTATACTGGAAATGAGATAGGAACTTTCTTGTATTTGTGATTGTTGTTGTGGTTGTTCTTGTTCTTGTTGGAAAAGTCACGTGAATTTTCAACTTGGGAAAGTATACTGAAAACAATTACTTGCAAAGATGCTAGATACTGAAAATTGCATGAAGGATGAAGTTTACTAGATTTTCACGAGCTTTAAGCTATTCGTAGAATCATGTGCATACACTTCTTTTAGTTTCTTAGGTAACTAGACTAAGAGAGACGTTTCACATTTGATTTTGTTTAAAGTCTGATTATACTTTGGGTATGGTAAAGATTCTTATAAAAAGCCTTTTTTCTTTGCTATAATTCAATCTTTTATTTTTGACAGGAATTAGTAGCTGCCGTTATACAAAAGTGTTGGGCAAGTCTGAATAAAAGTAATCTTTTATATTTAGAATGTTTCTTTTTATCATTTGAGACAAATTTAAGGTGCGTCAAAAGTCTGTTAAACTTTAAGACATCTTAAATTATTCATACAGTAAGGATACAGATACTGTTTCTCCTTTACTCTATTGAAATACGTCGGTCTTCGATAATTTACTGAGAGAAGCAGCAAAGCATCCCATCAACGCGAAGACAGGGGACTTCTTCACTCTATAGATTTAGTGGCTTGTGAAAGATCAATAAATTCTGTAAGATGTCGGATAGAAACCGCATCTTTATCTAAGAATTAAGATGAAGTAATCTAATATGCAGTCTGTGAAATAAGCCACAGGCTCAAGGTAAATGGCTCGTTAAATTGTTGTTGAGGCTACAAACGTTTCTTTTGTAGACCGCAGTCCTATGGACTTGTAAGAATTGAGTTTCAAGATCTTGAGTTTTATTATTTACGCCTACTGAATTTGCATTTGAGCAGCATCTTTGAAAAATTATTTCGCAGACTACAATGAAAATGTTGTACCTTTGTTAGCCGTTTTTTTTTTCAGATCACTGTCTATCAGATCAATTGTGAAGAAACACAAATCAAACATACAAACAAATACACACACATAAAATATTCTAATAGTCATGTCTTTTTAAAATAATTAGTGATTCACAAATCAACACTATTCTTATGTTTCTGAGCAAGTACATGTACAGGTCAGGCAACAATTAATAAGCCCATGCGTCGTTCTTGAAAAATATCCTAGTAAGTCACAATAATATGGGCCTTATGGGTAATTTTATCGAAATTTGACGTTCAAAAAGAATCAAACAAAACAGCAGTCTTTTTTGTCACCAAAAATATATTCTAGGAATATCATATTCGGACGATGTTTAGTTAGGCATTCAAGTGGAGGATATAGAGACAACATCATCTAAATATTAGTCACAGGTACTTTTTTCGACGTTGTTTCGACTCCTATAAGGTCCCTTCAGTCAAAAAGCGCCACATTAATTTAAAAAATGTTATTGCCACACAAAGCAGACTCCAAAGTTGAACGGCCGGAGCAGAACTGTTATACTGTTTCCTGTTTTAACTTAAACTGGAAATAGTCATATGACGTAAATAATAATTAAATAACGAGAATATTCCAGTTACAATAAGGGTGTCTTTTAAAGGTCATTTAATTAAAAAAAAATTTCGTACACATTTTGCATTTTGTTATTTTCCCTGTTTCTAATCAAGATTCTTGTACTAAATGGCACGGTCTGTACAAAAATTGCACACTTTCTTTATAAAGCGAACAAAGCTATCGCAGGAAAATTTTTAGGATTGATTTAACACGTTCTAAACGCTATTTCCCAATGTGCTTTCAAAACACCACATTAGCTTCTCGCTGTAAAAACGGTTGCAGGTCCCCGTATTGATACACTCTACAAAATCAATTTCATTCTATCATTAAGGTACGTTGTGTGTCTTATATCGCCTGAAAACTTTACATAGTTTCAGAGTTATTTCCCAAGTCACTGATTTGTGCACTTGTCTTTGATTATCTATCAAAGAGGGATGTTCTGTTTGAAATATTAGAAAATATGTTGTCTAATTATTAACCATTGCTTTCCATGACTTAAACTAAAGAATGTTCAGGAAAGATCATTTCTTATTATTCTAATAAAAGCTTTTTAAATAACTATCTCGCAAACTGCAACATAACCTTTATTTTCAATAAGGTTTTTACACGATTATAAATTTGGTATTTGAATTACAACAGAAGTGCTGACTTCATTTAAAAAAACACCCGTCCTACACCATTGCATCAGATTTCGACTGGAAGCAAGCGTAAAATAATTTTAGTTTCGTAAAGATCAGATAGTTTAGAGAGCGGACAAGGCTAATTTTGCTTATATGGGATAATTCAATGGCCCTAGAGGTATTTGGCTGATAACTATACCCACAAACGTTATAAGCAAGTTTGATGAAATCAAATGAAAACTCTTCAACTAAGAATATGATCGATGCTAATTTGGCTAATTATGGAAAATTCAAGAGCCATAACACTAGTGTGACTTGAGAGATTTGACGGGTTATCGAAACTGGCCAACAAATATTCTCAGCAAGTTCCGCGAAAATCAGACCCTTTTCAATAAGATAGCGGAAAGTTCAAGGGCTATAACTTTAGAGTACCTGGAATGATTCGTCTGGCTTTCGACCTTACCCTAGATATTATTGCCATAAACACTATCAGCAAGTTTAATAAAAACTATTTGACTTAGAAGTCGTACTAGGTTCATTGCTAAATTGTAATAAATCAACGCATAAATCAAAGAAAAAAAATCAATTTTCTTGTTTGAATGACTTATATACAAATTAGAATTCATTTGCTTTCAGAATTTAAAACGTTCCTGTAACGTCATTTTTTGTTGCGTATGCATGAGCGAATTCCTTGAAAACTCCAGCGAGAACATATAAACTGACCTGCAAATATTAATGCGTCAACTTCTTGAGAAATTCTGCTAAAAGGCAAACAATCACCGGGACGTTTTGTTCGTTTCAGGACTGAACGTAACCAGTATACTCAATTAAATGTGATAAAATACAAATGAGATGAAAGGCAATTGTGTAAACAACATGACAAACCAAACAGAAAGTAAACTGTGTAAACAACATGACAAACCAAACAGAAACACAACTTTGTAAACAACATGACATACCAAACCGAAAGACAACTGTGTAAACAACATGACAAACCAAACAGAAAGACAACTGTTTAAACGACATGACAAACCCAACAAAAAGGAACTGTGTAAACAACATGACAAACCAAACAAAAAGGCAACTGTGTAAACAACATGACAAACCAAACAGAAAGGCAACGGTTTAAACAACATGACAAACCAAACAGAAAGGCAACTGTTTAAACAACATTGCACACCAAACAGAAAGGCAACTGTGTAAACAAAAACATGACACACCAAACAGCAATAAAACTGGTTCACAACTGACAAAAGTAATAGCAAGGATATTTAGGTTTAGGTACCAGAAGATTGCCACATGAGGGCGCTTTGGAATGACTTCATATATTAAGTTATAAAAATATTGTCTTGCAAAGCACACGAGCATGCTAAATACCTATACATATTTTCAAGTGGAAGGTATTGTCCAACCATAAGTCCAAATATCCCGTAAAATACAAACATCAGTAGTGAAACGTCATATTCCTTAAAATAAAGGCTGTTACTTACTTACCCATGATGTGTCATAAAAGGCTCACCTAGGCCTGAGTGTATTTCATGTTGGTATAAAATATTTATAGAGCAGGTTCTCATGACAACGTGCAGGGATTAATGTGGATTTATGGTTTTAAAGTTGAGTGAAATGCTTTTTATTATCTATACAAATACGCTATTATTCTCTGGAGTAACTTTTAATTCAATAAATGCAAAATTATAGGAAGAAAAATCAATATCCGTAAGGAAACTGTTCACAGTGTTAATATCAAAACACACACACACAAGCAAACCTTTTCTACTTATAAGTATAGTATAGTACAGATATATAGATAAAAATGGTCAAATTCTGACCTAAGTATATTAACTGTTGAGATAAAAGTCATGGCAAAAGTATAGAAAAGGATATGGAAGGCATCAACAGAAATATGTATGGAGGCAACGTACTTTAACGGTCATTAGTTATTTCTGAAATATTATCAAAAACGCGAGACTGGCTATTTTTCTATTTGTTTCATTGTATTGAAATCCTTGATAAATAAAATTATCCTTTTTATGAAACATATTTCCTGTCAACAAGGTCACTAAATTTCCTTACAGAGTTTTTGAATTTACTTGCTAAATGTACAGAACATGATACATTCCTATGGAATAGTAATGGTAGATTATTGTTACATAAACCTTCGGTGGTTGTTATATTCACATTAAGACTGTTATGTTACTATGTAGTTGACTTTGGTTAAGCTTTAACATTTTTTTCAAAGATGTCCTAGACCAAGCGGTGACCATGACCTTTGACCTACTGACCTCAAAATCAATAGAGATCATTTACCGGTCATAACCAACCTCAAAACAAAATCTGATGACTGTAGGCAAAAGCGTTATCTAGATAATGATTTGACAAGCATCACAGTAACCGAAAATTTGAAGACTACAAAAGTGTTCTCTAGTTATTGATCGGACAAGGTCTGGTCAACCGAGGGACGGACCGACGGACCGACCATCATGTGCAAAGTAATATACCCCACTTTATGAAGTGGGGGTCTAATTAAACTTGGCTTTTGTTTTTGCTAGTTTTTCGTAATTGCTTTTGAAATAAGCAAAACTCAACACTAAATTTTAAGAAAAATATCTGACACTGCACACTCAAGTTCACAGTCACACTGCCATTACATTGCCACTTTAAGTTGAAGATGCATTATTCAGATCTTTACAAAAATGGTCTCATAGTATTCGACCCAAATACTCATTTCAGAAACTGGAATTTACGGCTTTTAAGGCATAATGTGTCAATTAGTCAGTTCTTTTCATTGATTCAATACATGCTTTTAGCATACATCGTTTGCATATATCAAACCTTTCCTTGATTGCTTTTTGTGATTGTGTTCCATTATTTACGCCTCTGAAGTCTGAAATAAAAAAAAATAACGCGAATTAGTTCTTGTCCTTAACTTGAAGAAATTTATAACCACTAGAGAGACTGTGACGTTTTATGGCGTTGTTAAAGCCATGTTTATGTCTCTCTTTCTGTCTTTCTGATACAACACAGCACTGTTGTCAAAGACGAATCAACATAAATTCCTAACACTGAATTACCTATGCTTATAAAACTCTATTACATTGTATATACAATTTAAGAAGTGATATGATATAAGCACATTTTTATCCGAGGTCAGTTACTGGTCTCGTGGCCGAAGTCCCAAATAACAAAGACAATATATTATTTCAAAATACATACAATACATTGTTATCACTCGAAGAGCAAAATGGCTGTCATAAAAACAAAACCCAATGTCAGTTTTTTGTCCTTTTGTACCAAATAAATACATTGCTTCATATTTAGGGAAAATTAAAATGATACTTTTCAGGCCCGGAGATGGTCCGTAATTTATTATATCTGATACGTCAGATAATTAAAAATTATTTGATAAATATTATTCTTTCATATAAATGCTAAATTTGTTCTACAATAAAAGGAAATGATGTGTAAAGACAGAATAAAACGCTAAACATTTTATCTGCTCCAGACCATTTTTCGATCATTAATAGTTTGATGCCTCTATGTATTTGAATGAACTTGCAACTCAAATTGTGTTATGACTGAATGGCCTGTTTACCTTTCGCATTAGTGAGTGTCGTTGTTTTAACTTTCAAGCCCCATGCTTTACAGTAGTTATACAGATAATCAAGCAGTGAATTGTCGTGCCTTTAGACAAGGCCTGAATAGGACTGCAAACAAGAGAATGTACATGTGTAAGTACTTGATACTTGATACTTTCCCTTCTCATACTTTCGGGGGTTTTTTTTGTTGTTTTTTTTTTTGTTGTTTTTTTTTTTTAAATAAATAAAACTGGAGTAGATCTTAATTAGAAATTGTTATAAATATATGTATGTCTACGTCATGTCACATGATTGTTATGTAAACTCTCGTTTAAAAAAAAATAATCAAAGTGCTTTGCATTAGTCGAAGACATCCATGATGACCCTATATCACTCTATTGAGAACAATGTCTCTTAAAAACAGAGAGTAAAATATTCAGCTGAAGTACACCATACTCAGCAACGAAAATCATGTTCTCTTAAAGGCAAGTTTCTTAAAATAAAAAGTTTAAATGCGAAAGCAAAATTAGGCACCAAGTTTGAATTTCAATGAAGAAGCTTAGTAACAAAGAATGCTTGCCAAGGTTAAGTTAGAGTTCATATTTGCATTCAAATCTGTACATATCGTCCGAATTTCATTCACATACTTTCAAACGCAAAAAGAAAATCGTGAGATTAAAATCGTGAAAAGTTAGGTTACCAATAAAATTTACATGCAAAGTTATATGTATAGTTCAAATTTCATAACAAGGAATAAGATATGGCGGTTTATGTAATGCTCACATATTATGTGAAAACAATTAAAATTTGTGTAGATGAAATTTCATACATGAGATTATAAAGCGATGTATTGTTTTCCGACATAAGTCTCATAAAACTTTTGATTCTTGAGGCAGGGTAAATTTCGACCCCGTAGCCATGATTAACTGTGGTACAGAACTACTAGACAATGGTACATAACAAAAGTCTAGGCTATGCGCATTACTGTTAAATAAGACATAAAATATCAATTAGTTAAATAAGTGATCCACATAGCGAGGATTTGATCCTGTGACAATGATGTGAGCACCTTGACAGTGTACAAACAAAATATCTAATCTCTCTGACCTTACGGTTTAAAAGAGCATTTTTACCAAGTAGGCCATGGTGTGATGATCTTTTTTTCATGATCTGAATAAATAGAAGTTATGGCTTCTAGCCAGGTGACCTTTAACCCCTAATGACCCACTTTTGAAAGTGACCTACATATTACTAATTTGAAAGTACTCTTCCTAGAAATCACCAATACAGACACTTCGACTAAAACTCATGATGATTGAAAATGTGACATCTAAAGCTTTAACAAGGTTGTCCCTTATTCTCCGTTTACCCATAAATAAACATCAAGCTAAATGTCTTTACCTTAAACTTTTTATGTTCACTGGATGCAAAATGCGCCTTCTAAATTGTTAACACGCTATAGATGGACAGACGACAGACATCGAGTGATCACAATAGCTTAGAGTAATCACTTGGAGCTCAGATGAGTTGTGAAGAAGAAAGTTTATCAATAACCCATCCATTTTGTAGAAAAAAGAGTGAAGGTTTTCACCTGCTATGTCAACCTCTAACGAAATTCTCGTTCATTTAAAGATTGCTTAACCCAAGTGGCAGCTCACCCAAGAAACACAATTCAAGACAAGACAAAATTGATGTTCTTTCAAAATTAATTAAGCCAGTTTTTTTCCATGAATTGCGTTTTATAGAAACCGTGTATTTTTGTTTTGGGTTCAAACATCCTGACTAGGAAAAACATATTAAATATAGTTTTTCCCTACTCAGCATTCTCCGATATCCTATTGATTTTACTCCACAGCCATTCAATTCTCTAGCGTGATGAAATCCGCTGTCTAACGGTTGATAAGATGTTATCCTGCAGATGTCAATAAAAAAACTAAACTGAGGAAATTCCCATAGTATTACAAACATAATCTATGTCTATACAAAATGAAATATTGAAAATGTCTTACAATTCATTTGACTTCTGACGGATCGTATATTTGTCGGGAAAGGCTGAACATTATGTTTTGAATGAATACTCTAATATCAATCTGTATCACAATCACGGGGTTGCATGAGCTTCAATATTAGAACCTGAGTAATAACTGGTATAATACCTCTTCTTCCAGTGTTTAACGGCCCCGATTTACTGTTTAAGCACAGCGACCCGCTTTTATTTCTATGACCATGTAATTTTCCCTTGTTTTATGTTGTATTTATGTTACATATAACCGTAATGTTGATAAAAATTTCCATTCTACATATCAATAAAACTTTTTAAATCAAAGTAAGCAAAAGCTTGTAATCTGTTTGGAAATACTTGAACACATCATCTTAATAAATGGATGTTACATAAACCTAAATCTCATTATCAAAGAAAAATTTATAGTTAGTGTAAGAAGATATAGAAAAACAGCAGTATGAAGCGAAAAACCGTCCTCACCATTTTGGACCTCGGACGCTGGTGTTCTTGTACCTTAATTTGTTTGACGTGTGCATTAGGGTTTCATCAGCCGCGGTTGATATTCATCTGCAGCTGCGAGGAAAATGATCTTATCATATGTTGTGTTCTCTTTTAGCTCATCTGAGCCATAGGCTCGTGGTGAGCTATTAGGATCGATCAATGTCCGTCGTCTGTCGTCCGTCAGACGTCAACACTTAGTTTGTTAACACTCTAGTGGTCACATTTTTGCCTCAATTGTCATGAAACTTAGTCAAAATGTTTCTCCCAGTATTTACTCAGATGAATTCGAATATCAATCACCTGGACTAAAAACTAGGTCACGGTCAAAAAAAGAAAAATCTTGTTAACAATCTAGAGCCTACTTTTCCAGTCCAAATATCTTGGAAATTTATCAGATATGTATATTCGTTGATTTCAAGCTTAAGTTTGACTATTGGTAATCTTGGGTAAAAAACTAGGTCACACAGCCAAAATATGGAAAAACATTGTTAACACTCTAGGGGTAAAATTTTAAGCTCAAATATCCTTGAAATTTGTCAGAAAAATTGCTTCGATGAATACTAGGCAAATTTCGAATATGAGACATCTCAGGTCAAAAACTAGGTCACAGAGCTCAAATATGAAAAAAAAACTTGTTAACAATCGAGAGGTAACATTTTCAGTCTAAATAACCTGGAAATTTGTCAGAAAGTTTGCTTTGATAATTTCTATCTCAAGTTCAAATATGAGTTATCTGGGGTCAAAGTCTAGGTGACAGAGCCCAAATAATGAAAAACCTTGTAAACACTCTATAGGTAACTTTTTCAGCCCTAATATCCTGGAAATTTGTCAGAAAGGTTGCTACAGTAACTTCCAGCTCAGGTTCGATATGGGTCACCTGGGTCAAAAACCAGGTTACTGAGCCCAAATATAGAACAACCTTGTTAACACGCTAGATGTAACATTTTCAATCCAAATAACCTAGAAATTTGTCAGAAAGGTTATTTTGATAATTTCTAATCCCAGTTCGAATTTGGGTCATCTGGGGTTAATTAACCAGGTCCATAACAACACCATTAAAAGCAGTAATACTCAGGTGAGCGATATAGGGCCATCATGGCCCTGATGTTTGTATTTTACCTGCATATTCGAGTATATAACTTTTAAATAGGCTCATATAAGAATTTCCAAAATTTTTTTAAATTTTTACCATTTTACTGATTTAGACCTGCAAGTATGAACTCCACAACAAAACTGAAGAAAAAGCACGATACATATGCAAGAACTGACATGTTTGGGATGAAAAAAACTTTGAAGAAAAACAATTCATAACATTTGAATTAAGTTATACATTTAGAAGCTTAAGCATGATTAGAATTCCTATCTGCAACTTAATGAATCCATATAAAATATTTCAAACAGATTCTCTTTGTGATGTTTTAATTTGATAAGTTTGTCTAATACCATTTTTATACCTTTTAACTTATATAATCATTTAGTATTCTTTCTGGGCGTATACGCTTTTATACCCCCAGAGTACAATTCAATTTTATAAATGCAAAATTATTGGAAGGAGAATCAATTTTAAAAAGGAAACTATTTATTATTGCTATACCAATATTAGGCGTATCAGAACAAAGTGTGCCACGAAACGAATTAACACTCATGTGGTATCAGTAAGTTACATTTTCTGCACTCGGGTTGGAAAGATGAATCTCTTTGTATATTGACGTGTATAAAAACATGCTATGATATGTTATTATACTCAGTCTGATTACGTGTATACATAGATTGGGACTCTTCTTAAGATATACGTAAATAATAATGCACCTAGGTATGTTAACTAATGCTAATCAGATGAAAAATATATTTTTAACATTATGAGAAGCAATTGAAAAATCAGTATTTTCGAAGATACTGAGGATTTATAATATTTACGTCAACCTTAGTTCTGGATGCCAAAGTTATCGCTACATACAAATATATAATTAAACATAAACATTGAAATGGAATATACTGTAGTAGTTTTGAATCTGCTACTATATCTATTGAAAACTCTATAACTTTATGAAAAACGATTTGATTCGAAACTTTTGGTGAATAAAGGTGTGAAATGAATTGATGAATTGAAAGGACAGTGTTACGAAGTAATATCGAAACGTGACGTGATTTAGAAGTGACAGACAATCACACTTGTGACAGACGCTTAATTACACTTGTGACAGTTAAATCGAACTTACTGTATTAAGTTAAAACAGAGCTCTCGCATCATTCTGCAACTACTTCGCAGAAAAATGTATGAAGTATTTTGTTACTTCAACGAAAATATCTAGTGCCAAAGATTTCTGATTTTAGAGGGAAGTGGACAATAAAGAAATGGGCTATTTAACATAAAACGAGGAGCTGTATTTCCTTAGGGCTGAAAAGACTTATCCAGATAAACAGATATTGAATAGAATTAGGCGTTTATGTAAACAAAAGACAGCTTATATGCTATAGAGACATGGCATAAGAGCAAATTATTAAAAAGATAAGGTTTTAAGTAAATGTGATGCAGCCTATTAAATGATAGACACTTGAGTATCTTTTATGAGAAAGTTCTTTGCTTGTTTAAAGGAGTCTAGTCAATAGAAAGCAGTGTAGCTAGTGTGATATAATTGTGTTTGAGGGCAGCTGATTTGGAACTGATATAACAAAACCTGTTCTAAGAAGTGTTTGGTATCAAGGATTACAGCCACAACTGAAACAGCAAACTTCAATTATAACACTGTGAAAGAGCATTAATTAGAGAATAAATTAATTGAAACTGCTAAATAATTGTTTTGAAAAATTAGAAAAAGGAAAAAGAAATAAAATATTATGCATATAATTCAAAAAGCGGAAGAGGTTTAAGGATGGTTTATATAGACAAAAGTTTTTTTGTTTTTGTTTTTTTAAGAGGAAGACATAAAACTGCACGTCCAATAGGATCTAATACTTTCAGACCATCTAGAACAGTATCAACAACAAAAGATGGAAACAGTCCATAGACACTACTGGCTACAATGCAACAAGAAAGGACCATTCAATACGCTCTAACAAGAATTTAAAAAAAATATTTTACTGCAAGACCCATGCTAAAATACTCAAATGTAATAGATTTGAAAAGTTGATACCAGCAAATCAACGTCATAAAAGAACACAAGCAACTTACAGATTTTTCTGTTAAACCATTGGGGTTTCATCAGTAAATAACCTTTCGATATATGCAATGGTTCTGCTACATAACAACGACTGATAGAAAATTGTTTAACAGACCACAGTATGTCAATTTGGGTAGTTTACTTAGATAATTTAATCATATTTGCAGGGAATTTCAAATAGCACGTGGAGCGTTAAGACCTATTTTGACAAGTTTAGCTGAATTCAATAAAAAGAAATCACCTTAAATTAAAAAAGTAAGTGAATGGCCGATATCTTTTTATGTTGAAGAACTCTGTCCATTTCTATCCTTTGCAGGTTGTTACAGGCGATTTCTGATGATGTAAAAGACTCTTAATGATTAATAACTATTTACAAGAACACAAAATAAAAGGAACTAAACTAAAAATTAAAAATTAATCAGTATAGAACATAAAGATTGAACTTTGCACTGAAGTAAACGATTACAGATAAATTTACAGAATACTTTATTTTACTACATAATTATTCAGACAATAACCGACTGAACCAAACTTTGACTACGGGAAAACTTGAAGTCACAGGTCAGCAATGGGCTTATGCGTCAGAAAATGGTTTACAGCCACTATAGATAAGAGAATTCCAAACTTCAAATATTTCTGCAACGAACGTCAGATCATGAACAAAAATGCCTCCCATTTCAGAATAGTAAAAGGAGTTCCTTATTACACAAGTTACATATAATGTAGAAACAATCATGCACCTTGGTCTATCAAAAATTTACAAAAATCAGGCGTTACAAGGTTTATATACTGACATTTGTCATTCTGGTCGATATAGGACCATATTGTTACAGAGAGAAAGATTGTACGGGCCTGGTATGACTACTGAAGCAGAAAACTACATAAAAGATTGTGACAGATGAATTAAGAGAAAATCAGAAGCCAACAAACGAGCACTTGTTGTAGGAATAATTACACTTGTTGTAGGAATAATTACACTTGTTGTAGGAATAAATACACTTGTTGTAGGAATAATTACCACATATCCTCTGGAGATAGTTAGTGTAGGTGTTTCGTCACTACAATCACCGTAAACTGTTAGTAATCAATTACCACTTTATAAAGTTTGCTTTAGCAAACCTTCCAAATTCAAAGCCAAAACTTTCTTTGAACAGTTTATACTTAAATATCGAATATATATAAGAAAACTCAGTGATCAAGTTGGACATTGTTTAATCAACTTCTTAGAATACAACATATTCAGAACTACCCAGTATTATGCAAGCGAAAATGGTCTCTCAGAAAAATTCAATGGGACTCTTTCAAACATGTGGAGAAACGTAACGTAAGGTTAAAACATGTGATTGAGAAAAAGTGTGTAGAACCTTTAATCTTTGCCTAAAACTGAACAAAGCACGAACCAATAAGATATTATTTTCATTTAGTGTTATGTATGATAGAAAAGCCAGAGCTTCTAAAATCAAAGCAGAAGACAAAGTATTAGTCAAATTTCTAGCGTTTCATGGAAAACAACATTTCTGACAAGTTTGTGGACCACGACTACGAAGTAATTAAACAACCTAATACTGAAATACCTTGTATTCAAATCATAATAAATGTTGAGAGAAAGAACCTTACAGTTGAGTTGATGGGAGGGATGGAGTTAATTCTTGCACTTACTTGTTCTTATGAGAACCTCTTGGGGGCAGTTGTGAGGTTGCTGCATCCTAGAACCAGGTTTAAACCACCAGTGGCAAATGTTTCGCTACTTTCCTTTCAAAGGCGGTAACCCCGCGGGTTCACATTTCCGTTCATTTTTTGTAGCGTCTTTTTTAGTTGATAAATATATAAACTTATGCTCTCTTTTCCTTTCTTCTTTCTGGTTGTTTGGAGAAACTATTTTTGGCCTATGATATTTCCTGATATGTGTTTTTCCCTATTTTACATAAAAAAGACGTTTTTACCTTAAATAACCATGGACAATGATCAAGAGAAAGCTAATAAAGCACAAAATTGTATAGACATCAATCAAAAAAGCAAAATAAACACAAAACAATTCAATTTTGTTATTCATGTTTGTGTTCCGGATTTAATGTGTAATGTATTGTTGTTTGGACACAATTTGTTTTAAAAAGGGAGGACAACTAGAACATTTTTGTTATAATTTTCTGAAGTACTTGATTTGTAAATGAAATGTGAATTTTTTTTTTCTTTTGTTTACAGATTGAGATTGCAGTTATTTGAAGTCAGGTCGGATGTGCTAATCATAGGATTCAGACAAAGAAACATAACTGTTACTTTCCTACATTTCTATATATTTCTTAAAGATAGATTAACAGGCATCGAGTGTGTCTTCATATATTGTATTTTCATCCGTGAAATTATGGAAATCATTCTTTTTGAAGAGGGGAGAATATAACGGGTGACTTTGTTAATGCTCACCCTGTAGTTTCCCCCCTTTGACCATGTTTTATTAACACATTTTAGAAATTCTCATTTTAGATGTTAACAGTTCTCACTCCATGTGTAAGGTTCAAGAAACGGGAAATAGACAATAGGTTGATATATTTATGACCCTTGTTTCTGATTACTTGACACTGGTTAGTTCTCTAAGAGGACGTTTTGATAAGTCAGTACACACAGTAGTTTGGTGTAGAACAGATTATTGCTGTTCTATGAAATATTCTTGTAGAACATTAAACCTTTTATATGATGGTATGGCGTTGTATTTAAGGAGAATGTTAGTGTTCTGTTTAAGTTAATTTTCTTGAAGTATGGTTGCTTTCTACTTATATATTCTGAATGTTTGCTTATATTAAGTGTTTTTGCTTTACAGGTCCCGTGAGATATAATTTTACGGAACTTCTCTTTAGTGTTATGTTTTACAGAGATATAATAATTTTACGGAACTTCTGTTAATTGTTATGTTATACAGAGATATAATTTTACAGAACATCTCTTTAGCGTTATGTTTTACAGAGATATAATCTTACCGAACTTCTGTTAAGTGTTATGTTTTACAGAGATATAATTTTACGAAACTTCTGTTTAGTGTTATGTTTAACAGAGATATAATTTTACGGAACTTCTGTTTAATGTTATGTTTTACAGGTCCCGTGAGATATGATTTTACGGAGCTTATATTGTTATGTTTTAAAGGTCACATGAACTATAGTAACCTAAATAAAAGAAGACATAGAGAAGCCATTTCAGTGTTCTTCTTCTGTAAAACCCTAGAGAGTCGAACACAATATTTTGAAGAAAAAAAACAACACTTTCACAAGTAGTAGATTGCAACAGAAAACATATCAACTAGACTGAAGAAATTTGATTATCCAATAGATAATGCGTGAAATGGTTTAATCTATACGTGTATTTCAATATATTGAAGATATAAAATATGTCAGCTATATAATGTTATCGAGCATTAAAGATTAAATAAAAAGCCAGTTTTTTATTATTTTCCCCGACGAAAGTTTCCGTCCGTCCTTCCGTTCTTCTGTCCCACATATTTGTCCGGAGCATAACTCGAAAAGTATTTGAAATAACAAATTGAAATTTCGTAGGTAAATATATCTCATTTAGGCGGAGTGTAGAGCACAAGCATGATAACTCTACTATGCATATTCCTTTGTTTTTTTTCGTGCTTAATTTTTGTTCAGACAATGACTCAAAGAGTTTGAGATATCAACTTGAAACTTCATAGGTTGATAGATCGCATCGGGGTTGAGTGCTGTGTGCAAGAATGATAACAAAGCAAACACATTCGGCGGTGGATAGCCATCACAACATGACTCTTGTTCAGATTTTAAAGAAGCATTTGACGGCTGGTCAATGATTTCATTTGGAAATGTCTTATTTTTTAGCAAATCTTCATAAAAGGAGAACAGTAACAATAACTGAGGGTTGGTTGTTTATTAAATGTGTATTTCTAATAACTTATTTCCTATTCACCGTGGAGTAAAACAACTTTCATTCTCTTCATGGTGGGACATGAAAATCAAATCCTTTCTGAACATAATCTTTCTCGTGCATTGTTTGCAATTTTTTAATGATATTATTTTGGAGATGAATAATAATTTGGGAGGAGCAATATAAGATGTTTTTATCGATTAATTTCAGAACTTCATTATGAATATTAATTATGACATGTTTTAGAATCAAATTTTAATTGAGTGGTTCAGCTGTAAATCCAATTTATATAATGTTCGTCGTCTTCTAAAAAAATATATTTATTGTCACCTAAAGTTGACAATTAATGCAAAAAACGTAATTGTTTAAGCATGGTATCTTATTTCGGGTTTAATTAGTTACTTTTTTTACTGTTTAGTTTTGTATCAGATTCAGGGGCTTTACATATGGAGAGGGTATCCATCTTGATTTTCTTAGGTTTGCATTCGCCCACATTTTTTATGTCTGTTTATAATACAATCATCATGTGAACCACTTTTTTTAAAAAGAAAAGTGGAAAGACAATAAGTTTACTGAACAGTTTTTGGTTTAGATCACCTCTTGATGTATGCGACGCCAAAGATCATATGGACCCTGTAGCAAATTAAGTTCATTGGATAATGTAAATTCACGATATGGCTGGCAAATTTTTGCGGTTTTAATGTTTACATGCTGAAATCATGTGTTCAAAAATCATGACTCAAACGTTTTATGCCATAATTGTTGTTTTTTAAGAGAACATGAAAACTTTTTTGAAAAATCATTTGCGTAATAAAGTAAAGATTAAACAGTTTTTAAAGATCACTATTTAATTCCGTTCCGAAAAAAACAATGTATATGAAAAATCAGTTGATGCAACGCCATCTCAGAGAAGTGTTTGAATGTCGGTATTTTAGATCGAACGCATCGCAGTCATGCAATCTTTAAACAATGACGGCTGAATAACGAGCCCATCAACAGATTTCATAAAACAGTTAATTTGTCACCTAAATTTTGTAGAAGCACGGGTAAGACCATGTACCATAAATGTCAGGTCATACTTTTGATGTGAAAGAACTAAAACGCAGTAAAATGCAATAGTTTTTTTAAGAAGAATAATAGCCAAAGAAACAGAAACCAAGACTACATTTTTGCGTTGCTTCATATGCCTACACGAACTTAATAAATGTAACATAAGATATAAATAACAGAGTTTTTTTCTTTTTATTTCTTTTGATTGTGAAGTTCTTGTCTTTGACTGCTTAGATTTAGCAAAAATTATCCTTTTTCTGCTTTCTTTGTCTTTATTTTTGGTTGAAACTTGTAAGTTTGCGCGGGTAATTCAATTCGAGTTTTTTCCTAATTTATTTTTTGATCAAATCAATTACTAAAGATTTACCAAAAACGTGCCCTACAAATTTCGTTTTTCAGTGTTTAATTAGTGCACGAAGTATCGGTAATACCTCCCTTATTTTCTAGTTATTAGAAACTTTTGTACAGAAATGGTTTACAGACCTTATTTAAGATTTTTTTTTATAAATTTTCAATCATTTGACCATAACTATTTACACCTTTATATGACTGACCTTATACCGAAGTACCCTTATTGATAATTATTTTTCATTTGTATGTGAAATTTAGATAAAGAGGGAAATGACTACACTGAATTATGTCAAGATTAATATTATTTAATTGCCTAACATGTCTGATATTTTTCTAGCGGCTTTTTATTCAACTGATTGTGCCCTGTAAATAAATGTTAAAATGCTTAAGACAACATTATTCGCAGTGGATTTATGTGAGATATTCCAAATCTCTAACACAAACCCAGCGTAGAAACGGAATTGAAAATAAGCAACAACATTATGAACAATTCTGGTTCAGATGTAGTGTATTAAAAGCAAATTGTCACTTTAAGATAATTATAGATTTTAAAAGGTAAAATATGAAAATAAATGAGACTAAACAAGAATTTATGCCAGTATCGATTTGTTGAATGTCTTTGTCATCTTCAAACATCTTTTCAAGATTTATGAATAGGTATTACGGTCACGATTTCCCTCAATTTCTTACTTAGCTTCATGTTAATCACTTTTAGTATGGTCTCCGGAAATTTTGAATAATTTGAATGCCAGCTGTTAAAATATTGACGCCTGCCACATATCATAATATGCGGAAGCTTCGTTCAGTAGACCTGAACTGCCTTCAGTCGGAGGAAAACGTGTTTTGTTACTAATGTCGAGGTTAATTTGCCAAATAATGGCCGATAAATGTTTAAACCGCTTTCTTGCTTCAAAATGTGGACAGGATCTGTTGCAACGAGTAAGTGGTCCAAAGAGATTTCAGACTGAAATCAGTTGAACAGAGGTCATTCAAGATATTTTATTTTTTTTTATCAAAACAATTAGATTTAACCCTTCCTGTCCTCTGAATTGTCGAGCTGGTAGTCAACTAAAGCAACTAAATAACTTGAAGAATTATAAATAAAATAAGATTTGTCTATTTAGTACTACGACTGATTTTTTAAAACATACAAATGAGCATTTGCTGCCTCTGAGTATGGTGGAGGTAGTCCGATTTTTCCATCAATTTTGCCAGATATGACGTCATCGTAAGAGGGAAGACCTAAGGGCGATAGTATGTTTTCATTGACTTGATTTTCACCTCGCTGTCTGTTTCTGGTAATTAGGTCTAACTCTCCTGGGTTCGTCTCTGAGTTTGTCAGAAATTCAGGAATTGAAGTGTTTACCGAAGTTTCGTCCTCGTCATGCGTGGTTACCAAGTAAACTTCTGAATGTGTTCGCGTGTGTTCCCGATTATGTTCAGATAGTCTGCAAGAAAGAGTAAACAAAATACGTAATTAAGATAAAATTTACTTAGACCACATTAATACGTTTTTGCCTGTTATTTACTCTTGGTGAGGGTTTAGTGAACCAATAAACTCTTCGTACGTAAGTCTAGAATATTTTAAGAAAGTCACCTAATTACGTCCATTATGTCTAGGTAGTTTATTTAGTCTGAGAGTTATATCAGACCATTGGTATAATAAGTGAACTTTTATTTATACAGATGTAAATGTTTGTTTTTCTTAGGAAGTAATTAGTAGCACACATTTTCGTAAACCGCCTTTATAGAATTTTAATAGATACTTTTCTCAAAACCATTCTACCGCGACTGCTAATGTTTGAAAGGCATGTATAGAAAACAATGTTTCTCATTGAAGACATTGTGAGGTAATGGTACTTAAAAGGAGAATATCACGACTAGAATACATTTCAGTAGCTAAATGGAACGACATCAAACACTAAAGTAAAGCACTTACTTCCACTGACATAATTTTTTAGAGAAGACACAACACACACAAATTGCAAAACCGAAAACAGCACAAATCAGACCACCAACTCCATAGGACTGTGACATATTCACTTTTTATCGATTGACTAGTTTCCTATTTCTTTTCCGTCTTCTCTCTCATTTACTGATCTCGAATATCTATGTATATTTGGCGATACTTTTATATAAGGCACAAGTAAGTGCCAATATTATCTCTGCAAGATGTTCCTGGCGACTGTGGGAATAGCGCTTATTTTGGCATTGGGTTGTCTGGTCTTCCTATTTGAGTTTATATGGTATCAAGGTAGACTTCAATCGAGTTGTTTCGAGCAAGTGACCTCACCTTTTCATTTTCTTTGTGAAGCCTTTATTTGCTGTCCACTGATTTATTTCTGTAATAATAAAAAAAGTTATCTCAGGTAAACAATCAATTAAATCTAATGCGTGCACATTTCCTTGCAAGTCTTTTTTTCCTCTGAAGTACATTTAAGTCATTGACTGCTGAAACAAAGTTTATCAAGTTTGACAATGATCACGATTCTGCTAAGAATTCCTAAATGATTAGCACAAAACTGTGGAAATAATAATGTTATCAAGTTTTCAAAAATGAAACTGATGTTTCGTAACATGTAAATTATATAACAGATTAGATACACGGTTGATGTAGGGGGTAGTGATAAGATCACTAGTTCAAATCCCAATCGCTGTTGGATTTATAGGTAAAATTTTCAGTGTAAGAACTGGCATAAACACAGGAAGCAATTATCAACAATCATGAAGCGGGGTTAATACAAGTTGCAAGAACTTGTTTCCTATTCGATTTCAAATAAAGTTAAAACTATGTTGTAAGTTCGTACTGAAATCAAGAAAAAAATACGTTTAGGAAGTAAGATAAGAAAAACTGACAAAATTTTGCTTTTAATTAAATAAAATTTATATTTATTTCGAACCTGAATGCTTCAGTTGTGGTTCTTATAAAGATCTTTCGAATGATATCTTCTTTAAAACAACGTTTTGCCCAGGTGTTTTTATTATGTGTGTACTTAATTACAAACCATTGTTCCAATGTTAATGATTACTTAATTATACATAGTCTGTAAGAAAGTTTCATCTTTTTTCTTATTTTTGTTGGTAACTTCTCATCTTTCTTTTGCTTTCATTAGGCAATTCTCCTTTTTCATTATCATACATATTTATTTATATTACATATCCTATTTTATATACAGTTATATAGAGTTTTATTATTAGTTTTTAAACAAATCCTACCTGTAACGTTTCAAGTAGACCAACTTTTCTGAAAGCCATAACCGAATGAAGAGTTTTAGTATGAAAACATATACAATCTCAACTAATCAAATTTCTCCTTGAAAATGGAAATGTTATACTATAATTTTGTAGAATATTAAAGAAATAATCACTTTGAAATTGGTATTTGAAAGCACAAGGAAGTCATCAAACGGGGTAGACGTAAATAATAAAAACTTATTTTCAAATCGACGTTTAATTATTTGAAGACAAAATCATGTGCACATCTATATATATCCGTAGGCCTTTTCGCAGCGAAATCATGTACCAAGGTTACTGATCAAAGAAAACCAAAGAATTTTATTTTCAAATATCAAATATCTTGAACAACAGCGGACAAAAATTTCACAGCTGATCTAACAGTAATTGATTAATTATTGATTCAGTGTAGGCTTTTTCATAAAGTTTTGTATAAAATGCCAAATGTGCACATTTGTGTTCGTAAAAAATTATTTATTGGAAATGCATCCAGTCTGACTAGTTAACAGGGACATATGAACCCCCCAACCCCACCCCCGCATTACACATCACATCGTTTTGTATCAAACATCACCTGATTTGTAGATGCCAAAGAATAAAAATGATTTGAATTCGTTAAGAGAAAGATGTTATGCCTACTTCAACCTAGCCTAGTCTTATAGCATTGGCATTTCAATGTGCTTATTCTTGATTTATATAGATGACGCCAAATCAAATATATTTTGCTGTTCAAGCTGGCCTTGACAAATATGATAAGAAAATGTGAAAGTGTTTTGCTTCTATTTGAGGTTTTGCATTAAACATGATTTTCATGTACGAATCTGCCTGTCGAAAATAGCAAAAACAACTTTTTCCTTAACATGTACTCTTGTAAATAATGTCAAAAATATCAAACTGCTGTTTAAGAGACCTAAAATCTAATCTAGTCCATTTAAAATCATATACATTGGAATTATTTTGAATGTATTGATGCCCGATGTCAAAGTGTCAGTCAAAACTTCCAAGTATAACAGGTAATCTAAATACATTTATATTAGTCTTGATAGAGAGTGCTGTTGTTGAACCATTTTTGTGTGGATAACCGATCTTTCCAATAGTCTAAAGAAAAACATTTGAACTAGAAATTGACTCTTTAAATTGCCATTTATTTATCTTTCTATAATTAATAAGGCAATAAAATAGATAGGCAGTATCATCTCCCTTTAATGCCCAAAATATAATTCTGCCTTATCCAGTTTTTGAGTAATTTAACCTTCTTTAATTTCTATAATGAATTTTTGTCCGATTGTCTTAAAACTTCAGAGAAAGCTGAATGCACAGGAACCATAAACTCTTCCTGGTCACATTTTTCATTTTTGCCCGGAGAATATTTTTTAAATATGAAGTGAATTGAAGTGCAACTTAAAATACAGATAGATGATGACAAAAACAAGTGCAATACTTATGAAACATTACTCTACGTAATATTATTTTGAGTTATTTCCCCTTTCCTTATTATATAATGAATTTTTGTCTGGATCATATCTTGAACACAATGAAAGAGATTGGCTTGTTACTTAAGACAAAGATAGATGATAGATAGTAGAAATGCAAAAGAACCATAACTTTATCTTGTCCCATTTTTTTTAATTATCTCCCATCTTTATTCATTTTTTGCCTTGAGAATGACTTTATACATTGAAGGGTATTGATGTGATACTAATTTATAGATAGCTGGCAACAAGCAAAAATGCATTGCCCAAAAAGCATAACCCTAACTTATCCAGGTGTTGAGTAATCTCCACTTCTTTAATTGCACGCAGTATAACTTGGAGACCGTGAAAGGGATTGTTTTGAAACTTAAAAACAATCAATTGAAATGATGTAAAACTTAAAATACAGGTAGCTGGTGACATGGAAAAATGAAGTATCAAAGAAACATAACTCTACTTTATCCAGTTTTTAGTTATCTATATTTCTTTGGTTTTATAAATTTTTGCCCTGGGCATAGCTTGAACATTATTTAAAGTATTGTCTTGAAACTTAAAATAAAGAGATATGGTAAGAAGTAAAAGTGCAGTGTTCAAGAAACATATTTGTATCAATTTCAATTTCTGAATTATTTCCCCTCTAAAAATTGTTGGTATAATGATATTTCTATCGGTCTAATCTTTTAGAATTTAACGTCTCTTCTATTGTGTAGACTTATATTAATAAAAAGGGCTTAACGAAATCAGTTTGGAATGCCGTCGCCCCTTGTTTTTTAACAATATTTGTTTAATTTGAATTATTGGTTTTTTTACGTTTAAGTTTAATAATTTCACGTCGAATCTGATCATTTCGGTAACAAAACACTCTTTCAGAATATGCAAAATATTACTTGACAAAATGAAATCTGATATCTGAAATCGAGTATGAGACATATTGGAATTAAAATCAGCAGTATATCGCCCTCTTATCAGCCCAGTCAGACTCCTGATTGTAGTATATTGCCCTCAAATCTGCCCAGTCATGCTTCTGATTACCGAATATTGCCCTCTCATACCCCCGGTCGTGCTCCTGATTCCAGTATATCACCCTCCTATCCGCCAAGTAAAACTACTGATTGTAATATATTGGCTTCTCATCTCCTCAGTCATGCTTTTCATTGCAGTATATCGCCCTCGCATCCACCCAGTCAAACTCCTGATTGAAAAATATCGCCCTTTTATCCGCTCAGCCATACTCCTGATTGAAGTATATATTCCTCTCACCTGCCTAGTCAGATTCCTGATTGCATATTGACCTCTCGTCCGTCTAGTGAGACTCCTGACTGCAGTTAATCACCCTCTCATCCACCCAGTCAGACCCCACATTGCATTATATTATCATCTCATCCGCCCAGTTATGCCCCTGATTGTTCTTTGAAGGCTGTTTTCCTTGATTGACCAAGCACAGAGCAAAGCCCTGAACAATTCATGTGTTGACTAGATTTGCTTAAATTGTGCTTGATAATCTAAGTGCTAGATCCAGTTCCTTTGTTGTAACTCCTGAACAACACGTTCGTCATTACTCAGAGCAATGTCATTCGTCTAAATGAATCTATACAAAGAACCTTACCCAGATATCAAATCGCATTGATAGCCCATTTTGCAGTCATTGTACGACCGCCAAGGAAACAAAGCAACTTCTGTACTTCTATCAAAGCTGTCGCCTAATGACGTGTTGGGTGCATGAAATTTCAATAATCAGGAAGACCTTTTGTGAAGTATAAATGGTACTTTATCCTTTCTATAACCAGGGAGACCTTTTGTGAAGTATAAAAGTGATTTCCTTCTGTGGCTCATTAAGGCCTTAATTGTCAAAATCGGTCGTGATTTCAAGATTTTGTACTAACTGAGCATTAATGCAAATTAGTTAAGCTTTTATATGTGTGAAATTTGTCTAAAATTGAGCAAATGCTCAGCGTATGCTATTGGGATCATCCCGTGTCCGTCGTGCGTCGTCAACATTTTACTTCAAATGACATTTCTTCCAAAATCACAATGCCATTTTAACCAAACTTAACAAAAATGTTCCTTATTACTTCCTTTTTCTAAAAATGCTCAAACTGTTCCCCTCCATTGTTTATACGGGTTGCAAATGCTAAAAATAGAGAGAGAAAAAAATCAAACAACATCTCCTAAACTGAAAGGTCATTTTCTATAAATTCATTATACGGTGCTTTATATTAGGCAACAGACTGACTACAAGATAACGTTATCCGAAGTTTACAAAAAAAGTTACTTGTGGACAGTAAGTAACAGACAGAAAGCAACGAACAGGAGGTGTAATATAGATCTACATAAAGTTTCTTCTGTCTTACTCACTGTTCTTCTATTTACTTTCTTATTGTCTTCTTCTTGAATGATATTATCTCTAAATTACGTATGTATATATGAATCAGTCGGTAAGAAAAAAAGGCTTTTGGTGACGATTTCAGAATATAAATGTTTAAGACGCAACGTCCCTGTTATATGAGAAATCACAAATTAAAAATAATTCCTATTCTGTACATATGTGTACATGTAATTCCATTTGTTCAGGAACTGCTTACATATATAATAAAGAAGTTTCAGGAGTTTTACGAGAAACATAAAAAGAACGAAAATATTCAATCGCTTTACTGAATTTAAGTATCATATCAAACGTATACACAAACCCACACCGGAAATAAGCATGTTGGAGGGTTAAGACTATTGTGTAAACGACATTTTTAATAAATCAGTAAAAAAAAATTAGAAAGAAATCTAAAAAGTAACATGATCTGAAACCGCTACTGACCTTCTGAAGTGTAAAAAAAATCACAATGATAACATTGGTAAATTTAAGGCTTTGTCCCTTAGTAAAAACAAAACGCGGACACAAAGTTGCAGTAAATGTCCTTCAGCTTCTTTGTCCCTTAGTAAAACAAAACGCGGACACAAAGTTGCAGTAAATGTCCTTCAGCTTCCTTGTCCCTTAGTTAAAACAAAACGCGGACACAAAGTTGCAGTAAATGTCCTTCAGCTTCCTTGTCCCTTAGTAAAACAAAACGCTGACACAAAGTTGCAGTAAATGTCCTTCAGCTTCTTTGTCCCTTAGTAAAACAAAACGCGGACACAAAGTTGCAGTAAATGTCCTTCAGCTTCCTTGTCCCTTAGTTAAAACAAAACGCGGACACAAAGTTGCAGTAAATGTCCTTCAGCTTCCTTGTCCCTTAGTAAAACAAAACGCGGACACAAAGTTGCAGTAAATGTCCTTCAGCTTCTTTGTCCCTTAGTAAAACAAAACGCGGACACAAAGCTGCAGTAAATGTCTATCAGCTTCTTTGTCCCTTAGTAGAAACAAAACGCTGACACAAAGTTGCAGTAAATGTCCTTCAGCTTCTTTGTCCCTTAGTAAAACAAAACGCTGACACAAAGTTGCAGTAAATGTCCTTCAGCTTCTTAAATCGAAATAAGTATTGTTAAAAACAATGAAATATATATTTCACAGAAAAAAATAGTCAAATGACTACAATATCTTTTTACTCCGCTATACTAAGACGAATTGCTCAAAACACTTAAGAGTTTACTGCTTCATAATAGGACGGAGGCGGTTCGTTATTTCTGTCAAATGTAGCAGATATGGCGTAATGGTAACACGGAGGGAAGCTAGGCATAAGCCTTGTTTCATTTATTTGTCTGTTACCAGTTGTAAGGCCTGACTCTTCATGGTTTGTCCTCGAGTTTCGAGAAAATTCAGATACTGAGTTGTGGTTGGAAGTGGTTCCATTCCTATCGTGCATTGTAACTGAATATACCGTTGACTGAGAACGAGTCTGTGCATTTTGAAGCGTAGATGGTCTCCTAACAAATGCAAATATCAATAATACTTTGATTACTGGTAGTTAAATAAAAGCATTTTCAATTACTGTAATATCAAGAAAAATGTTTAACAAATGTTCATTGAATACTTCGATTCGTTAAAGAAATAGCTGCCGACACAAATCGTTATTTAATGAAACCATTCACAAATGATGTAACAAACAAACCATTCGTAATCTAATAATCTCAGGGTAAGGCTTTAATCAAATTTGCCTTTCTGAATTAAAAAATGCAGTGGTAAGACACTGCTTCTAAAAAGGAAACTTTAACAGAAATCTAGACATATTACGTACAGTGTCAAACCCTTGCATTTTCAAGATAAATGTCCACATACTTTAACAAAAATACTTGGGTCAAACAGAAAACCAAAAGTATACTTACGTTCGTAGCAAATCACTACAACTGCAACACGAGCAAACTACTAAAATGACAAAAAAAAGCTAAATATATCGCAATGATTTCTGTAATCATTTTTAAAGCAGATTATATATTAAATTTTGTGTGTGTGTTTATTTGCTGTGTTCTCTTCCCTTTTTATTAATTCAATAGTTTTTTAAATTCCTCCAGCCCATGCACGCTGAAGATAAACCACAGATTTACACGTCACCATAAAAATACGAGCATTGTCTTTTGCTTAAAAATATCAAATGTTTCCACTTTTTCATGTCTTTGACACATGCTTACAAATCATTCTGGTTTGTGGAGTCTTTACTAAAGTATCGACGAATTGCATTTATATTCGAATTACTAAGTTGTTAACGTTTTGTTCGTCAACGTTTCTTTACGCGTTTGTCCCTCTCTCTGATTAAAATCTTCCTCCTAGATTCCTGGTTAATTTGGAAAAGAATCATCTTTTCTTCTTATCCATGTCCTGAAAAGAGTACAGTGATGTAAACCACAGTGGCCATAAAAGTCAATTATCATATACAACAGTTACGTTGCTATTATTAACACGACAATCAAAGACATTAAAGTTAAAAACAGGATCCTCAGACATCAAAAAATTTATTTACTTAATGGCAAGTTCTTACCTAGACCCTGACCTCTGTCAACAAAAAAGATTTTATACTGTGTGAATATCATTTGTATGTATGAGTAACAAGTGACGGGTCAGATTTAAATTTATTATTTGTAACTTTAAAAAAGTAAGTCCGAAGGTCAAGGTCGCCAACGAAACTTTTCAACCAAATTGGTCCAATAAACAGAAAGAAGATCAGTAGGTAGTGGTTGCCAACAGTGAAATATAAAGGCAAAACTATGAATTACTATAATTTAACTGGTGTGGGTAAGTAGGTCATGGTAAATTTCACCCAATGTTGAAGTCGAAATCTGTAAAGCAAAACTGAACGCAGGTCCAAATTTCTTTGATTACCTGTCAAGGTCAGTCAAATTCAAGTTTTAAGTCTTCTTGCAAAATTATATTGATAGTTATAATTTTAGTACTGTAGCTGCAACAAGAGAAAAGACGGTAGGTCTCGGGTGCGGTCACTATATACTCCGTGGTCATTAGTTGAACATCTTTGGTAAAAAACCCATAGACAATGCAAAGACCAAAACATTTGAACGTAGAGTTTTCATTTGGAAAACTTTGTAAGCGGTATACTACACAATGCCACACACTAAATATCTTTGTTTCAGGTACTGCAGTTTCAGAAAAGAAGATTTTTAAAGACTTTCTCTATATGTCTATGTAAAAGAAATAGTGACCTGTTTGGCGGGCCCATGGTTACCGTTGGAGATACTAGTAATTAGCACAATCTTAGTAGAGGTCCATAAGACCATTTTATACACCAAATTTCAAATTCCAAAGCTGAGTGCATTGTTATGTAGATAAGAACACTTTTAAAGATTTACAGTTCATAACAACTGGTAGCCATAACAACCACGGAAATTAATTCTTTGAACATCTTTAGAAAAGTTAAATGACAGGAATATTCCTTCAATATGCTTCAATTTTGACCAACAGGTATCAGAAGATATATAATTTAAAAAAGAGGTGGGCGATGGATAACAGACACCGGGCTATGGATGGAATGTGAGCATGTTAATTCAATCTGAGATCTGGCTCATGGAATTTGTATGTTTTTAGCACGCTTGAACAAGGTAAAAGTATGAAATAAGAAATCTTTACTTAATCGCTATCCTTGTCATAAATACGAAAGTTGCCAGGTATCTAGAGTAAAAACATCTTAGTAGCTTGCATTTATTAGCCATCAAATTTAATACTTTAGGATCAGGTTTTTAGCTACCTATATTTAAAAACAGAAGGTAATATTGATAGTTTCCTTGTTCTGACTAATCTTTTATATTACTTACAGATACAGTTTATATTCTATATACGTCAACACTTTAAAAATATATATAACAGATTCAGGTAATCAAAATACAACTTGTAAATTTATATGTCACTTAATTCCGGGTTTCAATACATGTATGCATCAACTTTTTCGCCATAAATGTTTGTAAAATGTTTCAGCGCGAGTTTATACCTGTTTCTTTTTGTGTGTTTATTTAACATGAAACCAGTAACCGCATGAATTTCTTTTGGGCGTTGATTTGTTTATTTAATTCGAGCACATTTATAGTATATTGATTGAAGAAACGTGAAAGAAAGCATAAAACTTTTGCCTGTATATCCCTTAAAACGGGTATAATGTTACAAACGCTATTGATAGCAAAGTGACTTCGCTTAAAATAGAATATCTTTTTTCATTGCTTGATATCAAAAAACTTTACTTAAAAATAATTTTTACATTAAACATATTTTGCTTTCCATTTTCTGTTAGTTTCAGTTTCTCGGTAGTGTTTTTTAAGACAGAAATTTTGTCCTCTTTTAATTAAATATATCTTCATTTATTTTCTATATGAATTATTTGAACCAGATTTGACAAAAATGGCAACAGTTAATTACACTTACTTTTAAGATCACGATATTTTGTGACAAAGATAAATTTCGCGATATTTATTTTCTAAATTGCTTTCAAGCATTCCGAACAGATAATCTTGACAGTATACGAGACAAATGCTATTTCTGTGTGTATATTATGTTTAATTTTAACCAAAACGTCTGGACTATGTAGCATTTCCACAAAATGTGGTTAAAATTTTAAGTGGCCAAGATGCATAAAAATCATAAAGATTGCTTGAAACAAAGTTGCTTTTAAATTAAAAATCATATGGGGAAAATTCGCATAATATATTTGTAGCAGAACTCTCTCAGTTTAGTATCCATCATCGTTTTAAATGTATTGTAAATATTTTTTTCCATGTCAGTCTGTATTCATATCTAACGTTAACGTTTTTATGTTATTCAATTTACATATTTATTTTCTTAACGTTGATATCAAAAAGCTTTTTATTTATTTTGTGTGTGTGGGGGGGGGGGGGGTGGTTATTCCGTATATTCAATATTCTAGACTTACGTTTCTGTTTGTTTGGTGTGTGTATTTTTTTCCTTCCATATTTCTTATGCATGAAAGCAAAAAGTGGTACTTCTGGAAGTCAGTTACTGGCGTTCTGTACCAACTTTGCAATTCTAAAAATGTAGAATAACGTTTTTTTTCAAAGGAGAAGATGTGTTCAATATATACATGACCTAAGTTATACCATTGTGTAGAAAAAAAAAATGAATATCCCATGTTTTTACAATTAAAGATCTTTTTCAAATTATTTTTTCATGTAATTGGTAATTTTAGAACAAAAGTTAATTGTAAATTGCAGAAAGGTATACTTAACATTAAATTGTTGGCATGTTTGAAGTTACAATAAATTTTAAAAGACATTACACTTCCAATTTTAGCTTATTCATCTTTAAATATTGTTTTAAACATGGATTAGTTGTCTGAGATGACTGTTTTCATCCAACTGTCTTTTAGAGAAATCAGCACCAAATTGTTTCATGTAAGCAAAGTGTGTTAACCTTTTTCTAGTTCAAGATTTAATTTAAAATGTATCATAATCTGTGTTTGTTTTATTATTTGTTAAAGTTATATCTAATGTTGTCCCTTGATTTGTCTGTTTAAACTGCTTTTCTCGACTATAAGTAATTGCTGAGTTACGAAGAGAGTCCATCTTAATTTGAATTACCCTTAAAACAAAAATATTGTCTTTGTCTACAGTATTAATACACATTTCCAAAGACCTTTTAGATCTTTGTAAGAGGAAGATAGATTCAGATGTTTTTTGGTCACAACGTTAAACATATGTATTCCTTATATCTTATTTTTTAGCCATACAAGGAATTTTAATAGAAATAATAAATGGACTAGATCTTTTACCGAATGTGATTAATACTTCAATCGCCATGCCAGAGGAAAAGGGCAAATATCAAGTAAGAACTAAATGAGAAATAATTCCACCTTCCTTACAAAATTTTCTAATATTTTTTCTTTAAAACTTAAGAGTTACACATCAGTATCATGTGAACAACATTTGTTAAAAATTATTTAAAAATCACTCGATGCATAATTAAGTTAAAGAGTGGACACGAAATAGTAACAGCCTCTAAGTGTGATCCTGAACTTTGCAATACGCTGATGAGACTTGAACGCAACACATGGTCTCAATATGATTAACATTTGTGCAAAATTAATTCGCAAGGTGATTCCAGTATACCCACAAACTTTGTTTTTGAGTGTATATTGACAGAGTTTTGGAACGGACACGAAATTCATATCCAGCTTTTAAACAGATCCAAAGTTTTGACGTTTGACCTCTAAGTGTGACCTTGATCTTCTAGTTACGGACCTGTGTCTCACTTATGACACATTGTCTCATGTTATATGCACATTTCTGCAAAGTATTTCTGAAATACATTCATAAATGACAAAGTTTTGGAATGGACACAAAAACCAAACCCAACGTTTTTTACCTTTGACTTCAGAGCGTTACCTTAAACGAGGTACGGACCTTTGTCTTGCGCGAGACACATCGTCTCATGTTGGTGAACATTTCTGCCAAAAGTTTACAAAATCTATCCATGAACTACAAAGTATAGAAGATTTGTTTTCGAACCGACGCACGAACGGACACGGTGTTTCATGTATACCATCCCCCAACCCCCCCCCCCCCAAAAAAAAAAAATCTTCGTTTGTGGGAGGTATAATAAGATAAAAGAGGACATCCCTGCTTGGCCCCTTCTTTACATCACTAGAAAAGAACTTGTTACTGACTATTCAACTTTATACGTTAATAATTTAAATGGTTTCAAACACAACGGAGTCCCTGAAAATAAATTAGATAGAATTTTGTGATGTTTCAAGCAAGGCGAGTTTAGGGTTTATTTTGACTGACTCTAATAAGACCAGCAGAACAGTGTTCTTTCGTTTTTTGTAGCTGGTCTCATTAATTCTAATAGTTTTCTTTAAACCTTTCATATTGCTAAGTTTTACATGATTCTGAAATAGTCTACGTGGGTTAATACTAGCTTTACTGTATTGATTGTGAGAACTGGGAATTGTCATTTCGAAAACCGTATTGCTTATGTGCTGAAGGAAACATTTAACATTAAAAGGAACAAAAACGAGAACAAAAAGCTTTAACAAAAATAGCTGATATCTACGCCAAGCAGACTCAATTTACAAGTCATCCACGAACAAATTCTGATAAAGTGTCATGATGATTGGGTGGAAAAATTGGCCTACAAAATCTTCACAAGGTTTTTATATGATTTTACCTGGTGATTTAGTTTTTGATCAAACACGACAAATGTACGAAAAATGCCTACAAGTCATCAAGACAAACATTCCGACAAAGTTTCATAATTTTGCCTCAAGACTATTCACAAAGTTTTTTTTTCTCCAAGATTTGACTTGGTGACCTATTGTTTTACCCGGTATGACATATGTTTGAAAAGGGCATAGCAGTCACCAAGCCAAGCACCCTGACAAAGTATTATTACGCGTTTTTGGATAATGTGACCTCTAGAGTATTCACATGGTTTTTCTATGATTTGATCTGGTGACTTAGTTTTTGACCAAAGATGACCTAAAAATAAAAAGGTCCTGGTTGGGTGGAAATATGGCCTCTAGAACGTTGACAAGGTTTTTCTAGGATCTAGTCTGGTCACCTAGTTTTTTACCAAACATGATCTATATTTTAAAAGCTCCTAACAGTCATTAACCCAAACATTCTTACAAAGAACTATGATGAATCGATTGGAAATGTGGCCTAAAGCTTGTTCGCAAAGTTTTTATAGGATTTGATCAGGTAACCTAGTTTCTGATCATACATGATCCATATATAAAATAGTATTTATCAAGTAAAACATTCTGACAAGTTTTCTTGATATTTGAATTGAAAATGTAGCCTCTAATATGTTCGCATATTTTCATTAGGAACTTAACCGCCAGCAAGCATCTATCATTCAACCGTGTTCACAAGATATTGTGGACGGACGGACGACGGACAAGATGTGATCAAAAAATATTATCTTGTCATTTCGTGACAGGAGAGCTAAAAATGGCAATTCTTAGTATAAGAAACATTTCCTTCAGAATCTCATTGATGTGAGTGATATTTAATCAACTATTACCCAACATCAAGATATTCATATTGCATAGTTTAAATGGTGGTAATACACAATGTACCATTTAATTTTTTTTTTTCATTTATATGCAGATGATGCTGCAATTGATTTACAAACAGGAAATAATGAACAAACTAGTATTGACTTATTACATCAGCACTTTTAAAGGTTAAGGTAGATTCTTCATACAAAAAGACGGCGGAAATAGGAAGAATACAGTGTTAAATAGATAGAAAGAGCGAACAAATAAAGATATATAAGTCTTTTCAGGTCTTTTATGAATTTTATTACCAGCTTTCAGGTCAGTCAGTCAAGTCGTTTTATAGAAAAGAGTCTTAAAAGTAGAGCATCCATCTATGACTGTCAGTTAGAGTTATTACAAAAACTTATAGTGAGATCCAAGACATAAATCATGTGATTCACGTTAACGTATATAATTGCGATTTTACTTAGAAATACGGTGTGTTAGAAAGTAAACCCAAACAATCTAATTTATGAACAGTTAGGGATAATAACATTAAAGTAATGTTTTCAATAAGATATGCCTTCACTAGCTCGAAGTTATGGGGACATATAGCATTGCTGGTCGGTCGTTTGGTCAGAACACTAAATGGTTTCTGATCAGTTCCTTGAGTAAATTTGGACGTAGGTTTTCTATGCTTGATAGGAGGATTGGACATGTAAAGTCAAAAAAATGCCTATGGTTTTGGGGTCACTAAGGTAAGGTTCAGCCTAACAGGGACCTGAACAAGAACAATTAATCCTAGGAATGTCAAACTTGTTAACTTCGAAAGCAGTTTGCAATCACTAACTTGAGATTGCGTAGTCTAAGAGCCTTTTCACTTACCAGATACATGATGAGAAAAAAAACTCTTATTGTATGTTTTGTTTTCAAAAGTCAAGTTCTTAGTGGCCAACATAATTAAATCCAAGACTCTCAAACTGTATAAGATAGTTATGTATGTTAAGTAATAAGAATTGGGCTGAGCTTTGGCTTGCTCTGTCAAAGGCCAAGCTCACAGGGACCTCACTTTGTAGTAAAGAAGCCCAAAGACTGCATTTGAGTTAAATGATAACTATTATTTCAGACTATCTGGTCCAAAGGTAACATGCTGAGGGACAGGCACTCAATAACAACAGAATGGGTCAATTAAAAGACTCTCAAACTTTACATGAAAGTTTGGCACGATAAGGCGATAACTCTCTTGATTTTGTGAATATTGGGACAAATGTCACGTTCACATGGGCTTGTACCTCGAAAAAGGTTTCTGACCAATAACTCCAGCACATCTTTGCCTAGGACTCTCAAACTTTAAACTATAATCGAGTTAAATCGAGTAATTGTCGGCGGCCGTGTTATGTCGGTGACAATCGGTTTTCCCTTCCAAAAATTGTTGTAGTAAGGAAAGGTGCTCTTCACGGGAATCGTGTTAATAGTATTTTCGGCCGTTTTGGATTTTTTTATCTTTGGTTTAATAAGCACAAGCAAGAGTATTCTAACAAACATGCCGCAACCATGGCTGATGAAAATGTTGGCGAGGACAGAAAAATATTTGTTTATGCAGGAAAAACAAAATCAGCATGGTAAAAGATATTGGGTTTTCTAAGCACAGAGATCCTCCTAAAAACAACATTGACATGAGTCTCGACATCTGCAAACTTTTTCTAAAATCGTACATAGATAAAGGTAGGAACTGCCAGCAACACGAGTTAAGTTTTGATGAAATAAATTGACAGACTTTTGCTGGGAAATTTATTTATGTTAAGTTGTTAACTGATAAATAATCGAGTTCCCAGTGGGATTCGAACCTGCACGGATCGGCACCAACTGCCTAGCAATGCAAAGTAAGAATGCCTTAGTCTACTTGGCCAACAAAAAGGCTGTGGAAATAACCAGGATATAAATGTTTACCTCGCACAACACCGATGACAGGCGTTAAATGTATGACAGCACTGACTATATATATGTGTACTGGTAGACTTTTTACTGCCGCCACACTGCACAAATAGCGTTGTTGTGAATTAAAGATTGTATGTGCATTTATTTGTTCGAGTAGAACTAAATTTGTTGTAGAATAGATTAATGAAAGACATGAGCGCAAATTCAAATTTCTGCATATTTTTATGTCTGATTTCTGACATAAAAATGATTTGTTCCTTTTTCTTATTTCAGGTAACACCACAAACCTCTAGTTACACCTTTACAGACATCATAGAAATAACATTCTTACACTAGAGGCAGTCCGTTCAAGTACCAGTGCAAAAGGCAATGCTATCCAGCTTATAATAAATGTGCAGTTGACTAAAACTATTGGTAAGATTCCTTTGAGGAAAAAAAGCAGATTTTGGACAGCATGATGCAGTGACCTGTTATTGGCAAGGCTATTCCACTGAGTTTGATAGACAGCCATTACTTTCAGCAGTTTGTTATAAAACTTGATCCAAAGTATGCTTACTTAATTTGTTTTAAATAGACAAAAGTTGTACTAAGGAAATTGTTTCAATGCTTCTTTCTCATACAAGAATGAAGAAAAATAAGTTTATTTGTACAGGTTTATGACTGTAATTTTCTAAGTTGAATATACTTAATCAAATTGCATTGCTAGGGTGTTGATGTCATTCGGCACGGGTTCAAATCCCATTAGGGAACTTGATTATTAATCACATATACAGGTGGTAGTGGTATTTATAGGAATACTTTGCCCGAATGTCCTTTCCATTATATATTTAGATACCCTAGAACATATCGGCCACAAGCTTATCAGTGATGCTCCTACTACATGTTCTGTGCTGTGTTAAAAAAGCTTTCAGAGCAAAATGGAGCCATCATGGCTATTGCAAGAGATTACAAACTGAACATTAATAAAACGACCTGTGCAAATTCGAGATAATAATGCCTAACTTAAGAAATTAACATTGTACATTATTTAATCAGTGTTGTCACCCTTTGAAAAAGCAACTTCCATACTTTGTGTAGAGAACATACCTAAAATGAATAAGTTTCTCATTTATAAAGCAAAACAATACAGATTTTGAACACTGTAAGACCCCAGTAGGAACTGCCAGCAACACGAGTTAAGTTTTGATGAAATAAATTGACAGACTTTTGCTGGGAAATTTATTTATGTTAAGTTGTTAACTGATAAATAATCGAGTTCCCAGTGGGATTCGAACCTGCACGGATCGGCACCAACTGCCTAGCAATGCAAAGTAAGAACGCCTTAGTCTACTTGGCCAACAAAAAATTTAATCAGTGTTGTCACCCTTTGAAAAAGCAACTTCCATACTTTGTGTAGAGAACATACCTAAAATGAATAAGTTTCTCATTTATAAAGCAAAAACAATACAGATTTTGAACACTGTAAGACCCCAGTAGGAACTGCCAGCAACACGAGTTAAGTTTTGATGAAAGCTATCACTTTTCGCATGAATTGAAACAATGCAAGTCGAATTTGATGGAATTGTAAAATTGTATCTCATTTAAGTAATTGTGCAAGTTTACATGATTTTCTCTGTGACACTTTAAACTTAAGCAACATGGGTAGTTTGTAGATTGAAGATTGTGAAATTCGGAATTATTTCTGAATTTCACCTGGGTAAAGGTATTTTAAAACCCAGTCTACGCTACGAAAGGGTCACTGACACATTTTTCCATGGGATGATGATACATGTTTTTTTTCATTTATTTGTCTGTTTCTAGTCGTTAGTTCTGACTCTTGATTTGTCCTTGAGTTTTGGAGTAATTTAGATATTTACAGAAAGCTAGTCGGATTCCAGACAAGGTTGATCTCTTGCACTCTTAAGAATGATGCCCAACTATTGGGTAAGTCGAACACCAAATAAAAAAAACTTACTTTAGCATCTGTGCACCAAAACACGAAACAACAGCAAATAATAGACACGACACAGGAAAACAAACTCATAACGTATCCACGGGTGAGAAAGGTCGCCATTTTCAAAAATAATATTTGTATTTATGTTTTAAATCTTTTAACTGCTATACGCTTTATTTGTTCCCCTCTTACATATATATAGATGAATGCAAGAGTCACACGGCATTATGAAAAAGGAACGACCAAGTTCTTCTGCTTAAAAGTAGACCTTTTTCAGCTTATATATGCCTTTAATACACGCTTATAAATGCTTTTGGCTGACGTGTGATGCTAAAAATGGAAAGTAATTTACTTCTTTGTTTTGTCTACTTTTCAGTAGGCGCTTTCGCTTTTTCTGAATAAAGTCTAACACCGGGATGCATGGATAAATGGAAAAATACATCATCTTCTTAACTAATCCATAACATGAAAAGAGAGTAAAGAAACAAATGAATACTTCTCAATACCCTTTTCGGTGTCTAATTGTGTCCTTCTCACACACGAACAAGGTAACATAACCAGAGAAAATAGATTTTACTTCCTTGTTCTATCTCTGTTTCTATTCAATACTAGCAAGTTTAAAACTATATATTATTCTTTTTATGGCATCAACTTACATGTTTCAATATATCCACAAAAAATTATTCGCCACAAATCTTGTATAAGACACATGAATCTAGTTGCCGACTAAGTTTCTTCTCGACATTGAAACGATTCATCAAACACTGGAATGAAAAACATACGATATTGATAGTATGAAAAAACAAACTTATTTCTGGTTTACTTAGGTTTCTCGGTTTATGAAAGTAAACAAAAACACTAAAAGTTTACCTTGAAGGTTTATGTTGATATTTGCATAGGCTTCATTAAATAAATTATTATTATCATTATAGAATGGTGTAAACAAAGCAGTATCACATACTAAATGAAAGTTTTGAGTGGTAAAGTATATTCATGAGCGGTAATCATGTCGAGAACAGTTTCTGGCATCGTCTGTTTTCTGAACAAGGGGACATTACAACTATTTCTGATATATATATATATATATATATATATATATATATATATATATATATATGTATGTGTGTGTGTGTGTGTGCTATTAAAAATTAAAAAAATTGTTTAAATATATTGCTGAAATAATTGCTAAAATAATTGCCAAAGATCTGGTACATACATATTTTTTTCACTTTTTAAAAGACCAACATCACGATACTATTTGTTTTCAAGATACACATTTTGTTCAAAATTAAGAGGAGTATATCCATAATAACTGTGATGGAACATGTAATTAAGACAATATTTTTTTTGTAAAACTGCGTATAAATAGGAAAATGTAAAAATGTAATGTAATTTTATTGTCACTGAATTGACATACTTTTAATTAATAACGTTCTGAGCTGTCTTGAAGAATAAGTGTTCCATGATAAGTTAGACTATGAAAATTTGACTCAGTTATTGAAAAAATTAAGAGTTAGTTTAGGTTTTCTTGGAAAATGATATTTGATTATAAAGGTTAGATAACAGTTAACAAATTATCCGTAGACTGATACTGACACAATTCTAACTGTTCAAACAAGGTTGTTTACTTGTACAGAAGGTTAAATAAGTAAATCAAAGAATATAAGGAATACATTTGCAGTTGAACAATACTATGGTCCTTTCCGTTCTAATTATATGAATTACGAGATTATATACAACTTTGAAATTCGTGTTCCAATTCAGATATAGACAGACAACGTGGACATTCTGGCATTTCTAAATTAAATTATTGTGGCTTATAAAATACTCTATAATACCGTTAGTAAGTCGATCTATTCGTTTGATCTTCTCATTTCATTTTGTTCAATCTGAATTATGACTTGCACAAATAGATAATTATGTAAAGTATTACAATGTAAGTGAATTATGGTTAAAGATTTTTAGCTCAACCGAAAGCATGTTAAATCCTTATCCTTACCCTTTTTTTCAATCCATTTCAAGGTTAGTTACAAGAAAGGGCATGATTTGAAGATGCCTATGATCTATTATTTTACCGTATTTTGTATTTGGAGACTTTTTTCATAAAATATATTTAATTTTATCATCAAAAACGTGTTGCATACAACGGGTTAGTTTCAAAGCGGATGTTTTATTGTTAATAACAAAATATATCATATTCCTAGTTTAGGTAGGCCAACGAAACTAGAAAAACGAAGTTTTACGAAGATACGGATTAAACCGGCTGAGACTTCCGTCAGTTACGTGGTATGAATAAATTATCTCTCAAGTAGCAACAATAAAAATCAGTCATACATTGACATTTTTTGGCAGTTCTGACTTCAGTTTTCCTTTTTGTGTCGTCTTCCGTTTGTGAAAACGAGGCTAACCAACATTCAGAATCCTCCGGCCGTTTCCGATTAATTCATACGGAAACTACCGAAGAGAAACGTCGTTAAAATAAAAGTAAAATATGCGTTTCTGTTTTGGGGTCGTAAACTGTCTTTGCGAAGCTTTTTCGTGACTGTCATTGAAGGGGTTATCTAATTAGTGTATATCGGGCATATATTTCGTAAATAACACTTAAGATTCGATACAACCATATTTTCCATTGATAGACCATATGCATCTTTAAACAATTAATGCCCTGAAATCAAGAGCTGTGATATTATTTTCATTTTGTTATTTAAATTTCTAAGGTATCTGGTATAGAAAGTTATGTTAATACTTTCCAATTTTATTGTTTTTCTAGTCTGGTCACCATTTCGAATATATGTATAAAAAAATGTTGTTTTTGTTGTTGTTTAACATTTTAAAGTGTGAAGAAGTGATTTTCACAGATGAAAGGAGAAGGAACTATATTTAAAAATTTGTTGTTGTTGATTAGTTCAGATGTTGACAAAAATATATGATGGGACTCCTTGTCATGCATTTTCATGACACAACGTTGTGTACCGTGCATCCATAGCTGATTGGCAGACGTAAGCTCTTTGGAAGTTTCGCTATTTCGCTACATGGTTGAACTTTGGGATGGTGGCAGTTCATTGGTCTCTCGAAAACTGTGGGCCATCTTACGCCAGATGTATGGAAATTGTCGACATTTATGTCTCCGTTGTGCATCTTTATCTCTTGAGTTGAAAAACAAGATACACTTCAGATAAACACGTAAATAAGTTATAAATAAACACATCGTGTTAACCGACAAGTTGTAACCTTACTGCGTCGTAAGTTTGCTTTGTCTTTGTACTACACCTCAGTAATACAGGATTAAGTATGATAATTCTAAAATGTTTTTACAAGCTTTTTGTACTGAAGTATCAGTTTTTCTTTCGGTCTTGAATGAGATAACCTACTTCTTGGGTCCAAGATATGAGCGCAAGTGGGCATAACTGTCTCAAATTCATTTCAGTAACTTCATAAATGAAAATTATTAAAATAAGTGTTTAAAATCGAATGAGTTATTGCATGAGACACAATGGTTTTGATATATGCTCTTCTTGCGGTTTTTGCGCTTTATCTTTTATTTAGATCGAGAGGATCAACCAAGAAAATGAGGAATCCTCCGGGTCCAAAAGGTCTTCCTCTGGTAGGTTTGGCATTGGAGATCAACGAGGATAATATACTTGAGAAGTTGTCTGAATACGCGGAGAAATATGGTGATATTTTTGGCATGAAACTGCTGCACCAAAACATCATTTGTTTCAACTCTTCCGAGGTAATACGGAAAGCATTGGCAAGCGAGCCTTACATGAAGTATATGAACGACAGGGACAGGTTCTTTTACGCTGAAACAATGCTGTATGGCAGCCAGAGTGTAGCGTTTTATAGGGACGCTCACAGCAGCGTACACAGTGGAATGAGAAAAGGTATGTGATTGTTTATGAAGAAGCCGATTGAAAAGGTTGTCAGTTTTTTACTAAAAAAGTATGCCTTTACAACGCGAAATGAAATATGCACCTTTTTGTCGAAATAAAAAAAGATATTCGCAAAAATATTTTTATGTTTCCATTGCTTTTGATAATAACTGCAGTACTAATGACTCCAGAATGGTACTTTTGGGAAAGGCAATTTATTAGAAACAAATTCTGTTCAGGTAAAATGCAAAAATGTCGTTCCAGCCTCGATATTGATGCATCTCATGTTCTTATCTATAAACATTGTTCTTTATGTCAAAATGTAATCTAAAATACAATCCACTTTCAACTGGGTAGAGGTTTTGCTGATATGTACGGTGTTCCGTTAGGGCCATTGTAGTTCGTCTCTGGTGCCCTGAGGACGAGAGTACGTTGACACATTGCGAAGACACGGAAACACGATGAGAAGACACGAAAAAAAGATGCGAGAACACGCTATTAATAATAAACTTTCGCAAATAAATGCATTTCTTTTTACAAATTGCTTGTTAAATTATCACTGACAATACCAACGAATGTTCACCATTTGTAACATGTGTACTATTCTATTACATAATTTGCACACAGAATTATAATCATATATAGTTTTTCGGTGTTCTAATTTATGAAATGCTTGATAATCACAACACACCACGAGTAATGAAAAAAATGTGAAAATAAATAGTAGCTTTAAAGCTTAAAAGAAATGGATGTTATTTACACACAGCCGGTTAATTACTTATTGCTGGAATCTTAAATAGAAGAAAAGTTGTATTTTCAAACTTTTTTTCGACATATCGCGGTTTTCTTGTAAACTAACTCTTAAAAGTACTCATTTATAGATCAGCTCTTACTGGATTTTGAAAAGAAACATCTGTCGAATTGTTTATGTTATAGTGTTTTCAATGCTGCAATATTATTCGCTTTTTCTACTTTAGGTATAATCAAGGCTCTACATGTATATGGACAGGAAGGAATGAACGCCTTTGAAATGAGGATAACGCATGAACTTGACAATCTCAACAAAAAGATAGAATCATTTGGTGGTCGTGACTTTGATGTCATTGCTCTTTTACAACGATCGCTTACCAATGTGGTATCGCTTGTGGTAATAACCTACCTAACATTTTACATATTAAGCCATACACTTTTGCATCAATGCAAGAAATACATAGGAGTCTAAAAACACATAGTCTGTATTATGTAGTTTTTTTCAGTCTTACCCAATCTATCGAAGGTTGCAATATGCACACTACGTTATCTTGAATCATTTGTCCTTTGTGTTTGAAAGTCAAATAGAATGTCATTCAGTTAATCTGATAATAAACACAACTGAAAACTTGACATTTTCCTCGGCGAGAATTTCAAATAACCTTTTACTTTGGTGACAATTACTATCAAATGGGAACACGCTTTGAAATCGACATGATTACTACACAAAGTAGAATGAAATAGATACTCAACATCTTCTAGGCCAATAGAAATATACTTTTTCTTTTACAAAAATGTGATGGATTTTTATATGAATATCAATGATATGTTTATGCCTTATGTTTTACTTTCGCAAATAATTACATAATTAAAGAAGTGTATGACAGACCCGCTAGCCATCTGCCGAAAAAATATATATTGAAACGAAACCACGTAGTATAGTTTTGTTGTGTCCCTCCCATTTTAATACAAAACACAGAATACATCGAAATCGTTTTTTACGCCAGACAACTATATAGAATCATAATTGCGGGAATACAAACTGAATGCATTCTGCGATCACGATGCAAGATCGTGTCAGTGACATAATACAAGTGTACAGAAACGGCCGTACACAAACTGAAAGATAATCAGAATAATACATCGGAATAACTGATTATTTATAAATGAGTCAAAGCTGTGGTTAAACTTTAGATACATGCGTTTAGATTAATCCATTTAGATAAAAGAAGTGAAAAACGTATATCAAGAAAAAATCGCAGTTGTAAAATACAGCCTCCCCACACGGCCAAAAAGTAGGGGAAAAGACACCATCTATTTACATATCTTGACTAATTAAAAAAAACACCATAACTCTTAACGAAAATGAGAAGCCGCTAGGTTACCGCCTTGGAGCGAACAATGGGTTACTGGGTTTAAGGCAGTCAACAGGGGCCCACAGATATGCAAAATATCTCGCACGCGAATAATTATTTTCTCTTCGGCTGTTAAGTATTGAAATTCACTTATAAATGATCATTCCTCCGCTGAGAGAAGCCGGTCTGAAAATACGTATTAAGATATGATACGTATGAGAGTTTTTTTTTTTGGGGGGGGGGGGGGGGGGGTGGGAGGGGGGGGGGGGGGGGGGGGGTTGGCAGTGTCTGAAAAGATTGTTGAAAAGCTTAAAGGCCCTTTCTGCCTCAGAAATGACTACAATTTGTTTCTGCTCAAGAAAAACAATATTTTAATGATGGATTTAGAGCTTGTTAGATGCTTATCACTTGAAGATAGTTACGCTGACGTATCATATCTTAATACGTATTTTCAGACCGGCTTCTCTCAGCGGAGGAATGATCATTTAAAAGTGAATTTCAATGTTCAATATTAAATCGCTGAATATTAATTTTCAGTATATTTTGTACTTTCAATACAGAACAGCCCAAGAGAAAATAATTATTCGCGTGCGAGATATTTTGCATAATATATTTGTTAATAAATTAGGAAAATGTAACAAAGTGGTATTTTGACATACATGCAAACAACTTCTTCACTATAGCTTTGATAGTGGCCAAAAAGAAAAGAAACAAATCATGGTTCGGGTTTTATGGCTAATGAGTACTTTTTTGGAAATTGTAACATTGAAAAATAAAAAACGTTTTTGAGAAACAAAAGTAGCCTTTTTGGGATTCAATGTGCCTTTAAATTGAAAAAAGTATATCTCTTTCTGCCCTTAATTGTGCCCAGTGAAACGAAGGCTATTCTCCAATGTGGTGTTTTGCTCATGTTTCAGCTGAGTGGAGAGGTTCTCGCTGATGACGATAAAGATGTAACCATGTTGTGGGACTTCATCGATGGTGTAAATTACTTTTTGAAGCCAACTGTAAACAATCTCCTGATTATGTTCCCATTTCTGCGACATGCACCGGGATTTAGGTCCAAATTCAAATGCATGAGCGATGCAAAGGAAGAAATTATTCAACGATATTTTAAAAACAGAAAAGTAAATGGATAATATATATTTTGTCATTCATTTAGGTTATCTTTAAGTATTTTACATATAAACTCTATTGGTACTCTCAACGGTTCTGATTTTATATATCATGCGATCGACCGACAGGTACTTGGTTACCATTCTTCTACCTGAGTAAGTCACAGAAGCTTTTTAATTTTCCGTAGAGTGATTCTTGTACTCGAACCATTAAGTCTCTGAAATATTGGGATAGTCAAGGACTACACTCTTATAAATTTCCATGAACACAGTTGATGAAATATTCTGATTTCTTTCCGTTTCTCCTTTACATTTTTTGAATAAGGAGAAGACAGAAACAATGGGCCTTGTAGGTCGTCTAGTACAGCTACAGAAGAAGTCTCTCGAAGAGGGCCAAGAGGTCATATTCACAGATGAAAGAATAAAGTCAAATATCCTAGAAACAGTTGCTGCAGGTAAATTGATAATGTTGAAGAAAATCACATTACCTTAAATCTTCACTACTCATTTAATAAAGAGACAAAAGTAACTTTGACGTTTAAAACGTTGATTCATGAATAATTCATGAGCTGTTCTTTCCAGTAGTAATCTAAGAAAACGATAAACTAAACAACGCCCTTCTCTGGAATTTGGACTGAAATGCGATAATATTAGGTGGCCCAATATCTGAGCAGATTTTCAATGTTGTCAAATTTCTCACCCGTGAAACCTTATGCTGATGACAGTTGAACCATGACTTAACGTGTAATGCAAATCACATATTGTACAATTTTAGCTCACCTGATCACACAAAGTTCTCAAGGGTGAGCTATTGGGATCCTTGATTGTCCGTCGGCGTGAGTCGTCAACAGTTTGACTTGAACGACTTCTCATCCTATACCGCCGAGTCATCTTCGTCGAAAGATGTCTGAGATATTCCTTAAGATTCCTACCAAAGTTGTTCAAAGAATGGAATTCCCTCAAGAACTCTAATTTCTATGGCAACAGAAGGACATCTTTGAAAATCATCTTGTTTGAAACCACAAGGCCCCGAGCCTTAAGGTTTGGAATGTAGCATTGTCTAGTGGACCGCTATCAATTTTGTTCAAATTATACCCCTGGGTCAAATTTAGTCCGAACCCTGGGTCAGTTGGGTTTACATAGGCTTATAAAGGGAAAATTAGAAAATCATCTTGTCTCAAACCACAAGACCCTTTAGCCTTAAGATTTGGTATGTGCGAATGTCTAGTGGACCAAGTTTGTTCAAATTATACTCCTGGGGTCAAATCTGGCTCCGCTCAGGTGGTCAATTGATTTACATAAGCTTATATAGGCAAAACTCTTGTCTGCAACCACAAAGCCTAGAACTTAGATATTTTTAATGGATCAACAGCTACAGGTCTACTACTAAGTTTGATCAAATTATGCCCCTTGAGTGAAAATTAGCTCTATCCTGGGGGTCACTTGAATTCATATATATTTATATAGGGAGAATCTTAAAAATGTTTTAGATGTTTGGTCAACAGCAGACCCAATGGGAAAGTATTCAGGTGAGCAATCTAGGGCCATCATGGCCCTCTTTTTACAAATGGTTCAGGACAGAGTTCGTGGAGTATATGGTGCCGACTAATTGCAACTAGTGAAGTGAAAGAGTGAAGCCATATACAGCGCTTTTGCACTTGCTATCCGTAACATTGTAATGTTGCCCTGTTTATCTTATCGGTTTTACTCCATATTTTGTTTTAAATGAAGTTTTCTAGAACTTTAAAAGACAACGCCTATTTCTAATCAGAGAGGAAAATAATTTTCATGAAAGGGCACAAAATGTATCCACAAAGTAAGAATAACAACATTCATAATTTAAATATAAACCTTAAACAATACTAGTATATCAATAAACTATTGTTTTTTTTCTTTTCTTTTTTAGGAATTTTAACTACTTGGTCTGTACTGTCAAGCACAATTTTATGTCTGGTCAACAACCCAGAATACCAAGATAAAGTATTCAAAGAAATCGACGCAGTTATTGGTAGAGATCGTCCACCTTCACATTCTGACAAGGTTAACTGTCCTTATTTAGAGGCCTTGGAGATGGAAGTTCACAGGTACATGACTGTTACACCAATATTGGTCAGCCGCATTTGCACGCGCGATATCAATCTGGAAGGATATGACATAGCCAAGGGAACTATGGTAATATTATAGAGTTTACTTTTACTAAGGAAAGGTTCTTTTCATGTTGAATCTCTATTTTTCACAAAGATGTGAATAATTACGCGTTAATTTAGAGTATGAAAGCCCGATATTTAAATTAACATCGAGAGAAAAAAATCAGTTATTACATAACAGATGCACTGTTTTAAACATAGAAAAAATATATGTACAGTCTGAAATCTTAGGCAAATATAACTTTAAGCAAAATCTACTATGTTCAGTTTATATTGGCATCCAGATAATGGTTAACATTTGGCTTATGCACCATGACCCGAAGATATGGGGCGATCCCTGGAAATTCCGACCAGAGCGTTTCTTAGACGCGGACGGCAAAATAGTCCCGAGAGACCATGTCTTCCGTAGAAAGTAGTATCAGTTTTCACTTAATGCAAATATAAACACCTTAATAGTTGTTTGCCAACTTAAAGAGAAATTTTAGAGTAAAATGTAATATTACTTTCATTCTTTGCCATCTATTACTGTTAAATTTTATTGTGATATGAGCTTCTGTGCTGTTTCATCACTTATTGATTCTATATAAGTTGGTCAGAAAGTTCGATTAAGAGTTTCCACCTGCAATTATATGAAATGAGGCTGGTGTGGCATCAGATGTTTTGAACGAAATAAACTAGAATACATGCCCTAAACTGAAACACTTTAAGAATATGCTAATCAATTTGATAAGGTAATAAACTATCCCAGATAGATGTTTTTACTTTTAAGAAAATATGAGTAGTTCTGGGAAGCTTATATTTTATTTCAGTTGGATTCCATTTGCAATTGGCAGACGACAGTGCTTGGGAGAACAGTTCGCAAGGTCTCGCTATTTCCTTTATATGGTTACACTTCTGAGACAATGGAAGTTCATCGGCTCTCCCGGGAAATTTGGGCCATGTGATCTGAGAAATTTTGAAAATATTGACATAAACGCAACCATTAGACCGAAGCCTTTCTTCTGCAGTGCAGAAAGAAGATACTAAACCGTATTTAGCCACTTTTTGCATTAAATTTGATCGATGTTGCAAACTGACAACGTCAAAATTATAAGGATGGTTTTGTTCAATTTATAATGTGTACGTGCAGAGTAATTGTGAGGTGCCTTTTCAATTGTCCTTTGCAATGAAATACACTGATTCTCCCAATTGTTAATCTTAATCTCTTGTCCTTTACTGAATATAGACTTAAACGTGAATCTAATTCAGACGGACAATTTTGCAATAATAATTCTGACAAACACAGTGTTTAATGAAATATATCAATTAATGCCTTGATTTCATAACATTTATACCTCCGGCCTTTTTTTTATTCCTGTAAGTTTAAGCAGCATCTAGAGATGAGATTTCAAGCCGATTTACTGTTGTTGTTTTGTGTGTGTGTGTGTTTTATTAATCCCCTTCCGCAAAGCTGGAAGGGGACTATAGGAATGGCCTCTGTCTGTCAGTCCGTCCGTCTGTCCGTCCGTAACACTTTCGTGTCCGCTCCATAACTTTAAAACTGCTGAAATGTTTTTGAAATAACTCGGCACAAGTGATCACCATTATGAGACGATGTGCAGAGCGCAATTATTGGGTTGCTACCCACAAGGTCAAGGTCACACTTAGAGGACATGTGTAAAAAGTCTACATTTCGTGTCCGCTCCATAACTTTTAACCGCTGAAAATTTTTTGAAATAACTTGGCACAAGTGATCACCATTATGAGACAATGTGCAGAGCACAATAATTGGGTTGCTACTCCCAATGTCAAGGTCACACTTAAAGGCCAAGTGTTAAAAGTCTACATTTCGTCTCCGCTCCATAACTTTTAAACCGTTAAAAAAAATAACTTGGCACACGTGAGACGATGTGCAGAGTGCAATACTTGGGTTGCTACCAACAAGCTCAAGGTCACAGTAAAAGGTGAAATATCAACATTTCACGTCTGCTCTATAACGTACTAACTTGGCTTACGAAAAGTTTTTAATTTCTTTGCACAAATGATCACCACTATGACACGATGTGCAGAACCCAACATGCAGGTTGCTAGCCCCAAGGTCAAGGTTAAATGTTCTTTTTGACTTTATGGAAGATTCTAAAAAACTTGGCACATATAAATACTATCATGAGACTATGTGCTTATAATATGTATGGCACAACCTCATGGTCATGGTTGGTTAAAGGTCAAGAAATACACATTCATGTCCGCTGCAGAAGGGGATTTAGCTGTCCTTCAGACTGCCTTGATACTATTATTATTTTTACATTATATATTATTTACTTTTGTTGTTCTTGTTGCGAAAAATTATGCTCGGAATGAAGAAATTTTCGGAGACGTAGATGTAAATTTATCTCATTATTGCATTTTCAGACAAACCTCTATTGAACTGATATATACATATATATAACTTGTTCGGGTTTAGAAAACCAGCGGCTTTTCTTGACATAATGGTCATGTATATGTGCATGTACTTTAATGAAAATATATACAGCATACTACACGGAAAAGGGCTTTAAGCCTTTTCTTGTTATCATTTTGTCACATTAAACATAACAAAAACGAAAAATAAACAAACACATCGCAAACCTGAAACAAAATTACTGAAGAGTATATACTTACCAATTCCAACCTTAAATACAACCTTATTAATTGCTAGACTTTGAGTATTTTAGAAATATTAGGAGGAAAATAATTACTTCTTCCTGCCTGAAAGACAGTAAACAGTTAATACATGTTCTGTTAACTACTTCATAGAAACAGGTCACAACAATTTTCCGAAATATAATTTCCTACGGACTCGTCTAGCCAACCTTTTGACATTAGAGACAGAAGCACACGCTCTCTTCTTGCCAAGTGAATGTCTGGGTCAGTACCGTCATTTATATTTGTATATAGCTTCAGTAATTATGGCCGGTTGAATTTTCTGGTCAGTTAAAGTTTCCCAACTTGTTGGCACAGCTCTGTCTGTTGACCTCATGGTTCCATCAGCCTTTTCATTCCGGTGTTCGATTTCCTTTGAACTGACCATGTCAGTATGTCTATTTTCTCTTCCGTTGTTACTTGCATACTTAGTAATACATATATCAACTTTACTCAGCTGTCGAGTTATTCCATCTGAATTAATATCTGCCAGGTCATCCTCTATCATTAGGAAGTCTGGATTAGGGTTTATATCATCATTTTAGTGTTCACAGTCGGTAAGCCTGTCTTACAAGATCAGCTGTGCCTCTTCGAGCAACACTAACATTTAAGCATTTGCGTCTCAACTGCCATCTCCAGTGACCATCACTAGACACGACATTATCTGAACTAGTAATCTCAGCCACCTTCGCATTTTGCAAATTTAACCACTTTCGAACATTTTCTGCGCAGTTGTATGCACAACATATTGTTGTGTATGTAGTACGTTCGAATAAGTTTGTGTCTCTTACAAGCCAGTTCACGTAACTTTATTCGATGTGCAGCTTTTATTCACATCCCGCCTTTTCTTTTACATTAATTTTTAAGTATCAGGTGCCACGGCAAGTCGCGCAGCTACAGAATTATAGTTTGAATTCTCTAACCACTGTATTGTATTTGCTATTAACTGCATGTGTCCTTTGTGAACTGAATTAAATGAGCCACCTAGACAAACAATCAATTCCTTTTTATGGCCTTCTTTTACTGGTTCTTATTTCGTAGTTATTAGGAGTTCTTTACTACATATATCTTTGTTCACATCTGAAACATCCTCGTCTTCTCTGACTTGTTATCTTTCATTGTTTTCAGAAAAGGTCGTCTCTTTAGTTACGGAATAGGTTCTGAGATATGTTTTTACCAAATAGTCATTTTTTTGATCCTGTAAAAATTGTCAAGTAAAATATGCTTGCAAATGTCTTCGTAAGTTGGCCTGTAAACACGTTCCACCGGAGTGTCAAGCTTGTCCAGCTCGTTATTAGTATGCGTTGTCTTTGTTGCTTGACAAAGTCAGTGATATTTTCTATATGATGTATATATTGCTCATGAAATCTCTGTAAAGGGATACCTTTGATCCCAAGCTGCACAGCTCTTCTTCTTTGATTTTCGCCTTTAGGATCATGGTCAGAATCCCACTGGATATACACATTACCTGCATCAATGAAAAGGCTTGCTTTATTAATATTCACTGGGATAGCTATAATGTCATCAGAGAAATGCGATAATGTGTAATAATTGAGTATTAATGAATTGGGTGATAAAGAAAAACAAGCAAGTGTCCAAAGAAGATCAGACATCGAGAGGATGAAAAATTAATCAACAAAAAAGGGAAGAGATAAGAAAACAAAGACCAATTAAATCACAGCGAGGATTGAAGGTCGGGGTAAAAGTAACCCAAAAAAATGAATGCTAGATTTAAAAACTCAAAGCTGAAGAGCTTTTATATTACTCAGTAAGCTAATTCTCTTCGTCAAGGGAAGAATTATATGCTAAGCTTGAAATGTTATTAAGAAAAATAACCTGGTGTGCGGCCACGAATTCCAGTGCCTTTCAAAAATTCAAGTTCTAGTCAAAACCCTCTCTTGATATGTAAATTGCCAATATTCTGTCTTGGTTCTTTTTCTGGGCCCAGTTTGATCTGTACATCATCCAGTTCGTTTGATCCAGGTCATTCTCGTAAAACGGCATTTCGGACCTGGAATCAAAATAGTGTTTGATGTTACGTCGTTAAAGGAAAACACCGCTCAAGATGCAGTCTCAAGTCTCTAAAAGCCCCGAAAGCCGTCAGTACGTAAGTATGTGGTTAACAAGTACATAGAATATTACGAGAACAATACAGAAAGCAGAATGTTTGACCTAAAAAAACACTTTAGTTGCTTACCTACTTTTCCCTATAGTTTATTTTACTTCTAGACCCAGTTTTTGCTTAGAATTCAAAAAGTCTAAATAACGAATAAAAACCATTCAGCTGAAATCTTTCCTCTTGCTATATAAAGGAATTTGGTTTATCAAAATGCATAAACTGGTCATGTTGAATAACTTTTGAACAGAAAAATATAAAACAAAGATACAATTTATGTTTTAAAAAAAGGAAAGCTCAGTTGGATTCTAAGTGTGACATGGGACAACTTATACTGCGGAAACTGCGACTGTCGATTAAGCAATGACTTGAACATCATCGATTAGAAACTCCTTGATGAGCTAACAGAATTCTATACCATCATGGACTTTTATTTCATTGACTGTCACGTGATATTCAACATGCGTAGGTTAAATTGACCGAGGCAATAAAATTTACTTATGTCATTAGATACTGTTTCATAAAACAGATCAGTTTAAGCTTATAATTAAACAAACAGAACATTTAAAAGTGTTTGCATATTACGAAAAAGAATGTTATATTTATACACATGAACGCATATACACAGATAGCTGGCTATGGTTTATAATATCTCATAATCAAAAAATCATGAATAGATTTGCATTTAGTTGTAAACTGCTTTAGAAATTTGATACCTTTCCCTTTTTCCACTTAACTGGTTGTTTCTTCAGAAATAAAAGTAGAATTTTAAAGAAGGTACCTCCAAATTTCCCATTTAGGCATAGTCAGTGATTTCCGAACGGAAGGCTTGATACACTATGATTAATTCGTCGTCGACCACTGAAAACGCCGCTTTTCTAGATAGTTTTCAGTTTTAAACTGAAATGTATTTGCTGTAGCCATTATTAACTTAACCCGATCTATCCTGCTTGTGTATTATACAGTTCATGTACATTTCAAAGCTGTATTTAGATATCGGGTATTTCAACAAATTGTGAAATAGCTGCGTTTGCGTATAGGCACTATCAGCTTATCCACCGAGTCCAAACGTTCAGTATAGACCCCTGGAGCATACCGCATGGAAAGCTCATTTTTAGGGAGCAAAACAGATGATCTGGTAAGAAAATCGTCCCGCTTTTCTTTGATAATGCATACATCAGAAAAAGATTTGTCCTATGTTGATCTCCTTTGATTACTTTATCCGATGGTCATCTCACATTTGCCAAAGTTCTGTTAACTTTTTAGCACACTCTCGACATACGCACTAGAAAATCCCGAAAATTGGTGAGATCGCTCATTAAGTGTCAATATTTTGATAAAAATGCAAACAATTATTTGTTTACTTCCTCATATAAGGTAGTGAACAATTAAGCTTTCTTCTTTCCATAAACTTGAAGATATCCCTTGAACACAGGCCTACGCACTTTAACATGTCTTTGGGTAGAAGTCGATAACCTGAAGAACAGAGCCGTATCGCTTCATCACAACATGAACTTATGATTATCCAAAAACAAAACCATTAAAAGTATTCAAAGCAAAATTAAGAGGAGCCACATCTAACACTTTATGAAATAAAATCAAGATTTGTAAGAAAAAGAATAGGCCTACATGTAGTCTTAATTCTTTATCGTTAATAGAAGTAGATCTTGAGTCGGAGATTCTTGACTGTCTAAAATTTTATCAGATATTCCACTATAAGATTTTAGCAATTGTTCAGAGTCGAAGGCTATAACTGGTATTTCAACCTATTGCGTGCATTTCTGGTTAAGTTTGATGTAATTTCCAGGATCTCCAAGCAATTTATTCAGTCATAAATGTTTCGGGATTATAGATATTTTCCATTATTCAAGTGTCTGTGAGACAATAAAGTAAGACGTCAATCTGATTAAAATCAGCTCCTAAATAACGCTCTACCTTCTAACTGTAGTTAGATCGTCTACTTAAGTCAGATTGATAAGACGTCTCGTTCTGTTTGGACCAAATTAAGGGTCAAACTATTTACTTGTCAGTTACTATTCCAGGACTATTCTAGATTTTATATTTTGCTGTCAGTTAAATCTTTCTATTGTTTTTTTGTGTGTCTAGATAATATGGTAGGACTTCTTATATGTAAGTGCTTATTAGAAAGACTAATTTGAATCTTAACGCCAAGGCATATCTTATCAAATGATATAGATCACATGATTATTCAAAATGGTGGCCGTCTCGTTGGGTCTGGCAGAGGTATTGGTATGTGTGTTAACTTACTGGTTGTGTCGTCTAGAAAAGATCAGAAGAAATATAGATAAATTTGGTGGACCTAGATCATTGCTAATCACAGAAAATGTTCATCAGCTTGAAAGAAACCCAAAGAGGTGAGTGTTTGTCGATTCCTTCATTCATACGTAGCATCTACTATCTAGTGTCATTTACGAGCCGTTCGAGCAATCATTTTCATTTTCGACGTACTAGTAGGACATTGCCAGTCAAAAGTATATCAATATCCTAAAGCAGAAAGAATACCTGGACTACTATGGCAATTACTAATTGCATGTACAAGAGCTGAGATATTCTTTTTTGTGGTGATTGCTGCTTAAAGTAGAAAGATTCCTTGCACTATCATTTTTCTATGCGTTGGAGATATGGTTACAACCTGTTCAACATACACAATTATAATAATAAATGTCATCTTATAAACCTGCGACTTTAAACTCTGCAGCCATATTTTTCCTGTAGTAAAATTTTAGTGTTGGCAAAGACCTAAAATGGTATTTTAGGTCTTTGATGTTTGAATTTGAGATTATAGATATGCAAGATCGGTTCTGAGGTCAGATTGCATTGCAAGCAAATAAAATTCAGTGTCTATAATTTCCTATGCACATGTAGTTTATATATATTTTACCTTTATGTGGTTAATATTATAATTTACTAATTTCTTTTAAACGTATAGTGTTTTCAAAATAAGAATATTTGATGAAAATGGTATTTGCTTTTTTAACTTTTAAATAAATGAATGCGACAATGTCTTCTAATTTACCGAAGCTAATTGAGAAAGTAAGGTCAAAATAGTTGAAAATTAGCAGGGCTTTAATTTCTAAAACAAGTCAATTATTACAAAAACGTCATAGTGATAGATACAATGGTAACTTATTCATTAGTTAATAAAAGTATAGTATCTTGTAAAGGTAGGTGCATGGATATGTTTTTAGTATCTCATATTTTCTGTTCGTTTAAGGTGTGATCATAAAATTAGAGGCATGCTGTTAAGATAAAGAGGATTTCTTTGATCAGTTTTCAAGAGTAAACCTAACTAGTTTGGAAATCACCAGTCCATATCAAAAACTTTGTGTTAAATATTATAAAAAAAATGTCATGGGTTTTGTCTTGCCGTCATATTGTTTGGAGTGTCAATTTAATGCTGGTAAGCCTTTTTTTCAGATTTCACACAACATTTTTTTTCGATTGTTTGAAGAATATTCACATCGGCCTGTGTCAGTAAAGAACTAAATAATACGAAAATTCATTTCAATTGTTATTATGTAATCAACTTCCTTAATTACTAGTTTTTGTTGTTTTAACTTTTAATCAGACTTACTGCTTTATATTATAGTTTTCAGCTGTTCTATGACAGAGATTTGACTTGTATCCTGATCTTTCAAACTGATTTTGACCACTATTATAACACTTGAAGTTAAAATGTTTGCTAGATTTTTTTAGTTTTCTTATGTTTGGCATAATTATGCCATATCACACTATATTATATATTAATATATATATATTATTAATTTATAATTATATATTATAATTTTTCAACTTTTTTTCCTTAGGTGACGGCTTGTTCATCAGGTTCCTGTACATTTTTGTTTAAGGTAGACAACTTTTATTAAATAATGTTCAAGTGAACTTAAATGTAATGAAATAATATAATAAATAAGCACTGTTTGTTGGCTTTGTTTTGAGTTCGCTGTTAAGCTTGGAAATGCGGTTCAGTTTTATCACGCATGAACAACACGAGTCCTCCTTCCCCCCCCCCCCCCCCCCCCCCCAAAACCCCACCCGCGATATCATTATTTATTTTAGCGAAACACGATTTACATGAAATTTCCGGCGTGTTACTGGCTGCTATTTTTCCTCAAAGCACAGTCAGATATATCCCCAGTTGTGATTGGCTGTTGATATACTTAATTTAGCCTGTGTCTAATGATCGGGTCAAAACAAAGATACAACTTGAAAATTTTCCTACGGCAGATATATGGAGAGTAACGGAAAAATCGTTCACGTGGGTTCCGACGATGGGTTTGTAAATCTTTCAAAAATTTCAATATACAAGAAAGGTGCACATAAGTGTTTATATAACTACCGTTATTTCTAAATCAGTTATGTTCATTTTGGGGCCTTTTAACAAATATTAAGTATTTGTTTGTTATTGTAAATCTTGAGACAAAGTGACACCAGGCGCGTAGCTACCAGTACGCAGATTACGCAGCTGCGTACACATTGGTCCAGATAATCGAGTAATATTGGTGGAAAAAATATGACTTATTTTATGCCAAAAACCTGCCAAAACGCTCCTGAGATGATATACAGAAAAAAAAATTCCGGGGGAGCGTGCCCCCGAACCCCCCTATGGTTCTGCGTACACTTTCAAAAGCCCTGGCTACGCCCCTGAAGTCTGTTTAGGTGTATAGAGAAAACAACACAAGGTGTTCAGCCAAGTGTTGAGATATGGAAGGCACACCAGAAATGTGCATTCTTAGAAGAGGCGTTGTCATATAAGTTTACTCTAGCGTTTATTTTTGGTTTTATTATTATTTGTTTGTTTGCACAAATATTTGTTTGAAAGGCAAGTTTAAGGTTGACTGGAGAAAGTACTTAATATTTGTATTTGTAGGTTGATATAAATGCTAAACCAGTTTCGTGTCAAAGTTATTATACTATTTATATCTCATGTTACATAAATGGTCTGCAATTAGACATCTCTTTTGGAATCACTTAATTCAAAATTTAGTGAAGATAATAATGTTGAAAAGGTGTATTATTTCAGGTATTAAGTATAAAGTTTTAAGGTCTGACAAACTTAAGCTGAGGCCAATCATATATGTATATGTAAAACATTATAAAAGTGTGAGGTTTAAACTGCATAAAGCAATGTTTATTTTGAAATTCCCTTCAGTTATCTGTCATTATTGATTTTTTAACCTTATTTGATTCTGAATCTGTCCATTGTTCTATGCGCATATACAAATGAGGCTATTTTGCAGGACTAAACCCGAGTTCTTTATATATGAAGTAAGTAATTTTTACAATAAATTTTTATTTAGAGATCCTTTCTCATTTTCTTCTGTTAGTAAAGATAGAGAGTTTTGATTTTATGATAAAAATTTACATTTTGTTAATCTTCTTTTGAAGAAGAACTTAGCCAAATTACAAATTTTCTTGACATTTGTTCTTTTTCAGACATGGTCAAGTCTATCAGGAATGAAACAGGGTCTGCAACTTTTTATTTAAATCTTTTACCGGAAAAAGACAAATAGAATGCACCTACTGTGTAACTTTGCACGAAGAAATAAAATTGGACTGTTTGGGTGTTGATTTATAAAAGAATTTGTTAAGTTTTTATATATTTAATTTATATTTAATTTTTTATGTTTATATATCATGTTTCATAAAACTAAGAGTACTAAAAGGTAGCCGATCTCAGGACTAATACTAACGCAATTCTAATTGTTCAAACAAGATTGTTTACTTGTACACAATGTTAAATGAGATGAATAAAAGAATATAACAAATACATTTGTAGTTCGACAATATTATGGTCTTGTGAATTCTAGTTATTTCATATACGAGAATATATACAACTTTGAACGCCATGTTCCAATTCAGATGTAGACAGACAACGTGGAAATTCTGATAGATCTAAATTAAATCATTGTGGCTTTTAAAAAAATCACTATTTTACCTTTAGTAATTCGATCTATTCATTTCATTTAATTCAGTTTGAATTATGACTTGCACAAATAGAATAGAATATTATATGAATTATTACAATATTATAAGTGTATTATGGTTAAAGTTATCTGGCTCAACCGAAAGCATTTTGAACATCTTATCCTTACCCCTTTTTTTCAATCCATTTCAAGGTAAGTTACAAGAAAGGGCATGATTTAAACAATAAATGCCCTAAAAAAGCAGGACTGTATTATTTTCGAGATTGTTATTGAAATTTCAGTGGCATCCGCTGTAGAAAATTATGTCAATACTTCTCCGTTTTATACTTTTTTGATCACTATTTCGTATCAATTAAAATTGTTGTTGTTTTTTGGCATTTATATTTATTAACCTTTATAGTTAAAAGGTTAAGATCTATGAAACCTCTTATGAATAGCTGTCTTTTGTCCTTCATTTTTATTTTGCAGGGGATCGAGCGTTATTCATGTATACGTTATGGTACAGTTTCAGACGAGGTTTTCATATAATTTCCTGAAAATGGTGAAAAATTTGCACTCTCACAATTACATCAATTAATCTGTAAGTGTATACATTTTCACAATATGCTTTTATTTAAATTTAAGTATTTGGTAGCCATATGAATAATTATAATCGTCTCAACAGCTTTAAACTGCTAGGGAAAAATGAAGTGGGGGATAATTTTTTAAGCTATTTTTGCATCTAACCAGAGGAAACATATGCAGGTTTTAAAAGTACACACATGTAGCTTAACCTCGTTCATAGGCTCAGTCTTCAGTCGTGTGTATGAACCATCCTATCTTATTCTATGCAATTTCCTTATAAGCCAATACGTTTAATAAACATTATTCCTATCCAGTAGAACTGTTACTGAAATCTATGTTTGACAACACACTGGCAGTTTAAGCATTTTTGTCCAAGTTCGAACAAGATGCGCTTTAGATAAACATGTAAATAAGTTATATTTAAACACATCGTGTAAACAGACAAGTTATAACTCAACTGCGTCGTAAGTTTGCTGTAACTATGTTACTGCGCCTCAGTAATACAGGATTAAGTAAAAATAATTCTAAAATGCTTTTACAAGCTTTTTGTACTAAAGTATCAGTTTTTCTTTCGGCCTTAAAGGGATACACAGGCAAAAGAGTGCCCAAAAAATTAAAACTGATATAATTTGCTCAAATCACGTTCAATATGAAGAACTTTAAATTCAATTCTCAGTATGTTTGTAGTGAAATATGGGCTTGAACGTAAATATTTGAACGTTCTTTAACAAAAAGTAAAACGTGAGCGAAATCCCCGAGTTATTTTCAAATAGGTCATGTGACAAAAACAACCAGTCGTCGTTTCTCTTGGGTTATTTTTGCCGTAGATCACGTGACAGGTACTTCAACCGTCCAATCATTCACTGCGAAATTTAGCGCGAAATCTGAATTTTCCATCTAGACCCACGTGAGTCAAGTTTAGAAACCACCCGGTTTTTCATTTATAAAGAGAAAATCTTTGTTACTGGGACTGATCATTGTGTTTATTTCGATCACATTTATAGTATATTCATAGAAGGAATGAGAAAGAAAGCATAAAACTTTTGCCTGTATATCCCTTAAAATGAGATAACCTACTTCTTGGGTCCAAGATATGAGCGCAAGTTCGCATAACTGTCTCAAATTTATTTCAGTAACTTCATAAATGAAAATTATTAAAATAAGTCTTTGAAAATAAAAAGAGTTATTGCATAAGACACAATGGTTCTGAAATATACTCTTCTTGCGTTTTTTGGCGCTTTATTTTTTATTTAGATTTAGAGGATCAACCAAGAAAAGGAAGAATCCTCCGGGTCCAAAAGGTCTTCCTCTGGTAGGTTTGGCATTGGAGATCAACGAGGATAATATTCTTGAGAAGTTGTCTGAATACGCGGAGGAATATGGTGATATTTTTGGATTAAAGCTGATGTCCAAAAACATCATTTGTTTCAACTCCTCCGGAGTGATACGGAAAGCTTTGGCCAGCGAGCCTTACATGAAGTATATGAAAGACAGGGTCAAGTTCTTTTACGCTGAGACAATGCTGTATGGCAGCCACAGTGTAGTGTTTTATGGGGACGCTCAGAGCAGTGTACACAGTGGAATGAGAAAAGGTAATTATTTATGAAGAAACCGACGGAAAAAGTCGTCAATGTTTTACGAAATGTTCAAAGCATGCCTTTATAACGCGAAATGAAATATGCACCTTTCTTGCCGAAATAAAAAGATATCCGCTAAAATATTTGTATGTTTTCGTTGCTTTTGATAATAACTGTAGTACTAATGACTCCATATTGGTACTTTTTGGAAGAGTAAATTTCTTGGAAACAAATTCTGTTCAGGTAAACGAACATTTTGATCCAGCCTCGATATCGATGCATTGCATGTTCTTATCTTTAAAAATTTTACATTATGTTAATGTAATCGGAAATACCATCCACTTTCAAATGGGTAGAGGTTTGCTGATATGTGTTCCGTTAGGGGCCATCGTAGTTTGTCTCTGGTGCCCTGAAGAGAAAAGTACGATAACACGATGCGAAGATACGAAACCACGATGCGAGAACACGTTATTAATGATAAACTTTCTCAAATAGATGCATTTTAAACATTTCTTGTTAAATTATCAGTGACAATACATACCTTAATACCAACGAGTGTTCACCATTTGAAACATGTGTACTATTCTGTGACATAATTTGCACACGGAATTTTAATCATATATAGTTTCTCGGTGTTCTAATTTATGAAATGCCTGATAATCACAACGCACCTTGAGTAATGAAAAAATGTGAAAATAAATAGTAGCTTAAAAACTCTCAGATAGTTGCCAGTCAGTTTTTTATTATTTTAACAACTGTACCTATAACTTTGCTGACCTTCTTCTAGTTGTAAATTTATCCGAAAACAATGTTTTCATATTCGAGTAAAATCTTTGTATAATTTGTACATATCTGAAAGACCATAAACTGGCTGCCCAAATAAACCCTTTCAGTGTAAAGCAGGAAAGCGTGGTTTGTATGAGACAACATTACTATGACGATTGTAAGAAACTGAAAGTTGATATACTGTAATACTATTTAGTTTTGATTCATTGTATACTCAACAACGATTGACCGCAATAGAGGGAGGGGGGAGATTACTTCAAGGTAGGTGCTAAAATTGCCCGGTTTTGAGATTTCAGTAAGTTGAGTAAGAAGTGTTTTGTTTCAGTAGTCCGTGTCAAATGGCATTTTCTCAAAATCGTTCACTTATTCGGTGCTACTTGAGTTATGCCAAATTATTAAATTTTACGTGTGATCACACCTTGATGCAATACGTATTTCTTTATTTCTTGCGATACTGGTAGTTGTCTTCTTGCTTCATTGTTTCTGTCCATGTTTGTAAATATTGTCAGTGTGTAAACAAAGCTGCGCCGCGCCTGACCAATTTAACTTTGTAAATACGTACTAATAAACTTTAACCTATACATAAAAGCTACCCAAGTAACAGATTTGTAAGTAATAGTAAAAATAGTTATTCTTCTTATTTTAATTCATAAACTTTCCTGAAAATATAGGCAAACTATCTTTCATAACATGAAGATGTGATTTATCGTGATTAAATCTGAAATATTTTCAAAAAATAGAGAGATAATTCAATTTAATTCCAGTTAAAGTTGTTGTTTAAAACCAAACTAAAGCAAAAGCACCAAAGAAAAATGATCGGCTCGAATGGGCTTTGACACCACATTCTTCGGTGAAAATGTCTCAAACCTACACAAACCTACACAAACAATAATGTAGTTGGGAACTTGTCCGAGCTGACGTAAAGGCTTCCATTTACCGATTTGTAGACAAATGTACGCTTATAATAGTTCCTAGTTTAATTCTATCACTCTAACAAGGTTTTAACTGATGACATCTATAACATTTTAATATTCCACATAGTAAGTATAGGTTAATGTTTGTTATCGAAAGATTACATTTTTAACCACTCTAACTCGGCGCAGCCGAAGAGCGGTTAAAGTAACACACATTAATATATTTAATGTATGGAATTATGTTTTGACGATACTGTTTATGTCTCCACCCAAAACATCGCTTGCGTGTAAAAACCTACAAGTCAAATTAAGTTTCGAGAATGCTTATGCTAATTGGATTCCAAAAGTCTTGTTTTAAAGATAAACTAACACATTAACACATTATATGCATCTGATCCCGCCTCCACGCGCATGCGTTAAAAGGTTTATAACTGATATAGTTAATTCCGAGCATTCGTTAGTAAACCCAGAAACCGTGGTTTACCAAATTAAACCGGTCCAAAATTTGAAAAATACTGCTTTCGCATTGGTCAAAATAAAATTCCATACATTAACTTTCATAATACACCTTATAAAAAAATTCCATTAAGAAAGTTCCGAAAAAATGTCGGCTAGGTTGTAAGCTACATATTACAGGTTCAGTTATTAGAAACACAAACAAAACAGTAAAAGTATTGTTCAAAATCACAGTTTTCCTCGTCAGGTCACCTAGGAACAATGTTTAGGATTTAAGACAAAACGTGGTGAATGTATTAAGACTTTTAACATTGTTCTGTACAATACAGGGATATTGTTGGATGGACACACAGCGAGTCCAGTATGAATTTTTCAGCTGTGTATGAGCCCAAATGTATCTCGTATTTATTAAAAACAATGTTTAAAAATCTGTTAATTCTATATTTCATTTACTGATATTGTTGTATCCAAAAGAACATTTCATTTTATATGTATGAAAGAAATTGAGAAACATTTAACAATGTCTAAAACTAGCACTCGTGAAGTCTGGCAGCTCTCATGATACCTCTCTATTGTAATTCAAGAAAAAGGTATGCAAATCAAGTATATCCGTACGGAGCTATCCATACTGAAAAAGCAGTATATTTAAAGCGACTTACTCACAGATGGGCCGATGATGAAAAAAAAAGAAAATTTTTATACATCTAGAAAATAATCCTGTAATTGTGAAGAAAATCTAAACTCGGTTATTGACTCATTTTATGTTACAGAAACACATCAAAATATAAAGTTTTACAAACTTTTATCGGTAAAAAATTTACCGTGTTAATCACGGGGTAGATATTTTAGTTATATCCTTACTTTTGACAAAATATGGGTAACTATAGTGGTGTAGATCGTCGATCTATATTTTACTGACCGAAAAGGGCATGGGTTCGAATCCTGGTGAAATCATAAGATTTTTTTCAGTTTTCATCGTGTATCAAATCAAAATATTACGTTTTTTATAGTATATTAACTTCTCTTAAATTTAAAAAAAAAACAGCTAAATTCTGTGAGTCAGTCTCTTTAACACACGTGCGTAAAAATACAGACATATACTCTATGCTTTTTGTGGTACAAACAGACGTCTTAGAATGGACGCCAAGATAAGATATAGAATAAATGTTATATAGATTTACTTCAAGAACTTGACACAGCAATAACTTCAAACGTGGATTAAAGATTTTGTAAGTTTGTGTAAAGCCTGATATGGTATATTAAAGGTAAATTTTATAACAATACTTATTCTGCTGATGATGCCATTATCAGAGTAGCGTTTAGGCTAACTATTACACAACGTCTAAAAATTAGACATTCTCCCGTTTGTTGATCCGAATTTACTAATATGTTACGCGGTCGAAAGTTATCTAACATAATGTGTCTCTATTTCCATTTTGCATCTGTTTAGTGCAATGTATCTTGTCCGTGTAAGAAACCTATGTTGTCCTATAGCCTCCATCATTCCATCATATTTCCATTTCCATCCCCAATAAGTATAATTACTGACACTGATTTTCACTTCCTGTTCTTTAGTTTTACTTTTAAGTACTTAGCCGGCCTTCCACAGTCTAACGATTTCATGGCATCACTTTCTTACACATGAGCACTTGCATTTGACTAAACACATATTAGAAATCTAAAACAACGAAAACAATGAACTAGCTTTCTAAATAACTGTAGCACAGTAATCTTGTAAATACTGACATGACATAACCCAACCGAAAGCTAGCACGTTCAAGAGTTAGGACCATTCTGAGTGTAGAATTTTTGCAATTCTTTATGCAATTCTTCTATGCCAATCCACTCATAGGGCATATGCAAAGCCACGCAAAGGGAATATGCAAATCCGTGCATAGGGAATCTAAAACGTTGTCACGTTCTGATTCTTCTGCTAACTATATTGGGTGTAAAACACACTACATCAGTAGTTTTCGAACAATTCATATGGTCAAATCCTGAAAAAATACTTCGTCGAGTTTCTATCTCAAAGGTTAATACTTTGCATTTTAAACATAATTATGTTATTTTAATGCCCATAAATGTGGGCATATCAAATGGCACAGACCATCTGTCCGTCTTGTAGTCCGTCCGTCCGTGTGTCCTTCCTTTAATTTCTGTCATATCCAGTTTATAACTTTGTAAAGCCTTGAAAGATTTTAAAAGAACTTGGCAGAAGTGTTCAACACATCAGGGTAACATGTCGCTTGCATTATCAAGGTCATGCAAGTTAAAGGTAATCAAATACTTTATATCTGAACACATTCGTGTCAAGAATGTATTTCTCTTATGCATGAAAGGATTTAGAAACAATTTTGCAAAAGTCAGTGAAGGGTTTTAAAATAGCTTAGCAGAAGAGTTTAATAAATCAACACGGCGTGTCGAGTAGACATATCCCTACTTAAAATGTCAAGGTCACAAAAGAATCTTTGTCCTTGACGAAATGGACTGACTTGGAACTTAGACTGTAACTAGATTGTGACCGTCCAAGAAACGTAACTGCCTTGTCCGATTTTTCATTATCTCCCATTGATTAATTTTGTTATGAATATTGCACAACAGCACAACGTAAAAACTATCAAAGGTATTAAATTTTAAATTCAAAACAAAGAAATGTACCTATGTATCCATGGTTTTAGTTTACATGTTCTTACTTGTACCTCTGTATGAAAAACTATTGTTTTCAATTCGAGGTTTCGTTCGGGAGCATTAGTGACAGTTTTTGTCTTGCATTATTGATATTTTGAATATAATAAGCATACATATCCATTATACCATGTTATGTCCTTTTAATTAAACAACAACATTGACGCCATGTTTGGAATGGTATGGTGATTCTAAGAATCCAGATAAAATGAAAAATTGAAATAATAGTATGCCTTGAGCAAAGAAGAATATACAGTATCATGCTACGTACGCATACTGTATGCGTACATACATCTCTCACAGTATCAAATATAAATGTATTGTAAAATTCTTATGTCTGTTGATTATCATACACTTTACTTATCTTCAGGAAGACGGATTGTTCGAAGCACTTTAAGAAGAGTTCGCTGCTTCAGAATATGACGGAGGGGGTTCGATATCACTATCACATTTACCGGATATGACGTCATCGTATGACGGAAGGCCCGAAGGCGTAAGTATTTTTCCATTTATCGCTCTGTTTCTAGTTGTTACTTCTGACTCTTCCTGATTTGTCCGTGAATTCCGAAGAAATTCAGATACTGACTCATAGAAAGCGGTTCCGTTCCCATCATGCATTGTTACAGAATAAACCATTGAACGTGAACGGGTCTGTTCATTTTGCAGCTCAGATCGTCTTCTATCAAAAACAAACATTCAAGTAAACTTCATTCAGACAGGCTCAAAAAGAGTTTTAACTAAGGTATTATCAAGAACATTACCGAATATGAATTAAAGATACATATATGCATGAAAGCTGTCTGAGTTTGTACTAAGTGCCAGTGGTTTGAACCCTTCATCGAAGACGACTATTGTTGACCAAATAACTTTTACAGACAGCTTGGCAAATTCCGAACAGGGTCGATTTCTTGCTCTTTCAAGGATGATCTCTACCTGCATTTTATGAAACATTTTTGCTTAACCGAACAACACCAAACTATAAAAATATACTTACTTCCGCATCAATAAACAACAAATGCCACACGTGCATAGTATAAAAGCGATACAAAAAAGCAAAACCACACCAGCTCCCCCACTGACAACTGACGTCATTTTCAATGTATATTTGAAGATATATTTTAAAGTCTTTTGTCATTATTCGCCATGTTCTCTTCTTTACCGGTTAACACAGTTTGTATATTTTCTTCCTACAAAGGCATCTTCATAAGTAATGCACAGACTAGTATGTTGAGCATATTTTAAGCTTCAAATATCAAATTCTTTTATGTTATTGACACATGCTTACAAATCGTTTTGCTTGCGGAATTTATACGAAGCTATGTACGAATTACATAATGTCCGAGCCAAATGTATGTTTATTTCACTTTCCCACTCTCAAAATTAGGTTGAACTCTTAAAATGATTGTCCAGCGGTAAATGAACCATCTTCCTTACTTTTCCATGTCCTGAAAACAATGAGCAATGCAAAAATAAAAGTATTTCGAAATCTGTATGTTATTATTTAGTTGTGTGTCCTTACACGCATGTTAAGAATGAAATAACAGCTATACTAAGTTGCCATTGTCATTTATATCTAGAGTAAAAACAAAGTGAGTACTTTTCATTTAAAACCATTGTCATCATATTTAAAAACCCCCGAGGTTTATTAATTGTTTCTATTTGTATTAAAACTACTAGTATATATAATCAATTTCAAATAAATCAAAAACGAACCTGTAAATTTTTAGTGTCCACTACTTCCGTGTTTCAGTTTATCTGTAAACACAAGCTTTTCACCGTAAATCTGTCTACACCTTGTGTTCAATGTTAACTTATACGCAAGTTTATCTACTTCTTATTCCATTGTGTATATGTAACATGATACCAGTTAACTAACGAATTTCTTAAGAGTATTGATTTGATCTTAAATTCATTTGACTATGTAACAATCGTCAAAAATAAAGAAAAACATACGATAACACGAGGACAAGAAACTTAACGACTGGTTTTGTTTTTCGTTCTCATTTATATCAAAGTTTATAAACTAAGTAAACCTTGCAGATATATATTGAAATTTGCCAAGCCTTCAGTAAAAATATTAAGTTATTCTTTGGGGTGTAAACAAAATTTAAAGCACGTATACAGCGGAATAACTTTAAATAACCCTATACATTTGGCTTAAAATAGAACAAATTTTATGCACGCTATTGATATCAAAGTGACTACCAGTGATAGCTTGTACTTACATGAACGCTAAGATAAATACTATCCCTGAGACCTAAACCTACATAAAACATTTGAGACCTCTCCTTGTCTGCATACTTTTTTAAAAGTTTAATATTCAGTTAAGTGGAGGATACTGAAAAGGGGGTAACGCGTGGTTCAAATCCCACATCGGAAAAGAGTCTCCAGTGACTATATGCTTACTACATTTTAATGCAAACAGAATCTAAGGTAAAATTCGATTGTGAATGAGTAGTGGTGAAATCAAGAGATAAAAGAAAACTAAGTTAGTTGTAAGACTGGCAAAAATAACAATAATAAGTTAAATAATTGGTTAAATGTGGAATATGTTTGACTGTTATCTATTGCTGAAAACAGTGAGTGTTCAGAATTCATTTTACTTTCAAGTAACAAAGAGATCTTTTATCCCTAGGTTGAATATAAATGTACATGGACGTTATGGTATAGTTGTTGTATCATTTCGGGGAGAAAACCTTGTATAACAATAATCTCATCAGTTTAAAAATATTGGTAATGTTTGTCAACAAATACAAATGTGCAAACTGAATGTCTTAAAATTTTCAAAAACACTTAGATCACTTACATAACTTTTAAAATATTTTTTTAAGATCATATCTTTTTTTTCTATAATGGTTGTTTCAAATGGTATTTGGTTGTAGATTGACAGTCGACACAAAGATTTGAATAGCAGTATTTTAAAACAAACAAATACTGCCGTTATCTTTTGAGACATAACTTGTATGTAGCTGGTTGTTTATAATCGATAAAGCAACTTGTCATACAGTGTATACAGCATATTAACAACTGTTATTAGCTATTTTTAGTTTTCCCTTTATCCGAAAACACTAGCTATTTCTTCAGAATAACTTTCAGACTCTGCTTGATAGTCAATACTTTCAATTCCAACGCTCTGTGACTGCTCTAGTCCAAGTAATCAGACTGGTCGAAGAGACATCGGGAAAATTTTTGATAGGCAATGTCTTTAGGCAATAATGATAAAAAAAATGTCTATCAAATGGGTCAAACCGTCAACGCCATATTAATAAGGCTGTTACTGCTCTTGAATGATCTTATCACCAACAGAACCTGCACAGAATCTGATCTTACATTCTAAACACTAGCGGATCCAGGGGGGGGACGCACCCGGCGCACGCCCCCCCCCCCCCCCTAAAATTCCCGGAGCTTACATGTTCTTTGGTATGGAAACAATAAAATATACTATATTTTCCTATTTTTTCTTCGCTCGCTTCGCTCGCGTATCTTTATACAACATTGCCTTTTGAGATGTACTCGTACACAACACAGAGTGCACGCAATTTAAACGTTCCCGCTTAGAGTGATTAAAAGTTACGCCCCCCCTAACCCAAAATCCTGGATCCGCCCCTGCTAAATCTCACAGTCTTCGTTTTGATGTACATGTACTATAGTCAGAGATATAAAGAAACCTCTATATATTTCAGCTGTTGCCTAAGACTACAATAAATCTTGAACGAAAGGAATAGTGGCAGCATGGATTTGTTTTCAATATCTGCTTTATGCTAGTAGAAGGCCTTTCTGTATACCACAATTATTTATGTGCTATAAGACTTCTTGAAGCAGGATGTTGCGCATGGGTCTCTATAGGCATGAATTATTAAAACCTGGTCTTCAGTTGGAGATGTTTCTCTTCTTTCTCTGTCAGTTTTATGCCACCAAACTAAAGTGCATTACCGATGAAATCCTGCCCGGGCTCTTCAAGATCTGCTCATCATACTGTGCAAATCAAGGGTTCTACAAATCTGACGTAAAGTACTCCCTTATAAAACACAACAATCTTCCGCCACTCCTTTGTAACACAACTACCTTCCGCCACTCCCTTGTAACACAACTACCTTCCGCCACTCCCTTGTAACACAACTACCTTCCGACACTCCCTTGTAACACAACTACATTCCTCTACTCCCTTGTAACACAACTATCTTCCGCCACTCCCTTGTAACAACACTACCTTCCGCCACTCCATTGTAACACAACTACCTTCCGCCACTCCCTTGTAACACAACTACCTTCCGTCACTCCCTGTAACACAACTATCTTCCGCCACTCCCTTGTAACACAACTATCTTCCGCCCCTCCCTTGTAACACAACTGTCTTCCGCCACCCCCTCGTAACACAACTACCTTCCGCCACTCCCTTGTAACACAACTACCTTCCGCCACTCTCTTGTAACACAACTACCTTCCGCCACTCCCTTGTAACACAACTATCTTCCGACACTCCCTTGTAACACAACTACATTCCTCCACTCCCTTGTAACACAACTACCTTCCGCCACTCCCTTGTAACACAACTACCTTCCGCCACTCCCTTGTAACACAACTACCTTCCGTCACTCCCTGTAACACAACTATCTTCCGCCACTCCCTTGTGACACAACTATCTTCCGCCACTCCCTTGTAACACAACTATCTTCCGCCACTCCCTTGTAACACAACTGTCTTCCGCCACTCCCTAGTAACACAACTACCTTCCGCCACTCCCTTGTAACACAACTACCTTTCGCCACTCTCTTGTAACACAACTACCTTCCGCCACTCCCTTGTAACACAACTATCTTCCGACACTCCCTTGTAACACAACTACATTCCTCCACTCCCTTGTAACACAACTACCTTCCGCCACTCCCTTGTAACACAACTACCTTCCGCCACTCCCTTGTAACACAACTACCTTCCGTCACTCCCTGTAACACAACTATCTTCCGCCACTCCCTTGTAACACAACTATCTTCCGCCACTCCTTTGTAACACAACTGTCTTCCGCCACTCCCTCGTAACACAAATGCCTTCGGCCACTCCCTTGTAACACAACTACCTTCCGCCACCCCCTTGTGACACAACTATCTTCCGCCACTCCCTTGTAACACAACTACCTTTCGCCACTTTTTTACGACTTGTTTTCTAACATTTTTTAGTCTTTAAGATATCTTCATCCTTTATTTTGTCTTTGATTTAGAAGTTTCAAAAAAGGTACGATCTCCTGATACATATTGAAAAACGATGTACATTTATGTGTACACAAAAAAAGATTAAAGTAGCTGGTGAGCTCAGTAAAAATATCTGGGTAGGTAAGCTTTTCATAGTTCTGTCTCAGGACACCTAAGTAATGATGTGTATTTGTATGAGGGGAAGATATATGTGCAGGTTCTTGTATGTTTTGACATATACTATGATGTATATTTGGTGTTTGAAATCAAAGTAACAAGTATGTTCCCTATAATATTCTAGTCTTGGACATCTTGGACTTTATTAAAAGTAAAGATAGGTTGGTTTGTTTCATTTTGACTGATTACCAGTAGTAACTATCCCCTTCTATGATAAGTTGTAACATTCCAGTGACAGCTCAAGTGAAATGTTATGATTTAACTTTAACTGAAGTGTTTGTCTGTTTGAAAATAACATTTAAGATATATAGTCCAACCTCCCAAGAGCAAACACCGTTTGGGAAAGAGTATGTTGTAAAGAGGATGTTGTGAGGTTCATCCAATCGTTAGTGTTGGACTTGTCAGTTCGAAGTATTATCCTAGTAATAATATTCTAAAACCAAATGGATGACTAGAACCACTCCGCTTTCTTTAAAATTTTAAGATTTTTTATCTTTATCTAAATGATTATTTCAATCTTTATTTAATATATATCTTTAAAAACTGGTTTGTCAAACTTCCCGTTTCTGTGATGTATGATGATGACGAACAAGCAGATATTATCATATCTTAATAGTTTACAAAAAAAAACAGAGTATGAATACACTTTACCATACATAAAACCTAGCACAGCATTCACTGAGCATTAATTAAAAAAATCGAAACGTCAAACTTCGGACGCTGCATTGCTGTATTCACTTTTAATGAGCTGTGAATTCTCACATCCTATACCAAATAACAATCTCGTAAACACATCTGTGGATCCTAAATATACGTGTGAATGAAAATAACAACTTTGAACTAATTGTCATACGTTACGACTATATACATATAACAAGTTCACTTCTATGTTTTCACATAGACCCTGTTCCCAACAATGTACGGCAAATTGTTATAATGAACATGCATTAAAACCTGTAGCTCCCATGGCCTAGGTGTTTGTTCTTTCAAAAATGAACACTTCAAACCTGGGCTCAAATCTTTTGGATCGATTGTTTAATAATGGTAATACAGTTGTCCTCACTTATATCGTGATTTCCAGCTCTTACTGATATTAAGCCATGTCAGCTGAAAAGTGCAAAACAGTCAATCGCAAAAATATATTTAGTATTTTTTTTATTTACAAAGTATTTGCACTTAATCTCTAAGTCTGATTCAATTAATAAATCTAAATTGCAGTCAGAAACTCTTCAGTGTTTGGGTAGTTACATAGTGATTTAGACTGACCTGCATTTTTATTTCAAGTAAATATTTTGAAGACGTCACAGAATACAATATTCCGCTCGAAAATTTGGCGATATATAAATGTTTGGAAAGGCTGTTTGAGAAACTTCATGATTTTTATCTTACTGAAAATGGTTTGTGTTAATTATTTACAAGTATATATTACGGTTGTATAATCGTAAACAGACAGTATGTTTCAGTGTCGGTTCCAGAGGAGGAATGCAAAATGTGAGACAATTATTCTAACAGACATTTTGGAAACAATCATTCGCTGTTTCTAAACGGTCTGAGTCCGGGTGTTATGATTGTTTTTCTTCTAAAGGATAAACATTTTGGTCTGGTTTTATTAAATTATTTGATTTACAGACTTGAAAACGCGTTCGGTGTGAGCTCAGTTGATGATCTTATACTTTTAGCTTCTAGGTATGGTAAGTAGTTAAAAGCTATGATTTTCCATTTACAAAAATGATTATTATTATAGTTATCTTTTTAGTACCTGATTAAGGAATATGGCAAACATATTACCATTTGGATTTATATTATCATTTAGTAAAATATCTGACACCAAGCAATCTTCGAGTAGTTAGGACAAAATGCTTATGCTTGAAAAAGAAAAAACATAAATAATAAACAAACGAATAAAAAATGCTTTTACTAAGAATTCTAAAAGCCCAACATATTCATGTAAACCCTGAACTTAAATTTACATTTGAAAGATCTATTTTAAAGTACAAATTTAATGGTTATGTTGATTGTATTTATGTTTCTTATTTTAGATATACTAAAGAGTTAGAAGCAGGTACTTATTGTAACAAACGTGATTCAAATACTTAATACTAAGTTTGAGTGGATATCTGAAAAATTTAATACATGTACTTCTTGTCTAAAATTGACCGGTCAACTCAGAAAGCAAATCAAGCATTACAATTTCTTTTTTACATCGAAACTCTTTACGTCGATTGATTAATAGACTCTATGCAGACCCCTGCTTGATTTATTTAGAATGAACGTATTGAACCTAAAAAAGATCAAATGAAAACGTTTTAAGAAGAAGAAAGGCCAGAAGTTACCACCGTGACTTTATTTGAACAATTTTGATAAATGTCTACTTAGTAATGCTAAAAACCAAACATCTAGATTCCAGGTCCTGCAGTTATAGAGAAGATTTCTAAAGGAAAAACATAAAATAAGTATACAAATAAGGTATCCGATAATGTATTGGAATTATTACAATGCTAAACTGCACGTTTGCTACTATCATAATTCGCCTGCAAATATTTATTTAGTCGTTTACTTTAATAATTTTGTTCGCAATATTAATGGTAAGAAGTAGTGACCCCTGGGTAATGACATATGGTGACATAATGACATGATTTGAACAATCCCAGTAGAAACCCTTCAAACCGGACCCCTCTTAATCGACCCCCACACCCTCTAAATCGGCAAAATCGGCTTGTCCTGATATATTTTTCTATATAAAATACCCAACAAACGGATACCCCTGTATTCCAGACGACTTTAAAAAAGAATAGTCATTTGCAATGAATTATACCTCCGAAAACCGGGCATGAATTCCCCTAGCTTAAAACAACGGTTTTCAAACTTGCCAAACTCAGGTTCGCTTCCTTTTTTCGACGGCAAATTGATGACTCATTTATAAAAATGTCCATTTGCAAGGTATAAAAACGTCTAAATTATCAAAAAAGATAACTGGAATGTAATTATTTGGATGATTAACACGTCTAATGCAAGTTTCTTTTATTGATTTCTATTGAATTATTGTCAATTGATTGATCATAACGATTAATATTGCAAATTCCATTATGATTTGTTTTTCAGGCAGCTGAAGAATTTCCTAAACCAAGAATAAAAGTCATTGGCGATAAATTTGGTAAATCAACAGCCGGTGATATTATCTGAAGAAGAAAGATACGTATTTACGTGAATGGAAGAATAATGCCAATAGCTAAAGTAACGCTTTAACTTTCAGGCCAAGTCTGAATATGTGAAGGAACCAGTTTTTGAGTGGTTTAGGCATGCCAACGCAAAAAAATATATTAACGTTTCAGATGTATTGATTCAGGGAAAAGAATAGTAGTTCGTAACTGTCATCACAAAATGCAGTCATTTAAAAAAGACAACATTCCTGTGTAGGTCTTCGTTTCCAAATACAGAAAACCTCTCCAAACCGGATACCTCTCCAAACCGGACAAAAGGCCCGGTCCCAAGCTCGTCCTGTTAAGAGGGGTTTTACTGTAGAGGTCTACTAGACATATTACAGTTACAATTTCAAAGCTCTCGACTTGGTAGTTTTAGATAAGAAGTATTTAAAGTTTTTCATTCAAGTGGCTATAAAATCAAGAACTCTGCATGGTATGGAATTCTTAAAATACATTTGGTAGACCTTTATGCAGGTAAAATTTCCGCTAAGTTTCATCAAATTTGTCCGGATTCAGAGAATATATTGTTTAAAGAAAGTGGCGGACGATGGACACCTGAGATAGACGCTGGACAAGCTTAAATAACCAGCGAAATAAGAAATCTGCACTAGATCGCTCTCGTCAGAAACACCAAAGTTGACACTTTTATTCTGGGCATGATTTTTTAAGTAGCTTTCATTAAAAATCTTTACTGTTAGATTCAAAGCCTGATGTTCATGAAATGTGATAAAAGGAGAAGAGACAATATCGACAATTCCTTTCTTCTGTGTTTCTTTCCAACACCAACAACTTCATAAAATACGAAATATTTAAATAATCAAACCACAGTTTGTTCAAATTTTACGTCACCAAGATCTAGGTCTCAGTATTTCAGTATGCAAGCAATATTTAGCCATTACTGTTTTATTATTGCACGCAAAACAAATTTCAGCAGGAGTTTATCTAGTTTGTACTCGTTTGTACACGTATGATATGAATGAATTTATTTGAGCGTTGATTTGTCGTTTTATTTACCTCAACAATGAAACAGTTCGCCAAATATAAAAGAAAGAATATACGATACCCTCAAAACAAACTTACGTTTGGTTAATCATATAGAACAAATGTTTTAAAACTGAATATAGATCTTTATTTTGAAATTTGCATAGTCTATGTTTAAAATAGAACAAATATTACGTATGCTTTTGATTCAAATGAAAGAACAAATATAACGTATAATTTTCCATTTACTGTAACATGACAAAGGCAGTAAATTAAAGAATAAATAAACAAGATATTGGTTAAAACAAGTGACTAAAATTGCAATATTTCTGTCTTTAACATCTTTTTATTTCCTTTTCATAAACAAACTTTTCATTTTTTACTTACGCAAGAAAACGATTTAATTTGAACTGAACTGACAATGCAACATAATGCCAACGCTAAGGAACTGCTCGGAAATCTGGCAAAATGGTTTGGACGAGAGTATGCAAAAATGTTATCAAATGGTCACTTCCATCAAAATGAAATCTGTGTTTCGTAATATGCAGATTATATTAAACATTAAATATTCGGTAGTAGTGGAGGATATTGATGTAAAGGTTGGGCGAGTTCGACATACTGAGATAGTCTCAAGTGTCTTTGTGCTTATATATTCAGTAAATACTACTGAAAGCTGTAGTCTAGTGGAGTAAGTGGAAGAACCTATCTCCCAGTCGCCTTTAGGTAAAATCTAAACTCGATGTAAATGAGTTACGGTGAAATCAAGAAAAAAAACAGTATTGTAAGACAGGTAATAACAGGATACATAAGTGGTTAAATGCTGAAGGTGTTTGACTTCTTTTTTAATGCTGAAAACACTGAATGTACAGAAATCATTTAAAAATTGAAAGTAACAAACTGATCTTTTATTTCGCCGTTGGATATAAATGGAAACACATATAATAATTATATATTATTATTATATAAAATTATTTATTATAGTAACTACTATATTTGTAAATATATAACATGACTAAACCACGGTTTATGATATATTCATTTTTTCTCAAAGGAAGCACCTTAATGAACATATTATGTTTAATAAAATAGAAGAAAATTTTTTTTAAAAAAAACGACCTAATAATTGTATAATTTCTATTCTAACACTATCCGCAATTTGCCGACAATAAACAAAGAAGGAATTGAGCGTGATATATCAGGCAGTATAGCACGCTGAATACAAGCGCGCGCCCGCTGACGTCACTGAGAACGCCACTGTTAAATAGTGCACATACTTACGTCCCTTATAAATATACGTACGTGTTAGAATGGAAATAGATTTTAACATTTTCGTGATCTACCGTCGTATATATCACGGTTTCTCGTTCATATGCGTAATTATTTAATCACTCAGGCCTACGGCCTTCGTGATTAAATTACTACGCATCTGAACTCGACACCGTGATATATCAGACGGTATATCACTCAAACTTAAAATCTATTTCCTAATTAAAATGTGAACACTGACATACTATTTCCCTTAGGAAAACGTGAAAAATCATAGTTATCAAAGTAATTTTCGTTCAATGTTTTATACCGAAACACGACGGTATGAATAGTATAATCCCTTTAAATGCAAATGTTATAAAAATTTAAATGGTCAGCTTAAAAATGCAGAAATACAGATGTCGTATAATTTCACTTCATCATAGATCTACTATGAAATATTGGTCTGTATGCTCAATTATTCAACCTTACACTGATGGCAATTAATAATTTGTTAAAGAAATCATTTTTCCCACTCCAAAAAAATGCATTGGTGGTATATCTAAGTCATCAAAATCTATATGTGCAAGATTTACACTTCAACATGTCTTACTTTTACACAAAATAAAGGTAGCGTTTATATAAACAGTCTGACGACAAAGTACGTATTTCCTGTGATTTTAGAGCTACGTGTATATCATAGATTTCAAAAATTTTCAAGATTTTATTCATAAATAATCCACTGGGCTTCAAGCACATGGTGTCAAACAATTACATAGTTATTTACAGCGGAACAGTGAAATAAATAAATATGTATAAATATGTATGTTGTTATGATGTTGGGAAAAGTATGACATAATACATACATAAATACATACATAAATATACATAACATAGAGGATATTTGTTTGTTTTTGTGGAAGATGAGAATTTATTTCATCGAGTGAACACCATATGTGATATTTTCACGAGTGGCGCAGCCACGAGTGAAAATATAAACATATGGTGTTCACGAGATGAAATAAATTCCCATCTTCCACTAAAAAACAAACAAATTTTCTTTTTATTTTATGCCAACACGTCAAAAATGGGTATTTTATGACATTTTTACTCAGGGCCTTCAATAAATTCCCCATGGTGAGCCCCAAATCAGTTAATGCGTACTTTGGTCAAACCGGTACTCCGCACAAAAAAAAGTGCAGACAATCTCCAATACATATGATAACTTTACTTCTGCTGAAATAAACTGAATACACTTTCATCAAATAACATTTATTTTTCTCTACACAGTTTATCAATATTTATTGAATTTTAGCCATACATACTTTAATTATAAAAGCGGATTAATACCGAGTAATATTCAATCAATTGAACTGAAAGTCGGCCATATTGGATATTGTCCATGTGAGTTATGTAAACAAATCAGACATTTTAAATAATTTATGGCGAATTTCATCATTGTTCACAACTAGTTAGGCTCAGGAATTCAACATTATAACTGGATTTAACAAGGTAAATAAATTTCACTCGCTGTCACTGTCTGAAATACAGCGGATTCTCTTGTATTTCCCTTGATAAAAAAGTAGTTCCGGCACAAACAGTGGATTATCAAATGGTAATTTCACTGATTCAAAACAGTGGATTAGCATTTTTATCTCACTAATATTTCCCTATATTTCATTGGTAGGCATAAAATAAACACAAGTATTTGTTTGTAAGGCGGTCAAGTTTGTATAAAACAACATTTCTTGTTGAGATGTTTATTTTACAAATTTTACATGTTTTTCAAATTTCAAAACCAACGAGATGATGAAATATTTTTTTAAGAATAAGGACTTTACAAAATTTAATTGAAATAATATCAATCTTATTTTGCTTTCAACTATCGGGAAAATATTAAGTGTGCATGTTTTACCGACACAACAAATGTGAATTTGCGTAGTAAAATTGTATCAACTTTACGGACTCGTTATTCATTTTAGTGACATAGATCGACCCCTATTAAAAGCCTTACCGAAAACGAAACGTGAGACATTGATTAGTTACATTCCTATAGTTAAGAAGACACGCTACCGCGTGAGACCAGTCTTACATTAAAATATGAAACTATGTAAGATTCGTATCACGATCTTATTTGTATATACGTTTAAATATGTGAACATTAACATAAAGGTGTGTATTCGAGAGCTATAAAACGATTTCATTTTTCATTAAATTTAAAATTTATACAGACATATTTATTGTATTATACATGTATATAATTTGTACAATATACTGTTTCATTTCTACTTTTAAACGCATGATAAACATATTTACCCAAATATTAAATGCATAATTCTATTGATTTAAACATACTTGGATGTCTCGTATAGTTTCTTTATATATATTGGGATCTAAGATGATTATACAATAAATATTCTACTATGAAATTGAACATTACATAAGGAACATTTACTCTCACTAATAGGTGTACTAGCTGGTTTTGTCCAGCGTCCGGCTTCTATATATAGCCTATGAGATGATACTCATAACATCGACAATGCTTTTGAATACTTATCAACACATATAATAGTAAGATAGTCTTGAAATTTAAAACAACTTATTGTTCTATAAAAGTGCTCTTGACGAATTTTCTAACCTACTATACCAGTTTTGTACAAAATTATCTCTTAACCTCTGCTTAGCCTCAACTAAAAAGATGTGTTACCAACATTTTGTTGTAACCATACTTCATAAAATCCTAATGAACACAAGAGGTTCTTAACCAAGGAACACCAATTAACAGTTAGAGGTCTATTTTCAAAATCTCTTTTTAACATTTGATAAATAATATGGATATATTTTCTATCATTACTGTGTAATAATTAAATCCAGTATTTTAAAATACATATATTGTAATACTGTACTGTTTGATAAGACATTCTGCATAATTCTCCATATATAAAATCGTTTTGTGTAGTCTTCTTTACACCTAATAATTTCTTACAATATTGTTAATCCACTCTCTCTAAGATTTGGCAATCTCCAAAACCTATATCTTCAGTGCCATAATTCAAAATAGGCAAAATTAATTAATCAAACAAACCCAATTTATGTAACGGTATTAAATATGTAAATTTATACAGATATTTGTTTAAAGCAAATATAGCTTTCTGTGCCTGACCAGCTAATGTAGTTTTTGCCGCATTGAATGAACCACCACTGGAAAATACAATACCCAAAGATATGAATTTATATACAATTTCTATTTAGCGCTCATCGTAATAGAATTTTAAGTTTTGCTAAAGTCTTGCACCTTTTCTAAATACCATTACCTTTGTTTTTACAATATTAACTTTTAGTTTCCATGTCTCACAGTAAACATGCAGAAGCAATAAACTATCTTGTAATTCTTCAGCTGAATTTGCAAAAATAACAATATCGTCAGCATATAACAACAAAAATATCTTAAACATATTGATATTATGTCCTTCAATTCCACTTTTAATAAATGTATCTTCTTTATATTTTATGTACATTTTAAATAAAAAGGGAGATAAGCATTTCCCTTGTCTAACTCTGAGAGAACACGTGAATTCTTCACTTAATTTATTTAAATATTTCACTCTTGATTTGACTGATGTATAAATAGATTGTATTATATCTAAAATTTTACCTCTTAAGCCTAATTTTACAAGTTTGTACCATAAATTATCTCGAACAACATAATCAAAGGCTTTGCTGAAATCAACAAATAGGCAAAATAATTGCTTCCCTTGGTTTAGCACGTGATATAAGACCGTGTAAAACCAAAATAAAATGTCTATAGTTCCAATATGTGGTCTAAAACGGGCTTGCGCTTCAACATATACACAATACCTTTCGGCCCAATTTTTAACCTATTATTGATGATACGTGTAAATAATTTACCAATGCAACTGAGTAATGTGATACCTTAGTAATTCTTTACATTATTTATACTTCCTTTTTTGTGCAAGGGAATATCATACCTTTCAGACCATCTGTCTGGAAAATATCTAGTATCAAAAGCTTTATTAAATAGACTATACAAAACATCAATACGTACATCTTTACCGGCAGTTATAAATTCATTGAGTATTAAATCTGGGCCACGAGAACGGTTATTTTTTAACTGTTTCATGGCTGATAATATTTCATTAGCACTTATACACACATTCAATTCATGAAACATAATTTTAAATTCTCCATCCCTGTATCTTACATTAGAATCTAAAACGTCATCATCTTGTATAAAATATCTATCAAGTGCGTTATTCACAACTTTATAATAGTTTTCAAACACCGACAGTGGTATATCAGATCTTTTTACACCAGCGGACACCTTTAATAAATTCCAATACATACGAGCATTTTTGGTTCTATTGTTTAATAATGTATTCGTTTTCTGTTTATCATATTAATATCTGCATTAACATAATAAATTTTTGTAACTGACTTTGCTGACGTCACAAATGATTTTCTGTTTTCTTCATCATATACATCTTACATTCATGCGTTCAATGAAAATTGTCAAATGTACGCGTGTAGAAGCGACAAAAGACCATTGCTGCACTTAACGGCCGGGAACCAGAGGATCACTTTGTTAGGACTGAATTTTACCTTCTTTAGTAAATAAGAATTCTAATCCTTAAAACATTTCTAAATACATAACGTTTTTTGTTCTGTCAAACCTCGTGCATTCTATACTTTGATTATGGTAGATATCTCCTGCATTTCTTCATCGCAGACAATGTAAATTTTGACATATTACTAACCTAAATCATCCCTAAAATGATGTCAATTTTAAACGTCATGTAATCATGTTTTTGCATGAATTGAGACATTGAGACATTGAATCGAATTGCAAATTGCAAATCATATGTCAGTAATTACGCAAGTTTGCATTTCTTTCGAGACACAATAAACTGAAAGTAACTATTTCTGACTTACACCTTGGTAAATGTATTTTAGAACATAGTCTACACTACAGCATTGTCTACTATTCACTTTTTCGCATAGGATACCCATTTAGATGTCTTGTTCAGTGCATATATTGTGAAAGAAGGCAAGGCAGTCAAAGTGCGAGTTCAAGATAACAACAGTTTTGATGTCACCTTCCTAAAAGGAACAAAAATTATTTATGCTCTTAATGAGCTATTCAATATAGCAGGAATATAAAAATAATTTTAAAAAACCTGTAGGACTGGTCAGTTGCAAAATACATACCATAGAAAAAGCACGAATAAGAATGAAATGATTTTATGACAAATATCAGTATCAGTTATCTTTTATTACTGCTATTCCTATAAGGCAATGGATTGACTGTTATCATTTATTACTGTTATTCCTATAAGGCAATGGATTGAGTGTTATCATTTATTACTGTTATTCCTATAAGGCAATGGATTGACTGTTATCATTTAATACTGTTATTCCTATAAGGCAAAGGATTAACTGTTATCATTTATTACTGTTATTCCTATAAGACAATTGATTGACTGAAACAAGGTTATGTAATCCGAAGATTAACAAATGCCATTAGAAAAAAGTAATTTGTGGATAGTAAATAACAGATAGAAAGCAACAAACAGAAGGTGAAATATAGATCTACATGAAGTTCTTTTTTCTCTCTTTCTTAATTTTATTCATTTTTTACTTCTTCATCTTCTTTTTGAATACTTTTGTCTTTAAATTACGTATTATATCAAACAATCGTTGAGAAAACAAATGAAACACCAACACCAACGAACGAACTTATACACAAATTTTACTATTGCCAATTTTTAAGGTAAATGTTGTGTATTCATAAACTGACTACACCTGAAAACTGTTCTGTCGTAAACAATGACCAAAGCCAAATTCAACTCTCAATATGATATCTTACTGACAGTCTTTTAATTCTTTAAGCGCTCTGATTTCCTCGCAGGCTCAATTATGCACAGATCTGTATTATCAACGATATATGCTTTATACATTTTAAAGTTACATGCCACCGTGGTAACTTCAAATGTTGGTGAAGGCGTTTTGAGTAAAACCCGATACGAAAAAAAAGAATGTAATTTTGGCTTTTGGTGAAGGTTTCAGAGTATAAATGTTCACCAGTATAAGACGCAGTCCCTGTGAGATTAGAATTTACAAATTAAAAATATTTTCCCATTCTGCACGTGTTTTGTGTACATGTATTTCCATGTGTTGATCTTAACTGCCTACATTCATAATAACAAAGTGTCAGAAGTGTTACAAGAAAAATAAAACAACGAAAATGTTCAATCACTGTACTGAGCAAACACACACCGAAAGTCAGTATGTTCGTGAGTTTGAACCATTCTGGTTGTAGGTTATGTATGTCATTCGTTTTTATATCAGTAATATACACGTAAGGTAATTATAACATTTTTGAAAGAAATCCTAAAAGAAAAGCAGGTTCTTTGAAAGTGCTGCTGACTATAAACTGTAGAACTAATCACATCTGTGTTTTCTGAATGTCATAAGTAATATGGTCGCATCTTGCAGAAATACTCCTCGAGTTTTTAGACATAAAGAGAGGTAATATGCATTATAATTTCTTAGTGACTATATACCTTAAGGAAAGTCTTTTGAACGTATGTTCTTCTTTACATTGATGATTATTTTAATAGTGAATGAGCATATATATGAAGAATAACATTTTGTAAAGTAAAGGCTTCGTCCCTTTTATAAACCAAAGTTGCACTAAAGTTTCATCAAGATAAATTAAAATAATTATTTGCTTAACAGTGAAAACTGTTTAACAATAAAATGAGAACGCATCCTGTTTTAGAAAAATACATATAGTAAAACACATTTTTCTTTTGGTAACAATGTCCTTTTACTCCAATATTCTAGGTCGAATTGCACAAATCTCTTAAAAATAGTTCACTGCTTCAGAATACGACGGGGCGGTTCGTCAATTCTGTCAAATGTACCGGATATGGCTTCATCGATTTTCTATTTTCAGAGTGAAATATTCTTCTAATCAGTTATAAAAATCTCTTCCTTTGGTTGTATCTGTGTACAGGACTCAAGGATTGGTTTGCCTTTTGCACATATCAGATGTACTCACATGACTACACACTAGCCATAGAGGTGGGACCAATGTTGCAGATCTATCATTGCCATTTTTAGTAAGTAAACAGTCATTTTCATTTATACTTACAATTAAACATTGATCAGAAAGTTAAAAGAACAATTTATATTAGCGTAAAGACAGTATATAATAGATGAACAATAAAATTTTGTATGTTGAATACATGTCTAACATTCAGGTGGTGTTCCTGGCTTTTTCTGAATTAAAAGAAGGCATGGACAGCATAAACTATCATTTGAGACACATGGGGTTACAAAACAGAGAAGGACCAGAGAAAATTTGATCTTTTTTGGCAGAGAGAAGGATCATAGCTTTTGAAATCTATTTGCAGATTTTTGACCTGGAGGTATAACAGTAACTTTTTGTAATAAACTAGTGTAATGATAAGATAGAGAATTGTTGTTCAGTCATGCTTATTGGGACAAAATATGACTTGAAAATCAAAATAATTTGAAAATTTTGCTTTTTTCCCCCAAAATATTCATGCAACTGACAATATTATGTATTTTTTACTAATGTGTAACTCTAAATTTGATAAAATCGGATAAATTAAGTATTCATACATAAGCTGAGACAGATTTGGTTCAAATATATAGCGCGTTTTAAAAAAATAACAAAGAAATTTCAGCACAGACTCTTTCTTTCAGTTTGCTGCTCTTGTTCGCAGTCCACACAGACATTTTGAGTCATTTTTTGAAAAATACTAGTATTTATGGACTGAAATTTGGTTTTCTTAAGTTAAAATTAGTTTTTCTTGATGTAGAAACCAAAAAATCACAGTATCAGAAAAAAAAGTTTTCTTATAGGTATGAAACCCCCAATTCTGTCTGTCAGAGCTCAAAAAATGGTACCCGCATAATGGCGGATAGAAATAGTTCCCAGTTTTCTTGGCTATTTTTAACATTTTTGCCTTAACCCGTGTATTTTGTCTTTGGCTGGAATCATTTTGTTTGACTATTTCTGATAGTGTCATTTTTACTATAACTTCTATATTAAAATCTTGTCCAAACTACATCTCCAAAACCGCTTGGGGATTTTATTGAAACCAGAATGTTTGTCACCAAGCTTTGTTATAATTATATAAAACATCAGTAGCGGTTGGGAATAAAACAATATTGTTCGTATTCAAGGCCAAACTCACAGATTTCTATTTCATTGAATAATTTGTCTTCAACCTTCATATAAGAATCTGAAACAGAAAAATATTACTTTACCATTTACCTTCAGTTCATACTCTATTTTTGTCTGATCTCTTTTCCACAGGCATATTCAATTACATATTTACACCAGTTTCATTTCAAGGCTACATTTCGGGGGCATATGTCAATTTCCAGTGACAGCTCTTGTTCTATTTATTTCTATTTAACGTCGATACCAGTTGCCCTTATGACCGACTCCCCCTGAAGAGATTGGCTATTTTATGTTGTGGTGCAATAAAGGCAATCCAGAGACACAACTAGTTGGATATTTTGCGTGCTCAGTGTACAGCACTGATGCATGGTACCTCGGTTAATGTCACATCCGAAAGAATGTATGTGGAGGAGCAGGGCCGATCTTGCTATCCCTGGGTTACCACTCCAGCGCGTTACCGCTGGACCACTGAACCGCTCCCGTATAGATAAATAACGATCAGTGCGGCTGTTATTCATAATTTTCGGATTTCCCGCCATCTATTTATAGAAATCTCGGTGTATTGGGCGCTTTCATATACTGCTAAAGCGTTAATTACACACAGATGGGTCATTTCTAAATTACAAAATACACATTATTAACAAATTCAATCATATCATTCAAACGGGTAGCAATGCAGAAATCTGTTTTAAAGTCATAGACCTTGCATTATAATCGTGAGTAATTTCGCAATATATTTTCTTTTAAACAGAGTCTTTAAATTCAGATTCATGTCTCCCGAGGGTTGACATTCTCATTCTATATTTTTCTCAAGTTTTACTCTGTTACGCTATATTATATGCGATGTGTGATTTTAGGATTATTTTCAGGTGTCAAGTTTCATAGCCTGGGTATTTTTAAGAATACTTGAATACTTCACTCACTCTTCAGTAGGATATTTACGTATTCTTAAAAATAAACAATTTTTCTTGTACTATGTACTTTATACTGGCTTGGTCAAAATAACTTATGTGACGTCTTGAACAAATTCTGAGATGTTTTTGTTATGGGTCAGAATCTTGGAGGCGAGATATTGACCCATACAAAAAATTACACAATGTCTCGACTTGTGTACAAATTAATTGGACTAATACTGGCTGTACTATAAATACCAGTGATCTAGTAAGATTGTGACGTACTTATTAAAGAGAGAATTAAAGTATGAAACAAGTTCCGAAAAAGAAGTTAACTGAATAATTTAAGAAAGTAAAGCCTTCATGTAATGTTTGAAATTATGACATTAGAATTGCGCAAGTATTTGAACTTGCAGGGACAATGGTGTGTCCGTCAACAATTACAGAAGTACACCAATAATAGGGTTACAGAGGATAATTTAAGTTTTATTCATTAGTTGTGTAGTAAATTCATATAGTGACATTCCTCGATTATCTTAGCCTTTCCAATGTTTAACATTAGTGAAGGTATTTCCAGAGACAAAATTAGCTCAATATTTTCTATGATCTTGTCTAAAAATAATTGACTAGTTTTCAGAATAAGTTATTAGATGTACCAGGGTCTTTCAAATATTTGAAATATTTGTAGACATACCAGATCAGTATGCAGATACATCAATATTTACATAATTAAATGTTGTGCAAGTGATATCTTTAGCAGTGATTTAGTTGCTTGCAAGATTTTTATTATGTTTTTTGTGTTGTCCAAAACCTTAGTAATGGAGTGCTCATAATTAGTCATACCATTCATGGATGTCAATTGAATTGAATAAAGACATTATCTTCAAACTCTAGATTTCATGTTCATAATAAAAGAGTGGTGTAGAGTAGATCCACATTAGAAATTTTGTTTTTGAATAGTTTGTGTCTCCATACTGGTCAAAAGGTTCTATATGATACAAGTTCTGTATGAAGGAACTGTATTTCTGTGGGGACTGTTTGTGTTGTTTACTCAAGAGCATGATTTATTGGAGTGTATTCGATTTATAGAAAGGGTTAATTTTATTAAAAAAATGAATTTGAAGCATTCAGATTAAAAAATAAAGTACTATTTTTGTTGAAGCTAGCTAGTCAACTGCTGGTCTAACTAATGTTTATTGAAGTTGTTTGTCATGTCTGTGGGAATATCTGCAATATTTTACATTGATTTCATTTCTATTACCTATGATTGTGTCCTTAATTCAGTTATAGATATGCCATATGTGGAGTTTTCCTTTGTTGAAGGCTGCACAATTCTTATCAGAACTTTAGCCAGATTAGAAAGAAGTCTAACAGTCAATAAGGTACTACAATTGTAAAGATGGAAAAGAAATAGCATACACTTTTCAACTTGTGTGAAATAATTAGTTGAAAATCATTGAAATTATTTATAGTTATATTCATAATTGTAAGACATCATTTCTTTCAGTGATACTGATTTTCATTATTTAATTGCCTGCAGGATTATTATATCATACTGACACAAGAAGATGGCTGTCAGAAGAACTATTGCTTGTATAGTGGCCATGTTAACATTGCTCATAGACATCACACAGGCAGAAAATATATCTGACTGGAAAGGTATTCAGTTCAAAGAATTTCTTAAGGTTATGGTATTAACTGGCAAGCTATAATAATCTATTTATGAAGGTAATTGTTACATTACTTTGTAACATTGAACATTTTTTTCAAGTATATACCGAAAGAAAAAATATTGCCTTCAAGTTCATTGAGTGTGAAGTTCTTGTGTAGCCTAAAAATAATACTAAGTAATTTTACCAGATAAAGCTTGTACAAAAAGATTAGATTTATTGAAATGTGTTTTTGCAAAACTTTACTGAATAAATTCTTTTTTATGACTATTTTGAATAAGTTTTAACATTTACATGTAAGAGGAGAATATAAATCTGAGAAAGGCAGTGACAAATTTTTGCTGTGCAATTACTGTAAGGTTCAAACTTTTTAAATCACTCATTAATTCATGTATGTGTATTCTTGTAAAGTTTTAAAATAAAATTCTTACCTTTTCTCCAAATATGTTTATGATTACTCTCTCTTATTTTGCAGATGTGTCAGAAATCAGGACTATCAGTGTTGTTGCAGTTCTGTGTGTATCCCTGCTTGTTGTTGTGTTTATTATCACCCTGTGTGGAGGCTGTACTCCAATGGAGGTAGGAAGTGATGACCATGCTGCAGCAGGTGGTAGAAAGTCCTACTCCCAGTACAGCAGTGTAGCCACAGATGTCAACACACAGGTTATGTCAGCAGGAACTACCCTTCCTAATGACCCTTACCAGCCCCAGACTCAGGCCCTTCCATACCCTTTACATCCAGAGACAGCTCATACTTTTACAGGATATCAGTCACAAGGGCAACAGCCAGTGGGTGCTGTTTCTCAAGGTTATAATGCACAGTCTGGATACCAAGCGGCTGGTGCCCAAGGATATAATGCACATCCTGGGCACCAGCCAGCTGGTGCCAATAGACATTTCTCAGATTCAGAACCTCCACCTCCAAATTATTATGAAGCAGTGCAGTCTGGGACTCCTGTCAGAGGTCAAGGTCAAACTGGAACACAGGCCAGTGCTCCTGCTCAACAATATGGCTGGTAGAGCTACAGAAAAAAAGATACAGTTAAACTTTGTTTGCTTCAACTTGAAGGGGTCTTCGTATTATTTCGAGGGATTTGTATTTTGAGCCATTAGGATCAAGAAAATTCATGCATACTACTATGTCATCATTCAGGGGCGTAGCAAGGGCTTTTGAAGGTGTACGCAGAATCGTAGGGGGGTCCGTGGGCATGCTCCCCCGGAATTTTTGTTTCTGTATATCGACTCAGGAGCGTTTTTGCGGGTTTTTGGCATAAAATAAGTCATATTTTTTCACCAATTTTACTCGATTTTTGTTTCACTTTTTCTCATGGATCATCTACTAACAACTATTCAAAAAGATTTTCTGGACCAATGTGTACGCAGCTGCGTATTCTGCGTACAGGTAGCTACGCGCCTGTCATTAGTTATATTCCTTTACAAACTACATGTTTTTGTAACTTTATTGGCCTTCAAAGAAAGCAGCCATGAGTTTCTGAATGCATAAAAAGTGACAACAAATTTGTTTAATATACTAACATATTAATTTTTGAAGGAATAAAGCAGCAAGGTGTTCATCATAAATAAGCCATAATGTTGTAAAATATTACCCAAATAAGCAAACAACTATAAACGAAATTCAGACAAAAATAGTACTCATCAATCTGATGAAGTCCTGATCACGTGTTAAATCACAGAGCTTAGCATTCATCCAGGTATAAACTGTTGTGGCTGCCTCCTTCTAATGTTCCTGCTCAACAATGTTATAGGCCCTGTTATTGATCTGAAGGGACTGAGTGTTAGGTTTGAGAGATCCTGCTTTAAGGTTGCACAGAACAGGAACAATATAGAATTGTACTGAAATGTGGTTAGAATTGTTGATTGTGTTTGAGAGAACAGTTGTATGTGTGCTAAGTCAAGAGAACAAAGTTACGCTGTATGTTTGCTAGTATCGACTGAAATCTGTGATAAGCGTCTATAAAGAAAAACATAGATCTGGTTTATCGAGAGGTTGTTCATATGGCGCAAGTTTTAATTCCTGTAGTATTTTCCCTTTATATTGTATTTATATGTTCTTTTACAGGTAGACAAATGTTTACCTAATGTTGAAGACTTTAGGTGGTTTATATACATACATAACTGAAGAATTACACTTATGACCAGGGATATAATTATAATACATAATGGTAATGGACATAGCTATTTTTCCAGTAATGGACTGTTGATAATGGAGCTTTTTTGCCATAATATGTAATGGTAATGCAATGCATTATTGAGAAAGCAAAGACTTTTCCATTATTTTCCATTGCTGTGGCCTTTGTATTTTCTCCAATGTTTCAGTTTTAATTCAGTATTTCAACTACACGGTTTTTCTCAAGAATAGTAGTAGTTTGTTATAAATACAAAGTTATATTACTATCGTTTTATTTAGATATTGAAATTAATGGTAATGCATTACTGTTGAAAAGTAATGCATTGATTTGACATTTAATGTCTGTTAATGGTAATACCAGTACATTATCATACCAAGTAATTCACCTCACCCCTGCCTGTGACACAGTTTTTATGTTGATTTCTGTATAATTTACTCCGTAAGAACATTCAGTAACAACAAATGATTCATATGCATTGTACAGTGTTAGTTGAATATGTCATGTATGTATCCTAAAACCTGCTTAAATTTTGTCTTTTCTGGTAGAGTTCAGAGATTTGTTTAAATTTTCTCCATTCCTACTTAATTGACACAAGAAGAAATTTTGCTGTTTTTTGTTGACTTACTTTTTTAGCTTATCAAATGCTGCTGAAAATCTAATGTTAGACGTATTAACCCTTAACCTTCTAAAGTTTTGTAATGGATTTGCCCAACTTTAAAAATTTGAACAGTCCATTCAAAGTTTAAGAGATTTCAATACTAAAATACAAAAATTGAGCTACCAACAGTATAGAGCCTGGTCAAACTGCACGGATGTGCAGGCTGGCCTGGCTCTATACTTGTGGCAAAGGCTAATCACTTCCGGTTCCAGCAGCTTTAGGGTTAATACTATTTCTGTAATGCATATCATCTTTTTTTCCATATAAATATTTTAGGAACTGATTTTTAGCATCAAAATATTATCTACTCTGTTTTAGTACTGTTACTAGCCTAATTAGCCATTAATTGTGAAGGTCTTAAAGGGGGTGTCCTCCAGATGACAAAAAAAGAAAATTTTTTGTATTATAAATTTCTTGTAATATTCATAACTAATGCTTAAAAACTAACTAACTGACAAAAAATAAGTCAGATAATCACATTATAAATTGATTTTTTTTCCTATCATAGTGCTATACCGTAACGCGACGGTATAACTATATTGTATAACATTCAAAGTAAATAACTATAATTACACATGCAGCAATAGTGATGACAGTAAAAGCGTTGGAAATATTTTGTTAACATGAGGGTCCAGAGTTCAAATCAGGCTGAAGCGAATATATTTGTTTTTGTTCTATTTTGACTTTTGTTATCAATTTTGAAGTAAAATATCATGTTGTTATAATCTCACGGCATCTAGATATTTAATTTATGTAAATAATATTTTTATATCAAATCTGGAGTACAACCTCTTTAAAAAATTTTGAAAATAAAATGCCAGTTTCTAACAAAAGTTATGTTAAAATGACATGTTTATTTGACTAAACTGAAATTTGGCTGCTTAATTATTGTAAATCCTCATATTTTCTTTAAGTATCTGAAGTTGTCTTATATTGCCTGTTTAAGCATATGGGTATTACCTGTTTATTGGCAATGATAAATATGGCATGTAAATAGACTCAGTGTGATTTAATAAATCATTTATTTTGTGGTGTATAGATATGTTACATTCTTATGACATTCATTTACTTATTTAATTGACTTACAAGTTACGCATATCATTTTTGCTCATTTTTGTGTCGCCTGCTACGAAGAAGCTGCGACATATAGGGATCACTTCTCCGTCATCTGTCTGTCCGTTCGTCCGTCACAAAACTTGTGCGGACTACTCTTCAGAAACTACTGGTGCGATTTCATCCAAACTTTACAGGAATGATCGTTACCAAGTCTAGTTGTGCATGTCATCGGCATTTTCCAGTCCAGTGATTTTTGTGAGAGTTATGGCCCTTTTATGATTTTTATTTTTGAAGTTTGTCCGGACTACTTCTCTTATACTACTAATGCAATTTGAATGAAATGTTACATGATTGTTCTGTATCTCAAGAACTTGTGCATGTCTTACAGGTTTTTCGGTTGAATGCTTTTTGGCTGAGTTATGGCCCTTGAATAAAAAAATGCGTTTTAGCCTACAAACTGTCCAATCACCTCTCAATACTACTGTTTAATTTGCTATCATCAGGTGACACGTGTGATCACTGATCGCCCTTGTTTTTTGTTTATATTGGCTGTCAAATACTTTTGAGGATAGACTAATGCAGATAAGTGTGGATTGTAAAATTAAATTGGTCAATTGCTCTTTGGTGGTTGAAATAATATTTTATGTAAACTGATAGACTGTTCTGTGGTTACATCAAATAACAAGTTATAGCTGTTATACATAAATGAATTATCACCAAGTTTGTAAAAACAAATATATGTCAATGCAATTGGACAAATATAATTTCAGCCAATAATTAATTGCGAGTGCTGTTTTGGTTAAGTTTACTGTAAGATTCAATTTCAACTTGATGCATATGAGCTGTTCAGCTTGTGGTGATGCATTGGATTATCACCTGTCTGAGGTGAAGACTTTTTAAGATCACTTTGTTTTTATGGAAAGGGTTGTGTTCTTACCACATTATTATATATGTCTTCCGTGCTATAGAACTGTTTTGATTGCATGAAATATCTAAAGTAATTGTGTGAAATATCTAAAATTCTTTTGGTGTTTTGTTTTTACTTTTGGTTTTTAAGGAAACCTGTAAAAAAAAACTTTTGTACAATTAATTCAACTTGTTAGATGAATGGTAGGGAACTGCTGAGGATTGTCGATAATAGTGTATCTTGAATTCCAGGAATAATTGAAATCTAAGTTTGTACTATGCTAATGTCCTTTTCAGTTTAAGATTAAACAGTAAGGTGTCAACTTTGAAGTATAATAATCCTAGTAGCTATCGTTCTTTATTCAGGTGAGTTTTGTTTTCAAAATTAGCTCCAGCTTCAACTTAATACTGCCAAAAGTCAATAATGACTACACTAGGCAGTCATATAACCATGACATGATCATAATTATTTGCTAATCCACAATAGAAAACTGTGCTGTGTTTCACTTGTCAGTTACTTTTTTAGACTACCTTGAAACATACAGTTTTAAGTGAAACATGTATTTTTATATTCCTGGTTCTAAGTGGTTGTGCTGTTGATATTTTTACTTACCCTGTTGCAAAGTCTAACTAAAACTACTGCTGAACTCTCTTTTGTGGTAAAGTACATTACATATTTTTTCTGGATTTTCTGTCAAGTTTCAGCTGCTTCAGATCATTTTCTTTGATGTTGTTGTTGTTGATTTAATTGAATATAAATTATAAACGTAGGATCAAAGACCTAAAATTATAAGTCTTTGGTAAGATGATTGATTAATGTTTATTATTCTTGAGGCCTACTTTGTGTTTCTTCAGAATAAGTGTATACCTTTTTTATCAATGAAAATGTATTTTTAAAGTTATTCAATCTTTTCTGAACTCCTTTATCTGAACAAACAAGTTTTTGTTTGTAAAGTGATTGGTTCCTTTTGTTGTTTGTATTTATTGAAATAATTTGAGTATTTAATTACCTTGCATGTTTTATATAATATTATTTATCACTGTTAATTTCTATAAACTATGTATTAAAGATTACAACAAACAGTGGCTATTCTTTGTCTTTTCTCATTATCTCACTAATTGACTTTGGCTGAAATAAAGAAGCCATTAGCAGTGATTGATGAGCTAGTGAAAACAAGGCATATGAGGTAACATTTCATGACTGGCAGCAAATTTGTACGAATCTCACCGTTACAAAAAGTCCTGTTTAACTGGTTAAAATGATTTGAATGCCTTTGCTGAACAGATTTAGGATCCACTGTTAGCTACTTGCACTTGTTAACTACTGACTTCTCAAAACAATCATTACACCTAAACAGATAGATAAAAAATATTCCTGCTTTGGTTAAAATATTTGTCAGTATTGCTAGAGCTATTGTACTCTGTAAAGAAATGGGATTTTTATTGTTTTGTTTTTTTTCCACTTCCATAGGACATTTTTACTTCTGAGCCTCACAAAGTTTCTCATCAGTCACTTGAATGAATTTATCAAGGTATTTCTAATAATTTACATTTTAAAAGTTTACTTGTGCCTGTTATCTAAAGGAGTCCAATCCCGTTAAATAAATAATCTCACATTTTTCGCTGAATTGATAACATTTTCATGTGATATGAGTCAGTTTTCAGTATTTGGATCTTTCTTAGATTAGTTCTAAGGTTCATGGAATGGGAGAAGAAATTGTAATATTTGTTTCAGGATGGAGAAGTACAATGATATGGCATTTTCTCCAATAGTTAGATTGGCTTTTTGCGACATTGAAATGCAACACTAAAACAGGGCATTGCTAGTTTGAAAAACATTTTTTCACGCAAAAATCTCAAAAGTTATCTCAAAAAGTACATTCTGTTTGTAACAAACGTACACTATTTAATTTAGTATGGTTTAGAATGCACTAAAAGTTTAAACAAAACATTAGCACTACCCTTGATAAATTCATTAAAATTTGTAAGGAAAAAATGCAAGTCCTGAATTTCTATCATATGTGGTCACGTGGTTCCAAATACAACATGAATAGGGCAGTTTATTTTTCACAGAGCCAATCAGCGACAATCCAGTTTATTAGTTACTGAAAATAGCTCATTTTGCAGATAATTTTTATGGTTGGTGCAATGTCAAAGACTCAGTCGACTTGACTGAAGGTAGATGTTGGTGTTCTTGTTGTCAAGTTTCCTAAAAGAAAATGTTTATGCTTCCCAAAGGATGAACATACGGTCAGCGACTTGTTTGTATGTCCAGTTCTGTCCAGAATATAACTCCAAAAACAATGAAGTGATTTACTTTAAACATCATAAGATGATAGAGGACATTGAGAGTAAGCACAGTGCACAAGAACCTTAACTCATTTATCTAGTTTTCTCATTATCTCCCCTTAGTACATTTTGCTTGTCCACAGCATATCTCTAAATCTATGAAAGGCATTTAGTTGGTATTTGGCACATTGATAGAGAGGACTGGCAGAAAGTGCACTGTTCAACAACCATAACTGCCCCCATTTTGTAGTTATTTCCCTTTATAATTTTTGTTAATATGTTATAATGGTAGTCCAGAGCATAACTCTAAATGGAATTTACTTGATATTTAAGATATTGATAAAGAGTGTATACATGAAGTGCAATGTTGAATAATTGTAACTCTGCCTTGCCCCATTTTTAAGTTGTCTCTCTTTGTTACAATTTTAAATGCTTGGATTTTGTCAGTGTTTAATTCAAAAGCCAATAAAGGATTTTAATTTGAAACTTTATACAATGATAGAGGACATTAACATTAAGTTCAGTGCACAAGAACCTTAACTCTCTTATCTAGTTTTCTCATTATCTCCCCTTTGATTATTTTGCTTGTCCTATGCATAACTCTAAAAGTATTAAAGGCATTTAGGTGATATTTGGCACGTTGATAGAGGACAGTGGTAGGAGTGAAATGTTCAAGAATGATAACCCAAGCTACATCCAGTTTTGAGCTTTTTCTCTTTATAATTTTTGTTAATGTTAATATGCCTATCCTAAGCATATTTCTAAAATTATAAAAGGGATTGAATCTGCAATGCCTAGGGCTTAGATATTTTGCATTGAGTGTCATCTAGGACTCTCCACCAAGATTGTTCAAATTATACCACAGGGGTGAAAATTTACCCCACCTCAAGGGTCTTATTTTTGTAAAATAAAAAAATCTTTCAAAATCGTCTGGTCAGGAACCATAAGCCCTAGTCATTAGATATTTGGTTTGTAGTATTGTAAAGCTTACTTTTGCAAAGATTGTTCGGGTTATGTCCCTAGGGTCAAAACTGACTGCACCTGGAGTGGTCAGGGTCTATTGTTTTACCTTACGTTGTATAGGGAAAACTTTGAAAATCTTCCTGCCTGAAACTGTACTCTCCAGAGATAAGATATTTTGTATGTAGCATTGTTTAGAAGACCTTTACCAGGTTTAAACAAATTATGTCCCTGGGGTCAAAACTGGCCAAACCCCAGGGATCTTATTTATTTTAAATACAAATTTAATTTTTTTGAAAATCTTCTTGTCAGAAATCATAGCCTGTAGAACTTAGACGTTTGGTATGTAGCATTGTATACTTGACCTTTACAAAGATTATTCAAATTATCTCCCTAGGGTCAAAACTGACACCCACCTGAGGGTGAAGAGGGGGGACACTTAATTTATATAGACTTATAAGGAAAAACAAACAATTCCCTTATCTTACCCTTACCTATTGACCAACTTCTTTGATTTTGCAGCTACAGTATGGAAATTTGAACTATACTTATAATTTCACATAAGATTTCACAAGCAACCTTAGCCAACATTTAACTTGACTTGATTTAACTACTGCTTTGTTTTTACAGCTACAATATGGCAATTTGAACTATACTTATTATTTTGCATGTAGATTAAAACTTTGACCTTAGCCACATGACTTCGACCTACTGACCTACTTTCTTGTTTTTGCAGATACAGTATGGAAATTGGAACTATAATTATGTTTTTGAATGCGTATAAAACTTTGTTCTTATCTCTTATTAACCTTGACCTACTGACCTACTTTCTTGTTTTTGAAGCTAAAGTATGGAAATTTAAACTGTTCTTATAATTTAGCCAAACTCCTCGCACCGGTTACGTCACGCTTTGCTACTTTTGTTTCTGTACTGATCAGGTGAAGTAGCCGCTGCGGGGAGTTTGTAATTTTGCATGTAGTTTTCAATTGATCCTTAGCCGACATTTACCTTGTTTTACAGACCTACTTGCTTGTTTTAGCAGCTACAGGATGGAAATTTGAATTAAAATTGTGCATGCAGATTTCAGCTTTGACCTTAGGTGACATTGAAATTGACCTGCTGACCTACTTGCTTGTTTTTTGCAGCTACAGTAAGGAAATTTGATTATACTTATAATTTTGCAAGTGGATTTCCACTTTGACCCTGGCTGACATTGACTTTGTACTACTGACCCACTCACTGTATTTGAAGCTGTGTCATTGAAATTTGGACCAGATTTCAACTTCAACATGGGGTTAACTTACCTCGATTCCTTCACTAGCCTTGCTGTTTAAAATGATGGTATTTAGGTAGGGAGTATAAAGCCATTATGGTCCTCTTGGTTAATGCTTCTGGGAGAATATTCATGGGATTTAGTTAATATTACACCTGTTGACAGAGGGCAAATAGAGAAAGTGCATTATCAAAGAAGTATATAACTCTACCTTCCCATTTTAAAACACCTTTCTTGATGATTTTAATGATTATTTGGAGAATTACTTAAAATATTCAAGATATATGCTTGATATTCGAAACAATATGAAGTTGAAATGATAGAAAGTGCAGTGCTTCAGAATCACAACACAACCTGGACATATTTATTAAATCTCTCCCTTAAATTACAACCTCACAAACGGAGTTTGGGCAGGTATACAGGAATCACTAAGTCAGTTGGTCTGTTGGGCCACTTCTTCATTGGCTTTGACTTTGTAATGCAAGAATGGATTTGGAAATAAAATGACACTAATGTTAAACAAATTGAGCCCAAGTTTTGCATACAACTCACAGCTGCGTACCTCAAAGGTCAAGGTCACTCTTAAAGGCTGTCCATATTTCGTGTCCGCTTTGTAATTCTATTATTCATCGAGTGATTTTAAAAAAATATGGCACAACGATGTGTTGCGCTGATTGATTTTGATAGAAAAAAAATTAAAACAAAGTTTATGAGGAAGTGTAGTAAACAAGACCTATAACTCTACCTTGCTTATTGAGTTCTTACTGGATATTTCCCTACTTGCGTCTGACAACTTGGTATTGTGGTGGTATTAATGTCATTCAGTGATATCTCTAGTTATTTTTATAGCAGTATATTTTACTTCAATTTATACTTAGAAAAATACTAAAAAAGATACAACCATTTGAAAAATTGCTACTATGGAGAGCAGCCATCGGTTCTACCGATTTTTTTGTTGATATCTTTTGGAGTAAGTCTTAAATGTGTTTTAACGCTGTAGATACGAAGTGGCTCGGATACTCTTCAATATTTTAGCTTTTTTTCCATCAAAAATATGTTAGGGCTTTGTTAAATCCAGTGTTCATGGCTATGTGTCCATCTACCGTTTGTGTCATACCCCAGTCGCTGGAACGTAGACATGGTTGTACGTCAAAATCATCAGAGATGATTGAAGACATAAAAAGGGACAGTGGGCAACTTTAGACAAAAATCAGTGTGTCAAAGAGAAAAGTATTCAATTAAAAGATGCGAAATACATTTGCTTTTACTCTCTTGTATTTCTGAATCTTTTAACTAAATCATGGGGATGGAGACTGGGGTTTAGTTGAAGAATTTATTAAAGTTAAAACGTTTATTTACGAGAACCATAGAAAAGTGCTTATTCCGTAGTTCCTCTCTAAAAGACAATTAATGATAGAACTGTAAGTTTTCCACCCAAGTCCTAACATGACATCATACAGATGATGGTCTTTATGTCTAAGCAGTGTCCAGCATACGGTATCAGATCAGCCAACCATGTTTTTACTTTTAACCTTCTTTTTTCCCCTTCTTTCTTTCTTTAACACATTTTAACAATAACTAGACCCTTTGTATTTCTGGTCACCACTTTATCCTGACACTGTTTCTCATGCCAGGTTTTTACTTCTCTCACCTCTTACAGTCCGACGCGCAGTCCTGCCTGTAACACTCGCGATAGTGGTTGGCAATATACAGTGCAAGAAGGATTAACTATTTGTTTTACAAACTAAATACATGTAGCTCCACCAAATACCTTGCTTTAAGAGCATTTTTTTTGGTTCATCAGTTAAAGGCTTCACCAAATGTTTCCTCTTTCAGAAAAGTGGTAATCCCTATTCTGTTCAAAATATTTAATTGTTGTGCAGCTTTACTACAAAGATTACTGATACGATTTTCAAAAGTTGGAGCAAAATCTTAGTGTACCCCCAGTAACTTAAAAACATCTTAAAATTCAATTTTCTGGGTTGGCTGGCGTACAATTGTTTGAGAACTAGCTGATCAAAACATTGCTTTCATTTTGAAGAACTGTAATTAGGTCAACAAAGTTTAAGAGTGTTGTCATCTACATAGTTGTAAAGAGGTCCTTGTTGTATAAAGTAGAAAATACCATTTAGGAATACATTTAAAGGTAACAGCTCAAAGATCGAACCCTGATGCACTCTCTTGACTATCTCCGACCAGATACTAGTAAAATTTCCAGTTTTTATTTGTTGTTTTCTATTTGTCAGATGTGAAGTTAGCAGCTTTAATGAATGTTCTGTTAGACCATAGGATTTAAGTTTACATTTTAAAATTTTATGTGGGAGACAGTCAAAAGCCTTTGACAGTTCCATTAGCACAACACTAACAAAAAGGTGAGCGTCTAATGCTGCTTTCCAGTCCTCAACAACTTTGAGAAGGGTGGTCATCATTTAAAATAATTTTTGACTGATTGCTTTTTTATCTATTTGACAGTTAAATTGTTTGCCAGAAATCTTTAGCCTTACAGCCACCTGGAAGAATTTGTTTATTGAAATGCATTTTATCTTATTTACATAATTTCTCCAAATTCTATATGCTTCCCGAGTTTTTGGATTTTGATTTTTAAGATACTTTATATGAAATATCTTTTTATTGTATATTCTTTTCTTAATTCTTTATTCATGTAAGGCAGCTGCACAAGTTAATTTGTACACTTTTTGAAGAGGCGCATGTTTATTCATAACACTAATTACATTTTTCTCAAAAGTAGTATAAACTATGTCTAAATTTTGCTCAGTAATTGTGTTAGTAATTTCTATAGTATTTAATTCATCATTAAAATCATTTATATTAAAGTGCCTGAAACTTCTAAAACTGGCTTTTTGTTTCTCATTTCCAGGTACATAATTATTTATCACAGTACTAATCATGTTGTGATAGTCACTAATAACAGTTGGAAAATTAAGGGTTTTAAAAGATAAGCTTTTATTGTTCGTTAAAAATATATCTAAAAGAGAGGGAGTATAGTCTTTTTTAAAACAAGTTGGGGTTTTCATAATATTTGCTAAATCAAAAATTTCCATTGTGTCAATTAATGTTTTACTCTTGGTTTAACCAAGTACAGCATAGTTATCATACAAACTCATACATCTACCAAATGTTTTGCAAAAGTTCTCAGTAAACTTTTTTTTCTTTTTTACCTTTTTTTTCTTTTTTTTTTTTTTCTTTTTTTTAGCATATTTGCTGGCCAGTTGATACGGAAGATTTAAAGTCTTATTTTAAACAAATTCTGAAGAATTATTTTCCCCACTTATCCCTAAGAAACTTCGTGACTTTTGTCATTTACTTCATATCTTGTATTTTGCAACAATTTCACATTCGGTATTTCTATTTCTGTCCGTTGATATGGGTCGTATTTGTCTATTTGTAAGCCCAATCCTGGAACGAAAGCCAACTTCCGGTAAAATTTACCGTGGCGTTAAAAAATGAAAACAAATATTTCAAAGGCAGTTTTCAAGTTTTCCATTCTGAAATGAATAGTTATTGTAAGTCTTCATATCTTTTAAAGGAAATATAACTTTCCATTCGTATAATTAATGTTCTCCTTGTCGAAATTCCGTATCTAGACTAATCTTACGTGAAGTTCCGATTAACTTAAGTAGATTTTAGATGGTTCTTCTTCTTCTTCTATTGTAATGGCTAACATTCATTTACTGATATATTATGGCAATGCGTGGGGGGGGGGGGGGGGTTAGTGAAAGAGATAGGTGTTAGGGCTCCAGAGCTACTCAGTCCACCCATGAGTGACCTAACATGTGCAGAAAAAAAGGTGCAAAACCTAACACCTTAAAAAACATTAAAAGCCCCAGTATACTACAATACGTACATGGTATTGTGCAGAAGAGGAAGTTAGTAAGGTTAAAAATAAAAACCATAGCTTGCTATTTATGGAGCAGTCCATGTAGCCAGCGCTGATTTAAATCCGGAGACTTTGTCAGCGCTGACTACAATCTGTGGAAGCATATTCCACAGGTAGACTGTCCGTGGAAAGAATGAATACTTGAATATATCATTAGATGATTGTACTAGGTCCAAAATGGCCCATTACCTAAAAAGCCCATACCAAAATGTCAAACAGAACTATGGTATTGACGCCATATATAACAAAAACAAATTATACTCCTGTACCTTAAATTAGTAATTAATTATTCCTATATTAAAAGAAGTGAAAATGTCTGTTTACTTTCTGTGTGTTGTATATGGACCAATTATCAAAAACACAGTTGACCCCTTCATTTTATCATGTTTCATTCAATAAATTAAACATTAAAAGAACTGTTTTAACACTTTACATTTCAGTATTATTAAGATTGTATTTGTACTTTGTGATTTTTTTTTAATTGTTAATGCTTTTTTGTACTAATATTAGATCTATTGTTTTTTCTTACATTGACACTGAAAGTAGAAATAAACATAAAAAATGTCTTTTTGGTGTTGTGCTTCTTTGTCATTCATATACTTTATTATATAGTAAATGATTAAAAAAAAATATAAATTTATTACATTAAACAGCAAATTCATATTCTAACTTCCATTTCATTAAAAATTATATATGGCCTATTTGTGATGTAATAAGGTTGAAGAAAACAGCAATTTAACGAGTTGATGTTTTTCTCCCTTAAAATACATTGACCGGTCTTAAATATGACGTCATGTGTTTGTTCAAAAAACAATCATGTATGTTCAATAATCTATGTATATGATTGATGTTATCCACATGAAATGTTTATGTACTGCAAACATTCAAAATGGCTATGTCATGTTTGGGAATATTTTATTATACATAATAATATACAGAAAAAGCCATTGTATGATGTACATGTAACACATTCAGATATCATTGCCAGGACTTCATAGTGCACATATTTTTGTAATATACAGTTATATAAGTCAGGCATTTCCCCTTAGAATTCAAGGAGATTTTTGTAATAGTGGTGGCTACATATTTCAGATTGCATTAATTTAAATGGCATCAAACAGCATCATGGAAGTCTAGAAATTAAAAAATCAGCACTAACTTAAGGTGAATCATTAAAATTATACATGTATACACTGGTGTGTATTTTGGAAGCTCAAACAGTATTTCTTGCAAATTTTATAAAATTGCATTCCGCTTAATAAGAAAACTTTTGAAATATGAAGATGATATGATTGTGATATTTGCTCAGAAGTAGTACAGAATTCACCATTTATGTTCACATTTGCACAAATTTTCTTGGGAGTACCAAACACATTCCAGCAGGAGGGGAAAAAACCTCCTCTAACCATCTCTTTTGCCCCTTTGAGGCCCAGTTTCTAGTAACCTGGCAATTGACCTGGCTACACCCAGATACCTTTACACTCATGCCTCATATTAACCCAGCTGTCAATACGTACTAACAAATCAATGAATGTTCTGTTTTGGGGCAGTCCAGACCAGCCAAAATCTATAAGGAGTGGCTAGCAAACAGGTTCTCAGACAGCAGCTTCGTACTCTTGAATTGGTTCATTAGCCTGTATGTCACAGGATCAATATCCATGATATGAGTAAAAGAGTACTATCACCAGCCTGGGTAGCTCAGTTGGTAGAGCACCTGATTTGCAAGCAATGATTGCAGGTTTGAGTTCAGCTCTGGATAAATGATTATTCTGACGCAGTTGGGGACATTGAAAGTGATTGTTGCATTGCTATTTGTGTGCTTCCATTATAAGTCTCAGTGTCAGTTTATTAATACTATCATATATGTGCAGGAATAAAATAAGAAAACTTGATCATCTTGATTATAGCAATCAATAAAAAAATAGTTCATTCAGAATAAATGTTGTTCTGTTCACTGTTATTTTTCCACTGCAGAACAGTAAAGGCCAAGTCCAAAAAGACCCAGTCCAAAATGTTCCACTTCTTCAGATATTTATTTACTAGTATTTTTAATTTTCTGTAATTCAGTGATAAATCAATGGGTGATTTTTTTTCATTTTTGAAATGACAGGATGATTTAATAATTCAGAATTTTTTTTGTTGAAAAAGGTTACTTGGGTTTTGCTTTCTATTTGAAAAATAAAAAATATCGGTATATATTAGAATCTTTTTTGTTTCAGGCAATTTTGGACCTAAACTATTGACTCTTCCCTCATATTTAAGGTCACTTCATTTCAGGGCTGTATTGACAAGCTGGAAAAAAGGATGTCTGGACGAAATGATGATCGCCGTCCTATGCGTTCTGGCAGTGACACAAGCAAGGACTCGCGAGGAGGCAGAGATGCTCCCTCAGGCAGGTCCCGAGGGGCTGGCAAAAGCTACAGGTACATGTTCTAAAGCTTCTTGTCATATCAGAGAGTCCTTGATGTTACAGTAACAAAGTTAACATCATAATAAAAAAGTATATTATATGAATTATATGTTGTACAAGGTACCACTTTGCTTTGTTTTTGATATAAAATTGACTGTCTATATGAAAAGAGCAAATGGGGTTTATAGCTTACTTGCTATCTGAGGTTTTTTTAGTTTGGCTGTTTTCAATGAAGACATCGAGGTATTGTCATATCTCCTTCATCGTCATCTTTTAAATATTTATTTATTTAATCTTTGAAGACCTGCAGATACCATTATTAACATGGAAGACATTGAATACAGTGTTCTATAGTGCCAACATAATCATATTTTTTTCTAAATATTGCTTTGGCATTTTATGACTTTGAAACAGTAATGTAATACTCATTACTGACTTTGCAAATTATTCCACCTTTTCTAACTTAAATAACTGCTGATGATCATTTCACCCAACATACCCGTGTCTAAGGTCCAAGTTACAATACCGTTGTTCATATTCATATTGAAAATTCTAAAAAGTAACTACAGTGGAGCATTGGCACCTTGAGCATTTGATTGATGTTCTAATAGGATAAATAGACTGTGACCATACTTTGTTAAGCAGTGTAGATAGTCATTTCGTTGAAGTAAGATTTCTACTTAGAAACTGGCACTTAAATGATGGTGTCGGTGATAACAGTTTCTGTCTGTTTAAAAGTATTTAAATTAGGGATGGCAACGAGTAACCGGTTAACCGAGTACTCGATCGAACGTCCGAATATCGGTTAACAAAATTGATATTCGATTACTCGGCAAAAATATATAATTTCTATTTTTTTGCGATTTAGAAAGGTTGGTGTATCCAATCAGAAATTTGGAGATGTACATGAACAGAACAGAACAGAACAGATATTTTATTTAGACTTGCACATAGTACATCGTCTGATAATTCTCACAAAACATTTAACAACAGTCACATGAACATATTTACACGGTACAAACATACATATATATATACACACTGACAAAGTAAGCAGACGCAACAAGGTTACAATGTTTTATATATATAAAGCTTCAACAAAATATTACAGTGGAGGATAACTACTTACTATTAGTTATAATTATTCAAAATTTCATTTCTTAGTTTTAAAGAATCTTTGATGTATTTTGATAACTTTATTAATTCCATTCTATCATTAGAGTTTAAAAGTTGATGATACTTATACACAGAAGGACGATTGTAGTAACATTTTTTTAAATATTTTTTTCTTAAATTTTCGAAACAGGGGCATTTACAAACAAAATGGTATTCATCTTCAATATCTGCCATATTACAACATATACAATAACGTTCATTTCTAGGGATGTTGTTACGCGCATATCTACCAACTTGAATTCTTAATGGGTGTACAGATAATCTAAGTCTCGTAAGAAATAATCTACAATTTCGAGGTAGTAAATCTAAATAATTCTCATACATCAATTGTGTTTTAAATATACGATACATATCTAAACTTGAACTATTAGAAACAACTCTAAACCATTCTTGTTTGTATGTATCAATAATTCTATGTTTAAACTCGTTTAAAGTCATATTTATATCAACAATATGAGGATTATCAAATACATAAGAAAAACCATAGTCATCTAAAAGTTTCTTAATGTTTGATACCCAGTTACGATTACCATTAATACTATCTTTCAATGCCTGGTTGTATATAGTTTTTAACAATACATTTTCAGAGTTTATGATTTTAAACCAATATTTTAACATTCGTATGTACCTGTTAATATAAAGAGGGTACCTTCCAAGTTCTCCGTACACAGAAACATTACATGTATTTATTTTCACGTAAAGCAATCGCTTACAAAACTTAACATGTACTCTTTCTATTTCTTTCGACTTCGAATAACCCCATATTTCGCATCCATAATTTAAAATTGAACCGACAAACGAATCAAAAAGCTGGCAAAGTATTTTGGGTTTAAGATCATACTTTTTAGTTTTACACAATAAAATATTCATAGCTTTTAAGGCTTTGCCTACTAAATGTTCCTGGTTTAAATTGAAATTACCAGTATAGTTAAAAATAGTACCCAAATAATTAAAATCATCTACAACATCTATGTTATGGCCATTGTAAGTCCATTTCTCAGTTGCATAAAGTCTCCCACGTTTACGAAATACCATTATTTTTGTTTTTGAAGTATTTATTTTCAGCCCCCAAGTGTTACAATATGAATGGAGTAAGTTCAAATGGTGTTGAATTTCTTGTGGCGATTTACCTACAATGGCCATATCATCCGCAAATAATAATAGAATAAACGAAATGTCATCTATAGTAATTCCAGAATTAACACTATCTTGCAAATATAATTCTATATCTTCTACGAATAAAGAAAACATTACAGGCGACATTACCTCCCCTTGACGCAAGCCAATAGCATAACGAAAATAATCAGAGTATGACGAACAATGCTTAACACATGATTTTATATTAGCATACATATCTTTAACAATTCGTAATAATTTTCCTTCAATACCAGATTTATACATTTTTAACCACAAACCATTCCTATATATTGTATCGAAGCATTTCATCATGTCTACAAATATAACATACAGTCTTTTATTTTCATTAAGATATTTCTGCACCATTGACATAAGAATAAATATAGCATCGATTGTAGAGCAACCTTTTCGGAACCCGAATTGTGCATCCGAAATAACTGTATTTTTGTCGCAAAAATCTACAATACGTTTATTAATAACAGTGGTAAAAAGTTTAGACATACAACTTAATAAAGTGATCCCCCTATAATTATTCACATCGTTAACATCGCCTTTCTTGTATAATGGTATAATAATTCCTTCAGTCCATGCCTCAGGATAACAACCAGAATTAAGAATACAATTGAATAAGTCGCAAATATGCAATGATAAAATATCCATACTCTCGATTAAGTATTCATTTAAAATACAATCGCTACCTATAGCTTTTCCACGCCTCAGTGACTTTGCAGCCATCTTAATCTCATCAACCGATATTGGTTGGTCTAATTCTGGGAACCTTGCATTATTTTGGTCAAAATCATGCTCAGTACAAAATTGTTCCGCTTCTTCGTTGTAACATTCGAACATATCGCTGCTTATATTGGAAAAATATTCATAAAATGATTCTAAACTTATATTATCACTTTTTGGTTTAGCTTTTGATTTGAAAAATTTCCAAAAATCTTTTGGCTTACTTTTCTTTAATTTTTCTAATTCCTTAATTTTCTTTCTATAACTTACATTCTTCTTTTTACATATCAAGTTTTTATAATCCTTTTTACAATTACATAAATTTACTCTGTTTAATTCATTTTTATTATCATTAAATAATCTTAAGGAATCTAAATAGCGCATGCGCGCATTCTTACAATCAATATCAAACCAATCAGCATTACTTAATTTAGTACGATTTTCGAATTCAGATTTCTTAACAGTGTAAAAAGTTTTAGAAAACAACGGGTCAGCTACACTGCGAATAGTCGTTGTAAAATTGCATAACATATCATTTACAGCCCTCCGGCTTGTACAATCTGCATTTTTTACAATTTTATTGAAATCAGGCAATTTAGATATAATACCTGAGCGAAACTGCTCTTTCAACGAGTCGTTCCACTTATATTTAATCTCTGAATAAGATAGTGGGTCCGTAGACCGTTTATTGCAATGTATATTAAACGATAGCGGAGCATGATCACTCCATTCATTAAACATACCAATACTGAACTGTTTTATCAATGAAAAACTGTAATCATGACATAGCAAGTAATCAATAACGGAACATCCATTATGCGATAAGTAGGTATACTGGTCAGTATTACATAATCTGCCGTTAACAATACGAACACCTGAAGATTTACATAAATCAAGTAGTTTAATTCCATGGCTATTGTGTGAAATATCTAGAGAGGCCCTGCAAGATGAAATATCAGGATTGTAATCTATGTCATCTAAAAACAAATTTACCCTGTCATGTATAATAAAATCAGATTTATTTCCAACTCTACTATTAAAGTCACCAACCAACAGGACATCTCCAAGACTTTCAAATACTGATATGTCTTGCTCTAATAAATCAAATAAGTCAACATTAACAACGTTATACGCAGGGGAATCCTCGCCCCATATATAACATCCACATAGATAAATATCTTCTTTCAAACCAAAGAAATCGTGTTTTAGTTTAAGCCATATAATCGTGTCATGATGGTTTTTTACAACTTCTATACCATCTTTTAAACTTTCCCTGTAATATACTACCATACCACCGCTAGCCCGACGTGCATTCCGGTGTTGAAATTTTCTGTAATAATTATGAGAAATATATCCATTCAAAGCAACATTACTAGATATCTTGGCCCAACTTGTACATGTATCTTCATAAATACCTCTTAAATGCAATCAAAACATCCTTGCAGAGGTGCGAAAATGATACGAGGCGATCAACAGTTTGACACACGCATGGGACTGAACACCTGTGTCGCTTACATCATTCGGCCTCTTATAATATTTAATTACCTTTAATTGTGTAAGAGTTTGTAGCCGAAACTTGTTTTAAGGTATAAGTTTTGAAAACAGCAAATGGCCGGATTGCTATTATGAATATTAGATTAAAGGTAGTAATTAGACCCGATTAAGCGTTTGTTTTTTTACTCAATAAAGGAGAGTAAATCCCATTTCTTCTTTACGCATATAAATCCAGAAATATCATTAACTTTTTATATATTGATAAAGTTTTTGTTTAGAATAAGATATTAAAATTTCAAGAGTCAAAGTGCCGCCTGCAAAATCTAATGCTTGGAAATATTTCAAACGCTGTGCTGATAGCAAGACTATTAAATGTACATTATGTAGCTGTGAAATAACGTATACTGGTGGAACTACAAACATGTTAAATCATTTACGCTTCAAGCATCCTTCTGAAAACAGACCAGTCTATATAATTTCAAGAAGAAAAAAAGATATATGAACTGTTATACATGTTTTAAACTTGATATTGCATTAATTAAAACATTATAAAATATAATGTTGATTTAATTTGTTTGATGGTTAATTCTAAGTTACCTCCCTTACAGTCCTATTTATAGTTACACATCTATGAATTTAAATAGAAAACGAAAGTAGCATGCAGACGGTGTTAATATATTGTGATAAAACTTTGAAGATCATTGGAAATCATCCGAGTAACCGAGTACTCGATCGGAAAAATGACCGAGTACTCGAGTATTGATTTTGGTATTCGTTGCCATCCCTAATTTAAATACTTCATCTTTCCAGTGAAATGAGGTACCAGGCAGGGCGAGGTGGTGGTCGTGGGAATAGAGGAGGCGATAGGGCTGAAACACGTGAAAAGTCTAGCAAGCTTGGGTCTGGTCATGGAGATAATAACAGCAATGTTGGAACATCACAGTCATCCAAAAGGTTCAGATAAGTTTAAAACACATAGATCTATCAAATTAAGTAGTCAGAAGACATTGTACAGGAAAGTAGCAAAATTATTTCATAAAATTGTTTTTAAATTGCATAATTTTTTTTTTTTTTTGAAGACTGGTAATGCTAAAAAATCTTAATGTTTTTCAAATTTAAAATTTCATTTAATATTTGTTTCTTTTTTTTTCCTCAATAAAATCAAGAATGAAAATTGTTCAAAAGCAATGAGTTATACCATGGAAAGGCAAGTTATAACATGAAACAATCCTGACAGTATACTTGTAACTTCTTATCTAACGTAGGAGAGAAAGAATGTTTAAGAATACCAATAGTTTCGAAAAAGACTGTCTGTTCACTCTGATCATAATAATCCTGTTTGCAGTGACTCTGGTAAAGGTCAGGTGCCCCTTCCCACAGCACCCTCAGCAGCTGAACTGGAAGCCAAATGGCAGAAGGAGGAGGAGGAGAGATTGAGGGTAGAAAAGGAAAAACAAGAGGAAGAGGAAAGGAAGAAAAGAGAAGAAGAAGAAGAACTGAAGGTTAAATACTAGTAGATTAAGATAGATGTTGAACAATAATGTAAGCCATGTAAAGTAAACAGAACATGATCATACATGTATTAAGACCATAAGTTATTAATGTTTTACTTTGACATTGGTATAACTGTTTAAGTTCTTTTTCAAGTAATACTTGACTATACTGCATTGACATTTCAGTCCATTACTTTAAAACTCTTGTTTGCACATGTAAATTTACATCTCAGTTCTAGTAAGTAATATCATTTTATGCCTCAGAGACCTTTTGTCTGTGGCAGAAGATTGCATTAAATAAGAGAGCATTACAGCAGAGGTACATGTATGTAGTGTTTTTTTTCTGTGTCTGTTGTAGAGAAAAGAAGAAGAAGAAAGACAAAAAGAAGAAGAAAAAAGAAGAAAAGAGGAGGAAGACAAGGTATTAAAATTTGAGCTCTGTAGGCCAAAATTTTCACTCACTTTCTTATGCTGCTCTCTGTTTCTCAACATTTTAAAAACTCTCTTAGCTCCATATGGTCTATCTGCTGAATGAACTATAAGTAATGGTTATAAAAATGGTGGAAGAGGGGTGTAGCTCTTTTTTAAAATAAAAAAAATGAATTTTTTTAGAAATTAAATTTTGAATACAAAATTTTTTTTAACATGCGCTACTGGTTTTTGTAACGTTAAAGACTTGTATCATTCAACTAAATAGGGTAAATAATAATTCTGTGATTTTGTTTCAGAAAACTATAGAAGATTTTGCAGCAGAGTGCTCACAAAGAATAATTGAAAAAAAGCAGCTACGGGAGAAAAATCTAAATGCTGAAGGTAAAGTTTTCTCTGTTTTAATACAGCAATTGCAGTATGAATTCCTTTTAATTTTTAATTTTTTTTTAGCTCGGCTGTTTTCATATTGACACACCACATAAATACCACATTTTGGGTAACTCTGTCCTCTTCATTTTCAGATTTATGCTCCCTTTTTCAACTTAGAAAATACCTTGAAATTCATTTTAATTTGCAATATCTTTATTACTGAACATATTTTTCTCAGCTTTCAGAAACTTTTTATACTGCTAAGCTACTGTAGAAGGACAAGTTACATAACTCTGTCATCTGTATTTCTAGAATCATTTCCCTTTTTAACTTTGAACATTGATTAAAACAAGTTATTTACCTTATTAACACTCTACAGGTCACATTTAATATCCAGTCATTATAAAAATTGATTACGATCTCTATCTTGGTTATCTCTAGGCCATGATTGAATCTGGGTCATGTGGGGTGAAAATCTAGGTTACCAGGCCAAATCAGAGCGAAACATTGTAAACACTCTACTGGCCACATTTTCTACACAATCATTACAAAATTTAGCAGAATGTTTGGAGGATCTTTGAGTTTAATTAAAAGCCAGATTACATGGGGTCAAAAACTAGGTAAACAGGTCAAATGATAAAAAAATCTGTGTTTACACTCTAAAAGCCATGTTTTCTTCCCTATCACCATGAAAATTTGTCAGTTTATTTATCTAGATGATGTCTAGATTAAGTCAGTAGTGTTGGTTACCAGGTCAAATCAAACATAAACCTTCTCTCCAGAGACAATATAAACAGTCATTCTGAAAATTTATCAGAATGTCTTGATATATCTAGGTCAAGTTCAAAAGTGAGTCACATTGGGTCATAAATTAGGTCACTATGCCAGAGGACGTATTTTCTACCTTAAGATGATGAACATTTGTCAGAATGTTTGTCTTGATGATATCTAGGTCTTATTTAGAAGTGGGTCACAAGGGCTCAAAAATGCAAGATGCAGTATATCAACATGAACATCATATGTAACAATAGTTGTCTTGATGATATTTAGGTCATGTTTCAAAGTAAGTCATACAGGGTCAAAAAGTAGATCATCATGCTAATGGCCATATTTTAAACCTGATCATCATTAAGATTTATCAGAGTATTTGTGTTGATGATATCTTGATATCTAGGTCATGTTAAAACTGGGTCACATTGTGTCAAAATAGTAGGTCACCTGGCTAGAAGCTATATTTTTTTAAAGCCTTTTTTACATTGAAACTGTTAGATGTTTGTCTTGATGATATCCAGGATATGTTCAAAATTGGGTCAAAATATATATTATTTAATATTGTTCATTCAGATACAGCTTTCATTATTCTCTATAAAGTAATTACAGCTGAGCATTTGCACCAGCAGGCAGCGCATTTGTAATCCAACTTTTATATTTGTATTACAAATTTTGTAATGAAAACTGAGAGCATTGATCAGACTAACCACTTACTTATTTACATTGTTAATTATAGGTGATTTCTTTTTTGTAAATTCTTTAAATCACCCGTCCCACATAATAACATTGCTTCAGAAACAAAATATAAAGCTTAGAGGACAATTTACAATGTAGTTGCAGCAGAATGAAATATCTGAAAGAAAGTTGTAGCCAGTTCTTGTTATTCATAGACTCTGAATCCATTGTTTTATCTGTTTTATGACTTGTATAATATTTATTTGTAGAGAAATTCATTTAACTGGTAACTTTCATGTATTTCACAACATCTTTTCAACCCGTTCTGCTTCTTCAGAGAATAGACCTGAGGAATGCTTCTTCAGCAGACTGGACTCAAGTCTAAAGAAAAATACAGCCTTTGTGAAAAAGCTAGTGAGTCTTCGTTTTTTTTGTCCAAGTGTATATAACTACAGAAATTAATTTCCAAAGTGTTTTTTCAGTGCACTGCATATTTTGAGGTCATACAATGGAAGTGTTCGGATGCTAAGTATTACAAGTTCCTATGTTTATGATTTTTTTTTTTGCTGTATTCTGATCCTTAAGTTACAGATGTAGAAATCAGACCTTTTATCGCTATAAACTTCTTCACTGTTGTGATATCTGAGATTCTGATTTTGCTAAGGTAGTAGAATTTGATTTGGCATCGTTTTTAGCATTGCAATGTATTATGCTTTGACAGATTAAAGGGACATACCCTAAACTTTAGAGCATTCCATTTCCTTCAGAATGATATAAATATGAATGATATTGAATAATTATTACCTTTGATAATTGATCTCAGACATTGCGTCTGTAGGTCATTTGTCCCTCACCTCTGAAGCAAATGAGGCAGAAGTCAGACCCTAGTGGAGAAATTGTTAAGTAAACTGGGTGGATACCCAGGAATACTGGTTAAGTGGACTGACGACTGGGATATAACCACAGCTGTTAAAACTGGTGTTAAACCCCAATAAACCAAAACAGTTATTACAGGGTGTTAGTTAAATTTTCTAAGTGCAACTGGTAAACCAGATGCATTGATATTAGTCTATTAAGAGATAGTTGTTCTTATACACTTCTGGGTCGGATAGTCATTTCTTAAAAATAAACACCTTCATAATTCCCTAAAGAAATATTTTTAACATACTTTCTTCACAGTAACAATTATTACGTAGAAAATGAGCCAGTAAAATACATACATGTAGGCAGGATATCATTAGTAAGATTTTGTGTATGTCTCTTTAAAGAAGCATTTAAAATTTAACCATTACAACACCATTTAGCAAAAGATAGAAGAGCTATTGCCATAACAAATAACTATTTTTGTGAAAGAATTCATTTTTGAATCATTTCAGAAACTGTTGACTGAATCCCAAAAAGACAGCTTACTTAAAGAATTTAATGGTTTGAATTTGACCAAGTATGTTGGTGAAGTGGTGAGTATATTTTTAAGAGTCTTAACTAAAGAAGTTCTTTTTGCAAAATTATATGGGTCATCCTGCTTAATAGTGAGGAGTTGTTCTATTAATGCTATCATGTTGTTTTTACTGTTTCACACTTGTGCTATGGCCGCAACCATTTATCATTGAAAAGTCTAGTCAGGTGTATATAAACTGTTTAATATCAGTTTTCTAGCAGTCAGTTGAATTGCCAACTGAAGTAAGCAGCATTTCATGATTAAAACCTGTTTAAAGAGTACTGATCTGGCTGGACTTAACCATGTTCTAGACACTTCATCTGAAAAGAACAGTATTATTTTCGTAAACTATTGCATCTGCTTGACTGTTGCAGTTAATTGCTTGTTGAGCAATCAAAAAAATAAGCTGGCATGTTCTTTGATGTTTAATTTTCATTGATTAACGTACTTCCTGATTTGATATTTGGGGATTTCTTGGCAGGCGGCTTCCATCACTGAAGCTAAACTAAAGATGTCTGACATTAGCTGTGCTGTACACATTTGTAGTGCAATGCATCAAAGATATGCTGACTTTGCATCAAGCTTACTGGAGAACTGGCACAAGTACTTTCCGACAAAAAAGGACGAAAAGGTGTGGGTTTTGATTTTTTTTTACTTATTCCTAGGGTTTGTGCCTGCAACAAAGAAGTTTTCCTTTCTTGGATGGCTGCTATAAAAGTTCTTATTCCCAATAATTGTAACATTCCAGTCTCCAAATTTTATGATGGTATTTCACCATAATTTAACTAGACAATTCTCAGTCTGGCTGCTATTGGACTTTGCTCAAGTTCTGCTTAATAGTAGTCTTCTCAAGAAAAAAATCAGAAGTAGTCTCTTTTAAAACAGTTACATGTTTATATATATATATCTAATTAGGTAGAAAGAAACACTGTTTTGATTGTTTGCTAATAATTAGGCAGATTTGCAACTGATTCATTTTGAGTCAAATGTTCAGAAAAAAATGCTACAAAAAAACGAAAGTGATATTTTTGCCCATTCTAGATAAGTAACCCCAGCAAATACAGAGTGGATCTCAGATTCTTTGCAGAGTTGATAGCAGTAGGTGTGTTCAGGGATAAGGAGGGGCTTCCACTTCTAGCCAATCAGCTAGCACTTCTCATAAATGGAGATAAAGAAGAGCATAATAATTTGTCCATACTGAGTAGCTTCTGTAAGCATTGTGGTGATGATTATGCAGGATTGATGCCCAGAAAGTACAGGTAAGTTATAATAATCAAAATTACTTTTGTATCAGGATTTAACATTTTTGAAGGTGTTTATTTTTATACCCCCTGAACGAAGTTTGAGGGGAGTATATAGGAATCACCCGGTGGTTGGTCGGGTGGTCAGTGAGGCGGTCTGTTGCAAAATCCTTGTCCAGAGCATAACTTGAAAACTATTGGTTAGAATTCAATGCGACTTCATACAGTGGTCAAGCACAATGAGAGGAAGTGCAGTGTTCAAGAATTATAACTTCATCTTCACTATTTGCACAGTTACTGGCCTGTGTTGGTCTTCCTTGTCTGGAGCATAACTTGAAAACTAATGGTTGGAATTCAATGGAACTTCATACAATGGTCAATCACAATGAGAGGAAGTGCAGTGTATAACAGCTATAACTCTATCTTCAGTGTTTGCACAGTTATTACCCTTTGTTGGTTTTCCTCGTCTGGAGCCTAACTTGAAAACTAATTGTTGGAATTCAGTGCAACTTCATACAATGGTCAAGCACAATGACAGGAAATGCAGTGTACAAGAACCACAACTATCTTTAATTGCCCACAACCATAACTCTATTTCAGTTCTTTTACAAAGTATTCTGTTACTAATATCTTCCTCAGTTCCCAAACAGTCTTGCAGGGGTATTAATCACATTTAGTGATAGCTCTAGTTGTTCTTTAAATTAGTGGTACTTGTGTATGATTCTTTTCATTCATTAGTACTGACTACCCAAGGTAAGAATCAGACTAGGAGAGGTGCTTGACATTGTCTGCTGCTTCATGCTCTTGTTTTTGTTTTGCTTTATTTTTGGAGACATTGGTTTTGTAACCTAGACCGACCCATATTTTCTGAGAATGGTGGGTGCACCATGTTCGTATTGTTCAAAATCTGACCTTTCCAATCATGTTGCTTTTTGTTTGGTTATAGATAAGTTAATTTATAGTATTTAAAGTTTCCATAAATGTATTTTTGTTGTTGGAACATGGATAACCTGTTTGTAGGAATTTTATAAACATTAACTTGATAACATTTACTCAATATTGCACAGGATTCTGGCAGAGAGGTTTGGAGTTGAAGTGCCCAGAAGTAAGGTGAGACTATCTGTTATGTTATTTACTTGTTTAATTTAATTCATATTGATATGTTTTGCTTAGTTTTGATTAAAGCTGTCCAAGCTTATCTTAACTACTGTCCAGACACCCTTCATTATGGAGGCAAAACTTGATAGATGAGCTTGTAACATTTATTACTGGTCCCCATTCATAGTGTGATGAACCTATTCAAGTGTGGCTTTGTACTCCTTGTCCTTGGAGACTGATTTGGCTTCATTTCCATACTTAAGGCTAATGCCTTGATCGATAAGCTGTTTAGATCCATACATATCGGAGGGACAATAAGTCAATAAGTTTTTGTTGTAGAATGGACAGTCATGTTATGGAAAAAGGGTTGGGTTATTTGCTTCAGTTAATTGTTTTAAATATATTTGTATGTTATATCCATTGATTGAATTACAGGTTTTACAAAAAGAGAGACAGAAAGGATGTCGGAATCTGCTGGGAGAATATTACACTTCATTGTGTAAACATCTTGTAACTGACCATAAAAACCTGAAAAACATGGACAAACAGAATAGAAAAACACTCCTGGTATAACATTCTATAGTTGTAAACAACATAACTGGTCTAAATATGAATCAGATCCTTTGACAAATGTAGACTATACTATGAAAAACATACTGTACATGGAGTTTATGGTCTTCACTGTATATGTCGCTGGTACATAATTAATTATTCTTTTGAATAACCTAGACAATGGCATGAAAATTGTTCAATGTAGAAGATAGTTTTACTTTTCATATTTGTGAGAGTGCATTTGAAGCAACCTTCACTGAAAATAGATTCTTTATAACTTGGCTTTTCCTAAAGAAAGGAGGTGGGGGTAATCAGGATGATAATTTTTTACTTAGATTATATAATGTGTCTTGCTATTCTTCAGACTAAGGGAGAGTTGAGTGCAGAAAGGAAGGAGAAATATGAGGAATTCTATAACAGCTACCAGAAACTGTTCAGCAATACACAAGTGTTTACAGTAAGTATGGTATACACTTGGTGTTGTTACACATTGTTTGATAGTTTTTATATATATCCAGTTTACATGTAGTAAAGTGCATAATATGTGAGGTGAAAAAAGGACTTTCAGGTATTTTTTCAAGCATTTTTTTCATGTATGCTATTTTATCATTTGGCTCTTAACAGGTTTCAGTAATATTCCTCAATGTGAGTTGTAACTTTACAAATCCCTCTTTACCTAAGGTAGCTACATTAAAATGTTCTTAGTACTCTGAAAAAAAGTTTGACTAACCAAAGCAGTAACTATATTTCAGGACTTATTAGATGAAGACATGCCTGAACTACCAGAGGATGACCCACAGGAAGATGATGGGGGACTAGATATTTTCAACCCATTGAAAAATGTAGAGGTAAATTGTAGTTAGGTACTCGAATAACACATGCAGCCACTTTGAGACTAATATATCCAACGCCTTACACAGTTCTTTGTTTCTACAATTTCTGCGGCAAGAACATTTCATTCTATAGTTGATTTGCAGATTTTGAACTGTTGTAACTATAAATGATAAACTTTGAACTGATGATGTATCATAAGCTTGAACTGAAGCGAAGCTATTTCTTACATGTTTCATTTATCATAAGCCATTTAGGCTTATATTGATCAGCATTCAGAAGCTTGATGTAAATACTCTGTGGACCAGAATGAACACTGAAGTGTTATATTACACAAATATTTATATTTTTCTACGTAACACCTTAGCTGTGTTAAATGATGAAGTATGCTTTCCTGTAGTTCCAGTATGAAGGTGACACAAGTTTGTGGGAAGATGAAGAAACTAGGACCCTGTATGAATCACTACCTGATCTCAAAGCATCTATACCAGGGGTTTGTTTTACATCAAATTGTTTATTTATCAGTGTTACCAATTGCTTGTTGGAGCTTAAATGTTTTGTTTTCATGATACTGTAAATGTTCGATGAATGAAAAAAGGAACGGAGAATTTGTTTCAGTGGTAATTGTGTTAAAATCAGTCTAAATGTAAAACACAAATATCAGCAGAAAATGGTGGAATGTCTTTACTCAAACAGATTTTTCTCAGATCTGACTTTGTATTTTGGATCGTTTTGAAAAGTAGTTACTGACTTGCAAGGTACATGTATGCATTACAGCTGCATAAACTACAGGTTTACCTAAGGAGTTTTGTGTTTATGGCTGAGAACTGTAAACATGAATGTTTTGCTGATAAGATCACTTTAATATTTCAAAATCTTGCTAAGTCTGAATGAACCAAACACTTTAATTTATAGTAAATCTGGTCTCGTTATGATCAGTTCATTATTACGACCACTTTTTTTACTGGTTTTATTCATAGGACTGTACTGTATATATAACTGTATGTTTTTCCAGATATTGTACAAGGAGAGTGAAGCAGCAAGTAAAGAGGAGGTTAAAGATACAGAAACTGAGGCAGGACTAGAGGAAGGTGAGTGTAATATTGATCATTACTTGGATCTTTTTCTATCAGTGTGAAGTAGAACTATTAATGGCCAGATTATAAAGAGTACAAGTAAATCAACTGCCTAAATGGCAGTGGTAACTCTTGCATATATATAGTTCTAAATGTATCTTGTAAGAGTCTTACACTGGTTGCCGGTACAGACCGGAATATCTGGCTCAAGGGTAACTGTTTACAAGGTTCTGCCGAGTTACCACTTAACAGTTACCCGAGAGCCAGATATTCCCATCTGTAATGACAGCCAGTGTTTGATTCTTTTTTTTTGCATATTACATGTAAATCATATTTCCGATGGAAATTACAAAAATCTAATATTTTTATTTGGCATTTTTTTTTTTATAGTAGCGTATGAATTTACAACTTAATTCATAACAGAGAAATGATGTCATGCTAATGACGTAATTCATTCATAAAATGCGTCAAAATGACGTCATGTTAAAGCACGGGACTTGTCTTACACGGGGGTGTAAGATGAGTTTTTCTAGCACCAGTGTAAACAGTAGAAAATCCTGTCTGATATGCAAGAAATTCCTGTCTGTCATTCATGACATACTATTTAAGACAAGTGACTTACAGTGATGAATAAAACATCTTTCCAAAATGACTAGATTTACTTGATGCAAAACGAAGGAAACATTTGTATGGTATTTTTCAACAAAAAAATAAGACTTTCAGCTTAATAATTGGTAACTCTTTCCTGGGATGGAAACTGATTATTGCCAGTGTCTGCTTTTGTGACTTGTGCAGATCTTAATCAGCCTGCAGTGAAGTCATAGGGTTTTAATTGTTTTTTATTCACTATAAATTATTTATGGTGGTGTTTTTACGGATGGGTAATGTTTTATAAACTGTTGATGTTTTACTGATCAGACATGGAGAATCTTGAGATAGAGGACGTAGAGAGAGAGATGGAGACCCAGCAACAGCTGGCAGAGCAAGAGTCAAAGGAGGAGACAAAGTCAACAGAAGATGGCAAAGATGAGGAGGCTAACCTGGAACAAATTCTTCCACCTGTTGTTGAAGGTAGGTAGTCTGGAAAGCAGAAAATTATGTGGAAAGATTTTACACAAAAAACACATTGTTTATGAGTTTTGATAGGGTTGAAAATATTACTGTTTACACTATTTAACAAGTTGTAAGCAAATATGAATTGAGTGACACTATAATCTCATTATTATTCATTAGTGAGTTGTTTTTGTTCTGACGGAATGTGGAGGTAACAATTGTAGATTTCTTAATAAAAGTAAAAGAATTGTCTTTATTTCTGAAGTTATTCAGAGAGAAACTCCTTGCCATAAGATTACCAACAATTTACTAGTTTTAAATATTTTGATGTTTTGATATGTATCTGTGTCGAAGATTTTCTTGTGAAGACAAAGAAAAGTGAGTGCTGCATAAATGTTTCACAGTTTTAATTTTCATACTTTTTCCATTTATGTTTATTTGTTTGCCTTGTTCTTGTTCATGCATTCCTCTGTAGAAAATTTTAACATTACAATGGTAGTACCAACACAGTTTCAAGTTCTTGACTAATAGATGCCTCTTAGTTTCAAGAAGTCAAGATTTTTGTCATACCAGTGCTGATTTTAAAAGAAACATTCCTTTAACTTTGATTGAAAAACCTATTGCGATATATAGTTTATCTTTAACATACATTTTCCATTACAAAGTCTGAGTAGGTAGATAAACATGTAAGTTAAAATGTACTTCTTGGTTGCATACACAATTTGGACTGGTCAAGTTCCTAAATTTGGACATTTTTTGACAGCTCATATCTCACGACTTGTCATATCTGTTCAAAATTTCAGCTAATTTACTAATTGACATATTTTTTAACAGGACAGGGCCTTGATTTCAAACGTTGTATTCTGTTGATTTTTCTTTCTTTTACTTGTAGTTTTTTGTTTTTTTGTTTTTTCAAAACTGAATTTTATGGTGTTTTGTAACAGTACAATAAATCCAGTTAAGTTATGTCACTTAACTTATGCTAAGCTTTGCATATGCTCACTAAAAGTTGCAAACTTCCCCCGTATACTGGGTACATATCTGTCATGTGTTTTGTAAACAAAAACTTTGGCTAGAGAGTCATGTTTTGGTCAACTGTTGTTGGCTGTATGTCAGAAACAAATATCTGAGTATGTGACACAATATGATTGTCAACCACAAAAATGAAGCATTTTGAATGGTGAAGGAAATAAAGGTTCTCCAAATTAAAGATCTGTGACCATGTGATAATGTGAAAGACCTACCCCTTTAGATGTCTTACCTGAAGTTAATATACTTAGAGGTAAAGCTGATTTATATCTTTGACATATTTGGGATGAGTTGGTCATGTTTTAATGTTGACACAACTGGCGTTTTTAATCCTAAGATTGAAAACCATACTGTGTTAAGGGTTTGTAGTTTTCATATCCCATTTTAAAGTTTCTTAGTCTTTGCGTAAATACCAAATGTGTAGAGTCTGGTTTTCACACAGCTTGGCTCATATTTGTTAAACATCCAGCATGTTATACTTATAGATGATGAAGAGACAGGAAGTTTGATGAAGATGCAGTTTGAAGCATATGCTCAGTCATTACCCACATGTGTTAACAGAGATCTCATTGATAAGGTAGGGGACTGTGTCACATTGTATGTGGAATAGAAGAATAATGTATAAAACATTTTTTTTTGTTTATTAAAATACTTTTAAAAAGTTGTGAAAAATAGGTTCCGAACAAATAAATGATAGATTTATGGGATCTGACTTTAAGTGTGACTTACCCGCAGTATACATTATTAAATTTTAACACCCCAATTTATCATTTGTAGTGGTATTTACTGGAAGTGTGCTGTGTATCAAACATTGTTGATCATGATCAGTCTGAACAGGTAAAGGTAAAAGGCAGTGTTGATGAAAGAGTGATGGTTTTAGTTTGCTTGAATTTCAAGCATCTTCCTTCTTTATGGAGTCCTTAAAGACACATTTGTTGCTGGAAATGAGATTGTTATAATTTCACTAGAATTTCATTTACATCGAATGAAGGTTCAGTTTGGACTGTTTCAAGTAAAGCATTGCAGGAAAAGGTCATGATTATATGTACATTTGCCTATGTCATGTGTAAACTGTTGAGGTAAACAAATACTATATTGTTTCAGGCTGCCATAGAATTTTGTATGAATTTCAACACCAAAAACAACAGAAAGAAACTAGTGAGGGCCTTGTTTACTGTACATAGAACCAGGTAGATATCAGTGATTCATTCAGAATGTAAAAGTTACGATACTAGTGAGGGCCTTGTTTACTGTTCATAGAACCAGGTAGATATCAGTGATTCATTCAGAATGTAAAAGTTACGATACTAGTGAGGGCCTTGTTTACTGTTCATAGAACCAGGTAGATATCAGTGATTCATTCAGGGCCTTGTTTACTGTACATAGAACCAGGTAGATATCAGTGATTCATTCAGAATGTAGTGAGAGCCTTGTTTACTGTACATAGAACCAGGTAGATATCAGTGATTCATTCAGAATGTAGTGAGAGCCTTGTTTACTGTACATAGAACCAGGTAGATATCAGTGATTCATTCAGAATGTAAAAGTTTCGATACTAGTGCTTTTTAAATTGCATCAGGTGAATTAAGAAACTGATCCACTTTGCTGAATGAGTGAAAGTTTAAACATGACCTATTTTGAAAAACGAGCAACCCTTAGTTGTTCTCAGTGAGTGTTTCTGCAGTTTACAACCCAAGACATAAGAAAGAAGTTAAATCAGTTGTTACTAAAATTTATGACCTCATTACATTTAAGTTGCTTAAATTGTACATGTATCATTGGACATGGACTGCTGAAGTGTCCTGACAAAATTTAATATTTCTACTTGCTTTTTTATGTAACCAAAGGAGACATTCTAATGATAAGTTGTAAAATTTCATTGTATACAAATGCAGGCACAATTTTCCTGTCTTCTGTTCCAGTTTATTTTTAGTGATTTCATTTCAGTGCAAGAACTTCTTTACCCAGTTGATGTAAAATAGGAACTTACCAACAAAACTAATGTAACTAAAGAGTTCATAAAGTCATTAATGAAATATTGTAGGTATGACTTACTTCCCTTCTATGCTCGACTGACAGCCACTTTATATCCATGTATGCCAGATGTAGCTAATGATTTAGTCCAGTTACTAAAAGGAGATTTTAGATGGCATGTAAGTATAATCTCCCACTTTCTGTGAGAGAGCACATATGGGATTGATATTGCGACTAAAAAAATGCCTGGTTATAAAAATTCATCATATAGGTACATTCACCTTACTACTGTGGCCTAGATCTGTAAGGCTAACTTCATCAAAGTTGGTGATTTAAGTGTTAAGACATTGCCTATTACTTTTATAATAAATCATTTTCATGTTTTGGATCTTTAGTATTGGTCTTGAAAGCCACTTCTGAATTAATTCAACATTACAGAAAACATTTTGTTGGGAAAAGAACAAAATCAGCATTACACACATTTTGAAAAAGAAAAATAAAGAAAATTATTACAGCCATGTGACACCCTTTTACTCATACATACTTGCATCCTCTCATTAAGATATATTTAACCAACATGTCTTCAGTTCTTTGCATGTTCTACATAACGTCACATGTAAGTTGATATAGTTATACCTTGATGCTTATTGGAAGATTTTGGGAATTGAAGACAAACTTTCTCTATTTTAGGTCAGAAAGAAAGATCAGATTAACATAGAATCCAAGTTAAAGACAGTCAGATTTATTGGTAGGTAGTAGCTTTTATCTCTGAGTTTCGTCAATGATGAATTTCCTCTAAGAAGTGGTAATTGTACCATTTCGTCAGAATCTGTGTTTGCTATCTGACTCTGTGACAATTCATGACCTCACTGTAACTTAGCCATATGTGAGAGGCCATAAGGTGTATTATATTTAGATATAAATGACATAAATATTCATCGGATGGAAACAGTAACATTTGAGAAATAGTGCAGGTTGCCAAGAAAATGGATTTGCTGCTATGAATGCATCGTTGCATTGGAGTCCTGTATGATTTTTTGATTTAAATTGCACAAGTTAAGCAGCTTATATCCTTCACAACAAAAAAGTAGAGGTACCAACATCAGGTTAAGTCTTATTTTCTGTTTCAGGAGAGCTAGAGGTACCAACATCAGGTTAAGTCTTATTTTCTGTTTCAGGAGAGCTTGTGAAATTCAAACTGTTCCCCAAATCAGAGGCTTTACACTGTCTTAAGGTAAGAAAAGTTCATAATTTCAGTTACAGTTTGCAGTGAAAAATTTGCAAATTCTTTGCTTTTTGTTTCCTTATATACTTATATTGTTATAGCTTTAGCTTGCCCTGAGAAAAGGACTATTTGATGTACACTATATTTAAGATTTTGCATTAGTATGACAACTTTAGATTTAGGAAAGATGAAAACTTTGAAGTGATTCAGTAAATATTTCTGTCATTCTAATGCAATATCCAATAACAGTGTATGTTAAAAAGTTGTCTTCATGTTGAAAGAGAGGTAATATTTTTATATACATGTGTATCAAATGTTGTTTCTGCCTTTCAGATGTTGTTGTTTGACTTCTCCCATCACAATATAGAGATGGTTTGTGCACTACTTGAAAGTTGTGGAAGATACTTGTACAGGTCCCCAGATTCCCATCACAGGACTCGTGTCTACCTTGTATGTAGAATAATTGTGATAGTCTCTGATCATTGCATTTATGGAAATGTGACAATACATTTTTAAAGAAGCTCTTATGTATTGTGTTGAGTTTTCAGAAAATACAAGCTATCATCTTGTATAACTATCCTGTAGCTCTAGTTTAAGCAGTAACATTTTAGTCTACAAGTATTAACTCCTTGGAGGCAAGGATGATTTTTTTCTAGAAACTGATAACATAATTGTCTCACTGTCAGATGGCAGTTGTATATATTTGTGTGGCTGTTCTTGGAAAAATAGTGATTCAAAGGAAGGTCTTTACTCTTAGTGACAAAACATGATTTTCAATATGTGAAGATGTGACCACTATTAAAGTTATTTTTTTCCCATATAAGAAGAGATTCTTACTTCTCTGGGTGATGTCCATTGACCACTTACTGATATACACACTTTCAGGATGTTATGATGCGTAAAAAGTCAGCATTAATGATGGACAGTCGGTATGCCACAATGATAGAGAATGCCTACTACTATAGTAACCCACCTGACACCCCTCAGGTTGTGAGAAAAGAGAGGCCCCCAATGCATGAATATATCAGGAAACTGCTTTATAAAGATCTGTCCAAGGTTACCACTGAAAAGGTAAAACAAAATCATTCAAAATTTGCATGTATTACTCTTTGTAGAAAGGTTGAGTTGTTTAGTGATTATAAATGAAAACTTTAATACTTGAAAATGTCATCAGGATGTTAGATGTATTATCACCTGTCTTTTGAGCAGCTCAAAAAAAGTGTTAATGTTATACTGCACTGCCATTCATGCAATGTCACATAATTTTTAAATAGTATTTAATCATAAAAAGCTCATCTATATCATGAATAGAGTGGACAGTAATGCACAGAGTACATACATGTATGAGTAATTTCCAGCAAAATAAAAATATTTCTTTTTATTCTTAATGAAATTTTTGGTTTGGTTTTTCACAGGTTCTTCGGCAGACCAGGAAACTTAACTGGGATGACCCAGAGGTAAAAACTCTAGCATGAACATTCAGTAATTTTCTTAAACACATTAATGCAGATTGTCAGGTTTACAGAAAGAAAAAGTTCATTGGAGTTCCTACAGAATTGATGCAAGATTATAAATGAAGGCATATTTTGTGGCCTCACTAATACTCTAATCAAGGTCTAATAGATTTAGAACACATAAAACTGTCACTCACTGGACTTAAAAGCCCCAACCTTGGTCATTTACTTGAATGTGTATACATGTACCTACGACCCGTACAAATTGTGATTTATCTTACTGTTTTTCAGATAGCGTTTTATGCAACAAAGTGCCTTATTGCAGTATGGAATATCAGGTTTAATTCTATTCATTGTGCTGCTAACCTTCTAGCTGGTATAGCACCATATCATGTAAGTTACTTGGTTCCTTATTTCATGGTAAAAATAACAAAGAAAGATTGTCTCTCTTTAGTTTGTACATATTTATTTTACATCGATTGGGAAGCAAATTCTTGCAACTTTAATCACTCTTGATGGCTTCTTCCTGGGCTCAAACCAGCACTGGTGTCGAAAGTGAGGAATGCAGAAAGTAACTATAGACTCTCACCCCTGGCAGACTCAAACTAGCCATCTCTGGATCAAGAGTCCGGCACTCTAACCCCTCAATCACTGCTCCTCATCCAAAGATTGTCTCTGCATTTTGCTATGAATGATTTTATAAGTTTTAGTTCATCAGTAAAGGTTTTTTATGTACTTGAGCAGCAATAAAGTGTAAAAAATATCCAAAAAGGTTTTGTCTAAGGGGGTCCTGAATACAGTTGTTTTCATGAAATGTCATGATGGGGTTTCAGTACAGCAGAAAACCACATTGTTATGTCCACTATAGTGATATTCCAGAAAAACCTAGAGGAATAATGATTTCTTGTATTTGTGATGTCATTGTATGATTTTTACAGTTAGTTCACCACTCCTTGAATTCAAAATACTAGGTCATATTGACACCTTGTACAACAGTATATTTGTTATTCATATAAATCTGTATATAAGATACCTGTTGTTATTCTGGTTGCATGAGTGATTTTACTGTACAGTCAGTTATAACTTGTCTTATATTGTTTTCTAATGATATTTCAGGAGACAGTGGCTATTCAGGTAGTAGATGGAGTTCTAGAAGACATTAGACTAGGAATGGAGGTAATACATCGGCAGCATTACAGACTCTAGTCAAGAATGTGATAGAGATGGCCACTTAATGCAAATGATTGCAGCTTTTTTCTGGTGTCTTGATTTAAAAAGAAAAGACTTGGCTTTTCAGTTTGATTACTGTGACTACTTTGAATTTGAGGCTCTGCCCTTCACTTTGTATTTCATTTATATGAACACTCTTCCAGATTTATTGTATTGACCTGATTTCAGAGGTTCATGATAATAACATTATCAAGACAATGTATTATAATTATGTTCTGAACAAACTCAAGAATTGTGAAATAATATAGACATTTGAAGTGAGCTTGGTGTAGGAAGGAAATAGTCATTTTGTTTTGTGTTTGGTTTGAGAGTTATCACTAGGTAAAGTTTATATTATTATACTTCAAATTCATTTACAATGTTAATCTTCCATAGGCCACCGTGACATATAAGTACTGTCAGAAAAAATTTACTGTCGGAAAAATACTGTCACCCGCTACCATATGTACGGAATGTTCGAAAAGTATATTATTATACCTCAATTTCATTTACAATGTTAATCTTCCATAGGCCTCCGTGACATATAAGTACTGTAAGAAAAAATTAACTGTCGGAAAAATACTGTCAACCACCACCATAGGTACGGAATGTTCGAAAAGTATATTATTATACCTCAATTTCATTTACAATGTTAATCTTCCATAGGCCACCGTGACATATAAGTACTGTAAGAAAAAATTAACTGTCGGAAAAATACTGTCACCCGCTACCATAGGTACGGAATGTTTTAAAATTATACTGTACCATTCACGCATGCGTAATATCTATTTTTACATTTCCGTTGTAAACATACGACAATAATGGCAAGCAACAAACGTTTTAAAGTTGAATAAAGTTGTTCATGGTTTGAATAGTTTTTCGGTATAATAAAATAAATGTTACATGTCTGACAGGGTGACAGTAAAATTGTCAACTTTCGAAAATACTGCTAACCTCGGCTTCGCCTCGGTTGACAGTATTTCCTGAAGTTGACAATTTTACTGTCACCCTGTCAGACATGTAATATTTATATACTGTTCTTTTTTTCCTGTTCATTTTACAGTTTATTGTAGCCTAACTGATATACAGATATGTAAATGCATATGTTTCCAGATAAATCATCCCAAGTATAACCAAAGAAGAGTGAGTTGTACCAAGTACCTTGGGGAACTGTATAACTACAGGATGGTGGAGTCTGCTGTCATCTTTAAAACATTGTATTCATTTATCACATTTGGTGTTTCAAGCCAGGGTAATCATATTCCGTATCTTACCTGAGAGCCTCATGCCTTGGTTTATGTAAAGGCTATAGAGAATTTTGATTGTTGGGAAATATGAAAGAAGATTAGTCATTTCATAATTAATGTGTTTATAAATAGAGAAATTCAGTTGTTGTTTTTTGTAATATTACATTAGTTGTTTGTCTTTTGAAGTATGTAATAGTCTGAATCTCAGAATTTAACTGTACATTGAAATCACTAAAATTGTCCAATAGTTACCAATTAAGCATTTCTGAACTATACTGACACAATAGACATTGTATGTCATTTGGCTGCCTATAAAGTCTTTCAAAGCTTTTCCCTGTCAAGAGTCCATCTGAATGCCCTGTCATGCAGCTACTGTTGTATACATGTATTTTGTTACACAAAGATACCTTAAAGTACACCTTGTGATGTTTAACAGAGATGTATATGATGTTTCAGAGAATGAGATCTCAGTACTGGATCCCCCTGACCACTTGTTCAGAATCAGATTAGTCTGTGTTGTCCTGGAGACATGTGGACAATACTTCGATAAGGGATCTAGCAAGAAAAAGCTAGACTGCTTCTTGGTCTATTTCCAGGTAGGTCTTCTTGTCTAAGGATCAGTTTAGGGGCTTTGATTGAAAAAAGTAACTGTTTATTCATAAATTTTCTGACGTATTAAAACATTTTACAGCAACAGCTGTGACCTCTTTTCTAAGTCAGAAAATTAAAATCCTGATTAATGAGGTAAATATATTAAGTCTTTTGAAGCAAAGGACACATGTCTTTTAGGTAAGCAGATACTCTGACATTCTGCTCAAATATCAGCAAAGGTAAATGTATAGCATTTTGTATATATTAAGGATCTTACATGAGTTTTCATTTCATATAATTTTTATACAAAGAGTTCTGCAAAGAGTTATATGAAACAAGTGTCAGATTCTATTTATTACATGACCAAAACAACTATAAATTGGTCTAACCACAGCTATAGTTAATTGAACTATACTGAAAAAAAGTTGTTGCAAATGATCAGCTAAGAAAATAGTTCCAAATAAAATGTCAAAAGATGTAGGGAAATACTGTACATAGAAGTAAATGAGTAATGTTTCATTAGCCATTATATTACATGTGTAATATAAAATGGTATGTAATAGTTATATCGCATTACAAACAACATTTTCATGTGATAAAGTTAAAATAGTAGTTATTTAAATCACTCTGGTTGTATTATATAGTTTAAATTTGAAGAATGTAGATGTTGATACTATAAAATTGATATTGTCAGAGATACTACTGGTTCAAGAAGAGTATTCCAATCTGGAATGAAAATCGCCCATTTCCTATTGACATTGAGAACCTTATGAAGGATACACTTGAGGCTGTACGACCAAAACTGAAAATGTTCCAGAGTTTTGAAGAGGCTTGTAAAGCTTGTGAGGACCTGGAGAATGAGTTTAAGCCAAAAATAGGTAAGTCTGTAATAAATGTGATATTGTTTATTATGCCACTAGGGAAGTGGCAGCTCGTGTCAAAGGAAAAAGGCGAACAGATTTTTTTGCAATGAATATTGGCAGTGTTAAACAAAGATATATTTACATTAATTGTAATGTTACTTACCTTCATTCTTACCTGCAGTTGTAAAATTTAAACATGAGGTGAAGAGAGCTGTGGTAAATATAATATTACATATTACTTGTTTGGCCTTGTGGTCAGGTAGTTTAGATTACTGTCATGAAATTTAGCTTTTTGCTTAGACAAGAAGACTGCTTCTGAGCTCAGGTGCTCTTAAAAGATACACTCTGTAAATTAGCTCAGTCTTTTAATGGAAAAATATCACAGGTTCTAACTTTGTTCCCAGACTGATCTTCTTTGCTAAAATGATACTGTTTCTGGAAGAACTTAAGGATTTTATAACAACTGTGATACTGTCTGTCTGTAGACCTGTGATATATTGGAAGAACAGAACTACAATACATGTATATTCGAAGGGTATTAAATAGAAAACAAAAAACAATGTCTGGTAATCAGAACAAACAAATTCTTCAGAACTGTGTTTATTCTGGTCGTAATCTTAGGTAATGATTAGCAATGATATTTACTGACAAAAGGTGAGATTTACTTCTTTTTATGTTTACTCAATGATAAATAATTTACACTGCTATGGCTGATCTGAAACTGTAATCACATTTTCCAGCTGCCATATTACCTATAATAGAGACAGAAGAGGGAATGATAAGTGAGACAGATGATGGTAGTCTATCTACAATACAGGAGTCAGATGAAATCAGTGATGCTAGTCAACAAGACAAAAGAAGAATAGAAGAGGATGAGAGTGAGAACAGTCAAAATAGTCAGAGTCAGGGGGATCTCACAGGATCTCAGACTAGACAGGTAGGTGAAAGTGGTTTACTTGGGGTCTGTCTGTCTGTCTGAGAGAACAGTCAGAATATTCAGTCAGGGGGATCTCACAGGATCTCAGACCAGACAGGTAGGTGAAAGTGGTTTACTTGGGATCTGTCTGTCTGTCTGGGAGAACAGTCAGAATAGTCAGTCAGGGGATGGGGGGATCTTACAGGAGCTCAGACCAGACAGGTAGTGGAAAATGGTTTACTGGTAGTCTGTCCATTTTTATGGCTATTTTGATAAGGCTGAATCTGAGTTCTTATCTGTTCTGCTGTAGGAACTTGTATAATTTACTGTATTTGTAATTCTCCTTTGACACATGTCAGTCTACGTAATTTTACATTCATAAGCCTGAAGCTGAAATCCTTTTCATTATGACTGCACATGGACTTTGCATGGACATTGCCTCATGTACATGTAGTATTAATTTAAAAGAGTATTTTTGGATGGAAGCAGTACAGATTTTATTTGTTAGATTAATTGATTAATTCTTTAACACTTCAGGAAGAGCAGCATACAGGATCAGAAGGGGAGGGTGATGGTTATGATGATGAAGAAGATGATGCTGATGATGAGTATGTAGACTCAGATCATGACATGGATGATGATCAAGTGAGTTCTTTTTTTTAGGCATCCAAAGGAGACAATTTGAGTATCAAGCACAACATTTATTACTTTCTTTATAATTATGAAATGTTCTTATCTGTTAATTTTATATGGTTGAAATATTTTTTTGCACTGCATAAGGTCATCCTGTTTCTTTCTACTTGCTGAAGAGTAATTTAGATACATTAGTGTATGAAGCATGCTTATCAGAATTGATCAAAATGCTTTTGTATTTCATTCTCTTGAAGTTAAACAAGGACTTTGCTAAATGTCTAGCCCAGTAATAATAATGGAGACTCAGAGTTAATATCCTTGAAAAAACATAGCATGATATAATTATGCATTATCTCATCCCTATCATTTTTTGTTTCCAGTTCTCAACATTAATTTCCAAATAAAAGATTTATGTTTCATTTACAAAAGTCCATAAAAAGTCTCATAATAGCAAGGTCTGAACAGGACATATTTTTGTTGTCCAGGAGCAATAGTTAATTAATTTCTAGAATAAGGACCCTGTTTTGCTCTATAAACAGGTGATAGTAAAGTCTAACATGAAGCGTATAGAGTGTCAGGAAGACGATGATTTTATGGCAGCCTTTGATAAAATGTTAGAGGATACATCAAAGGCAAGAAATAATGAGTCTATAAAAGTCCCACAGTTTGATGTTCCTGTCCCTGTCAACCTGAAAGGCAGCAAGAAAAAGTTTGGTAAGACACTTACTATCTGGGGTGTTCACTTTTACAGGGACAGTGTGTAAACATAGTATAACATTGACTCTTTTACAAGAATGTTTAGCTTTTTCTATTCATTTTGATTTTTGTTTAAGTCACTGAAAATAAAAGATACTACTGTACTAAGCATATATTTTCTTTGATATATAAAGACTGCCTTTGCTTCAAAAATTTGTTGGAAAATGTAGCTTCTCACTGTTTTCAAATTTAGTTTAGCCAAAAGGGGCTGTTTGTAGGTAATTGATTAAACTGCAAGGTTAAAAATGTTCTATAGCCTTTGACATTGCTATCTTTAGCCAAGTTCTGAGTTCAGTTGATTGGAAGTTTTTTATTTTGAAATTTGTCATAAAATTTACAGAGTTAAATCCAGAGCCAGTTGAAGACAACACCATCAAGTTTACTTTGATAACTAGGAGAGGCAACAAACAACAGGTTTGTCCAGTTTTTTAGTTTCCGTTTCTTTTAAATTATCAAATTCTTGTTATGTCCCTCTTGCAGGAAGTGGGGGTATGTTGCTTCAATCATGTTTGTCGGTCCTTCAGTGGAACAAGTAGTCTCTTATCCGTAACTTGAGAAATCATACGCACAGATACTTGAGATTTGGTACAGTGTATGTAGGTTGGGTGTTTTGTGTAGATGAACCCGATTGTTTTTGGGCTCCCTAAGTTAAATATCAAGCTGGCAAGGGCTTACAGTTTAACAGTGGTTTATTATCAGTGACTCAAGAATAACTGCACCCAAGACCTTAAAATTTTACACAATAATAAGGCATGATCAGTAGATGAACCTAAACATTTTTTTGATCCCTTAGGGTCAAATATACAGCTTACAGACCTACCCTTTGAAAACCATCTCTGATCATAACTGAAGAACAATTGCATCAATGACCTTAAAACTTTGCAGTTTGGTTTTGTATGATGAGTAGGTAACCTCTATTGTTTTTTTGCCCACAAGGTTGATGGTCAAGCTCACAGGACTCGTAATTTGAAAATGGTTTCCAACCTATAACTTAAGACCAACTGCTCCTAGAACCTTAAGACTTTAAAGAATGGTTTTGCATAATGAGTAGATCAGTCCTATTTTTTTTGGCCTACAGAGTCAGTGGTCAAGCTCTCTGTCCTGCACTCTGAAAATGGTTTCTTATTAATAACTCGAGAACAAATGCTCTATGGAGCTTTGAACTTTACGTGATGGTTTGGCATTATAAGTAGATAACCATTTTATTTTTGGCCCACACGGTCAAAATTTATGGCGATCTGAAATTGTTAGACTTGTTTTCATGTTTGATTAAATACATAATCATAAATTCATACAAGACTTAGGTACACTGTAAGCCAGCAAGCTTAAAATACATGTAAAAGAAAATACTGCAGTCTTTTAACATGTCTGTGTTTATTATAGTTTTCAGATCTCAATGTGCCAGTGACAGCAGAATTTGCTACTAAGTTTAAAGAGAGAGAAGAGGTAGGCATATGTTGTGTTTTTCTTCAGTTATTTGATTTTATGACCTAAAAAGAGTAAGATTGTGTAATTCATTCATACTGCTTAAACAGGAGACAAAGTTGCACAGAATGGATGGCATGAAATGTTCCTTGCTTATTGAATTTATAAGAAAAGAAATTCCATGTAACTTAGCAACTGCTGAGTTATATGACTAAACTTGATGACTACTGCAAAACGGCTCAGTTTGGGAGTTACAGCCCATGTGAAAGTAGAATATGCAGTCATGATCATTTATTGCATAGAAGTTAAAAGTTTGTGCTTCTCATATGACAAATACTCAATCTGTAGACAGACCTCTGTTAAGACAAAGGACTAATAATGTTTGGCTTATGAAAAATTGTCGTAAAACAGGTTCCAAAAATTGACATTGTGCATTTAGTTCCTCCTTACCAAAGAATTTTTGATAATGTTAACAGGCATTTGCTGAGATAGATAGAATTTGCAGGGTCTAATTCTTGGCCATTGTTGTTTATATTCTTAGGTTACCTTGTCAATGAATCTGTTAATAAGACTTGTCTGATTACAGGCTGAGCGTGTAGAAAAGGAACGAATGAAGCAAGTTGTGTTAGATATACATGAGCGACAGGAGGAGGAAGATTATCAAGGTATGTAGCTCTTGTATGCAGCGAGTTTGGCTGTATCTAATTGAAGCTGTAATTTTCTTAAATTTGCTTGAAACATTTTAAGGTATTTTTTTAGATATTTTACATACATTACTGCATCTTATGAAATGAAAAAAAAAAGAAAGAAATGTATCCATAGAATTAAACATTTCAGATTCAAATATTACATGTAGCTGAAATAATAGCCAGTTATTATTACTTTATAGTCTCAAGAATTTATTTAGATACTACTTATATGTAAGAAATGAACAGGTATAATGTCAAAAAAACCCTGTTTAGTGCTCATTCAACAAGAATTAGGGGCACCTGTTAAATGTGGTAAAAGAGACAAGTAGGAAAATGAATTTAATTTCTAATTACTTAACAAGTGAGTTATTTATACAAGTGTGTCCCAGGTGGTGCTACTTGTTCCTGTTGCAGTTAACCACTGTCAAGTGTTTCTAATTAGTTCTCTGTTTTACTCTACTGGTTTTGTTCTGTTGTTACAGAAATGCTGGCATCACTGAACCGTCCAATGTTAGTAAACAACAACAGAGAGAGAAGGGTACGCTACCAACACCCAAAAGGGGCTCCAGATGCTGATGAAATATTTGGATCCAAGTAAGATGTTGTAATGTGCATATAATTCATCTTGTTTACTTAGCCACAATGAACACTGAATATGCAGAGTAAATTTTCATTAAGAAGATGGATATTTAATATTTTGTTTAATAAAGTTAAAGGAATTTTGAAATGTAACCATAGGGCAAGGAGTTTGTATCCTGTTTTTTCAGTCTGTCCATTTTTTGCCATCTTTATTTGTTCTGAAGTATCTAGGGGCTTTTGAAATGTGGGAATTTGCCAGCTTGTATTTTATGTTTTATTATTCATAGAAATTACCTTTAATCAGTATTGTTGAAAGAATTTTTTTAAGTTAATATTTGAATGAAGTACTACTGTACAACATCTAAGCAAGATTCCCAGTAAGGTGGGTGATATGTCAGAGTGTAAAAAGTTTTATTATTAATAACCATAAATTTCTTAAATTGCTTAGCCTATTTTTTGATATAAGTACAAAATTAACAGCTTTCAATGAACAAATAAGGTTTCATTGAAGCTTTGACACAAGAGCAAACAGTACACCTCATGATTAGAGAACAAGAAAATGCAGGTTTGTTATCATCCAGTCACTGAGGCTGAAATATTTAGTGGAGTATGAATTAAAAAGTCTGTATTTTGCATTTTAGTCACAGAATTGATAATTCAGTTCAGTTGTTTGAGCAGTTCTGATTATACTCCCGCACAAGTTGTAAGGGGATGTATACTGGAATCAGCTTGTCTGTCCAGCTGTCGGGTTTTGTTTGTCCAGGGCATGACTCAGAAAGTATCGGGAGATATCAACTTGAAACTTCATAAATTGATCTATCTCACTGAGGAGAAGGGCAGTGCCCAAGAACCATAACTCTTTCTTCCATGATTTTGGAATTATTGCCCTTTGAAATATTTCATACCTTATTTTTGTCTGAGGCATAACTAAAAAATTATAGGAGGTATCAACTTGAAACTTCCTAGATAAATAGATATCATTGAGGAGAAGTGCATTATCCAAGAGTCATAATTCTCTTTTGCACAGTTTTGGAGTAATTGCCCGTTGTAATTTTTTATACTTAATTTTTGTATGGGGCATAACTCAAAATTTATTGGAGATATCAACTTGAAACTTCATAGATAAATAGATGTCATTGTGGAAATATGCAGCGCCCAAGAACCATAACTCTTTTGTCATACTTTTGGAGTTATTGCCCTTTGAAATTTTTCATATTTAATTTTTTGTCTGGGGCATAACATAAAAAAGTATTGTGGGTATCAACTTGAAAATTCATAGTTAAATAGATCTCATTGAGGATAAGTGTAATGTTCAGGAACCTTAACTCACTTTTGCATAATTTTGGAGTAATTGCCCTTTGTACCTTTCCATACTTAATTCTTGTCTAGGGCATAATGTTACATCTTCCCATATATCAATACCCTACTGACAAAATGGCATGCAGGGGGTATTGGCACTAGGACAGTGGCAGTTCTAGTTATCTTTTGTTCATATGAATTTCAGGAAACGGTGACAGCAGCTTGACATATGGAACAGAAAATGAGGTTCCAGGCCTCTGTTATACATACATTATCTTACACCAGAAAGGTGTTCTTTAATCTAAATGAGATACTTGTCTGTGCTTTTTCATTTAAAGCAGTAGTTATAGCAGCCAGTCTTCTGACAAGGAAATTCTACAGTTCACTTCAGAGAATAAAGATTTGTGAGAGGAAAATTATCTTTTAAAACAGCGAATGTCAGGTGGCAACAGGGTTTTCACAACAAAAGCCCCATGTAGAGGAAGATAGGGTTTTGATGAAGTGAACATGCAAGCGGTAAAACAGAGACTGACCTTTAATATTATACATTTAGCAAACTGATGAGATTGTTCAAGTCATCCATTGTTCTGCTTTTGATGAGGTTCAGGAAGAGATGTCCTTGAACATGAATTTATCAATGTAGTTGTTGCAACTGTTTGTTTGGTATGTTTATTCAAAGATGAAAGAAAGATTAAATGATTGATTGATTGGTTCAAGGTTTTCACGCTATATTTTTGCAGGAATTTTCTAAATGCTACACACATGATTTAAATGAATTTATTGAAGATGACCTAATGATTATTGAAAACATACATGTATTTGACAGCATTGTAATGAATTTTCAGTGTGCTTATCTTAAAACAGGTGTTGGTTCTAGTGTCTTGGCCTGTAAGGCTTCTCTGCCTTCAAACTGACCAATGAGATTTTCCCTTATGTAATTCAGAGTTAATTATTAGTAAAAGTCACAAAAAGGTTGAAGTGCTATTTCATAGGAATAGCAAATACTTTAACTTCTGTTGAGAAATCTGGTATAATATTCTAATTGATGAGAACACATGAACATTTGTGGTAATAAGAATGTGTGTCAGTATCTAATACAAAATTTTCCTAATGAACAGTGGTATAAGGATTGTTGATGAAACACTTCAACTTTTAATTGTTGTTCTCTGTTGTAGCTTTTTATTTAAAGTTGTTTGTGAGGTGATGTTGTACATGACATAAGATAGTTCTTAAAACACTATTTTTTCTGTTATTTTAAATTCATGATATTTTTTATGAAAAATGTTTTCAAATAAATGACATTATGACACACTTTTTCGTTTTCTGATCTTCAAAAGTACTTCATACCACACCTTCCATCCCTTCTGCCTCCTATGAGATAATATTAATGATAACCAACCACCTTTGCCTCTTCTCGAAGGTAAAGTTTTCAGTTTAAAAAAGCATTATTTGGTGTGAAGTGAAATTTATGATTACTTCCTGTCAAAGAAAAGGCTTCCAGTTTAAAAGCATTATGAAATGATATTTATGGTGATATAACCCTTTGCCTCATATCAAAGAAAAAAGTATAAGGAAATGATACTTATGGTAATAAACCCCTTTGCCTCCTATCAAAGAAAAGGCTTTTAGTCTAAAGGTATTGTGAAATGATATTTATGATAATAAACCCCTTTGCCAGGCTCTTAGTTTAAAAGCATTGTAAAATGATACTTATGGTAATAAACCCCTTTGCCTCCTATCAAAGAAAAGGCTTTTAGTCTAAAGGCATTGTGAAATGATATTTATGGTAATAAACCCTTTGCATCATGACAAATGAAATGATGATAACGATATTGTTGATAACAACTGTTTATGACATCAGATATGGTACAGACAGTATAGTATGGTTGAGGCACAAGGACCTCGGCAATAGTATCGGTACAAAACTTTGTGATAAATCTTTCAACCTGCTGAACAAATTTCTGAGACTTCTTTTAGCAACAACTGGCATAATTATTGTTTTTTACTAATGATACATATTTATTATCATGGTGACTAGAATCAATATAGTTTTAATTCTAAATATTTCAGTTAATTCTTATTAAGAAATTAATTTCAGTTTAAACAAAAAAGATTTTCAGACTAAAGTTAATTTTGTCCACTTGTATCTGTTTTGGCAGATATTTTTCATGAAACGAAAAAAAAAAAAATGTATATATATATATATATATATAAAATGAAAAGATACCAGACAGTCATGAGAATTTTTCAGCTGATCAGATAAAATCATCGGATTGTCTTCGAATTTCAGATTTCTAAACTACCTGAACATGGCAGGTCCTGTTTAAATACAATAGTCTTGCAGTGGGGGTGTCCCAATATTCAACTGTTTTCTTGAAATCTTGTTTAGACCCCTGTTACCAAACGTTTAAGGCTTGAGGGCATGAACACCAAATGTACATTAGGCCTTTAGAAATAATATTTCAGCTTTTTACCACATAATTACACCAGTATATTTTTTATTGTACAGAAAGAACAGCTGTCTATGGCATTTTACAGTCTGAATAATTTACTCTAGGAGTAAATTGTTGGAAAATTCAGTAAACACTTTCCTCATTTTAAACTCCCCAGGTATTCTCTGAAATTTATTACAGTCTTAGCAGCTGAGAGCTAGCATTTGGTCTAAATAACCAAACAGCTTACATCATAGCAAGAATAAAGAGAGAGCAATTATAGCTAAGTGTTAGAAGATTTACTTCCAAAAGTATATTTAGCAGTTTGTGTATGGATTTTGTTTAGGTTACCTATTTTCAAAATTTACATCCTAAAGCTTATATAGCCTCTTATATTTATAGAATGTTTACCTGACTAATTATGTTCTTTTCCTGTTAATTGATGTTTCTTTGATTGAAATTTCCTTTATAATTAGTACTTCTAATTCCTTAAAGCCTTTTCCTTATTATTTCCAGTATTTTGAGGACTGTTTACACAGCCTTATAATGTAGTTAAGAATTGGTAGTGTTCAGAAACATCTAGACCCTTTTGTAAATACACATTATGTGTTTCTGTCTGTCAAGTGTCCCTTTTTTTTGCACCAAAGTATCTTCATTATGCAATGCCTGTTTTTCTTCCATTTTTAAATAAGTCCCCAAGATCTGAAGCTGATATGCCTTTAATATGCGTGATCAAGTCTAGCTTACTACATCAATTAGATGAATACCATTGGTGTAGTATGAATCTTCAATTCTGTATGGCTGCAGAAACTAGATTTTTGGGGGGAATTTGGGCATTGTCTAGTGATAAAGATTTGCTACTCTGAAAAATGGATAAGGAAATATATTTGTAATGTTTCTATCATGTCTAAGTATATTGAAAATGAGTTTCTTCATGATGTGGACTTTACTGAGATATTGTCATAACTTGAAGTGTTGAAAATGATTTGCATCTTTTTATTACTTTCACATTTCTTTGTTTAGATTTCAAGTTGTCAGGCAATGAAACCAGTATTAAATACTTAACAAGTGCATTGATCTTCAAAATTCGAGCACTTAAATTGTGTGTAATTACTATATAGCCATTGTCTATTTATTTTATATACCAAGTTATATTGTTACGTCATAAATTTCTGAAGAGTTCAATTTACCCCTTTTAACTAAAAGGAAAAAAACAATGAGATTTCTTGTTAAAGGACACTTGACAACCCACCTAGCTACTTGAGTTTATTTATACATGGTAGTTCCCATTCTGGAGACAGTGTACCCTTTCCCCCTGCCACCCTCCCCCACAACTAATTTTGTTACAGGCTCAGTTTATAGCATTAGTACATAGGACTTTGGTCAATGCCTCATCTAGCATAAGGTAAGTTTGTAACTAGTGCAAATTCAACTTCCTAATAAACTGGAATGCCATATCTGCACTGACACATTGTAATTACTGTTAATCTTAGATCTGAAAGATACTACTTTACTCTTTAAAGGAGTTTATTTGAAGATATAAATTAACTTAGCCAATATATATTTAGAAAACTGTATTAATAGAACAATGTTAGTTTATTTCATTATTATTTTTCAGACTTTTTGATCTAACACTGAACAATACTTGTGAAATCTTCACTAAATTAAATGACATTAAAATAATTTTTCAAGTTAACATTTCCTGGAAGTCTATGGTAAGAGCCAGTCTGGATTCACTCAATTAGCAGCCACATATTTGAACCAGGTGACTCCACCAGGAGTATTGTAGAGATTATCTCATTGTAGAGCAGAAAAATGAGGTTTTTTGTTCTCAATAATTATAGGTAATTTTTGAAGGAGTGAAGCATATTAGTGATTGGGTTTGTTGTTATGAGATGGGTTTTTTTGGTAAAGGTAGGGTAATTTGTCAGTGTTTGTGAAGTTTTTGTGTGTTGTAATACTCACTTTCTAGAGGCACTGTAATAGAAATGAAAAATATACAAATTATGGTAAGTAGAATTTTACATATATGTGAAATTTCATCATGATTTTTTAGACCTGTGAAAAATAAATGAAAAATTCTATTTCATAATTGTTGCAGACTCACTTTCTGTTAAATATGAAAATAGCTAAATTGCTTTACAATGAAAAGAAACTGCAAATCAAGTTTCATTGGGAAAAAAGAAGGTACATTATTTTCTGCCAAATCATAGCTAAAATTTGCAGGAATGCTTGCTTTATTCCTAGTGTTGGATTTTCCCTTCAGAAAATGAATGTGTCTTTTTTGTTTGACATTAGGTGTATTTTCCATTTTATATATGCCAAGTTTCACTTAGAAAGATGAAATTACCTAAAATATCAGGATTCACATATTATGTGCTATTAGTATGCTTCTACTGAACATTCCTATATTCAAAGTGCTTTATACAACCCATATTTTCTAATCTGCAGGAAACAGCAATGGGTTCACTAACCTCATGATGCATCAATTAGTGTATTATGGTCACATGAAATCACATGACCCTAGACAAATTTATATTTAAATTTATCATAAACATTATGAATGTTCACTGTCTATTATATATTTAGAAGCTTAGAAAAAGAATAGCCACAGAACATGTGTAAATCCACTAGCTTTTGTATATTTTTTCCTTGTAAGAATGAAACTGGATCTTAAAACACTGCATTATTTAATTTTTAGATCCTTATTAAGTCACGAAAGCAACCCTGATAAAAAAATCTCAAGTATTATTTTTCAAAAATGTTCTGTATAAGACTTTGTATAGTTATTTATTATTGTTCAAAATTAATTGTAATTTTTTTTTTTTAAATAAGTCAATTTCTGACAATTCTTTTGGCAAAATAATTGTGATAAGAAATCACCAACTTTTTATAATTGCAGATATTGTTACCACTGTTGCCGACCTGAAACAAGATGGAGTATTTTTAAAATGGATACCAGTACAGAATGAAAACAATATTTGTCGTGAAGGGGAAGAAAAATAAAACAATAGAACAATGGAAGTGTTATTTAGAAATGACCCATGTAAAGCATGCCATGAAAAAGTGACCTGAATTATGCTGCATTTATCATGTTCTGACAAAATGCTGATTAACTTCTGATTTCTGCAATACTTAGTGTTAAATGTTGATTCAACAATTTTCCAGATTTTAAAAGATTTCAGAGTAATTTTGTTATCACATACATATATTGCAGACAGCAGGAAAAGAAGTTTTTTCTATAGCTCTTTGGGAGCTGTGACAAAACTGTTCACTTGATACTTCTAGTTATACAAGTAGTAAGGATTTAGAGCACTTGTTACAGGTAAAGGAATAAAAACACCTAAGAACACTGACATAATAATTGTAGAAGATAGAACTAGTGAACATTATGGGAAATATCTTGTAAAATAAGTGGTTGATCGATTATAAGTTGAGAAAATTTAGGGTACATCATCAAATATTTTGATGACAAACTGGAAAACTGATTCCAAGCAAAGCTGAATGGTCATTTTACAAAATTTGACAGGCTGTTAAGAATTGAAACACTATAACAGCTGAAATATAGAATTGTTATGACAACAGATTTTGTGGAAATCTTTTTCGAAAATGGTTTAAATAGGTCAACCCCTCTGCAAAGCTGAAGACAGGAGGGATATAAACAACAGTATGGGTCAGGACATCTCTATGTACACAGAAAACCTACCTCTGATTGCTGTTGTGCCAAACCTACAGCATGTTATTCCACAGCTACAACGTCTCCAACCCCAAATCCAACTCAGTAAGTAGATCCTTTAGTTATAATGTTATTATAACTTGTTGTCCAATCCAGTTGTGCCTTTATTCGTAACATTACTGATGTCTTTATTGGGTTTGTATTATATTGAAAATTTCAATAAGATATTATTATACTAAGTTTTTATTTGGCATATTGAAAATGTAAAGCCACTCCAAAAATAAGTGAATGAGACATTGTTTATGATACATATTAAAGTCCATGGACAAGTCAAATTAAGTGAAAACAAAAGACGTTTTTTAGATTTAAATTCCATATATCGGAAGTTCAACAACTTGTATATACAGTTTAAAAGATGTACATTAAACAGTTACAAAACTACAGCATTCGAATATAACCCAGAACATGCTATGTGGCACAGATGTAAGTGTCATAAATGGCGTGAATGTCAAATTACAACAAATGCGTTGGTAGTTTTTCAAAGTAGGTGCCACCACAGGCTACATTTTTATGCCAACACCACTTTGGGGTGGGGGTTGCATATAGATTTGCCCTTGTCTGTTCGTACACTGTCCCAATGTCACACTGGTTTTTGTTGCCTGTAAATCTAAACGTATAACTGCTAGAGCCATGAAACTTTCTAAAAATAGTTGTCAGCATGTGAACTTTTGCACCTGGGTATTTTGATGCAAATTTATTGGAGATCTTCAGACTTATGCCCCCTGATTTAGCAAAAAATAGCATTTTCAGAATTATGTCATGTGTAACTGCAAATGTATAACTGCTAGAGCCATTAAACTTTTTAAGAATAGTTGTCAGCATTTGAACTTATGCACCTGAGTATTTTGAAGCAAAGGAGATGCTCTGCTAATGATTGCTTTACATGCAGCTGAAAATATTTTTGTATTTACTACAGGTAAAATCAAAAACATGGGCTTTTTTGAAAAAATTGTTGTTGACTGGTGACTTTATTTTTTCACAAAAAATTGAAAGTTGCACATAGTAAAAGTCTTTGTTCTTATTATATTTGGATTACAATCTGGAATTGGAAGCATGGGATTAGTTGCAAAATTGAATGGTATCATTTTTAGATTTTTTGAAATAATGTTTATTTTGGGAATTTCATTTACACTATCTTGCAACCGTGTAAGAATCAAAGGTTGGATTTACATTGTATTAGAGATTGTTAGTAAACCTGCTTTCAACAAAACTTGATCTCAACTTCAAATTACTTTCTTTCAGTGCTTGTTGCATTTGATTTAGTTGAGTTTTAACACCCTTTCATGGTCAAAGTCATTTTTGCTAGGCAATTGACCTAACCATCACTCCTCTGCTTAAAAAAACTCTGCAAAATTTCTCACATAAAAGTTCAGGGTCCACAGCAAGCCTGTATCAAGTTAGTGACCTGAACTACTTGAGAATGTATGCAATGAAACTTATGTCTGGAATATTATCCTGTTAACAACTGCAAGCAGAGATGTTGTTCTGGTATAATACTAGATTCTATTGTAGAGGCATGCTGGTTGCAATTTCACAGGTGTAATTTATGTAACACCTGCCTGCTTTGAATTTAAAAAGTGTTGCACCTGCAGCAGCAGAATTATCAAGATTTAAAGTTAGATCCACCTTGTCAGAATTATTGTGATACTATAAAATAGCTAAATATTTCATTCTTAAAATTTCCTGCTTACATGTACATGGTTATTTCATATGAATTTAAGCTATTTTATTCTATAATTCATAAAATTCAAGGTACTTTATTCTACAGTTCATAAAATTAAAGGTATTTTATTTTATATTTCATAAAATTTAAGGTATTTCATTCTACAATTCATAAAATTGAAAGTATTTTATTCTACAATTCATGAAATTGAAAGTATTTTATTCTATAATTCATAAAATTGAAGGTATTTCATTCTACAATTCATAAAACTTCAGGTATTTTATTCTGTAATTCATAAAATTTCAGGTATTTTATTCTACAATTCATAAAATTGATTCAAATTGAGTTCTGTGCAAAACTATTGTAGCTACATATAAATTTAGAAAGAGATGTAATAGTTTGCACTGATGCTAGGAGATATTTTATAGTTTATAGTGAACAAAAATCAATTATAGTCTGATCTTTCCATGAAATGTCTATGACCCAGAAGGGAGGCATATAGGTTTTGAATTGTCTGTACATCTGTCAGTCTGTCTGCTTTTTGTCCGGTCCATAACTTTGTCAGTCATGGAAGGATTTTGAAATAATTTTGCGTTAATGTGCGGCACATTGAGACGATGTGTCACATGCAAGACCCAGGTTTGTAGGTCAAAGGTCAAGGTCACACTTGGACTTTGAAGGAAATTTTCATAAAAGCGCATTGATGATCATGTCCGGCCAACAATTCTGCCATTCCCGGATGTATTTTAAAATGACTTGGCATAAATGTGCTGGACATGATGATGACATATTGCATACAAGAATCAGGTGTCCAGCTCAGAGTTAAGGTCACACTTGTATGTCCAAAGTCATTATATGAATATTTCATAAAACTGCATTGATGGTCATGGTTGGTCAACAATTCTGCCATCCCTGGATGGATTTTAAAATGACTTGGCATAAATGTATTGGACATGATGACGACATGTCACGCGCAAGAATCAGGTGTCCATCTCAGAGGTCAAGCCCACACTTACACGTCCAAAGTTATGATAAGAATATTTCATAAAAGTGCAAGGATGGTCGTGTCCAATCAACAATTCTGACATCCCTGGATGGATTTTAAAATGACCTGGCATAAATGTCTTAGACATAGCCCGCCCGCCTAGCTCAATAGGTAGAGCACTGGATTAGTAATCCATCGGTCGTTGGTTCGACCCCTGGGCAGGGCAAAATTTCTCTGTGACAATTGATGCCAGACATTGTGTTTAATGTTCATTTGTCTCTCACCGCTGATTCAGAGTAGATCATGTGTGAACAGTAGTCAGTCACTTGCAGAGAAATAGGCAATTACTGGTTAGTTATCAAGGAAAACCGGTTAGGTGGACTGACCGCCGAGATATAAGCTATATGTTGAAATCGGCGTTAAACTCCAAAACAAACAAGTCTTAGACATGATGGCTACATGTTGCAGATAAAAATCAGGCCTCCACCTCAAAGGTCAAAATCACACTTGTTTGTCAAAAGTCTTGATACAGTTGTGAATAGATGGTCATGTTTTGTGCATAATTTTTGTTAATCATAGATGGATTTTGAAATAATTAGGGGTAAATGTGTTGAAAGTTGAGACAATCCTAGACTTGTAATTTAAAGTTTTTAAGGTCACACTTAAACTGGAAAGGAAATTTTTCATAAAAAAAAATTGATAGTTGTTCTGGTTAACAATTTTGTTATTCAATGCCTAGTTTGGATGTTCTCATGACATATTTCTTGAAAAAATATGCAATTAGAGTTTTAAGTTATTTGGTATCAACATTTATATGATGAATAATAATATTTTGTTCTAAAAGAATTTATTAGCTATTATATATATAATGACCTTTAATGACCTTTGTTGTGAAAGGTAACATTGTTTTTTTTTAGAGATGGTCATGGTTGCACATTTTGGTTTTTTATCAAAAAAATTGTGGCATGGAAATTCAACATATTGTTAAAGTTAGCAGAATGAAGTAATTGCACACTTGGAGATGTCTGTTACGAGTTACTCGGGTGAAATAGCAGCATGTTTTTTAAGTTTGTTTTTTTCTCTCTCTTTCTCCTACTCAAGAGATAGAGGATGTTTATAATTATCTTAACATAAAACATTGAACAATAATTAGGCAATGTAAAACTATTCATCTTGAGAAGCCAGATGTTGCATATAATTAAACTGGCATGTAATGAACCGTTGCGGTACATACTGGCAATTTCTCTTCTTGTTTTTCTGACACCATGTTTTAAGTAAGAAATGCATACCTGTGGACTTTTGAAATGAGTACACTACAACTTGCATGATTTTGTTCCTCAATGAGGAATCCAGCAATACCTATAACATCTGAATTAGTTTATTAATGCATTTTAATAAACACTAACTGGCCTAGTGGTTGAATGGTATTTTGTGTACTGACTGAATTGAGCTAGCAGTTTAAGACTTACATCATATATATACTCCTGTGATATATACCTCAGTACTCTTTAATTAAACTATCAAGAAGTTTGAGAAGTACTGCATTTATAGTAATTTTATAGTTTCAACTACTACTGGTATTGCATAAAGTTGTCAGACAGACTGGGAATAACAGGTAAACCTAAAGATAGTAAGATAGATTTGTCCACAATTTGAAAAGTAGTTGAACATACAAAATGCTATTAGCTTATGAAAAAGTCTGATATATACTAAATATTTTCCTGCTTGTTATTCATTTTGGAATAAATTATAAATGTAACATTGTGAAGAAATCAGGTCTTTGTTGGTAATTTTTTATAAAAACTTGTAATAAATGTGATTTCATACAGGCCCGTTTCTTTTTCTGAGGTCAGTGGTATTTGTCCTGAGGCCAAAGGCTTTCTTGCTGATTTTGAAACAGAAAGGATGTTGACTTTTTTGTTAGATTTAGTTATTAGCATTCATAAGACAAGGGGTCTAAAAAGGGGTTTATTGTATTGTGCCAATTTTTTCCCCCCACATTGTATAAGTGTGAAAAAGTGACTGTTCATTTGCACGTAGAATTTTAATGTTATTTTGCCAATCAAACATTACAATTGCAAGTGTTAAAACAAATTTGCACAAAAGGGATACTGTAAATTAACGCTCAAATATAATACGCACTTTTTTTCAAGAATTTTCAGTTTCCACAAAGGTGTGTGTATCATACACGAGGGTGGGCCATCAGACAATTTTTTCCAGCTTGAAAACCCATAAAATACCGGCCAAAAGTCAATAATTTCTGCCTAAAAGATCATGATTTCTGTTTTGGTTAATTGTCCTTAATAAAATAATAGTTAAATGCAACCGTAGCGATATTCTCGCAATGTAATTGTTACCCGCACCGACTATGGCTGCTTCCTGAATGAAAAAATGTTGCCAAATGGTAACTCTATTTCCCGACAAAATTTTTGTGCATATAATATTCCAATGCAAGCATTTTTTCCCAGATTTTGAGGCTAGGCCAGGGCTGCATGTTATACATGATCGTCCAGCATTGTCCCAGAAATCGAGGGCCTGTTCTGGAGTCCCAGAAAGACACCTGATGTCCCGGAAAACATGAAAAACGTGCATACCTTTGATCAGGCCAGTCAAATTTTGTGACACATGGCTAATTCTTTAATTATTCGTTATGATAATATGTTCCGATTCGACCAATACACCACATGTCATTGATAACCAATTAACAAATGACCGCTATCGGCTATCGATTTATTTACTTGCCGTGCATTAAATTAATTTGTAAGATATCTGCCCCTTTCAAAGACTGTCGCCGCAGTAATTGGTGTTAATAGAGATGCTACTTAAAATTAAATTTAATGCAAATGCGCGTCAACCTTGCTGACAAAGACTGATTTTTAAATCATTAACTTGTTTGTTGTTTGTTTGCTGTCGTCAGAATTTGGTATCAATAGAGATGCTGCTTAAAATTAAACTGAGTTTTTCACATATCGGTCCGACAAAGAAAACGTAACTTTAAAAGGTATTCGTGATGAATATTGTAATTTTCAGGGGTCCCGAGTTCGATCCCCTGCTCCTACACTAAAATTACTAATAGTCTTTTGGATGAGACGTTAAACCGAGGTCCCATGTATCAGTGCTAAACACTGAGCATGCAAAAGAACCAGGAATGTCTCTGGCATGGGATGCTTTCTGTATCTTGCCCTACCCCCACAACATAAAATAAGTAATCTCTTCAGGGGGCGTCTGTCATATGGGCAACTGGTACTGATGGTAAATAAGCTTAAATAGATAGATAGATATTGTAATTTTTGATCAGATCGCGCTGATACTTGTAATACGAAGCATAGACGACGCTGTCATCAAACGCCCATGATTCAACTTGAATTAGAGTTTATGATGTGAATTAATTAATGGTACACAGTTATTATTTTATGATTACTGTTACACAATTGCAACTTAAATAAAAGGTATGAAACTGAAGGTGCTGATGTCTATTTGAAACACGTGCACGGCTTTTCCCGCCTAAAACGGAATCCCGTTTTATTTTGTGTACTGCCAACAGTAGGGCATTGAAAGTATATGAATAGTTATATGTCCCAGAAAATTGGCTCAAATCCCGGAAATTCGATATCAAAATCCAGGAAATGGCGAGAAAAATTATGGCAGGTATGGTTTACTGTACACTTTCACGCCAAGGTAAAATTTCTCTTAAATGCAAATGTAATGTGTTCTGATTTGGTATGAAAATATACAGAGTTGATATTGTTTATCAGTTTATTGCCATTTTAAAACAAAAAAGGCTTGATCATTAACAAATGAAACCTGGTACGTATATGCATGATCCACTTAATGAAGAATGTTTTGATAGAGATATTTTAATTTGCGTCAATTTGAATGCTCTAGTTGATAGTGAATATTTAATTTAGTGTAAAAAGTAGGAAGATTTTCCTGTAGGAACTGAGGCACAGGTTGATTACCAATTATTTCTGAATGCATTCAAGCATGGATGAAATAAATAACTGCCAGTTTAAGCACGTTTCAGTGATAATAGATTGCTCTTGAAGACTTTTGACTTCATGAAACAAACAGTTTCAGTTTCTCATTTTAAGTACAAATGAAATTTTAACACTTCATTGAAACTTGAACTTATTACTGACTATATAAAGTGCAGTAACCGTTCCTGATATATTCTTCTGCAGCATAAGCAAACCAAAATCTATTCTTTTATTAATTTAATTAATAAAATAAATAAATTTTTTTAATTAATAATTTGATTAAAATTTCCTGTGAAAACAAAGTTTTGTAGATTTCTACTCATTTTTCTCCCTGGAGTTCTGCTAATTTATCTCAGTTATGAACAGTAATTTGTTGTTGGTAACTAGATGACCTAGTTTCACTGACATTGATCTGTATCTCCCAGGAGTCATCTCCCTTGTTTTGTTATGCTGAATGTTAAAGGAAAAATCACAAGACACTCTCCTCCTTTAACGGGATTAGAAAAAACGACCTCCGGATATCAAGCCTGAAACTTTGACCCTCATCCACTGCTCGATGATGGTTAACTTATACTGTGACAGTTTATAGTGAGAGAAATGGGAATAGGTCTCCCCTCTTTCAAGGATGATGATTTTGTAAACATATCATAAAAGACTTTAAGCCAGACACAGAAAAAAACCCATTTAATTAAAACAGCAGTCAGTCAATTTGTGCCATTTCTTTTTTTTAAAGCAGTAAACTTGTTTCAAAATGCATACCAAGTTTAAAGTCTTGGAAATGTGCTAACGTTTGCTTGAAAATATTTATTGCAGAATAACTTGAGAAAGAAAGGTGATTTAACCTGTTTCCTGACATAATTACTTGAGTATGTAATATGCTTAACTCATTAACAACAACAACTGGCAGTTGTCTAATCTCTTACAGTTGTTGAAATATCTCTGACTCAGTGTATATTTTGTGGGTTTAGTCATAATGAGCCTTGTAAGTGTAGTAAGTGGTTTTACAAGGAGAAGATTTTATTCCTTATGCTGTTTTTATGCGTATGTATAATATTGTTAAAAAAGGAGGGAGAGAACTTACTATACTACAAACATTGTTATGATTCATATGAAAATCACAGAAGAATATCTGAGAACTATCGTAGTTTAACTTCTCCAAGATTCATCTAAAATTTAAAAAGTTTATTAAATGCAGAATTTACTCAGTATGAATCTAGATATTTCAAAGCATTTTAACAAGGATAAACCAAAGTTTTTTTAACTTAATAAAAGTCAATCAGTAGGAATCACTCACTTCTTGAAGCTGTGATATTATATAGTAGACATATTAAATCATACATTATATTACTAGATAATCTTGTTATTTTTCTAATAAAACAAAAATGATGATAATGATGATACCATTTTAGATTCTTTTAGCTTCGTTTTAACTTACTCCTTGGACACAATTTATTTCAAATGTAGTAACCAAAAGTAAATGTTATTAAAGTCATGGTGAAATTCCTTCAGCGGGATTCAATCCTGCAATTCCAGGTTCTTGGCTTTTCACCATAGTAGCTGTCTGAAGTTAGTCAACTTGATAAAAGGACAATCTTCTTTGGCTTGACTAACCAATGACCACATCAAATGTTCTCTGCAGGAAACCAGTGGTTCTGTCACATGATAAACTATGTTTTAAGTTTAATTGTCTCTTCCTTCTCAGTGTGCATGTACAGTGGCTATGAACCAAACAGGAAGAAGATACAGTGTTGTTATCTACACTGAAAACAATCACACGTAGTAGGTCATAGATTTCTGATAAAATTTCCTTTAAATAGATTGTAATTTTTATCAGTTGAAATTGATTTGTTTTTTCTTGGATAGAGATATTATTTATCGTGAATTTGATAATCATTTAATAATGGATGTGGACATATTGACTTATAACACAGACTTAGTTGAAGAAAGTGTATCTAATGAAGCAAAATCAAATGAAGAAATAGTTACAAGTCAAGTAAGTGAAGAAACTGTGACAAATCGGTCAGAAATAAGTGAAGCAAATGTGAATGATCAAACAAACTTCCATGAAGAAACAGTGATTTATCCAGTAACTTTATGTAAAGTGGCTCTGACTGATGAAACAAGTCTTGGTGACGAAACTTGTTTCACACATTTTGGTGAAGAAGCTGTGACTTTTGAGTCAGATTTAGAAATTGAAATATGGAATGATGTAGAAAAAATCATTGATTGTCAGAGTTCAGGTAACTTGAGATATTTGGTTATCATATTTTGTTATATATTCTGCAAAAGGCTATAGAAAATGAAACATAATTATACCCACCCCCCCCCCCCCCCCAAAAAAAAAAAAAAAAAAAAAAATTATCACTTTAATATTTCTGCTTAAGAGTATTCAAGAAAGCTTGTGCAGAGCTAATATAGCATCTGTATTTTAAAACTAGCAATAAATACATAAATCTTGTTTCTTTGATAATTTTTTGCATTTCTGTTTCCCTGGCTTTGAACTTTGCTGACCTTTTTTATAAATCCCTAGGGGAGGCATATAGTTTTTTAACTGTCCGTCCGTCAGCCTGTCAGTCCGAAAACTTAACACTGGCCATAACTTCCTTATAAGTAAGTTATTAGTATTAGTTTACTTCATACTTGGACACAACACCCCATTGCACAAGACCTTCCCACTGACATATATTTGTTTGACCTTGATCCCTGAATGACCTTCACCTTGAAGATCCAATTGTCCAAAACATTTAACATTGGCCATAACTACCATATTTGTAAGTGGATTTACTTCATACTTGGACACAACACCCCTTTGGACAAGACCTTCCCACAGACCTATATTTGTTTGACCTTGACCCCTGAATGACCTTCACCTTGAAGATCCAATTGTCAAAAAACTTTAACATTTGGTCATAACTTCCACATTAGTAAGTGGATATACTTCATACTTGAACACTACACCCTTTTGGACAAGACCTTCCCACTGACCTATATTTTTTTTACCTTGACCCCTGAATGACTGGTTCTCAGCTCAAAGGTCAAAGCACCTCTTCGGGGGTATAGTCATCTTACAGTGACAGTTCTTGTTTAGGTACATGTTATCTACAAGTGACTATTTTAATAATTGTATAGTCAAGGCTGTGGCAAGGTATGATAGATCCTTTAAATTGACACTTCTTGAATATCATGTGTATTCAAGATTATGACTATGTGTCATTACTGTAAGTAGTCTTATGATGTGTCCAGATTTCATGTAATAAGTGCAACTTGAAAGGAATTAAAGGACCAATTGGACATGAAAGTGACCACATGGAATTAGAGATTAAATTCATCATAATTCTATATAAACAAAATGTAATTGTATTTGTTGATGAATGTAAGACAATGATTGGGAGGAGAAATGTTACCTTGGTACACCTTTTAGATTAACATTTCATTTCCTTTTCTTTTTGTGTGGCATCTGCCCTTGCAGGTAGGTGGACCTGTCCAGTTTTAATATTATGAATTGATGACCTCCCAGTTGGAGAATGTTAATGTGGTCAAGTGATGAGCCACCAGTTGCAGAAAATTGATAGGATAAGCTGACGAGGCACTGGTTGTAGAACATAGATATGATCAAATAATGAGGCACCAGTTGTAGAACATGGATATCATCAGCTGACAAGGCACCAGTTGTATAGCTTAGCTATGATCAGCTGATGAGGCACCAGTTGTATAGCATAGCTATGATCAGCTGATGAGGCACCAGCTGTAGAACATAGATATGATCAACTGATGAGGCACCAGTTGTATAGCACAGCTATGATCAGCTGATGAGGCACCAGCTGTAGAACATAGATATGATCAACTGATGAGGCACCAGTTGTAGAACATAGATATGATCAGCTGACAAGGCACCAGTTGTATAGCATAGCTATGATCAGCTGATGAGGCACCAGCTGTAGAACATAGATATGATCAGCTGACAAGGCACCAGTTTATAGCATAGCTATGATCAGCTGATGAGGCATCAGCTGTAGAACATGGATATGATCAACTGAGGAGGCACCAGTTGTAGAACATGGATATGATCTGCTGATGAGGCACCAGTTGTAGAACATTGATATGATCTGCTGATGAGGCACCAGTTGTAGAACATGGATATGATCAACTGAGGAGGCACCAGCTGTAGAACATTGATATGATCAGCTGATGAGGCACTAGTTGTTGAACATTGATATGATCAGCTGAGGAGGCACCAGTTGTAGAACATAGATATGATCTGCTGATGAGGCACCAGTTGTAGAACATGGATATGATCAGCTGATGAGGCACCAGTTGTAGAACATAGATATGATCAACTGAGGAGGCACCAGTTGTAGAACATAGATATGATCTGCTGATGAGGCACCAGTTGTAGAACATGGATATGATCAGCTGATGAGGCACCAGTTGTAGAACATGGATATGATCAGCTGATGAGGCACCAGTTATTACATAGATATGATCAACTGATGAGGCACCAGTTGAAGAAAATAGATATGATAGCTGACAAGATACAAGATGTAGAACATAGATATGAAAAACTACTATTTGTATAACATATATAATTATTGTCAACTGGTGAGGCACCAGTTGTAGAAAGTAGATAGGATCATATCAATTAGTGAAGCACCAGCTGAAGAACATAGATATGGTCCCCTGGTGAGCCACCAGTTGTTTTTTTATTAAAATGCCATAGTGGTATGTGTTCAGCAGGACTGGATGTTGAAGCTAGTCTTAGACAGAAAATACTTACACCCAAGGGGCCTCTATGTACAGTATCTTCAAACAATCAGTGAAGACAAAACTAGGTAAACAATTGCCCAAAACAAAAAAATCTTCATGAAAGAAGGCAACAACAGGTAGCTGTGGCAGATTCATAGTTATTACTTGTGAGGATTGAATTATTTTTTTTATATCAACCACATTGACCTGTTTATGGATTCTATACAGACACATTAATTGTCTTCTTGTCAAAATATTTCAGAAGTTACAGCACATCCATTGTGAATTGTAGCCTTTATATTGGTAGGCAGTCTTTTCTATATTTCTATCTTTTCTATTTTCAGGCGCAGACTCTTTTGATCTAGAGAGAGAACTAAGAAAATGGCTGAATCTGCCAAAAGAGGGACATCACAGTGAGACTGAGGAAAGTGAGGGAGAAAATGAAGAAGAAAATTGCCACCTTAAAGAATATGAACATTACAGGACCCAGATTGGATCCCCATCAATAAACAGATGTTCTTTCACACAAGACGAGATTACAAAATTTATCAGTAAGTTTGTTTGCTAGATAATGATATGGCAAGTTTTTAAAAACAGTTGATATAAAATGGGGAGGAGTTGACACTGGGTAGAACATACAGGTAAACTGCTAAAGATAGAATGTATAGTTTTAGGAAGTCTTTGTTTTCTATAAAACAGAGCAAAATAAAACATTACACATTGGCAGGATAGTGCCACTTTTGTGTGCATAAACAGCAGACACTAGAAAATTTGAAAGATGTCAATCAAGCATTTTGAAAAATGCAGAGCACAGAATATTCTTTACTCTTGTTCTATTGTAGAATAATTACTGTTCTACACACAGTTACATTTAAAAGTTTGAATTTTGTCAGTAATTTTTGCTCATCATTTCCCATATGGACTATTGATGTCCATATATATTGCAACCACACATACCCAGTTGTACAGATCAATGGTAATTAACTGTATAAAAAAACTGAGTATGTCTGGAACAAGAATATCAAGCCAGTGTATTGAACTATCCCCTTGTGGTTGAAAATGTCAGAAAAAATACACACATTGGCCAAAATTTATCATGATTGCTAGCTTTTGTCTGACTGAAATGATATTGTATCACCATATCATTGACTGCATTTGAAAATTGAGATAGTTATATACTGTAGGGAAAAGGCAGAATGTAAGAAAGATGTTTAAAAACTGTAATAATGTTTCGGTTCTGGCATGAAAGCAAAAATTGTGAACTAATCTATTTAAGTCATGATTATCTAACATGTTTAACTCATGTCGGAGTCTTGCACAGGTGCTTGTTAGCTTTTCTGTTTTTTAGGACAGCTATAGACATGTACTTTTTATGATTTGACTGTGGTACCAGTATGTCTTATGGCAAAGGACTATTCCTCTTTTGGATTTGTGCTTGTATGTATTAGAAGAGTCTGATATTATTTTCATCTTGAGTTGTTAATCCAAGAGGTTGTACACCTGTGCATTTTGAGTTTAAACTATCAGTATACTGACCATGGCTTTGCAAGGTACTAACCAGTATTTTGTGCAGGTGTCTGGAATGCATAGACTTGATACTAGTTTAACAGACAAAGAAATCCCTTTTTTAAGGTAGCTAGGTGCGGATTTCACTTAATTTTCAAAAAAAGGATAGAAACATTCTGAGTGTCAGAATGACACTGAATTTAAAAGGTGGCTAGTTGAAAGTTCTTTCATAAGATTAGTGACAGAGAGTTAGAATCTGATATCAAATTTTACTTACCATATTTCTGAAAAGTGTTATAATTTCAAAGCTAGATTCCAGAGTGATTATGGCTGAGTGACATTGAAAGAAATAATCATGCATAATGAGATGCTTATATCTTTGACAGTGATTTTAGATCCATTACAAGTTATGATGTAATGGCTCTATTTTGTGGAGAAGAGATATTTCTAAGTTGGCCGAATTGTGTGCAATACTTGCACTTCTGCAAAGTTGAATCATTGTGTAAACAAATAACATATGGCTAATGTAAAAACATAATGAATTAGCAAATTAATTTTTCATTAGGCAATAATGAAATTGCTGGAAGCTAAAGTTGCCACCTTCCTGCAGATAGCTTACCTGATAGACATCAGAGATGGCTTGTAATACCAGTATTGGAAACTGATCAGAACAAGAAAATCTTTTTTTTGTTTTTGTTGTCGTTGATTTTTTTTGTATCACATTTTGATTTTTTTTGTATCACATTTTCAGCCTAATGAAACGAACAAGATTCTGGAAGATTATATACACTTCTTCATAGTCGTATTGTGTTTTCTGACTGGACTTTTGTAGATTCTGTGCAATTATAATACAAACAATAAACATATTTATAAGTTTCTAATACATTGGTTTGTACAGAAGTGCATGAAAATTAAACTGATAGTACATAAAATATTTATAAGGCCTTGCCTTTGCAAACTTTAATTTTTAAGCAGTGATGTATAAGTTTATATCATTTACTGCAAGCTATATGCATAATGTTAACTGATTTTATTAATTATGTTATTTCAAAACTGTTTTATTGAATCGATCCTTGACAGTTTTCCTTCCCAAGGCAATTTTTCAAACTTATTTATGAGGTCATTTGGGTAAGGTGTAAAATTCTTCAGATTAGATTGACAAGCAGTAAGTCTGTCAAGTTGGATAACATGTTCATTACTAATTTATTTACATGCTGTACTAATATACTATAGGTTTGATAGAAATTGTTCACTTTAACATTGTTCAACAAAATCAGCAAAATTCATATACTAAGATTTAACCATTGTACATGTGAGTATCAATTTATAATGTAAATATTGTCTTTAAAAAAAAGGACATCACCTTCTATCATAGAATAGTACTGGTAATTATATATAATACATAGAATTACTGCACCTGGACAGAGTGGTATAAATCCTTGTTCACATGATAGTAGAAATAATAGTTACATAATAAATCTTTTGCAGTTTTTTATCTGATTACTCATCTCTTATTAAAGGCAACCCATATTTTAGAAACTAACTTATGTCAGCAATTCAGGATATTGTGTTTTATAAACTTGTATGCCAAATGCTGCAATGTGTTCCCTTGAGCAGTGGCAACTTTCTCCAGAGTTTTGCATTTTTACAACAGTTTTGCTATTTTGTGCAACTTTTCAATCAAATTAACAGGCATGTGGGAAATCTATTATAATTATGATATGAATTCTGAATAAGCAATTGCAAAATTCACACCTAAGCAAATGAATTAATAAACTACCAACTAGGGACAAGCATTATCTGCAAAAGTGAAACAGACAGAATAATCTCATTTATTACATATTGACAGCTTATATACTTGAAAGATGTATTGGACTTTGAAAAATCATTAGAGACTTCCATTATATAATATATTTAATCATTGGCTGACATGGTTACCAACTGCGCACCAGTCAGACATTTCATATTGGTTGACACTTGACGATCAGTCTGGTTTTTCATGTATGATTTTTGGTATTGATTCTCAAACTAATGTGTTGGGAGACACGATGGATTGATTTCTGACTTTGTCTGGTTCCCTAATTAATATATTTGGAAGCTAAAGAAACAGTGGATGTTAAAACTTGTGCCACTAATGATCAGTCTAATTGTTCTTCCTATAACAATAAAATGTCAGGATTTATTGGGGACTTGAAATAAGTGTATAACTCTACATAGCGCTTTTTTGTGTGCTTGCATTTACTTGAGAATGTGGTTACTTCTCAAATTTCTAGAATCCATTCTTCTTGTGTTGAGAGGGAAAAGTTAACAGTGAATAAATTTGAAATTAATATGGGCATTTGAGAGAATGAAAACTTGCAATGGAAATTTAAAAGGTGTAGAGTAATGTTATTTTGGATTTAACTGATATATATATATATGTAAATACAGCTTAAAAGAATTTCTTTGGGGGACAGGACGGATAGTTCTTCATCAGGAACAACACTTAACTGCTCTTTGCAAGTTTTTTGTGTATTTTTGTATGTACATTTTGAGGGCTTAAGAACTAACTCTGTTGCGAAAAACTAATGCATTTCTCGATTCCATAGGTTTAAAGACAGGTGTGCTGTTAAGATTACATTAGTTCATTTTTACATATGTGAATTAGAATGGAAAATAGTATGCAAACCGACCTCAGCAATATCAGCATGCAACTCAAGTGACTACCTAATTAATTAGTTATATAAGAATTTATAGCTTATTTCACAACAGTAGGTATGAATACATTAGTCCTCATGACAGACATAAAGTATGACAGATTCATACAGAGTTCATATTTATTCAAAGATTAGAAAGATGACTCAGATACGGTGAAACTTGTTTAAATTTATTGTTTGAACAATAATTGGTGGTATATTGTTTTGGATTGAACATGGAGTACAAAAATCAAAATCACAAGGTTGGAAGAACTTCAGGATTTAAATAAAAAGCAAGTATTATTTTACAGCAGGACTTACAAAATGTACAGGAAGTTAAAGGAACGTGTCCGAGGGAACTATGTTAAGCAGAGTAGTGGTAAGTGCTTAGAAAAAGTAGTCATAAAATATTGTGATATTCCTAAATATAATATCATATAGATGGAAAAAAGAATGTTACGCAAAAAGCATAATAGGATTTATTATACTGAACTTAAAAAAAAAAAATTAACATAAGACGGATACATCTGGTCCCATTTTTGGTCCCCTACCAGTGTTAACACTGGAGGTAACTATAGGAGTTTGCCCTCCCATCTGTCTGTCTGTCTGGCCTTCAGGAAATCTGTATCCAGTGATAACATAAAAAAAACACACCAGATAAGTTGATGAAACTTAGTTTATGAATAAATGGCATTATGGAAAGTATGCATGTCACTTTGTTTTTTTCCTCAGGTCAAAACTGTGGTTGCTATGGTAAAGGAAATAGCAAAGTGTTACTTTAACAGATGGATGCTTTAAGAACTCAAGAAGTGTTCAAGCTAGGTCAATGAAAATTAGTATGTGAATAGATCACAATTATGCTTCTAACTTTGTTTTCTTCCTGATCAAAATTCTGGTTGTTATGGTAACATTAAACATTATGATGGAACATAATCATTGTCATATGAAGATAGGGGGACAAAGTTTTAAATTTTAGGTTGCCATATGACAAACATACTCAATGAGTGTACTATCAAACATCAGGTCATATAAAAACTCATTAACCAATTATGTTTGACCAATACTTAATGGAAGCAACAGAAATAGTCAGCTTTTACGATGTATGCCACGATGATTCAAAAAGTATATGATACTTAATTCGTGAATGTTATTCCAAAATTTTGGTATCTAATTTTCAAGGCTGAACCTTTAGGGGACTTATTTGTTATGAGCAACACCAGTGACTAGTTACTGAAGGTACACACCTATATTTTGAAAAAATATTGAAAAGTTTTGGAAACAGTATGTTGTCTGTCAGTCTCTAATTTCTGTGATAAAAAATATATGGAAGAGTTTAAATTCCATTTCTTACAGAGAAAATATTCTAGCTGCCCCTGGGAGAGTTTAAATTCCATTCCTTACAGAGAAAATATTCTAGCTGCCCCTGTTCTTCATGCTCATGGAGTTATTTTTAACAGAATGGTAATGCTAGACCTCATTTCACTCTTGACATCATACATTTTTGCAAAATCACAACTGTTACAGTAATTTAATTCACAACTGGTCCTCTTAAAGCCTAGATTCAAATCCAGTTAAACATTGTGGGTACAGCAACACCAAAACCTGCAAGCAAACTTGTGCAGTCAATGCAACATTGCTGTCAATCAGTCAGTAATGCATAATTGGCAGTTGTGCTACTGATGGCTGTAATTTTAATCAGTCTTTGGCCATTTTGGAAAAGGTTTTTAACAATGGAATTAAGTTATGTCACCCACCATGTATGTGGTGACATTGTCTGGACAAATCTGTTTTCTGGTTTATTGATTTTCAGTTGCGTTTTTGCACTGTACACATTTTTTAAGCCAATTTCAGTCAAATTTTACAGAAGTGATTAGTTGCAAGCTTGACTGTACCTTTCTTCAACATTTCTTCATTCTCAGCAGAGTTATTGCACTTCAATGGATTCAATGTTTTTTCTCCTATAACCTTGGACATATTTCAGCCAATTAAAACTCATGCACAGAAGTGATCAGTGCCAAACCTAATTATGTATAAGTTCAGCATTTTCCAGTTCAGTATAAGTAATTGTGAGCTGAGTTGTTCCCCTTTTTGCATTCTATTTTTTCAATGTCTCCGCTACTTCTCCGAAACCTGGTGGCAGATTTCAGCAAAACTTTACAGAAGTCATCAGTGCAAAGCCTGGATTTGTATATAATCAACATTTAGGGTTGAGTTGAATGTTTTCCCTTGGAAGACAAATCTAGTTATTTTGATTTGTTTTTTGTTTTGTTTTCTGTACTGGTTTATCGTTCTATATGAAATTACAACCATTGACAGTGTATATTCCTTTCATTTTAAGATTAATTATTCAGTTATTGATTTTGAGGTTAATATGTATTTTTACAGACCTGTAAAAATGATACTGACAGAGGATGAAGTCTGAAAGTGTTATATTATATACCCTACTGGAATGTAGGATGAGAGGTATAAGTGCCTATAATAATTATACGTTCATGAAAATTATGCAGGTGTTTCTTACTTTTTGGGGTGTTTCTCTTTCGACAAATGAAACATATGCATTTCAGTAGGGTATATAATATTATTTTATGATATCATTAAAAAGTTCCTTTTGTTCAGTATAATACTTCCTTATGATGGTCTATAAAATACAATCATGTACCACATTTATAACTAAAATATGTTGTCATAGTTTGTATGTAGCAGTTAGAATTGACATCAATAACTGTGTTAGAACTTTGCTGTAAATGAGGTTCCTGTAGCAATGGTTTAAGTTAACAAACCACAGTGTTAAGCAATTTCAAAATTCTCTGTAACAGAAAATCAATACTGAAAAGAAACCAAGGATGCGAGTTGTCATAAAAGCCTATTTGTCTGCTTTGCAGGAATGAGTTCTATTATCATGACATGATTTAACATTGAAGTCAGTTTTACCAGTCTGGTTTTAAGACATTGTATTAGTTGAAGCAGGAGGTGAAGTAGATAATTTAGACTATGTAAAATCTTGAATAAAGATGCAAGAGTTATCTTTCTTGGAGATATGTATTTATAAAACTGGAACATCTGACAAATTTTGATATAGTTTAAAAGACTTCAGTAAGCTGTTTTCTGTTATAATCTTGCCAACTTCAGATAATTCTTATCTTGTATGAATGAAAGCATCATAAAAAAGCCTTTTTGTTTGATAGCTTCAATGCTGTTTACTGATTTATTTTGTTTCCTTAAAAAAAAACCCAACATTTTGCCAATTGTTCCCCCCTAAAAAAACTGTTAAAGATCAGTGTTGTGATATTGTGACTTCTGTGATTCCCATGGGGCATTGTTCGCATACTTCTTCAGTCCATCAATAAATCCTTAGTTTTGCATGAATCGATTGTTCAACATCTATTGTTCTGTTGTGGACATCCTCTTTACAAGTGTTTGTGTGTAGTTGTCATGGAAAAGTTGCAGCTACTTATATGAAATAATAACCCATGGGTAACAATAGTAATTAAACAACTGTTTCAAAGTTTCAAAGTTTAAGGCATATCAAATAAAAAGGAATAAAATTGATATAGTTGATTCTGTTTATGGCATGACTTAACACTGTTAATTTAAACTAAAAGTTTGAGTTTGCTGAAGGAAAGGTTGTTAGTGTGACCAAGATCAAATTTCAGTGTTGTTTGGGATCCAGTCCAAGGACCTTCAGAGAGAATATATTTGTAAAGGCCTATCTGTGAGGCACCGAATGCTTGGAATGTATTTGTTTCATCAGTGTTATTTTGGTATTTAGAGGAGGGTAATAAGACTGCAAATGTAGAATCACAACATGTCAAAATATTTGTTTTATTACAGGATGCTTTTGTGGGGTTTTTGATTTATATTCCTTATACATCAACTGTTATGATGAAGTTAAATTCAGAGCGAGATACCATTCAATCTGGGTTAAGAAACTTTGTGAATAAAGTAGGGATAGGAACGAAAACTGAAATAAATATTCGAATATTAATTTTGGTTTACCGTATTCGAAAATATTCGAATATTTGATATTCCGAAGTTCAGTCATTTATCCAAATTTTGGTATCCGAATATTTATACTGCTTTCATTCAGCTATCTGACCAGTTTAATAAAACTTTAGATACGTATTTTGTGATTGGCATATACACAATATATTCCTTTCTTTAAAATGTGGATTATCGTAATAAATACAAACCGTTGGATAAAAGGCTACCAGAGGTTTCTGTAAATTACAAGTTCAGTAAATTGATTTCGGTAAAAAAGATATAATGTGTTTTATTTAAATATTTCAATCAGTAGTTAGAGTGTTTGAAGGAACAAGTAAAAAAATGATTTATCAAAAATGACAGTTTTTATTCTTCTTTTCATTTAAATTTTATCATTTTTGCTATATATCTAATTACGAGCAGTACTCTGAATTCCATAATATTACTATTAAACATTGAAATTGTAATTTCTTTGTAAATAACTACATTATGTTACGTACATCTCCTAACAATTTTGAAACATTCTTTTAAGGTAATGGAATTCAGCTCAGAACAGTTCAAAATAGTAAACTTATGTTCCAAAAATTAGATGTCAATTTCTTTTTTCTTTTTTTTTCATGGTTAAATGGTGGATTTTCATCGTTAAACAATCATGTTTTAAATAAGTTTATTAGGTGATAATAGTCATAAATTACATAATTGATCACAATAATCATCCAGTTATCACCTGTCCCTATTGAAAATCCTTTTTACCCAAACTTTGAAACCATTTGCTATGTAAGGTCAATTTACCAGCACCAAAATAAAATGGCAAGGGTTGCTTTTTTTGCTCACCTGAGCACAAAGTGCTCAAGGCTGAGCTATTAGGATCATTGATAGTCCAGCGCCTGTCGGCGTGCATCGTCAACAATTTGAATTGAACGACTTCTCCCCATATACTGCTAAGCCAACTTTGACAAAACATGCTTGGGATATTCCTTACATGAAGCTCTACCAAAGTTGTTCAAAGAATTTTAATTCCATCAAGAACTCTGGTTGCTATGGTAACAAAGGAAAAACTTTGAAAATTTTTTTGTCTGAAATAACAAGGCTCTGAGCTTTAAGATTTGTTATGTAGCATTGTCTAGTAGACCTCTACCAGATTTGTTCAAATTATACCCCTGGGGTCAAATTTGGCCTTGCCCTGGGGGTCAATTGATTATAGATATATATTATATATATTATATATATATATATATTATATATGGAAACTTTGAAAATCTTCTTTTCTGAAACCACAAGGCCCTGAGCGTTGAAATTTGGTATGTAGCATTGTCTAGTGGACCTCTATCAAGTTTGTTTAAATTATACTCCTGGGGTCAAATTTGGCCCTGCCCTGGGTGTCAAGTTATTTTACATAGGCTTATATAGAGAAAACTTTGAAAATGTTCTTGTCTAAAAGCCTCAAGACCCTTAATTAGCCTTAAGATTTGGTTTGTAGCATTTACTAGTGGACCTCTACCAATATCTTTTTCTACCTTGTCTCTCAAAATCCTCATAGCTGCAACATCCGTAAGTTTCTCACAAAGTTCTTGCAACTTTATGAATGACTTTGGGTGTCATAAATATTTCCGATCTCATAAATATTGCCGCACTGCTACCCATATTTCAAATTCGACAGAGACATCCTCGTACTTTCTGCCAACGTGTTACTCTCACTGACTTGAATGACAGAGATTGAAGGGAATTATTGCCCACATTCTGTACTCTAATGTCATTTTGGACTTTTGATTATGGTTCCTCCTCTGTCTGAAATGTACTTGTCCATAATTCAGTTAAGACAGACTTATTATTTACTGAGGTATATCAGTTTTTTTAACTTACTAAAGATTTAAACAGTGAAGACCATGACCTGAGACTCCATAAATATGCAAAGCACTGTTCCACATGTCTTGAGAGTGAATCCACACCATGGCTGTGCATGCATATAATTATTTTAAACATTGAAGATTGTAAGGCTGAAGCAACTTTGTAAGAACTTTCACACGAGCATAATTTTTGTCCTTTGTTTTAAACCTGAATCCAGCCCCCACTTTTTATTTTCCATGAGTACAGTTTCAAATCTACAAGGATACTAAAGCCATTTAAAATGGGTCTTGCCTTGATACATCCCTGTGAAGTAAGCAGATTTTTTATAGAATAAAGAAGTATTTTTGTGACATCACATTGCTGCATTGCCTCCTGTTTTATTTGTCCTTGCACACTAAGAACTACAACAAACTGCATGCAGTGTCAATTCCCTTTTCTGCGAGGGAAGTAACTATACTGTTAAGGAAGTAACCTTACTGTAAGGGAGGTAACTGTTCTGTAAAGGGAGAAAACACTGCTTTAGGGTTGTACAAAAAATTCAAGGTTCCTAAGTATTATTGAATACTCAAGAATTATGAGAAATCCGAAATACTGCTCTTGTAAAAGAAATGATGTTCTGACAGAAGCATAATTGTAATTTAAGAAAACAGAGTCAGAGACACCAAACTGCTGTGGTTACCATGGTAAACATTTTATCAGACTATTCTCAAATATCACAGTTCTTAAATAAGTTATGATCTATGACTTAATGCATGTCAAAGAGAAATCAAGTACAACGGCGAATTCTTTCTCTCTTTATGATTAGTTTTAACCTTATAAACAGTTCAGAATGGATTTCTGGTCCACTCTTTATTCAGTTCATGAACAGTTCAGATTGGATTTGTGTTCCACAGTTTATTTAGTTCTTGAACAGTTTAGAATGAATTTGTGTGATTCAGGTCATGAACAGTTCAGAATGGAATTGTGGTCCACAGTTGATTCCATTCATGAACAGTTCAGAATGGATTTCTGGTCCACTCTTGATTCAGTTCATGAACAGTTCATGGATTTGTGGTCCACTCTGGATACAGTTCTTTTCCATATCATGGACAATTTAGAAACTTGGGTGAATTCTTTAACAGTTCATGATTTGTTCTTGAAAAGATTCACAAGTGCGGTTCTTTTGGTTTTAAAAAAGTATATGTGTGACCCACTTGCAGTTTAACCATGTCAATGTACCATGCAACACTGCAGCATAAATTAACTTCAGTACTCAAGTTTTAATTTGATACTGCAAAGAGGTACCTGAGTATTAAGTTTCAAACAATCCCGTTGAATACAAAATCAAAATTTGACTGTTATACTTGTGGTACAGAGATGAGGTAAAATCACCTCAGGGGATATATATATTATATATTTATATATATGAGCAGGAAGAGTTATTCCTTGTGTCATATGACTGTTTCATTTCTGTGTCAAATGAAGACAAGTAGTAGTACTTGTCTAGTACATTATTTACATTATTTATAACTGTTTCAGGATTTTGTGTTTAACTTACAAACTGGATGTAAGTCTAGTACGGATTACTTAGATTTTATTCATTTGGCTTACTAGTACATTATTAGTCTAGAGGTAGCTATTTTATGGCTATGTTTTAATACTTGTGCAGTATAACCGTTAAAAGATAGAAAAATACTTTAGTACATTTTAAAGTATAATTCAGTATATCATGCTTTGTCACTGTGTTAATCTCTCAGTTTCTTTCTAGACTACTGGAACATTTAAATGAACTATCCTATTAAATGCTTCATACAGTGTAACTTTCAGTTGCCTGATATAGTAAAGGAAGGAAAAGTTTTGTGTTGAAATTCATGAAAAAAATATAATGAACTGAAAGAAATTCATCTGACCCTAAACTGGTAAACTTACCAGTCTTTATCATCATAAATTATAAAATCCCATGATTTCAGTTGATCCAGAAATTCAAGCAGTGTCTTAAACAAGGTGTAAAGGGAAGTAACTGCTGTGAGTAATTGCCTGGTGTTTGCATAAGCTTTAGAATAGCAGAAATTTCTTTAACATTTTTAACCAACTTTGGTTAGGCAGCAAGACTTACCAATAAAGGAATTATTTTAACAATACCAGTATGTAATCTTTGACTCAGTATATTACTAGTAAACTGTATGAATCATAACTCAGGAGCTGGTAATTGGGACCATAGTTTACTCTCAGACTGTATGAATCATAACTAAGCAGCTGGCAATGTGAGCCATAGTTTACTATGAGACAGTATGAATCATAACTGAGTAGCTGGCAGAATCATATCTTAGCAGCTGGCAATGCAGACCATAGTTTACTATGAGACAGTATAAATCATAACTAAGTAACTGGCAGAATCATATCTTAGCAGCTGGCAATGTGGACCATAGTTTACTATGAGACAGTATAAATCATAACTAAGTTGCTTGCAGAATCATATCTTAGCAGCTGGCAATGCAGACCATAGCTGAGCAGTAGACTGTGGATTATTTCAGCAGCAAACTAGCTGGACCATAGCTGAGCAGTAGACTGTGGATGATACCTCAGCAGCATACTGTCTGGATCACATAGCTGAGCTGTAGACTTTGTGGATGATACCTCAGCAGCAGATTATCTTGATCATAGCTGAGCAGTAGACTTTGTGGATCATACCTCAGCAGCAAGCCATCTGGATTATGGCTGAGCAGTAGGCTTTGTGGATCAAATGTCAGCAGCAGGCTGTCATTATCATAGCTGAGCAGTATACATTGTGGATCATACTTCAGCAGCAGGCCATCTGGATTATGGCTGAGCAATAGAATTTGTGGATCAAATGTCAGCAGCAGGCTGTCTGGGTAGACTTTGTGGATCATACCTCAGCAGCATACTGTCTGGATCATAGTTTACTGCTGACAGAAATATTTGGTTTTTGAATAGACATGATTATAAAATGTATTTGAGAAACTAAAACAGTATACTGAATATAAATCAGAGTACTCAAATATGTTCTCCTTTTCTCACAAGAACAGCTAGTGTCTTTTCTATACAAGTTTTAGACAATGCTTTTATATATATCATCCTCTTTGTAAGTAAAGTCTAACATCTTGAGAAACATTGTATTAGTTTTCTGTTCTCTTTACTGTATTTCAGTTTTCAAGTGGTTTCTTTTTGTTTTATTTTCTGTTAAACTTCCTTGTATCCTTCCGGAAGACAGTAGTATAATATAATGGTATAAACACTGGACTTTAGAAGACAGTTTCAACTTCCTTTTGCTTTTGTACTCTGTTTTTTTTTCTTAGTCTTTTTCTTAAAAAGTCATTTCATATAAGCTTTTTGAAAGTGTAATATTCATAATACTGCAGTTGAGAATTGTTTTTTATTTCATTGTATTTACAATGTATATGAATTCTATAAAATATCCTATGAGGTGTAGTTAATCAGTTTGAATTTTAGATAACATGATGTTACATAGGTTGTAGTCATGTCTTAAACATACAAAAGACAACTGTCAGAATATTACTGTTTTATCTGGGTTTCTTTAGAGTGTTAGACTTTTTTTTATAGTAAATGAGCTGTCATTTTAAGTTTTTGAAGCGAGTTTGTTTCTTCAGTTAATAACCAGTTACTTTGTTGTGTTGTAATAAGGTCTTTGCCAAAAAAAGTTTAAAGGAAGTTGTTAGAAATTTTTAAAACAAAATATTTCTCCAGTTTATAAACAGTGGTTATAAGTTTTTGAAACAAGTTTTCTTCAGTTTCATAAGCAGTTTTGGTAAAAGTTTGGCACAGACAGTTTTAGTTTTTATTCAGTTAAAGTTTTAGTTTCATGCAGTTAATAAGCAGATTGCAACACAAGAGGTTTCCTTGGTGTACGCACTGCTGTGTTGTAAGGTTGCAACACAAGAGGTTTCCTCGGTGTATGCACCATTGTGTAGTAAGGTTGCAAAACAAGAGGTTTCCTCGGTATACGCACAGTTGTGTCATAAGATTGCAACACAAGAGGTTTCCTTGGTATACACACAGTTGTGTTATAAGGTTGCAACACAAGAATTTTCCTCAGTATACACACAGTTATTTTAAGGTTTTGAAACAAGAAATGTTAGATGACATAGCCTGTTTTAAAGGGGTTGCATGAATATTGATATGTAAGTTGCATGTCATGTTTAGCTCTTGCCAATCTGTAAAAACTTACATGATTTTAGTCAGAAGACAAAGTATTATTTCAACCACTAAGCTGGTTTAGATGTTCTCTTGTATATATTATAAAAAAAATGTATAGTGTGTTTGGCTGTACCAAACCTGACCATTTTATTTTATCAATACATACTAATAAACACTATATGTAATGTTTGTTTCCATAACAAGAATATAAATGATTACTAAACAAAAAGTCATGAACATTAACCAAATATAACTGTTTTGGCCTTTTTGATTTCCTGAGTATCAGTGATATGTTATTGACCTAATTGGTTCAATATCAGCAAACTCAGATAAAACTTTGAAGCTAAAATCGTAAGTTTCTTGTATTTTCTTCAGTTTTGCATGGTTACCATAATGAAAGCGGATATTAATACAGGAAGTAATGTGATCACATAATTTGTGTGGATTTTAGATTGGATTCAAAATTTCAATGAAAGTTGAGAATCCTCTGACAAGGAAGTATTTGTACATAATGGGATTTGAACTGATCTAAAATATTTCTTTATGATGTAAAGGCTGTTGTAAAGTTGTCATTTATTTATCATTTATTTGGATTTCAAGTTCAGAAGATAAATAAGGTAGAAAGTTGTAGTGTTAAGTTTGACTTGAAGTTGGAAATAGGTTAGTTTCTTTATTTGTTTTTTGTTTATGTAAGATTTTAGCTCAGACTCACCAGAAGTCTGTATTTTAATGTGTTGTTGGTGTTTTTAACTTGTTCTACTTCATGTTGAATATCATTAAAATGAATAATTAAAACAAAAGGTTTTTAGACAGGGATCTGTCTCAAAACAACACTTCCAGAAATACAAGACATTATATTACTTCATAATAAACCCATAATTTGACAGTTTTTGAAGGTGGATGACCTGGTGTTTCAGAGAAAGGGTGGTTAACTGTCCTTTTTTTTCTGAATGAGACTTGGTTATTTAATTAGATATAAGAAACCAAGACAAAAAAGCCTATTGTTTTACATTGTTTGTGGTCATAAAGTAATTTGTAAGTGATATTGTAACCATCACTGTGAATGACAGTATTATTTACCTGAGGTGTCCAAAGGTCAAGTGATGACCAAATCTAATAAAGCTGTTTTATTACCCCTTTATTGATGGTTTTATGTCATACTTCAAATTGATATTACATTTCTCATAACTGGTACAGCTTTTATTTATATACACTATGATGTACATATATATTATAATTGTATTCTGTGACTTTAGAGAAGAGTTATGGTTTGCTGGAATAAAAGCAGCATGAAGTAATCTGTTTATTTTACAAAAATATTCAAGATGTGTTGCACATGATTTTTAGAAATATAATCATTTTAAAAGGATACCTTATAAAACATTTAGACTAGTTATACCTTTCAAAATAGATATTCAGCATTGGAATTGCCAAGGTAAACTTATAAAATTTACATTACTTTTATTGTACATAGTGTTTCATCGGTATTTCAAGTTTCTGTTTTGCAAAAAAAACTATTTCTGGGTAATTATCTTTAATACTGCTACTTTACAACTAATATCTTGCAAACATTTCTTTAGGTGGTTTTACTTAAAGGGACATGCTCGTACATACCTTAAATACTGTTTACATAGTTCATTGCCATAATATTGACTCAATCTGTGCCAAGTGAAAAATAATTCATAATGAAAAGAACAGTTCAGGTTGAATAAATAAATTTCTAGATAGGGCAGATTGACACTAAGAAATTGTTCGCATGTTAAACAAGGCTTTTCCACCCAAAAATTCTACAACAACAGCACTGCATATAACTTATATCAATGTATGATTTATCTATTGTATTTAGAATTATTGACCTACACCTTTGTTTGATTTGGTTTTATTGAGTTTAATACTCTCTTACAAAGGATGTGCAGTTTGCCCAACCATTGTTTCTGGGATGGACAAGTACTAAGAGTCCCATTTTTCATAAGAAACTGCCAACTTTGGTATTAGTTGTTTACAAGTGGGACTCAAACCCGTAACAGAAAAAATAATTTGAAGCCAATGACTTTAACGTATGACTAACTCCTTGACATGGATGAGTGTAACACTTCTAATCAAGTGTCCTATCTATGTTCTGAGGTGCTTGCAATAAACTGGATCTGTATTATAAATATAAAGTATAATTAGACATTTTTGCACTGTAGATCAGGTTACCGTTCTTTTTTACCCATTTCATAATTATGTCGTCACAGAATGCCCTTGATAAAGCACTGTTTACAGTTCTTCAGAGTTATCAATTCTGAAACACCTATCATTTAATATTGAAAGAGAACCAAACTAAATGTTTTTTCTTTTACCATAAAGAATCTTAATTAAAGATGTTCATCTAACAAAATGTTAAATCCAAAAAAAGTATCATTCACATATATTTTAAGTTCAGTTAAGGCAATCCACCTGAGATGGGAACTTGGAACAGCTTGTTCATGCGAAAATGCTTAGAAGGTAGATTCTATACTGTTCATATTCATCATATGTGTGGAAGAGAAGTAATAAAAACAATAACAACATATTTGGATTAAATATCATTCACTCATCTTAGTCATATTGTATGACAATTCAAGATTGTCAGTTACTCACACATGAATGACGTATAACTTGCATGGTAACTATAATTGTTAACACAAGCACTGTTGTTCTCATTTACTCACTTACTTACTGTTACTCATCTGAATATTTACAAAAGACATGCTTGATGGTTCAATGTCTTATGAATGATTGTTTGCCAACATAATTCATAAAAAACTTGATTGACTTCATGTCAATACAAGATTTATTTTTGTTGTTGTAGTCGGTTCTTTTTTTTTTATGGGAATAATCAATTAAACAGTGTTTATAATCACTATATGTATGAAAAAAGGAAAAAATTGATAAATATTGCCAAGACTTCTAAAACTGCTAACGTGTAAAAAAGTCAGTTACTTTGTTGTTGTTGTTGTTGTTGTTATTTTTATTTTTTTTTATCATTTTTTTTTTTTGTGTGTGAAAGAGTAAAAGGTACCTTGTTTTATTAAAGTTTTGAAAAACTGATAGATCGATTGCCTTTGAATCCTTATTAAAGTTTCTCATGCTGTACACAATTTTCTTACTGTGTAATCTCATTTTGCAAACTCAGCCACGTTTGTAAGTCCACTTTAGAGATTAAAAGTCTAAACAGATAGATAAAAAATACCTAGTAAGTACAAGGGGTGTCCCAGAATTACACAGACTTTTGGTTTAACTCAAAAACAAATAGTTAAAAAAACAAACAAAAATTATCAGGACAGAACACATCTTTATTGCATAAGTACAGCAAATTTCATGTCTGTATGGCATCTTAGTCGGAATCGATAATACATAGTCCAGCAGACTAATCTCCTAAAATCCAGCTTGGTGGACGTGGCCGAATGGCTCGGTGCATTGTCCTGGTGTAGCAATATCCTGTCCAATTGGAGTGATGGTCACTTACAGCGTATGGCTTGCACTAGACCTCGCCACAATACCTGATAAACAGTGGTAATAAGAAATAAAGTGTGCCATACATTTATCAACAGTATTTAGTTTGTATTTTAATGTACATTTTAAAATCTAGTATTATTTGTTTTTTAAACAGTATTTTCATGAAGTTTTACCTTTGAATAGTACTCGGTATTCACAGTGGTGTTTAGGGTATTGCATGCTGTAATATCATCCCCACCCTGTAGATGAAGAAGATGTACATCTGTTTTCCGACGGTTTTCGCCCATCGCGCCTTCTTTGGAGGTGGAGAGCCATCTGTCTTCCATTGCCGGGATTGTTCCTTGGTTTCAGGGTCGAACTGGAATATCCAGGTCTCATCAGTAGTAATAATATGGTCCAGATAATGGTCCCATCCTTGCGATACTGTGCAAGAAACTTTCTCAAGGCAGCCCCTCTCTTTTCCTTATGCTCTAGCATTAGAAGTCTAGGGACCCATCGTGAACTAATTTTCTTCATGTTTAGATTGTCTGTTAATATGCGATAAACTGTTCCCCTACTCATTTCAGTGATGTTAAACACATCTCAAATGGTATATCGCCGGTCTCTTTCAATGACATCCTTGACGGCCCTAACTGACGTCACAGGGAAGGTGGATTTTTTTCCCCGACCCTTGTCATCTTCAATGCTCTCCTGGCCATCGCTTAAATGCTTGTGCCACTTGAAAATTAATGCCTGGCAAACAGGAGGCATAACTTCAGGTGCTTCTAGCATTTTCCACATCTGCGTGGGCGTCTTCCAGAGATTCCCAAAAACGTAATAAGAGTGCAATGTTCAGCATAATCTGGTGACATCATTTTTTCATCGATTTCTATAAGCAATGGTTATTAGTTTTCTCCATTTTAAAAACGATGGTAACGGATATGACATTGTACTCTGCAATGTACATTGACATGCTGTCGTCCATACAACGTCGTGCTATTTTTGCCTAAGAAACACAAGCTTAACAGGAACATTACAAAAATTGAACTGCCCTACTTAACAGATACTTGGTTACTATGACAACGTGAAAAATGAGTGTATATTGTTCTCAAATAGAAAACAATAACATTACTCTATTCAAAAAGGTTTAAAGATATTGTAGGTAAAGTCTAGTCATAATATCCCTATAAGTAAAAAAAAATATGGCAAATTTTAAAGTCTACGTAATTCTGGGACACCCCTCGTATAACCAGATGTATAAATAATTAAGAATGAATAATCAAAGCAAAGCAGCCGCTGCTTTATACATCCACAATCTTATTGCCTTCTAATCAAACTGAATCTGTGCATAACTAGGCCAGGTTATGACTGGAAAGCAGACAATAAAAAAAACGTAATGTATTCTTAAATTAGCAATGACTTTGTATCACTGCACTACATAGAACATTAGTCTGTGTCACAGAAAATTGTAAAATAAGCAGAATAAAAAACAACATTTTCTGCAACCACGGTAGCTAGAGAGATATTGAAATAGGTAGTTTCTATATTGCTAGAAAGATATTGAAATAGGTAGTTTCAATATTGCTAAAGGATCATTGAACTTGGAAGTTGGTAAAAGTTATTTTAAATCTTTGAATCAGTATAGAACTATTTGTTTTGGTGGTAGGTAGAAAATTCAAGTAGTTGATAGGGACTGGTGTCCCTAGTAACATTTGATCGATTGTGTTTAACTTGTTGTATATTGTGGGTACCGGGACCCACTTGGTAACACTCATTGAGCGAAAGCAAAGTGTTCGGTTAAATTTTGGAACTGTTAAAAAACTGATTGTAACGATAAGGAGGTTTTATGGGAACGCCGATGATTGATTTTCTGGAAAATTGTGGCAAAATTAAAATGATGAACATTTACATGTCTCATGTCTTAATTCCCCAATACTGACATGTAACATGGTGGAGAATCCAAAGCTGAAGACGAACTCTTACTGTGGAATTCAAATTTGGACTCGTGAACCTTAAAATTCGTCGATTAGCATCAGAAATTCGCCCGACGGTGTTGGGCCATGTGACATTTTTTGTTCTCGTCCACAGGAATTTAAGTGTTCATGAACAGACTTGTGACTTTCTCAAAATATTGGTGTTTAACAGAACTTTTCTTAGTGTCACTCTGTCACGATGTCGAATCCCAACATCAATTTAAATTCAACTAACCCATTTTTGAGTCCGCCAACAGCCCCTTGTCCGCCAGATTTGACTTTCTTCTGTTTTCACCCACAGTCTCTTGACTTTGCACATCTACAGGCAACTAGTTCTCCGTTTCCACAATCCATGCCTGCGCCAGTTTTCATACCATTTACGCCAATGAAGAAGACATTCTGTGGGCTGGCATCCGAGGATGCCAACCGGTTCATGATGGATTTCGAAGCACACATGGTGTTGATGAACATTGAGACGAATAACCCTAGATACGTTGCAGCCTTTAGACTATCATTGAAGGGTCCAGCCCTAACATGGCTTGACTCTTTTAAAGAGGTTCCTCTGAATTGGTCTCAGCTACGTTCTGCTTTCTTGCAAGAGTATTGTATGAACACTTCAGGTTTAATCGCAGAAGAAGCTTCATTTAATTCATTACATTTACTACCAACTCAGAGACTAGAGGAGTTTCATTCAGATCTTCAAGAAAAAGGGCGCAAATTAGGAAAATCCGACCGCGAACTAATCAATCGATATACGGACGGTCTCCCAACACAGTTGGCCTTTTTTGTTCGTGCAAGTCGAGTTACCAGTTACCGAGAGTGTCTACATGTTAGTCAAACTGGCGAAGCACATGGCTACCGTCAAGATGTCAATTCGACTCCAGTATTCCATGTGCATCAACAATCAGATGGAACCTGTGTGAAACCTACGGTTTATGATGTCATACATGTAGTTCCATTTCCATTGTTTTTGATGATACAGCAATGATTCTAAAGCTTATTATTTTACATGTACATTGTTTGCCTGTGTTCTCAGTATTGCATTCACCTCATATTAGCATTTTCAATTTCATTCAGTTATAATCAATGCTGTTAGTATTTTTTTTTATTTTCTTATACAGATTTTACTGCTAGCCTTATTACAATAAGTATTCAAAGTTATGTTGTTTTTTTTGTTGTTGTTGTTGTTGTTTTTTTTTTGTTTTTTTTGGTAAAGAACACTGCTTTCAGACAGTAAATACCTTACAATTTTCATGCTATTAGTCAAAATTGGTTTTCTGCATTTATATTCTGTCTTAAATGCTATGCTATCATCTTATTTGACAGTTCACATGTTGTAAATACTGTTTGATCTTTTCATTACCAATTGCTTTGTGAAAATAACATGTTTAATGTACTAAAGTTGTATCACTTCACACATAACTGTATGATGTAGGATATGGTTTAGTAGTTGGCTGAAACTACTTAAAGGACTGATAGAGTATAATTAGAATTGCTCATGTTTGATGCAATTCTTATATAGCTGCTGAGTATAAAGTTGCAAATAGTTTTGCCTATTTCTATGTTCATGTTTACTGCTAATATGAATATGTCGTATATACTGTTAGAACCTTTTATATATTGATCCGCACACATCCATGTAAATGCTATATTTGTCTGCCTACGAGTACTTCAGATGTTTATGGCTCTATACTGTGTGAATTGTAACAGCTTCTTCTTGGTCCGAATTTTATATTTGTGAATTTGCATATTCACTGGTAAACTATTTGGCAATGAATGATAGCCTATCACCACAGTCAACATATTGTCTATAATTGTACGAACTTCTGTTACAGGGCATGACTTTTATTAGCAAACACAAGTTAAGTGATGTACTAGCATGAACAAGTATAAAGGCCTTTGATCTGTAATCTGTTAGTGTTAGACTACACATTTTGTTCCGTTTGAAATGTTTACCGTTCTTGCAAATTCATTTGTTGAATTTGGTGGTTGTCAGTAACAAGAGGAGTAACTTTGTATCATTGTAAAGTTTTGTAAAAGTAAGAGTTGTTTCCCTTACAAGTTATATCTTCCCTATAGATCATAATAGATTTTCAGTCTTTTAACATGTAAAATTGCTGTAATGATTGATGGAGGAGCAGTTATTGAGATATTGGCCAGTTTGCCTGTGTGTCTGTTGTCCTTGGTAGGGCCCACCTTGGACGTTTATGCGTCTGTGCGTGTATGCTTTTTTTTGGCCAATATGTCTATAAACACACATTCCTCATTCATGAGCAACTTATTTTTCTGAATGCGTTACCTTTAATGGAAAAATTGTTTAGTTTACTTTCATTCATGATTCACTGTAGTCTTCATTATCCAGTGATTCCTATTGTACAAATGTATTGTCTTCTTTGTTTTTTGCTCAATAAGTGTTCCCTCATCAAAAATTTGGATCAAATTTTCTTTTTGGGGCGGGATGTTGTATATTGTGGGTACCGGGACCCACTTGGTAACACTCATTGAGCGAAAGCAAAGTGTTCGGTTAAATTTTGGAACTGTTAAAAAACTGATTGTAACGATAAGGAGGTTTTATGGGAACGCCGATGATTGATTTTCTGGAAAATTGTGGCAAAATTAAAATGATGAACATTTACATGTCTCATGTCTTAATTCCCCAATACTGACATGTAACAAACTGATCTAAAATGTGATCATCACATTACAAGAAAGGCAAATATTATTCTCAGTCTTAAACTGTATCTAAAATCACCAAGAAGATAAATGCTGAATAAGGAGTCATTTAAATTGGAAATAAAAAGGCTTCTTTAACATCTAAGACAGATATAAATGAAATTTAATTTTGACAGGGACAGTCATATATCTTTTTACAGTATTAAACTACATGCAATATATGTGAAATCTTTTAGCTGATCTGAGTGAAAAGCTCAGGGTGAGCTATAGTGGTCAGCTTTTGTCAGGCATCTGGCTGGCTGTCTGTCTGTCAACATTTGGCTGGTTAACTCTCTTGAGGCCACATTTTCGATCAATCTTGATGAAACTTGGTCAGAAAGTTAAGCTCAATAAAATATCAGATGGGTTTGAAACAAACTTGGTCACTGGGTCAAATCATAGGAAAACCTTATTAAAACTGTAGAGATCACTATTTTTTACCCAATTTAAATGAAACTTCGTCAGAATGTTTGCCTTAATGAATTCTTAGATGAATTTGAATCTGGGTCATGTGGGGTCACAAACTAGGTCACAGAAAAACCTTGTTTTTCTTTCATCTGACACATGATACTAGCTGGCAAAACCCCAATCATGACCACCATTTTCCTTAAATGTCTATATAGGAAACTTTAAGAATCTTCTTCCTAGAAGCTGCAAGTTCAATTTGAAAACAATTTGGTACATTTAAAGGTTGCTTGTGTGACCCTCTATATAAATTATGATTGTAATTTATTGCAATAAAAATGAAAAAAACATGGCCACCAAGGGCTGGGCTTATTTTCCACATCTATCTATATAGGATCATTTTAAAATCTTCTTAGAAACTGCAGGTCCATTTTAAGTAGTTTCGCATAAATGTTTCTTTGGTGTGCCTCTCTATATATTATGAAATTTATTGCAATCCATGACAAAACATGGCGACTAGAAATGGGACTTATTTTCTTTATATGTCTATATAGGAAACTTTAAAAATCTTTGTTAGAAACTGCAGGTTCAACTCGAAAATAATTAAGCAGTGACCTTGTTTATAAATATTTGATTTATTCAGACTCATGGAAAAACATGGCTGCCAGAGGCAGGGCTTATTTTTTCTGTATATCTTATATCATTTTTTATGCACACCTTATAATGCCTGCTCTGCAGTCTTACTGCCCGTCATAGCAAAATCGTGTTCTTGTTTACATTACAAGGGCTAATGATATGAAACTTGGAGTGTCTGTTCACCAATAAGTGTAGAATGTGCATGGCTTGTTTTCAACGCACACAAGTGCCCACTCTCAGTGGCCTATCATAGCAGTATGTTGTGATAAGACCTACTTCCACATTTCAAGCTCCATAGATTTGAAACTTGGTGTGCAAGTTCACCACTAGGTGTAGCTGTGCATGAAGTGTTTTTAGCTCACCTGGCACAGAGTGCCAGAGTGAGCTTTTGTCATACCCCAATGTCCGGTGTGCACCGTGCGTCGTGAGGCCTCAACAATTTGATTCAAATGACATCTCCTCTGAAAACACTGGGCCAAATTCAATGAAACTTGCATGGAATGTTCCTTGCATGAAGCTCGTCCAAAGTTGTTCAAAGAATTCAATTCCATGCAGAACTCTGGTTGCTATGGCAACTTAAAGGAAAAACTTTGAAAATCTTCTTGTCTGAAACCACAAGGCCTGGAGCTGAGATATTTGGTATGAGGCATCATCTAGTGGACCTCTACCAAGATTGTTCAAATTATGACCCTGGGGTCAGAACTGACCCCGCCCTGGGGGTCACTTGATTTACAAAGAGTTATATAGGGAAAACTTAAAAAATCTTCTTGTCAGAAACCGCAAGGCATAGAGCTTAGATATTTGGTGTTGAGCATTGTCTAGTAGACCTCTACCAAGATTGTTCAAATAATGGCCCCTGGGTCAAAATTGGCTCCGCCCAAAGGGTCACATGTTTTACATAGAGTTATATAGCAAAAAACTTTAAAAAATCTTCTTGTCAGAAACTGCAAGGCTTGGAGCTTAGATATTTGGTATGAGGTATCATCTAGTGGACCTCTACAAAGATTGTTCAAATTATGACCCTATGGTCAGAACTGACCCTGCCCAGGGCTTACTTGATTAACATAGAGTTATATTGGGAAAACTTTAAAAATCTTCTTGTAAGAAACTACAAGGCATAGAGCTTAGATATTTGGTGTTGAGCATTGTCTAGTAGACCTCTACCAAGATTGTTCAAATCATGGCCCCTGGGTCAAAGCTGGCCCCGCCCAAAGGGGTCACATGTTTTACATGAGTTATATAGCAAAAAACTTTAAAAAATCTTCTTGTCACAAACTGCAAGGCCTGGAGCTTAGATATTTGATAGTATGCACTGTGACCACAGTGGGGTCACTCCCCCCCACCCCCCCCTCTCAAAATATTTTTTTTCTCATTTTTTAAGTTTTTTGCTATGGCAATAAAATTTGGACCATTTGTACAGTTTTTCAAGATGATTTCGACCTACATTTTTGACCTACTGACCTACTTTTTTGTTTTTTAGCTACAGCAATGAAATTTGGACCATGTGCATAGTTTTTCGTTTCGATTTCAAAAATATCGTCACATGACATATATTTTTGACCTATTGACCTACTTTTTGTTTTTGGAGTTATGGCAATGAAATTTGGACCGTGTGTACAGTTTTTTGTTCCGATTTCAAAAACGTCATAGCATGACCAAAGCTAGCATGACCAAAGCTACGGCAATGAAATTTGGACTCACAGTGTGTACAGCTTTTCGTTCCGATTTCAAAAATGTCATCTCATGACCTATATTTTGACCTACTGACCTACTTTTTGTTTTTGGAGCTATGGCAATGAAATTGCATTGGTCCATTTCTGTGATTTGCATCATTACATTCATAAAAATTTCTTTCGTCTTTGAACCCAGGTGAGCGCTTTAGGGCCATTGGCCCTCTTGTTTATATGTGCTAGCTCCCACCAGCAGGCAAAATTTCAGGTAGTGACACAAGACCATTTAATCATCTTGTTTTCGGTGAAATTGACTTAGTAATATTGACCACTTATATAACTTTCACACTTTTCCTTTGTCTACTTGAAAATTCAAAGTACTGTGGCTTCCAGCTACATACTCAAGAGCGTAACAAGGAAGTCAAAGTTCTAAAAAAGAAAATATATACATAAATGAACATACAAACAAAGTTAAGACCAGCATAATTGAAATACAAAGAAATAATTTTCACACACCTTTTTGTGTGGAAAATTCCGTTATTCAGTGAGAACTTGGATATTTTGAAATAAATTGACTAACTTTATTCAATGCAATAAATTACTAGGTACCTGTGTATGTTTTCAGATGAGAATGATGGTTTTCCATTGCCGTCAACAGAAGAAGAAATAAAAGCATTTGATCAGCAAGTTTTCATAGAGCAGCCAAACGGATGGGGAAAAGTTAGTACACCCAAACGTACCAAGAAACGAGACAGACAGAGGTCAAAATCTGCAACAGCTGTACCTGACTTAGCAACAATACGCCTAAAGCTACAGAAACTCCATTGTAAGTGACTTTAAGTTCATTTGTTTTGTCAGTAACATACAGGATACAAACTGAACATGATGAATTCTTTTTTGTGTACATATGTAGTTTTAATTAATTCAAGTATTTTTAAACATTACATGAAGCTGTGGAATTGAAAATTAAAAGCCCAATTTGTACAGTATAATAATATTTCATTATCTCTTCAGCTTACCACTGAAAAACTGTGGTAATTAAAAATAATTCAGGGTACCGGTAGATTTGATATACTGTACTGCTATGTGAAAAGTGCAGCATTACAAACAAATTAGATAAAGTTGTAATATCATATTTTTAGACCAGTGGCCTGGGGTTTTAGCCCACCTGAGCTGTAGGCTGATGATGAGCTATTAGGATTGATCAATGTCCGTCGTCTGTCTTCTGTCGGACGTCAACACTTAGTTTGTTAACACTCTAGTGGTCACATTTTTGCCTCAATTGTCATGAAACTTAGTCAGGATGTTTGTCCCAGTGATTACTTGGATGATTTCGAACATGGGTTATCTGGGATGAAAAACTAGGTCACAAAGCCCAAAAATAGAAAAATCTTGTTAACAATCTAGAGGCTACATTTTCAGTCCAAATATCCTGGAAATTTGTCAGAAAGGTTGTTTCAATAATTTCTAGCTCAGTTACGAATATGAGTCATCTGGGGTCAAAAACTAGGTCACATAACCCAAATATGGAAAATCCTTGTTAACACTCTACAGGTAACATTTTTAGCTCAAATAACCTGGAAATTTGCCAGATAAATTGTTTAGATGGTTTCTAGCTCAATTTTGTAAATGGGTCATCTGGGGTCAAAAACTAGGTCACAGCCCAAATGGAAAAACTTTGTTAACACTCTAGAGGCAACATTTGTCAGAAAAGTTGTTTTGATACTTTTTTGCTTAACTTCGAATATGGGTCATCTGGGTTCAAAAACTAGGTCACAGAGCCTAAATATGAAACACTATGTTAACACTCTAGAGGTTACATTTTCAGTCCAAATATCCTGAAAATTTGTCAGAGAGGTTGTTTCAATGATTTCTAGCTCAAGTTCTAATATGGGTCATCTTAGGTCTAAAACTAGGTCACAGAGCCAAATGGAAAAACTTTTTAAACACTCTAGAGGCAACGTTTCCAATCCTAATATTCTGGACATTTGCCAGAAAGGTTTGTTCGATGATTTCTAGGTCATGTTTGAATATGGGTCATCTGGGTTCAAGAACTAGGTCACAGAGCACAAATTTGGAAAAACCTTGTTAACATACCAGATCTAACATTTTCAGTCCAAATAACCTGGAAATTTGTCAGAAAGGTTGTTTTGATGGTTTCTAGCTCTGGTTTGAATATGGGTCATCTGGAATCAAAATATAGGTCACAGAGCCCAAATATGGAAGAACTTTGTAAACACGCTAGAGGCTACATTTTTAGTCCAAATAACCTGGAAATTTGTCAGAGGGGTTGTTTTTGATGATTTCTAGCTCAATTTTTAATATGGGTCATCTGGGGTCAAAAACTAGGTCACAGCCCAAATGGAAAAACTTTGTTAACACTCTAGAGGCAACATTTTCAGTCCAAATATCCTGGAAATTTGTCAGAAAAGTTGTTTTGATACTTTTTTGCTTAACTTCGAATATGGGTCATCTGGGTTGAAAAACTAGGTCACAGAGCCTAAATATGAAACACCATGTTAACACTCTAGAGGTTACATTTTCATTCCAAATATACTGGAAATTTGTCAGAAAGGTTGTTTGGATGATTTCTAGCTCAAGTTCAAATATGGGTTATCTGTGGTCAAAAACTAGGTCATAGAGCCCAAATTTGGGAAGACCTTGTTAAAACTCTAGGGGTATTATTTTCAGTCTAAATAACCTGGAAGTTTGTCAGAAAAGTTGTTTTGGTAATTTCTAGGTCAAGTTTGAATATGGGTCATATGGGGTCAATTAATCAGTTCCATAACAATTTTGTTAAAAGGAGTCATATTCAGGTGAGCTATCTAGGGCCATCATGGCCCTCTTGTTTTTGTGAACACATTCCTAGAAAATGAGACTTTTTCGAATAGTTTAGTGTGATGAAAATAAAGTTTGCATCAGAGTAATCATTATATCTAAATGTCAAATAAAGATGGATAACTCTTGTATGTTTGAGAACATTATTATACTGCCATAATTAATCTTCTTGAACACATACGATTGGCGAAAATGATGTTGATTTGATTTACCCAAAACCTATATGTTTAATTAAGACAATGAATTGAATGGAATTAACTAAGCATATGATCTTTTTAAGTATCACTAGCCATGCTCGGTAATATGACAAACAGCAGGTACCTTTAGGATAAATAACCAGAACCAGAACGTCAGTTGACAGATGATAACACACTAGTTATAATAAACATTTGATATAATCATTTCAAAAATAAGTTTATAAAGGTTTAAATTGGTTTGTACAATTTATTTTTATGCCCCTGAAGGGAGGCATATAGTTTTTGAACTGTTGGTTCGTCAGTCCGTCCGAAAACTTTAACATTGGCCATAACTTCCTTATTATTAAGTGGATTTACTTCATACTTGGACACAACACCCCTTTGGACAAGACCTTCCCACTGACTTATATTTATTTGACCTTGACCCCTGAATGATCTTCACCTTGAAGATCCATCTGTCCAAAAACTTTAACATTGACCATAACTTCCTTATTAGTAAGTGGATTTACTTCATACTTGGTCATAACACTCCTTTGGACAAGACCTTCCCACTGACCTATATCTATTTGACCTTGACCCTTGAATGACCTTTACCTTGAAGATCCAGCTGTCCAAAAATTTTGACATTGCCCATAACCTCCTTATTATAAAGTCAATTTACTTCATACTTGGACACAACACCCCTTTGGACAAGACCTTCCCATTGACCTATATCTATTTGACCTTGACACTTGAATGGCTGGTCCTCAGCTCAAAGTCAAAGCACCACTACGGGGCATTGTCATCTTACAGTGACAGTTCTTGTGTATATTATTACCAGTCAAACATTCAGTCACACATGCAGTTGGTCGATCGCTCGGTCTGTGAAATCATGAGTACCTCATGTACTGAGCTTTTTGGTTATATTACATATCTAACAAAATACTAAATAGTATACATGTGCCTTTGAGGACTTATTTTAGGTTGAGGATGGGGATGAAAGAGAAGAAGAAACGTATAAATAATGAGTACTCTGAATAAAACCGTTTGATATTGAACAGGTCAAACATTTATTGTTTCAACACTGAACTATAAAGACATGGCTCTTTTGAAAGTGAGACTATTATAATACAAGATGGGTAAAAGAACAATCACATGGTACATACTCCTTAAAAGTAGATCTATTTGAATTTTTTTTTTTGTATGTTTCTTGTATACACTTTATAAAGAACAAAGGCAGTTTGTTTATAGTCTGTAAAATCACTGACATATCAGACATTAATATGCAAATGGTAAACACTTTCTTTTGCTTCCTCTTTGGGTAAATATCCTAAACACTCAAACATTTTTAGTTTGATTATAATACGTGTATAAAATGCTTTAAACACAGTGAATGTTTGAAACCTTGGAATGCACTAACTGTAGAAACATTTGGGGTGAGAAAATTATATTTTTGTCATGAACGATATTACTTTTGCTTTATGAGACAGAAGTTATATAAGTTAAAATGAATATTTATAAACATGGATAATATTCAACATAATGGAGGAACTTTTTACATTGTTATCAGTGACTTGAAAATAAAACTAAAATACTACTATAGGTTTGCTAAACTAATCCTGGTCTCTTTCACTATATCCTTGTTATGTTCATTAAATTCTTTTATATTGTATAATTATATAATTAATCAGCTTTTCTAATACAACTGTAAGAAAGCCACATATAATATTCTCATAGCTGTAATTATTTCTCAGTCAAAAAGTGTGCATGTATTCAGCGATTTTGTCAGTGAATTATGGTTCATTATAAAGATTAATTAACAAAAGTTATTAATCAATAAATTAATTAATTCAAATTAATTGAAATTATTTGACTTGATTGTAAAAAATTTAGACACAGGTTATTCACTCTTGATCTCGAAAGATGCAGCAACAAGATTTTTAAAGTTGACAAAAGTACTTTGTTAGGATACCAAACTAATGTTTGTTATTATATGAACAATATACTAATCTTGGGCTTCAGTCTGTGTTCTCTGTTGGAATAATGATTATTCGTCCATTTTTCTTGATTTTGCTAATATGAACCCAAAATACAACGACAACATCTCTGTAAATTATCATGACAGACAGGTTTGAATGTAACACCAGACTTTAACACAGTAACAATGAATTTATTTCATTAATTAATTTTCATTGTTTCTTAATATTTCAGCTCAAAAGAAAAAAAAATGGCTTTCTTGTGTTCAAATTTGTCTTGAAGCAATATTGCCCTTTCCTATTATTCTTAAGAAATTTTGATTCTAAGCCTTTGTGTTTGTTGTATGGATTTGCTGCAGAAATATTACGAGTGGAATACATCATTTGGTTTCATTGTTGTCTCAAGGGTCTTAGACAAAATTAGTCACAACACTGGCAAAGCTGCTGTGTTGTCTTGGTTCTAGGGATTTATTGATCAGGAAGTTTGTAACCTATCAGATATAAATTAGTACTGGTAATAATAATAAGAATACAAGGGCATATGTTTCACTAGGAATCTCCATAGTTAGAACTTTGTCAGCTGATACAGGGTGGTAATATTTACTTAATAATTTTTTCCTCTTATGGACAATTTAGATTATAGTGAAAGCAACATCTGAACTATATACAATCCAAGATAATGGCTGCTAGAGTAAATGAGTAAATAAAATGAGTATTGGATTTTCTGTTTGTGCTCATTATATTCTTTAATACTTCACTCTTCATGGGTTTTCATGCTAATGAAAAATCTGAGTCATTGGTATTGATCAGTGACCGCATTTAAGGTCAAACATGCAAAGAGGTTCCCAGTGGGGAAATCAATATTACGTGGTTTAAAAACTTCCTCAAAGATGGTCTTTGAAAATGACGTGTTGAGTGGGGTTTTTTTGGTTTTATGGGATTTTTTTTTTCAGATTTAAAAATCTCTGTAGTTTAGCTTATCTCAATTTTAGATATAAAGGTTAGATAACTTAAGAAAATTTCATGTTTAGCTATGAGTATAATTTTTTGGGGTGAAAAAAATGTTACAATGGGTAAACTTTAATTCAATATGTTTATGAGAAGATAAGCAACAAATGTTGTAGAAAATAGAACAAAGTTAAGATAATAAGGCATTCACTTTGTCTTCAATAATGAATGTTTGCCTTTTCACCTAAAATTGTTAAAAAATTATTTATTTTGTGTTGTCTTTTTCTGACACCAGAAAACTGAACCAATGAAAGAAGTCATTACCATAATGCATTTTCATTTGTCAACTAAAATGTGGTATCTTAAAAGTTCACTTTCAAGAGATAAAAGAAGTGTTTTATAGAGCCCTCAGCTTAGGTGCAGAAATACTGACAAATCAAAACAGGTTTTACAGAGATAATAACTGACTGTCTGTTGAATAGGAGTGTCATGTACTGTAGTTAGAATAACCACTCACACATGTGACTGCAGTGTTGTGTTTAACTACCATTATTTCTGTTTCCAAAAGTATATCTTCTATAAAGAGAAGAAATCACTGTTGGTTTTTCTCTTCTGCTTATGAAAATACTATTGATTTGTCTGCTAGTCTCCTTTCCCTCCCCCCATCCCAGAGGAATTGATCCACTCATGCCAATATCATTGCATTATTTCACATGCAAAAAATGCATGCCTCAGATATGCCCTGGTTTTCTTTCCTTTTGCACTTTGTTTGACTTTAATGTACTGAAGCTTTTAAAACTAAAATAGTAATATATTATATGAAAAATAGATTTGTTCAGTATACTGGAAATACTATTTAACGATGATTCATTCCAAGAGGATACGACAGACGGACTGGTGCCGATTACTTTTGTGTCTGGAATACAGAATATAAATCTTCTGTTAAACATTCACAGAATAATGTCCTAGTATACAGTGGATGTTTTTTGTTGAGTTTTAGGGAACTACAGTTTTAAAGTTAAGTCTTAATGTAACACAGGAAACACATTCATTAGATTTAAAGAAACAAATGCAGTAATATACAACAAGGTGTCCAGACTCGGATGTTATTTCTTACTGTGTACTGCTACTGGAAATTCATTTTAGTTTCCTAAATTTTGTTCTAATTTTATTTTTTCAAAAAGACAGACAGAAACACTGGATATGAAACTTCTGGAAATAAATCAGCAGTGTTCACCTTATATGGAATTTCTTAGAAGAAATAAATGTTCTATTTGATTCATAGGTTACTTTGGAACCTTTGTGAAATAGTCACAGATTTCACAATGTGCATGTGGGGTAGGTGTCAAAAACATTTTTTTCATTTAAGTTTTCAGAAATAAGGGTTTATGTTGGTTTTTTATGCACCTATGTTAAAATGGATATTTCATCAACATTTCATTGCTGTTCAGTTGTTGATTTTAATGATTAATTTACATAATTAGTATATTATAATTATACATAAATCATTGATACCAGCTGTCAATGCATGTCACATCAAATAATCATTCAATAGTAAACATTGTGTAGTCAAACTTCTGATTGGAATAATGGCTGAATGGCTGTGTCATAAGAGATTTGAACCCTTAGTAACAGCTCCAGTCTCTCCTGTTAGTGTCCTTCTCCTTAATCACAAAGAAAGCTTGAACATCATATCATAATGCTGAAACTTACTAATTTCACATTATGTACTCAAAAAGTTACTCAGATTTTTACAAGCTCCTAAAAATGACTGCTTCCTTTGTTCTGAACAGTACTCTAGTACACTGACAATTGATCAGAACTGACTGTTTAAAATTTAGTGTTCTTTCATCTATGAACTCTATAGCCACTGATTTATAATATTTATATGAGATTTATTTAGGGGATTGGTGTAACACAACTAAACTCAACTCACCTATATGATTGATCAAGAAAAAAGGTGTAAGTCTCGGGTTCCTTAGATGGGATTTATACCTAGGACCTCTACTCCTCTATGTCATACTTTGCATGTAATAAACAATATTCTTAGAAAATTTTATGAAAGTTTGTGTATGGGCAGTTTTTTCACTTTAAGGGTTGCAAAAATGAAGCTAAAAACAAATCTTAACATTTAATTATTATAAGTTCTCCTACACCATCATCTGTTTATAGCATTTGTGAGCCATAACAAACCACAGGTCAACCACCATGATGTGGTGTAAGACCACTAAACTTGTGGTTTAAGACACACACTTTTGGTGTGAAAACACTTGATTCAGAGAGTTCTTTTGTGGTTTAAGAAATGTTGAATAAAGTGTAACCGTAACAAGAGAATCATCTTACATGCATTGTGATACACAAATATTTTTGTGGTTTAAGAAATGTTGAATAAAGTGTAACCGTAACAAGAGAATCATCTTACATGCATTGTGATACACAAATACGGTATTAAGTATAAGCATGTTAAAGCAACACTGTACACCATTCCTTTTATGTAAAGAAAAGTATACATATTAAACAGTTCCCTATGTTTACCCTTTGCCCTTTTTCTTTTATTGAGGTCCCTTTTTAGTGTAAAGACAACAAAGTCTTGAAAACAAATAAATTATAGCCATGCTTTTGTCATATCTTTAGTAGTCATTTGCAGAGAAATTGCTTAGTATGGTTGGTTGGTTGGATACCCAGGAACACTGGTTAGGTGGACTGACCACCGGGATATGACCTTAGCTGTTAAAACTGGCATTAAACTGAAATAAAACAAACCAAAATCATCCCTTTAACCATATTGATAAATATGGTAGCTATTATCAAAAGACAAACAGCAATAATTTATACTGTCTGCTTTGTTAAGGTTTGATTATCTCTGATTTGATGTCTGATTATTCTGTGAAATATTTCCTATCTCACTGCTGAGTCTGTCTGGGCAATTTTGATATCAGACTTTTAGACATACTGATGTCATTTATCTCCCCTCAACAGCAAAGTTCAGTATTTAGTATACTATTCTTGGCTCTCTAGTTTTTGAAAGACACTTTTGCTTAGATTTATTCTGAAATTTGTGAACACATTTCCTTTAATTGTTTTGGAAAGACCTCATTAAAGGATTCATTTTTAGGGCAACACCTTCCATTTTTTACACATGTCTGTTTTTCGGAACTGATATATATTCCTACTTTATGTTTTCCCATGTGACGGACAAAAGCTTCTAGGAGTATGAAAAAAAGGTATAAGGATTATGGGTGTTTTCTCCATTTAATTTGTTTTCATAAATGAAACACTTCCTTGTGATTTTACTTTAGCCAGTCTTACAATGTTGGGAAGAAAGGGAAATAACTAGTATTTGACTGATGCTTTTGGTTGAAACCAGGCTGCATTATCAATGCCAGCTTTGTTAAAATGAAATATTGATCTTCGTACATTAATGGACAGAAGGTGTAAGAAGTAGAGTGGTTTTCTCAAGTTCAGACATTAAATGGTATTGAACCACAAGTTACGAGCATTTCCTGTAATACAGGAACCTATGTTTCCATAGGAAATTATGTATTTGCTAAAGTCTTACGTCAGACTGTCTGAGAATCAGACAACCTGGCAGCCAGAAAGGGCACTTGGATAAAATTCATTTTATTTTCTTTCACTGACTATGGAATTCTGTCATTCAGGCCACATGAAATATAAACTAAATTTGCAAGACACATGTATCTTATTTGTTTCAACTAACTAAAATATTAGAAATTTAAAATTTGGTGAAAAATGTATATGCACTTTTTGCCAGAATACGTAATTCCAAATTTATTTTAAGATTTTTTTATAAATAATTTACATCTAGGAGAAAACTTCAAGAAAAACAGAGAGCCAGATGACATGCATAGAAAAGTCTACTATTGTTTAAGGAAATTGATAATCTATATACATTATATAGCCAGATATGATTTTCGTTAGTAATTCTACAATGCATTTTACTCACCCTTTCTCTTAAGATTGTTCAAATGGTTCGAAGGTTTTCAAAGGATGTGTACCAATTGTAGCAATCCAATTTTTATGGTCAGGTAGGCTTTTCCCTTAACACAGAAGGAAACAATGATGCTTTTTGAAATATGCATTACACATAGGAAACATGAACCCATAGAAAAAGTACACCATGCTTGGATGGCTCACAGGTATCTGCCATTAACAACAAATAAATACTTTATGGATCATTATTAAATAATGTAATATAATGTTATAGTAAAACTTTGACACATTATAAACAATGTAGTAAGCCAGTCCTCCAAACAATTCTTTTGATTTTTTTTTACACTTTCCAGTACATTGAGTGGTACAAGTTTATGATGTGTGAAAATACAAATGAAAAATAGTTGTCATTCAGTTCTTTGATTTTATAATGTCATAGGCAACTAAAATGATCATGATGTTTTTTGTTGTTGTTTTTGTTGTTGTTTTTGTTGATTTTCAAAGTATTAAAATCTGTTTAAAGTCACACAGTGATTGTTGTAAGCCATTTGTTAGAAATCAAATAAGGTGTAACAAAACTAAATCGAAAATGTTACAAATTTATAAGAAATTTGTAGAATGAAAGTTAACTTATTTCTAAGACATTTAAAAAAAATAAATATCAATACAGTTAACAGATATGTTTTGAAAATGAAAAAGAAGTGGTGAAATAATTTGGATGGCAAGAAAATGATTGGAAATTTTTCAAAAAAGTCAAATAGATATTCTGTGGAATTAAATCCTTTTAACTGTTATGGACTAGATCACCTGGCTGAATATCTGTTCACTAAGAAAGGTTTGGATTTTACTAATAAATCAGTTGTGATACTAATTTATACATCCTTAATTTAAGTCTCTTAATTAGAGGTTAATCTTGAAAGAAAAAAATATTCTTTTGGTGACAAAGTATCGTTGTAAAATTTAAAAAATGCAAGCACATATAATGTTTCTAATAATCATGTTATGTAAATGTCATTTCCCTTTTCTAACTGGATCATTTCACACCTAGTAATTTCAAAGAAAAAAATAGAAATGTCGCACAAAGAAATACAAAGAAAAATAAATTATAAAAAAAAATATAAGAATATAAAAATAAATTTATCTTTAAATATGTACTGAAGAATGTGTTGATCTATTGCTGTTGTCTGTAACAGTTATACCTTTTAGCTTATCTGAGCATTTTTGCTCTGAGAATGAGCTTTAAGGCCAACTGATTGTCTGTTTTCTGTCTGTTAGCTACAGTTGCTTTAAATGACATCTCCTGTGCATGAAACCCTTCAGTCAGTTTGGCTCAGAATTGACTGTTATTATAATGTTAAAAGTCTCATGACCAAGAACCTTGTATTTGCCATGAAGCATCTACAGTAGACCATTACAATGACTGCTGTGCCTTTCAGTCAGTGAACATTTTACATAGAAACAAGTCCATTATTAAGTGGGACTAAATTTTACTTCTCAAAAGTTAGTTCAAAGGTCACAGTTCAAGACTCGGACTCCTTTTGGAGAGTTGAAGGTGTTTATCTTCAGATGTTTTAGTTTACCCTTGATCTATTGCTGTACCATTTTCAGGTGTTTTTAAGACTAAACATATTTAGCTTCCTTGTTTTTTTATATGGAGCCCTTTCATGTTCAAATCCCAGAAATCAGTTTGTGACAGGTGAAATGTTAATTAATGGAGTCATCTGGAGTTTTAGACTTTAAACTATGACTGAATGGCATACAGATTATGACCTTTTTTTTATCCAAAGATTGCGAAAATAGGGTTAAACATTATTTATACCACTGGGCTTAAATATCAAAATGATTGGTATAGTCAAGGCAGCTCATGTAATCAACCTTAACATTCTGTTGTTGGAAATGCCAAAAAGAGGCAGTCTGACAGCTTTGCTAATTGTTTAAGAGAAAAAGAAAATTATCACAAAAGGCTTATTTTCAGTTTGTTTTCCTTTTATTTTCAGCACCAGGAAAACCCAAATTCATTGAGCACCTGATTAATCGTGTAGTATCTAAGCGAGTCAGTCAGCAGTCACGTAATGGCTTGATCAAAACATGCGAAGATTCATCAGATGTCCAGGGGGAACCACTCTCACCAGACTCTGAAAAATGTCTACAGAGAGCCATTGTTGAAGAACTGTTGTCTTGCACGAACAGGCCTGTCAGTACAGAATCAACAGACTCTGGGAATGAATCATCATTATTAGAATCAACAAGTGACTTTTCACCTACTGCAAGAAAAAAATCATTGTCAACACCAGCTTCACCCACCTTTCATGGAATTGTGAAAGACAGGTTAAGAAATTTTCAGGTTTTAAATGAACCAAAAGACAAAGACTTGGTTCCTTCTAAAGTGGGTTTACATTCACCTCTGCCCATACAAAAACCATATAAAAATGAGCAGTTTGTTCATGAACTTAAAGAAATAAATAACCAAATAAAAGAGTTTCACTGTTCAATTTCTCAGGATGAAAGTTTTAATTCAGCAGTCATGGAATCAGGATATGTAAGGGCACTGGTGGCAAAGATCAATGAGAACAAATTAAGACCAGTTGTTGATGAGGAGAAGAAAAATTCAGAGGATGAAAGTCCTGATGACAGTGCAGAGTTGAAAGATAGACTACAACTTGATGAACAAAATAGAGATCCAGAGTGGGATGAATTTGAAAGAGAATTGGACAAATCTGATGAAAATGAAGATGAAATACCTGAAACAGAACAGACCGAAGAGGCTTGTCTAAGAAGAAGTGGTAATATTAGCAGTCATGATGAACCTTCTCAAAGAACATCTTCGAAGAGACCTTCGCGCACATCAGTAGGATCATCTTCATTGGGTGTAAATTCTCGTATAAGCTTTGATTCGTACAGTGATAGCCAAGTAAGTAAAGCGCTTAAAAGATTTAATCTGGAACGCAGTAAAAGCATACCACAGTCTTGCTTGAGCTCCGTCTCTACTTCTTCTTTCTCTTTTCATAATACACATATCAGATCTCCTCCAAAACTACGCAATCTTAACTCTAACAAATACGGTGATTCTAAATATAGTAACACTAACGATTATAGAAACACTAACGGTGCTGTTCTGTCTTCTTGTGCTAAAAATAGAAACTGTTTGTCATGTGATATTGAAAGAACTGTTGACCAGTCTGCAGGTCAGACTGTTTCTACAGAAAGGAGAGGTTGTGTTTCACAGAGTTTGGATTATGGATCACTAAATCCGGCAGAACTGTTTGACGAAAACTGGACTGTCGAGCTGAACTTTGATGACTTTGATCTAGATTTACAACCAAGTGACAGAAGGGTAAGTGGAAAAAGAATTGTTCGGTGTTATTGTTCAGTGTTCGTGCTCATGTCATTTGCATGTTTAGCAATGAGTGTTGGCCTCATTTTTGTGCACTTTGATTTTGGTGGAGTCTTCGATGATTTTGCAAAGGCTTGGCATTTTGGTTGCATGTGATATACCATTAGTTGATGGAAACTGGATATTTAACCTTCTGCAGTTATTATCTATTCATTGATTCAGTGCATCATCATCTTGAAGCATTTCATAAAACTGTAACTCTTAAAAAGTGGCATTAAGCATGTTTCATTTCTTGGATTTTCATCTTCAAAACATCAATATTAAGTGAATTATCTCAACAAATAACAGTAACAGTTGTTCAGATGGGAATTTTAATTCAAGTATACAGCTAACACAGTTACTCAAAGTATTTTATCCAAGCATCATTGATTTTCAGTTAAGATAAAATAATACCTTCTGTAGGAGTAATAAAACTTGTAAAAGATTTAGAGATAGTACATTCTCTAGCATTGCTTTGTTCAGTGTATTTTCTGTGCACGACAGAGTGGTCTGTCTATGTATCATCATTTCTGCAGTTGAACCCCTTAACACTTTACATTTGAAGTATTTTTTTCTATTTCTTTGAATTTTCTATGCTAGCCAGAGTCTTTTTCTTTTCCTGTAGAATCTTGTTACCTGGGTTCTCACACATTTTTAAGTCTTAGTTGATTTACTCTGGAACCAAGCAATGTTTTAAATGCTAAGTAGTAGGTAAGTATAATAGATGCATAACCCCATTTTAGCATATCAGGTTAGGCTGTCCTTTGTTTTTACCCATGTGAGGTAGTGTGATTTTGCACACACGTGCAAGATGAGTCAAACAGGTCACCTTTTGTTGTCACATTGTTTTTAGTCATTCCCATGCATCAACAGCATACATGCCGCTCTCTTGTTACTCGCCAGGTTCTTCCCATATTTAGACCCTTACCTAGGCGCCCCGGCGAAGCACCCAAATCTTCAAATAAATCAACATTTTGACTTGAAAGAAAAAAAAATCTATAAAATTCGTGGAATACACACTTAAGTCCAAGTTTGAATATACCAAGTCAAAACCTTTGACACGCGAGATTGATATTTGGTTGATTATGTGACGAAAGTTGGCTTTTTCTTATGCGCGTTAGTGTTAATTGTCAGTAACATCTGGTCATTGCACGGGGTAATACTTAATTAGCGCCTGAATGTTGTAAATGATGTTTGCAACAAGATGACATGTCATTCGCCTGATTGTTGTTACACTATGTTGAATAAAGTACCATGTATGACGTCAGAAACACGTTTTTTGGTTTTCGTTTTTACCGCGGTGTGATGTCCAAAAACCCAGCGATTTTCCACAAATCTCCAGTTAATGATCATTCCCTAAATGGCATGTATGATCAACAGTTAGTTCCAAAAGCTCTTAGTATGCATTTCCATTGAAAGAGTGCAAACTGAAAATGTATTCAAGAAACACATATTGTATGCAAGAAAAATATACATTCATGTATTTGAGGTTGAATCTGGTTATTTGGCCCTTGGGCAACTTTGTTTGGTGGAAGCTTGGCAGAGCCTTGTTCCTGTGAAAATGCAGTTGCCCTCAGCCAGATCAGCCAGTGCATTTTTCAAATACCTGACATATTCTTAAAATTTTGTATCTTGCCTTGGCTGGATATACAATCTGTTACAATTTAGAACAGGTGGACATGGACTTTATTGCTGAGTTTGATAAACAAACCAATTTAAGAAGTTGCAAAAGCAAACATGAAGATAGCATATGTGTAAAAGAAAAGGTGTAAGATTGTTTCTTTAATGTATTCTGGTTTTAATTCTGACCTATGATAGTGATTTCAGTCACTTGCTAATGAAATCAAATGGTGTGTGCTGTTTGCTTATCTTACTGTATGTAGTTAATTTTTTTCTTTACTACCTCTTGCAAAACTGATTAGAGTTTCACGTAATCAGAATGCTGTAAGTGATGTTACGATGTTTATTTCAGTGGCTTAAACTGTCACTTTACTGATCATCCAGTCACAGCGAGGCAGTTTTCTCAATTATACCTGTCAATAAAATTGCATCTTGCAATCCACCCGCAGCCTGAAAAATGTGCCTGGGCGGCGCCGAAGTTGCTGTGTCGTAATTGTCGCTGCGCTGCTACCGGAAATCTTCACTCAGTATCTTTTTCCTAAGCCCTTTTCCATTTCGTACACAGAATGACACTAGAATGACATTATTGACAGGTAAAAGGCGGGGTTTTAAAGAAACACATTGGGAGGCGCTTTAATTGATTTTTGACAGGTGTACCGACGAGTCTCATTCTTTACTTAACAGTGTAAACTCTAATCAGTTTTGCAAGCGGTAGTATTTCAGTTTCTTTATTCTGATTATAAAATTGACTTGTCTTCCTTTTCCATCTCTGTAGATGTTTATACAAATTTTTTAAAGAAAAAAAGTACTATTATAGCTTATAAATTCATAAAAGTATTACATTATAACTTTAAGTTAAAAGCATGAAGATTTTAATCTAAATTACTTAAATTAAAAATGTCAGTGCTCTACAGTTAGCAAATACATCAAATATTTCATGTGTACAAGTACTTGCCACATTATTAGAATGTTTTCTCTAGCATATTCCCGAGGACCTGAACACTCATGGATTTACAAAATTTGGTAACTTTAAATTTCACAAATTTTGAAACTGGCTATAGTTTGCAACTTCCAGTATCAGAAGATAGGCTCCATTGCATCTGTGTGTGCAGGTCCAAGGACATTTCTTCATATTCAATAAATGTAATGGGAGTAACATGGAAGTGTTATAATGTTTGCTTTTGCAACATCACCAAGAATCAAAATGTTGGCTGTGAAGAAAAAGAGAAGGGGTCAGTATCCACCTCTCATCATAAAGGGGCTTATGTCCATGTGGGCTTTGATAAGGGCAGTGTATATTCATCAAAAGGCATCTATGGAAGACCATATCTTAATGGCTGTCACGTAACCATATTCTAGTGATCAGTAATAATCGTAACCCTTTGATGTAAGCCAAACTTGCTCTTTTCAAGTAAGCTATCTTAATATATTATTTCTACAACTTTTATGCCCCCCATCGAAGATGTTTTGCAAATGTCAGTCAGTCGGTAGACACTTTGGTTTCCAATCAATATCTAGAGAACCCTTGGACCCACCTTCCTTAGACTTGGTGTATGAAGGTTGGTCATGACTAGTAGATGAGCCCTTTAGTTGTTTTACATCAGCAGGTCAAAAGGCATGGTAACATTGACCTTGAATAGAAAAATGGTTTCAGATCAAAAATTAGAGAACACTGGTCCCAAGTTGTCCAAACTTAATGAGTAGGTTGATCATGACCTGTAGACGACCCCTATAGCTTTTCATTTCACCAGGTCAAAGGTCAAGGTCACCATGAGCTTGAAAACCTAAATTGCTTCCAATCAATATCTAAAGAACCCATTGTCCCAGGTTGTTCAATCTTAGTTTGTAGGTTGATCATGACCAGTAAATGAGTCCTATAGTTTTTCAGGTCACCAGGTGAAAGGTCAAGGTCACAGTGACTTTAAAGAGCAAAACGATTTCCAATCAATATCTAAAGAAGGCTTGGTCTCAGGTTGTTCAAACTTAGTGAGTAGGTTGATCATGACAAGTAGATGACCCCTATAGTTTTTTACTTCAACAGGTCAAAGATCAAGGTCACAGTGACCTTGAATAACAAAACAGTTTCCGATCAATAACTTAAGAACCCTTTGTTCCAGGTTGTTTAAACTTAGTATGTAGGTTGGCCATGACCAGAAGATGACCCATATAGCTTTACAGATCACCATGTCAAAGGTCAAGGTCACAGTGACCTTTAAGAGCAAAACAGTTTTCGACCAATAATTATAGAACCCTTAGTTTCAGATTTTTCAAACTAAGTTTATAGGTTGGTCATGACTAATAGATGACCATTATAGGTTTTCAGGTCACCAGGTTAAAGGTCAAGGTCACAGTGAGCTTGAAAAGCTAAATGGTTTCTGATCAATAACTATGGAATCCTTGGGCCTAGATTCATCATTCTTAGTTTTTAAGTTGGACATGACAAGTAGATAACCCCTTTAGTTTTTTATGACACCAGGTCAAAGGACAAGGTCACAGTGACCTTGAATAGCAAAACGGTTTCTGATCAATAACTATAGAATGTTTGGTCCCAGGTTGTTCAAACTTAGTGTGTAGGTTGGTCATGACTAATAGATGACCGTATAGTTTTCAGGTCACCAGGTCAAAGGTAATGAACAGAGTGACCTTGAACAGCAAAATTATTTCCAGTCAATAACTATAGAAACCTTGGTCCCAGGTTCTTCAAACTTAGTTTATAGGTTGGTAATGACTTGTAGATGACCCCAATAGTTTGTTAGATCACCAGGTCAAAGGTCAAGGTCACAGTGACCTTGAATAGCAAAATGGTTTCCAGTCAATAACTATGGAATCCTTGGGTCCAGGTTCTTCATACTTAATGTGTAGGTTGGTAATGACTAGTAGATGACCCTTTAGTTTTTTACCTCAGTAGGTCAAAGGTCAAAGTAACAGAGATCTTGAATAGCAAAACAGTTTCCGATCTTTAAAGAACCCTTGGTTCGAGGTTGTTTAAACTTAGTATGTAGATTGTTCATGACCAGTAGATGATCCCTATAGTTTTTCAGGTCATTGGGTCAAAGGTCAAGGGTCACAGTGACCCTGAAAAGCAAAATTGTTTCCAGTAAATAATTGTAGAATGCTTGGGCCCATTTTCCTCAAACTTTGTATATAAGTTGTTCATGACTTGAACATGAGGCATTTAGTTTTTCAGGTCACCAGGTCAAAGGCCATAGTCGCAGTGTCCTTGAATATCAAAATGGTTTCTGATTAATAACTATAGAATGCTTGGTCCCAGCTCCTCAAAACTTCATGGCTGCTTTGATTTAGCATTAAAATTTGTTTAGTCATTTACACTCCTGTGATAAATTATCATTACCTTAAACTTATTTTCAAGTTGTAATCCAATGAATATTCAATAAATGACTTTATGATCATACATAAGGAAATTTAACAGGTCTGTGAAGTGTTAATGAATATTGTATAATTTCTTTACATTACCAGTATCATGACTAGTTGCTGCTATAATCTATCTGTTGTATCACAATGCGTAACAAACTGTTACTTGAGTTTGTTTTTCCACTCCATGCATTTTATAGATTGTCTATTCACATGTGTGCCGCACTTCGACTTTTAATGTTAATATTGAATCAAAAATCACTCACTTGCAGATTTGTTATGAAAATGTCTTACATTTATCAGTTGGATGAAAAGGTATTTTTTTTTTTCCAAAGTGTTTATCAACCTAGATTAATATTCTGTGCGGATTGATCCCATGAGGAAGTTGGCAATCGACTCTCTTTACATTTATCTATTTCTGACGTTAATAATAAGTGTTATACCATCTCCTACATATTTTTGCATATTGACAGAAGTTTTACAATGGATGTTAACATTAATCAAGGATTAGTTTTTGTTTGATACAATAGATGGTAAGTTTTCTGAAAAATTGTTGGTGACTGACAAAATTAATTTTGTGGTACCTTCTTTTATGAACTTTTCAGTTTTGTGAGGACCTTTTCATGTGAACTTCTTGTCAAATGAACAATTAATACTGTTCTCCTTGAAGTAGAATTTTAGAATTTTTATTCTTCCTTAATTATGTATGGTCCACTTGCTTGTAATTGAATGTATTGAAAGATAAATGAATCAAGCAGAAGCAGATGAATTTGTGGAGCAAAAAAATCGCAGTTCTTACAGATATGATCTCATAACAATTTTTTTACAGTACATTAAAATGTACAAGCTTATCTGATCATGTAAAAAACCCTTTGATTTGGGAACTCGTTCAATTCCATTCTTGAATGTTAAAAAGGATTCTCCATAATTATACTTATCAGTAGAAAATGTATGAAAAGGTACTGGTAGTTTTTCCTGGAAGCACTAGAAGGGCAGGCAATTCAAAATGGCAGTTGTCACAGAAATGTAGTGACCAGTATTTGTTAAAAGCCATATACAAAGTCTGATATCCAAGTGAAATTTCAGCAGTTTAAAGTCACGGTGATTACAGGGCCACCTCGCATCTAAATTTCTGTAAGAATCTTTTTTTTTGTTTCCAGCAGTCACAAAACATGCATGCTTTTCTTGCCTGTAATACTGAAGTTAATAAAATCATTCTGATTTATTACAGTTTGTGTAGAGAGCTATTCATAAAACAACTGCCTTTCTTCCAAACACTGCCTTTTGGAGTTTTCATTTTGTTCAAAGCATTCTGATGTAGGAAAGGCCACATATTATGAAAAGAAAAAGAACTCACTTGAAAAAAATGCAAAACTTTGCTAGTATAGAGGAAAGACAGACTGATAAAATGTCTTAACTGATTTACTGGACACCTACATGTATTTTCAAGTCACTTCTTAGTTATAACAAGAACTCCAGGAATTTTAACCTTAGTCAGAAGCAGAAAAGATTCCATTATATTACAACTTGATCCTTCCTAGCTTATATATGTAAGAAATGGCAGGCTATAAATCAGGGTAGTAGACTACTTTGCAATAACTGGCCACAATGCCATAAGTATTTCAGTCCAGCAATCTGCTGAAATTTAGACAAACTTCATTTGTTACTATTCCTAATGGTATTTTGTTTCTGGCTTAAAGAGAAAAAGATGTTAAAGCTAAATATATGAGGTATAATATAAGAAAAAGTATGCATCACTACTGACCTCCAGTAGCATAATTATAATGACCTACCAGTATCAACAGGGTGAAACAGCCAAAAACCCACAGCGTTATAACCAATGCTGTATACATCTACCAGTAACTTCAAACTGGAGCTATCACTGAATGTGATTAATAACCCCACAATACTGCCCTGTCAGGGATAAAGGGGAAATATAGAATACATCACTCACATCTACAGTTATATTTGTGTCCTGCACACAAAGCTGAAGTCTGCATCACAAGACTTTTTCTATGATGAGCCATTCACGAAAAACACTTATTAGTGAACATGCACATGAAGTTTCATATTGATAGTTTTGGAAATGTGGAAGTACAGCTTGCATCACAAGATTTTGCTATGATGGACTGTAAATCTGCTGAGTGTGCATGAAAAATGTATCATGCACATCTACACCTACTGATTAAATAGCACACCCAGTTTCAAGTTGAAAGACCTAAAAATGAGGAAGTAGTTTGTGTCATAAGATTTCTACAAACCAACCGGCCACCAGCCTGGCTGACGACCATAAGAACAAAGCAAAGCAAAAATTATTCTTTCACTGCCTTCATTTATGGCCCCTCTTTTATTTATTTATCCTTCTTTTTTCTTTTATTTTTTTCCTTTTCTTTTGAAGAACTTGTTATTAATCTGTTCTGTGGAAGGAATCCATGACTTTTTTCACCTCCACACAGAAGCCTTAAGAGTATTCTAACCAATTTAGTGGTGGGGAGAAAAATGATATCTCAACATGATGGGTGCTGATAATGGGGCATTAATAGAAAAATTGGCACAATATGTGAATGAATAATCTCACTATAAACTTAGAGTATGCCTGCTGAAGACATTGGCAGCTGTCTGTATGCTCCCTGCTAAATTAATACCACAGACTGTAGAGAGGAAAACATTGTGGCTAGAATTAAAAACACGGAAGTCAAGGAGTTTTGTAAACATGTTTTTATTCGAGGAACTAAATATTACAATTGAAACTACACCTCAAAATATTTACATTTACTGGAATTATTAACCACAATAAATTCGTATGCCATTTTAGATACAAACATTAATTTGAATTGTTAAAAAAAGTACATATTAACAATGGTGGATATAAAATTACAAGTCAAGGTGAGACTTCTGTCTGTTTATATCTGCATGCTAAGCTAGAGCTGCACCTTGTATTGGAAATGTGCACTTAATACACTTCTCTTGCATTGAACATAAGGTTACATGAAGTGCATGAGCTGAAAATATTTCAATGTATTATGCTAAATAATTCAGCTGTGTAGTTTAACTGCATGTTTAATGTCACAGTTTGTAATTAATGTGTAGATCTTTTGTATATTGATTTGGGACATTTTAACAGATAAATTGATTATATGTTTTTTTATGTTGTTACTCTATATTGTGTGTGTGTAAAACTTACTTTATGGTAAAAGTTTTGGTTTACAACCAAAAATTGATTTATGTTTGTTTTCCTTAAGCAGTCAGCAAGTACCACAATATGTATACTCATGTATAATATGTATACTTCACAAGTACCATAATATGTATACTCAACAAGTACCTCTAAATGTATACTTCACAAGTACCACAATATGTATACTTTACAAGTACCATAATACGTATACTCAACAAGTACCTCTAAATGTATACTTCACAAGTACCATAATATGTATACTTCACAAGTACCACATTATGTAAACTTCACAAGTACCACATTATGTAAACTCTACAAGTACCACAGTATGCATACTAAATAAGTACCAATAAATGTATACTTTACATGTACCATTGAAAAAAATTTTTTTAAATGGATAGAAATCAAGGAACATTTATTCTCTAACTATCCGAGAAATGTTTTAGCAGTGATTTTAATTAAATATATGACCAGTGTTACTAAACTTCCAACAGAGAGACTTTGCCAGACTTAGACCTGTTAACAGAAAGATTGCTGCCAAATTATCTGCAAATTAGAGGTGAAAATGTGCAATAGATACATGACACCTGGCAGCTTAGTTTTAAGTTGACTCAGCTTGAAAAAATAAAACTTCATTTAATACTTGTGCGAATCAAGCATATAATACAGATGTTAAGAAATGTAGCCATTTTGCATATTAGGCTTTCACTGTGACTGATGTAGAAAGTCTTTTCCTATTAAGTACTTTTATGTCTGGGCATGGAGCCAAGTATGTAAATGGCCATCACAGGGTCCCATGTAGTTCCAATTGAAGGAGATCTTAGACCACTCTTAGTCATACATATTGAAAGCACAACTAGGTACTGTTCAGGTTGGTCAACAGTTGTAATTAACTTAAATCAGTGCAGAATTTTAAGGGAGTTATTGCATGTAATACTTAAATGTTATGTTGTCAAAGAACAGATTGTAATTCTAGCACCTCTTGATACCAGCATAGGAAATATTCTAAATGTTGCTTACAGGTATGGCTTTTGAAAATCACAGTTCACATTAACTGAGAACATGTTCATGACCATCTCTAAATCCTTTTTATAAGCTTGTTTGAAAAACGGGACATGCCCGTTTGAAAAACGGAACGTATTATGGGAACGCCCATGGCGGGAGGGTGGGTGGACAGGTGGGCGGCGTCCAGTTTTGTCCGGAGCATTTGGTACCATCATGGGGGGGTAGTGTCGTGCACATGAACCAGGTCTCTATGTCAAAGGTCAAGCTTAGACTTTGAAGTTGGAGAAAAATGCTTGTCCGGAGCAAAACTTCTGTATGCATTGAGAGATGTTAATACAACTTGGCATAAATGTTCACCATTGTGAGGCAGAGTGTTGCATGCAAAATTCAGGTCCCTGTGGCCTAGGTCAAGGTCACACCTAGAAATGTAGTACGTGTTGCGTGCATGAGCCAGGTCTCTAGGTCAAAGGGTAAGATCAGTGGTCAGTGGAAAACGCTTGTCAGGAGCAAAACGTCTACATGTATTGAGAGATTTTAATATAACTTGGCACAAATGTTGACCATTGTGAGGCGGTGTGTTGTACGCAAAATTTCAGGTCACTGTTGCCAAAGTTAGGGTCACACATAGAGGTCAAAGGTCAGGTAAAAATATGAGAATGTGTGTATGGACCATTTAGTCATCATGAATTGAGGGATTCTAATATAAATTTTCACCATCATAAGACTGAGTGTAACATACATAATCCTGGTCCATACATGTAAGGTCAAAGTAAGAAGAGATGATGACATGTCCAGATTTTTTTGGGGAACATATCTTCTACATGCATGAAGGGATTTTAGTATTACTTTATACAAAAGTTCACCATCATGAAACATAGTGTTGCGCACATGAACCAGGTCTCTAGGTCAAAGGTCAGTGTCACACTTAGAGGTCAGAAGTTCATTTCAGATGTTTGTTTTACTGTCCAGCACAAGAAATAGTCAAACTTGCTTCCCTACTAACACCTCTTTATGCCCCCACAAAGTGGGGAGCATATAGCGTTGCACTTGTCCGTCCGTCCGTACGTCTGTCTGTACGTCCCGAAATCTTGTGAACGCAACTCCTCTTAAACCGGATGGCAGATTTTGCTTAAACTTCCAGGGATGAACAACCTTAATGTGTAGATGGTAGTAAAGGAAGGAATTTTTGCTGCAATCAAATTTAACAGAATTATGGCCCTTTGTTGATTTTTTCACTATATACCATATAGAAATTTTTTATACCTTCAAGCACTAAGAATAGTCAAGCGTGCTGTCCATCCGACAGCCCTTATTTCAGTATAAAATATCTAATTTTGAAATAAAAGAACAGCATTAATAATATACAAAACACCTCAATTCATTTGCAACTACAGAAAAAAATTGTTCCCCACCTAAATCTTACATACAGGATATACATGCTCTTGTTTATGAGCACTTATGCATAGTGGGGGCATCCGTGTCCTATGGACACAGTTCTAGTTTATATCCATTATGCCCACATCTTCTGCAAAGCTTTTGTGACGGGCACATTTTTTGACCTTGTCACCCTTGTTTCTTAAAGGAAAAAGATTGAAAAAAAATTGTACTGCGTGTAGAAAGAAACTGTAAGAGTTCCTTCTGGTCTGACATTATAGGAAGAAGAGGAGAAGCCTAAAGACAAGCTTCATAGGATTGCACATGAGCTTCTAACAACAGAACGGACATACGTTTCTAGACTTCATTTACTAGATCAGGTATGTAAGCAGGCTTTTGTTTGTAGAGAGCTTTTTTTTTTATGCTCCCCAAAGGGAGAGCATATAGTCGCCGCTTTGTCCATCCATATGTCAGTTCATCCGTATGTCCACACTGGCGAAAAGAAATAGGGGGCCATCTAACTGTAAACAGAAGAGAACAATAGAGTTCATTCCGTAAAAATAGAATAAGGGGCCAATGATCATTTAATAAACAAAAGAAAATAACAAAAGAAAAGGCCCCCTATCCAGTTTCGGCCGGACTTCCGCCGTCCGCATTTTCTTGTCCAGGACATAACTCTGAAACTACAAGAAGTATCAACAAGAAACTTTGTAGGTAGATAGATCTAATTGAGTAGAAATGCATTGCAGAAGAACTGTAACTCTGCCTTGTCTAATTTTTGAGTTATTTCCCTTTGTTCATTTTTTACACTTTGAACTTTGTCCGGGACATAACTCTGAAACTACAAGAGGTTTAAACAAGAAACTTTGTAGGTAGATAGATCTCATTGAGTAGAAATGCATTGCAGAAGAACTGTAACTCTGCCTTGTCTAATTTTTGAGTTATTGCCCTTTTTTCATTTTTACACTAAGAACTTTGTCCGGGACATAACTCTGAAACTACAAGAGGTATCAAGAAGAAACTTTGTAGGTAGATAGATTTTATTGAGTAGAAGTGCAGTGCTTAAAATCCACAACTCTCCGCTTCATAACTTTTGAGTTACTGCCCTTTATAATTTTTCATACTTGGTTTTTGTCCACAATGTAAACCGAACAGTATGAAAACTACTAACTTGAAACTTCACAGGTGGATAAATCTTATAATGGTCAAGTGCAGTGCACAAGAACCATTCCCTTTGCTTCATCATTTTGGAGTTACTTTCCTTTGTTAATTTTCTTACTTTTTGTGTCGCCTTTACGAAGAAACGGCGATACATAGGAATTGCTTTGTCCGTCAGTCTGTCACGAAAACTTAACGTTGGCTTATCATACTTTAAAATTGTATTGCTTATGACAACAGGGTCGGGATGATGCCAAAGTTTCTAGGTCAAGGTCACATTTGACAGAGTTATGCCCCTTTTTGTACTTGGATTTTGTCATGAAAACTTAACATTGGCAATAACTTTGCCATTTCTTAACATTTAGACATCAAACTTTCAAATTATATTGCTTACGACAACAAGGTTGTGATGATGCCAAAATCTGTGGGTCAAGGTCACAATTGACAGAGTTATGCCCCTTTTTGTACTTGGATTTTGTCATGAAAACTTAACATTGGCTATAACTATGTCATTTCTTAATATTTCTTCATGAAACTTTCCAGTTGTAATGCTTACAATTGTATCACTTTAGACAACACCATTTCTCAAGGCCAGATAACACTCAAATTCATTTTTGCAATGTTATGCCCCTTTTTCAAGTTAAAATTTCTTTGTTAACCTTTATCTTAATGTCTCAAAAAGTGTCAAAGATATTCCATTCAAACTTGGAATACTTGATCACCAGCAAGACCCCTGCAAAGATTGTTGGTACCCATGTCCCTGGGGTCACAGTTAGCCCCACCCCCAGGGGTCACTTGATTTTGCTTACTGACATGAGATGAGTAAGTATTCCTCCACCCCCACCAGTCCCCTCTGCATGGGGACCCCCCAATTTTTTTTTTACACCCCCTGGGCGCGATTTTTTTTTTTTTTATACATAGGTACTTGACTCCCCATCCACCCTCAATGTACATTTTCATTCCGTAATATATGTTTTAATACTTCCTCTCTCATTTGATGTCATGAGGCTTTTGGCAGTAGATTATTTCAATTTGGCAGTTGTCATGGATTCACAATGTGCCAGATATCTTCAGTGTAAATGTAAGTAACCTTTTTATGGACACTATTCTGTGTCCAAAACCTATTCGGGGAGCATCACCGAGGATGGGGTACATTTGATAGTACCAATAACAGTGCAGGCTGCTTGTAGATTTTTCTATACAATATAAGTAAACATCACCTAGCTCCATGAAATGCTATACACATTTATTTTAACTCATCTGTTTTGTCAGTTTCTTATGACTGATTTCTTTTCTGGTGGCAGTAATGCATGTGAAAGAGTTATACTTACCATGTTATAAGTAGACAGAAGATGATCAGGCTACGTTTCATATTTAGAATATATCGTAAATGATATTGTATAATTCTGTTCAAAGTATTTTCATTGCTTCCTAAACCTTTCTGCAGGTCTTTTTTTTTCGTGTCTCCATGGAGAACAAAAATGGCAACATTGTTCCACCGGAGGCTGTTAACCAAATGTTTGCCAACATCAAACCAATCTACTTGTTCCACAGTGAATTTCTACTTCCACAACTGGAGGCTAGAATGAAGAACTGGTAAGGTTTTTTCGAGTTTTATGTTGACAAAACATACCTTCTTTTAGACTGGAATTCAGGTACATAATCTAGACTGCATCACCATTAGTATTTCAAAGTTAGTATTTCAACTGATATCTTTCAACACAAAGACAACTAAGTTGAGCTTCTTTTTTTGTACATTAATTAAACATAAAGATTTGTGTCCGAGTTGTAATTTCCTGTTTCTCACAAGATACATGTATTATTGATATATTTTCATTCTACACATTAACTGTGTTAATCTTTTTTTACCTGTTTCTTGACAAACAGTTTTGCTTGTACAGAAAAGTTTAGAATATCTTTAGAGCAAATTAAATAGTCTTCATCTATCAGCCGCCTCTTTTTCTTGTAGAATTCCATTGTATTACTTACGGGAAATGTTCAAATACATGATTGTATCTCTATTTTTGGTTCATATTTTGATATAACAAATTTTTGTCATATGCTTGGTCGATGGCCAACAACACTCTTGATTTTAGAAAGTGTATAACTGATACACAGCCAAATTATAGAGCCAGACCAATCAACTCATTTCTCAAGTTCCAACTTTCTGTTTTGTATTTCTCTAATGTCTGCTCCTGTGGTGAATATTTTAACATATGAATTATTTATCAATGAAGGTCTTCAGAACAAAAGATCGGTGATATAATGGCGGGATTGGCGCCGTTCCTGAAGATCTATACAGAGTATGTGAAGAACTACGACAAGGCAATGGCTATGATAGATAAATGGGTGTCACAATCACCTAAATTTGCTGCACTGATACATGAAATTCAGGTCTGTTGCTATAAATAAAAGTCTGTATTTAGATTACTATATATTAGTTAAGAAGGAAAAATGAATTTATTTGCCACATTGATACAGGAAATACAGGTCTGTTGGTGTTAACAGTGTATATATAGAGAGATAAACTACTTAAGAAGGAAAAAATGAATATATACATAATGTGCATGATCTGATTCATATCTTTTCAAAAGTTATATTTAGATGTGTAATAGGGTTTTAGAAATTAAACACATCTCCAGAAGTAAAGATTTAAGTTCTAAAGATCATCTTTAACAAGGATATAACTTTTTCTTTCCTTCTTTCAAAGGTTTGACTGTACAAACTTAAACATCTGTCTTCTAAGGAAGTATTGTGGTTGTGTATATAGAAAGTCTATATAGCTTGGAATTTTATCATTCATTTTGGATGTGGTTTTTTTCCATTTCTTTAAAGAAATACTGCAATTTTTATTCAACTAATTCAGTTCACTGTTCTCTAACTGGACACAGAATATTTTGCCTTTTTTGTGCTGTAAATGAGGTACGTGTACCTGTTTTTCTTGATTAGAAGTTTATATCTGTTTCCTTGCAATTTAGTTCATGCTGTGAGCTATTTAATTCATGCTGTGAGCAGTTTAATTCAAGCAATTTAATTCATGCTGTGAGCAGTTTAATTCATGCTGTCAAAAATACATTAGTATCATGATAATTCTGTTTTCAGCTTTCTCCTGACTGTGGACAGCTGACATTGCAACATCATATGTTAGAGCCTATACAACGTGTGCCTAGATACGAACTCTTACTGAAAGGTAAATTTAGTCATCTTCTCCCTTCTCGAAATCATCTGATTTAGTGCTGTACTTCCATAAAACACACCAGTTTGTTTTAACCCTTTACTCCATAGATACGTGTTTTAACGCATATGCGACCAGTGCAGATCCAGATCAGCCTGCACATCCGTGCAGTCTGATCAGGATCTCCACTGTTCGCTTTTATATCCATAAAAGAATTTCTGACTGAAAAGTGGACAGCACTGGCCGCATATGAGATTTAACACTTAAACATGTGGTAAAGGGTTAAAGAAGTTTAGACAGCAGTATTGAAAGATATTTTATCAGTTCCATTATGAAGAATAAGGATAAGTAAGTATATACATGTATGGTGTATCAGACTGAAATCCATTGTCATTTCATTGATATATTGAATAAAATGACTCAGTGTCAATGATAATAGAGCTGTAATTTAATTGTTCTTTGTATAACACAATTACCATGAGAGACCTTGTTGTTCAGCCAACCTGTGTTGCTTTAAAATGTTTCTTTTAGACTTATAGAAACATTCTGAGATTTTGTCTCATTGAATACTCTTTTAATTATACTATATACTTTTTTGAATAACTAACTATATACAAAACATTTTACAGAAAATTGAACTTACATTGTCATCACTAAAAGTATATTACTAAGTGTTTTGCTTGTATAACTTTGTCTGTGATTTATGTTTCCTGTGTTTTATTTCTCAGATTATTTGAAGAGACTGGAACCAGATTCAGTAGACAGGCAAGATGCTCAAAGTAAGTCCGTCACATTTAACAGATCAGTAGATTAAAAAAAAAAAAACACCAAAGGGAAACAAGTTTAATGATTTAATCATTATCATCATCAAGCACCACCAGCATTATCACCAGCATTACCTATATAGGAATTCATCATTTTCATTAACATTATTATCTTGTTACTTTTCCTGTTTTCAGAAGCCCTAGATCTTGTTACTGAAGCAGCAAGTCATTCCAATACTGCCATGAAGAAATTGGTACGTAACTATTTTGCTGCTCAAAAACATATTTATGTATGTAACCAAACGACATCACATGGCTGAGGGCACAACTTAATTCATATTTTTTAACTATAAATGAAATTCACAGAATGGGTTGGATTACAAGAGGTCATTACCTCAACACAGCATTGCAGACATACATGTTTCATGTTGATGTATTTTGGACACCTGATTTTTATATAAGACAAGTTCTGGACTACTATTCTGTTCATTGTATAAAGATTTTGTCAGTGCTCTGACCTTATATTTATATCTCATTATTTCTGGAAGGGAGCTTAAACCTATATCTTACAGCGAGAGTTCTAGTTAATACAAGTGAATAAGGACTGGATTATGAACACAGTGTACAGTCTTCTGGAATATTTTAATAGATTGAAGTAATGGAAAAAAATTTAATATTATTTCAAAATAAAAGTTAGGTGCTTTTCAGCTCACCTGGGTCAAAATATATTATAAGGTAAAGTCGTTAAGGTCTCCCAACAAACTCAAATGGTCGGACTTCTGAGCTTAAGTGACACCTTTACTCTTAAACACATTAACTCCTTGATATGCTAGACTTGCCAAATTTTTTATAAATCTCTGTTTGGAACATATATTTTTTGATATTCATTTTTTCTATTTCAGGATAAATTTCACAAACTGTTAAACATTATACCTCGACTGAATGGCGAAGGGACCAATGATCTGGTGAGTCCCACAAGGGAACTTGTTAAAGAAGGGCCAATCACAAAAATCTCTGCCCGCAGTGGAGAAAAACAAGCTAGATATATTTTCTTAGTAAGTATACAAGGTGAAGTTTATGTCATTTTATTTCTGTTATAAACAGGTAGCAAGAACTGTCACTGAAAGATGACAATGCCCCCAAAGTAGTGCCTTGACCTTTGAGCTGAGGACCAGGGAAGATAAATTGTAGAAGTGTTTTTTTTAACAATTTGACCTCAATGTCAAGGTCATTTAGGGCTCAAGGTAAAAAAAGTACATGTCATTTGGAAGATCTCTCCCAAAAAATTGTTTAGTGCAAACATGAACTAAATCTGTTGATTCAAAAGAAGCGGTTTTTTGACATTTAGACCTCAAGTTTAAGGACATTAAGGTTTCAAGGTAAAAAAATATATGTGATTGGGAAGATTTCTTGCAAAGAGTTGTTGCATGCAAACATGAACTAAATCTGTTGAGTAATAAGGGATTTATGGCCAATATTAAGTATTTTTGACAATTGGACCTTTTAGGTCTAGGTCATTCAGGGGTCAAGGTCATATAAAATAAATGTCAATGGGAAGATCTTGTCCAAAGGGATGATTTTTTTCAAGTATGAAGTAAATTTGTTTACTGATAAAGAAGTTATGGACAATTATAAAGTTTTCGGATGGAATGACTGACTGAAGGACAGGTTAAAAACTATATTCCCTCCATTGGGGGCAGGAAAACAGATAAACAGTTTTGGGGTTTTTCCACTACCTTATGGACTTTATGGATTGAATCTTCAGGAATTTAAAATTTTTAACGTAACTTGTGTAGAAATAAACACAGTAAGCCATTGCAGTGTATATGTAACATTTTCTTAATCTTTTTTTCTTTTTTGGTCATAAGGTTTAATGGCTCACTCCTATTTGTCCATGCAACTTTCTTTAAAACTGAATTTACCATGTTGCAAAACCTTTAAACAGATATTGTCAGCTGAAGCTTAGGTTCATTATAAAGTACGGACAAAAAAATGGAAATTTGACTAAAAAAATTGGTGTGCTAAACCCAGGAATACAGTATAATTTTGTTATTTTTCAGTTCAACGATTTACTTCTAGTGTGTTCAGAACAGATGAGGGGCTCGTACAAACTTCGGGCACGTCTCAGTGTTGAAGGAATGGAGATAACAGCAGGAGATAACCAAATGATACAGAACACATTCTGTGTAAAATGTATCGAGAAAACTATCGAGTTTTTAGACGAGTGAGTAAAAAATATACCAATTCTGTACTGCTGGTTGTACATTCAGGCTGAATTTTAATGAGTCAATTGAATCTATTGTACAAAAACTGCATCTTGATATCAAATAAAGTTAATTCATGATTAATTGTAAATTTTCTGTCTGCAGTTATATTAGATATACACGTATATTATGTAGTATCAGAAGAAGGATATTACTGTTTAGTTTAATTGGGTTGCATCAGAAATTTGTAGCAAGAAGGTCATCAATATTGGTAAATGATGTTAGAAGAATACAGAGCATAAAAATTCCCAATTATCAGCAAATAACCTGAAAATTGGTTTAAGTTTTCTACTAATTAGGTACAATGCAAACATAACTGAGAAATTCTCTAACAGTCTTTACTCCAGTAAATATCACATGAAAAGTTTGTAGAAAAAAAAAAATTTTGATCAAGCTGATTAAGGCCTGAATCAATAGCATTCTTAACTGTTTTGATTGGTCTGGACTTGCTCACTGCCTATGTTAGGTCAATATAATTACTAGTAGTTACAGTTCAAGAACAAAATTATCTTCGCTAATAATGGAGTGGGTCTAAACTTTTCCAGACAAAATTACAGCTCAGATTTGTAATTTAGTACATGCATACCTAGATAGAACAGGCAGAATTGCAGGGCAACGATTGATTGATCAAGTTTCTGTGTGTTAAGATTTATTTCTTGGCTTAGGTAAAGGTCTAAGAAAATCTTTGCCATGTATTTTTTGGCTTACATAAACTGTCTGAGAAAGTCTATGCCATATTGTGAATGAGTTTCCACTCAGCCTTTGACACCCTTTCTGATTGTTCTTGCATGAACAATGACTTTTGTTATTTCATTAAATCATATACTGTAGTTGAAAAATTCAGTGGCAAAGGTTAGGTGACATGTTACTGTCGATCTTGAGTTTCATGTAATATTCTATATTATATTTGTTTGCAAGTATCGTTGTAATGATTACCCTAAATCATATTTATTTTTTAGATTTTCAGGATTTTGAATGACTGAGATGTACATTTTGATAATTTAGATTATTTTTCATATTTCAGGGCCAACAATGGCCATGGACTGGACTGGTTTGCAGTAAGTTTTCTTATTTAAACAGATGCAATGTATATTTAAACATGTAATTAATTTAAAAACTAAAGAACATTTAAGGATTTGTTGGATGCATATAATATGGCTACCATATTAACATTATATCTCATAGAAAACATATACAGAAATACTGCCGTGAACATACTGCTTGTTAATTGGCTTAACTTAAGTGCTGTAACATTACATTTGTGTCTTTTTCCATTTTTGCTGGAAAAAATATGCCTAAAGTAACTGAAGTTGTTGATGATTCATGCCCACAATTAACTGTTTTAATCATGTTAGAAAAGTAATAGTTTAAACTTGGAGGACTTACTATGAAGTGGAAAGTGATTTCAGATTACTGTTAATAGATCTTACATTCTATTGAATTCACTGCCTGTGTTCAGAAGAGAACTACCATAAGATAACACTCCTGTATACATTTTTGTATACTTTTTGTGCCAGACATTCCAGCAAGTGGCAGCAGACTGTCAGAATAAATCCAAGCTATGTCGGGTGCGGTCATCAGATACAGGGGACCAGTCTGTACCTATGATAGATGGACAGTCTGATATGGTATGTTATCTACTTCTCATGATTTCTAAATTTAGAAAGCAAAAAATATACTGCTGTCAGTTATTTTAATGTAGATTAATCAGATTATGGCAGAAAATTCACTTTGACTGCTGGATAATACATTTTTGAGGATGTTGCAAAACAGTTTTATCACTTAATAAAGTTTTTCCATGCTCTACCTCCATGTATGTATAGAATAAATTTCAAGTAAGAAAGAAATACAGATATTGCTTTGAAAACTGATTAGGGAAACAATGTAAAGTCAAAGATAATTAACAAAATTTCAGTCTTAGATATTACTGTTTGACTTTTTAGTCTTACAGAATAAAAGGCTTTCCTTTCACTGAGATGCTGTTTACCCTAAATTAAAAGCAGAAACCATTATGTTACAGATGCTTGCTAATGAACTCTGTCATATATGTGTTATAAAATGTTTCCATAACAGCCTGTTTTATTGTGTTTTTGATATGTTTTGCATGTTTGTTTCATGACTTAAAGTGGATTAATATCATTAATGTTTGACAAAGCCTGTATGATAGACTGTGTGGCTGAATTATAGAGAATATCACATTGTCTGTAACTTGGGTTTGCTTTTGATGTCTCAGTGTTATATGAGATTTGAGAAGTCACGATTTGAACCCAGATTGATTAAAACCAGTTACATTTCAAAGATATTGCTACCACCAGCAGTAAGCTTTATGAGTCAGTGACACCTGACTGAACAGTGTCACTAATGTTTGATATGTAATTATGGGCATTGAGAAAGAATATATTTCTGAAAATTAAAGGTGAAAATTAAACATGTGTGACTGAGGATGAAAAAGTTTGTAACTTATATACCAGTAGTAAAATTCTGATAACAGAAAAATATATTGCAGTAAAATCCCTCCATTTGTCCTATACATTATTTTTGAAATTTTAAGTTACAAAGTGTGGTACAGCTTAACAACCATGTTTCTTGTTGCTAGGGGTCAGTAGCATGTGGTCTGTCTACAATGGTAGCTTCCATTTTACCCTTGTCAACACCTACCAAGGGCAGTCCAGAAAGTGTGGTACAGACAGTTATAACATTAATAGTCAATATTTTACCCTTGTATCATATAATTGTATTATGGTACCGGTAGTTGTATCAGGGCTACTGCATGAAATGTATACTGTCCCTTATTAACTAGTATTGTTATAGTAGTATATTTCATAAATGTAGAGCTATAGAATTCTTTATTTACTCCATTAAGACTGATTAATGAAATGAACCTCTTGACTGCTATAGAGTTATTAATATTCACGTTTTAGTTGCACACTATACAGATAAACATATTGCAAAGAAACGTAATTTATATCCCACTTAAAAAACAGTAACTTAGTAGTGTGATCTACCTCTGAACCAATTTTTTGGGCTACGCCCACTTTTTACTGCCCCAGTATGTCTTTTGCTGTATACATTAATAATAAAACATCAGCCTGTAAAGTTGTCTGTTTATAATTTGATTAACTTAACATATGTGTGACATTGTTTTGTTCTGTTTGATGTAACATTTGTGTCAGAATGTAATGCAAGCAACATAAACCACAGTCAGTTCATCTGTGGGTATTGTGTCTGTGTGTGGATTGTTTGTGCAATAGTGCTTCTGTTGTTCAATAGATGCACATTACTGTTGGGAAATATGACAGAATAAAGATAAACATGTTTCATATAAAGGATAAATGCAAGGAAGATGCCTGTATCAACTAAGAGCATTCATTTCCAATCAGTCTTTTTGGTCTTACATTAAATGAAAAAGGTTAAGCAAATAACCATTCAAATAAAATGTACAACATTCTTCAGACTGGCCTTCAAACTAGAGATCAGTGTCTGCATCATGAATTTATATTTTCATCTGTTACAGCAGAGTACTAGTAATTAAAAAAAACAACACCATTTTTATAGCCTAAAATTGTATCATCAGCATGAATTATAGTTTTTCTCTATTTAGAAATATGTTAACTATTCTTGATACTTCTGTCTTTACAAACAAAAAAGTCTTACTATTCTTGATGTTTCTCTCTTAAGAAACAAAAAAGTCTAACTATTATTGATGCTTCTCTTTTTACAAAAAAAAAGGGTAACTATTTTTGATGCTTCTCTTTTTACAAACAAAAAAGTCTAACTATTATTGATGCTTCTCTTTTTACAAACAAAAAAGGGTAACTATTATTGATGCTTCTCTTTTTACAAACAAAAAAGTCTAACTATTATTGATGCTTCTCTTTTTACAAACAAAAAAGGGTAACTATTATTGATGCTTCTCTTTTTACAAACAAAAAAGTCTAACTATTATTGATGCTTCTCTTTTTACAAACAAAAAAGGGTAACTATTATTGATGCTTCTCTTTTTACAAACAAAAAGGTTGACAATTCTTGATGATTCTGTCTGTACAAACAAAATAGGCTAACTATTCTAAATGCTTCTCTCTTTACAAACAAAAAAAGGCTAACTTTTCAAAATGTTTCTCTCTTTACAAACAAAATAAGCAAACTATCCTAAATGCTTCTCTCTTTACAAACAAGGCTAACTTTTCTAAATGCTTTTCTCTTTACAAACAAAATAGGCAAACTATTCTTGATGATTCTGTCTTTACAAAAAAAAGGCTAACTATTGTAAATGCTTCTGTCTTTACAAAGAAAATAGGCTAACTATTCTAAATGATTCTCTCTTTACAAACAAAAAAGTAACTATTCTAAATGCTTCTTTCTTTACAAAGAAAATAGGCTAACTATTCTAAATGCTTCTCTCTTTACAAACAAAATAGGCAAACTATTCTAATAATTCTCTCTCTCATTGATTTTGAAATGAAAAGGGATTCCATTTTGAAAGAATCTTTAACTTTTTTTGACAAGGAAGTTGTAACAAAGTTCCTTATTTTCAGTTATGTGCTTTTATTAGAGATGGAATTGAATGTAGACAATTCATCAAAAAGTTTCAGATGAATAGATGTTATAATCCTTGTGCTAACAGCTGTCAACTTTTTAGAATTTGCAACCTTTGAACTGAAGGTGTCTGATTAATAATTGTTTTGTAATCTTAAGCAAACCCTGCAATAATAAGGTTAAAATTCAGTGCAACTTATCAAGGGATGAGCTTTTATAATTGTTCCTGTATATAGGGTGTTAGTTAAAATTATTTCTCTTTATTTAAGCGAAGTCAGCTGGGCCTTAAATCACCACAGTGGGTGAAGGATGAGGAGGTAACTATGTGTATGGCTTGTCAAGACAGGTTTACAGCACTGAAGAGACGACATCACTGCAGGGCTTGTGGCAAGGTTTGTTCAACTTTTGTAAATACTGAGATGTATTTTCAGGCCATGCTAGGGTAGATTCAGCCTCATGAAAAATGTTCTTTTTATGTTGAAACCTCTCTGGTCCAGAATAGTTTGAAAAGGGATTAATAAAACCATTTACCTTTGCCTTGTAAGGGACAATATTTTTCCTTTCTGCCTTTTTGATGATTGTGGTCATCCATACTCAAGGGGTTAATGCAAATCAGTTCTACATGATATAAAATAAAGAAGCAGATAGGTCTTTTTCATATTCATCCCTCAATACAGTCTGATGATGGTCTACAAGTCTCACTGTCCAGCCAGTAGTTATATGTGTAATATGCCCTCTGTGAATGACAAACTGTTGAAGAACCATTAATTGGGTTATGCCCCTTAGGGGATCATCTGGTTTAGTGGGGAGTTTTCAAAATGTGACAGAGCAACTATTGAAAATGAGCGTCTGGATCCAGAGATTTTCTGACATCCTTATTCTGTGGCAGTGCGATCCTATGTTTGGCCCCATTAGCGGCACTAGTTTTAACAATGTGCTATTAATATTATTACGGAGGGTAAAAAATAAAGGAAGCTGCATTCAATGTATTGAATCTGATTATATCATTGTGACTGGCAAATATTTGTTTGTGTTTTTAGGTAAATGATGTGTTTAAATTTAACAGAGAAATTGATTGTAATTTATATAATTATAGTTTTGTATAATTTTTTTAACAACATCAATAAAATTGAAATTTATTTAATGAACATAAAAAAGCAGACTTACAATTCAGAAATTAGTGTTTTTGCAACTGTTTTTGCCATAGGAACATGTTCCACACTTCTGAAGTCATTTGATAGAAACATTAGATTTGATATTTTAAAAAAGAAGCCTCATTTAAATAAGTATTTAGAACGTCAACAAATTGAACAATTCCCCAGAATTCAGAAAATGCCTATAATGCCAGCAGGAGACGTGTGCGTTGCTAAAATAACTGTGTATCGCTCTGAGTTTATTTATCATCGGTATCTGTTGACCATTTGACGCCCCATGGAGAGGTTAGTTATTTAAGGTTGTTGGGGATAGTGCAAGACAAGAAGCATCCCTTTCAGTGATGCCTGTGGCTCTTTTCCTTTCCATGCTGTGTATAGCACTGATATATGGGACCTCAGTTTATTGTCTCATTCAAAAGAGAATAAGTAATGTAATGGAGGAGCGGGAAGCAAAATCGTGACCAATGGATTATCAGTGTGTTACCACTGGACCATGCAGGATGCCAGATAAATAGACATCATGTTGAAATATGACAAGAAAAATGCAAAATACAGTGGTTTCATTTCAAATGTATAAGTGAATTTCATGCACACTGGAAATGTTAGCCATTTAAAATTGTTATACTGTTCTCTTTTACATAATTTCCTTTTTTAGGTCTGTTTATGATACTTTTTCTAAAACAGATGATCATAGTTGAGTTCTCAAAGATTATGTTTTATAGTGTATCCATTATATCCTGTGCTTGTAAATTCTTATAATACTATATATATACTGTAATAAAATCACTTGCTTTGTTTACACACTGACAATATTTACTAACATGGGCAGAAACATTAGAGCAAGAGGACAACTATCGATATTGCAAGAAATATTGCATCAAGGTGTGATCACATGTAAAATTCAATTATTTGGCATAACCCATTGGATGCTTTTTTAAGCAGCCAACTAGTTTTTAAACATTTAACAGTATAATTGTAACGACATGAGCCATAAACTGTCGTAACATGAATTTGTTGACACTGTTTTGTATGAAACTGTTGTCTTATATTCCAGGTGTTTTGTGCCAAGTGTTCATCAAGAAAAGCTCAACTACCTTATGATAACAACCAGTTAAATAGAGTGTGCCATAAATGTTTTGACCTGCTGAAGAAAGGCAGAGTTGATCCTCTAGGATTATCCAACGAAATTAACCCAGTCTCTTCGAAACCAGCTGTACAGGTGTGTTTATGTTCAAATATTTCAGTACAGACTAGCATGATACAAAACTAAGTATTACTTTTAACCTGATAGAACTTGAAGATTACTATGATAGCTTGTAAGTATGTTGGCTGTATTACTTTGTCCCCACAGGAAAGAATTAAAAACAATACATGTATTTAATGATGAGCAATATTATCCACACAAGCTTAGTCAAGTTTATTATTATACCTCACTAAAATATTGAAGTTTAGTAAATTATGTCACAATTCTGTATGCATGAAGGGAGCTGTTCTGCCTGATGCATGACATTTTGAGGACCTTTGTTTCATTGTGTGACAGCTCTTATTAGCTCGTTTGTTTCGAAGAAAAAATTGAGCTATAATTATGATCGCTGCATCGTTGTTGTCGTGCAAAAACATTAATGTAACCCATTACTCAAACAATTTAAATATCAATATAAAACTTTGAATGCTTGCTTATTATGACAAGAGGCAGTTATAACACAAGGGGCATTATTCTGAAAGCTATATTTTTGGAGTTATGCCCCTTTTTTACTTACAGTTTTTTTCAAAATTGCTTATTAAGATGAATGATTTCAAAATTATGAAAGGTATGAAATTTGGACTGCTTGCTTATCATGACAAGAGGCAGTTGTAACACAAGGGGCATTATTCTGAAAGCTATATTTTTAGAGTTATGTTCCTTTTTAACATAAAATTTTTGTCAAAATTGCTTATTAAGTTGAATGATCAAAGGTATCAATATGAACAATATCAACATCTTGACATGAAACGTCAGAGGTATATAGACCTCCTATAGAAGTAGTGCACAAGAACCATAACTATGGCCCCCATTGTCAACATGTAAAACAGAAAAGCATTGGCATCACTCCATGGAGCTCTAGTTCTAAATAAACTTTTACAGCATATGATCCGCAACGTTTGCTGTCTTACGGAGAAACAGCAAATTTGGGATCTGGCAAAAGTTGGCAACCATTTACATTGCAAAATACATTACAAATTCAAACAAAGTTCTGATACAGTTTTCAGATCAGATACAAAGTTTAGCATAAACAAATCAATTCATGACAAAATTTCAAGATGTTGCCAGTACATATTTGAGAAAGTTTCTTGTGTTTATAGATTTACAAAGCAGACGAGGAGTCAGTTCTCAGTGGATATCTCAGTGTGATGGACAAAGATCATAAATGGACTAGGAGATGGATTGCTGTGCATGATGATTTCGCCATGTACTTCTACAAGAAACATAAAGTTTGTACATTGACAACTTGTCACCAATTTAAGTGATTTATTTCATATATGATCCAGTTTCTCAACATCCTGTATTGTCATAGCTAGTTTTAGTTTGCTTTACCTGTCTAGTGATTGCCTAAAACAAAAATCATGTATGTCACTATGTGGTATGTACAATTTAAGGTATTACATTGTAATTAGCTAAGAGTTTTGAAGTCAGAAATAATGAAAATGATGTATTCAATTGAGAGTGATGTAAGTAGTCAAAATGATACTGAAAATTTGAGAAAAGTCAAGTAAGCACTTTAGTATACTTGAACAAAGCCCATTGCGAAAAAATATAACTCCCCTTGAGTAACTGATTATTGTTATGGCTTGTCCAGTATTAAATTCAATTGACACTTTACTGGAAGGTATATTTTCATACCAGGTGGCTTAGATTATATCAATTCAAACAAGCTGTACAATGTTGTGCTCCTTGCAAGAATCTGTATAACTATTTTTTGTTATGGTAATGAAAAAATCTCTTGTTTCTATTAATTGTGACTTTCATGCATCATGGTCATTTTGACCTTTTCTGAAACTTCAGACAAAGCCTTATTATAGCTATGATATTGCAGGACGTAGCTGCCATTCAGACATTACCATTACCTGGTCACAATGTCAAGGTCATAGGGGACTCTCAAGACCGTCCAAATGTGTTCTCTCTGACCCACAAAGATGTCAGCGTTTGCTACTTTCAGGCAGACTCAGATGTTCAATTCCAACAGTAAGTTTGTTTTGTTCTTTATTGCTTTTAGGTCACCTGGCACAGAGTACAGGTGAGCTATCAGGATGGCCCATTGGCTGGCATCCATTGTACATAAGTTCACATTTTTCTTCAAACAACATCTCCTCTGATGACACTGAGCCAGTATTGATGAAACTTGGCACGAATGTTACTTGTATAAAGCTTTATCAAAGTTGTTCAAATAATTCCATTGCATGCAGAACTCTAGTTGCCATGGCAACCAAAAGAAAAATCTTTAAAAATCTTGTCTGAAACCACTAGACAGCTTAATATTTTGCATGGTGAATTATCTAAAGGTCCTCCACCAAAGTTGTTCAAAATTTGCCATGCCATAGGGGTCATATTTTATATAGAAATGTATAGGGAAAACTTTAAGAATCTTCATCTCTGAAACCACAAGGCCATAAGTTCTAAAATTTTGAACAAAATATTGTCTAGTGGACCTCTTCCAAGATTTTTCAAATTATGTCCCTGGGGTCAAAATTGTTTGACTCTTTTTTATATAGAGGCATATATAGGGAGAAAATAAAACAATCTTCTTGTCTGAAAGTACTAGGCTTTGGGATTTGATATTTGGCATACAGGTTCACCTAGAGCTCCTCTACAAAGATTGTTCAAATTATGCCCCTGGGGTCATACATGTAAATGGCTCTGCCCCAGGGGTCACTTGATTTAATAAAGGCTTATGTAGTGAAAACTTCGAAAATCTTCTTGTGTGAAACCAGAAGGCAAAGTGCTTAGATATTTTGCTTGGAGCATCATCTAGAAGTCCTCTACCAAGATTGTTTAAATGATACTCTTGTGGTCAAAATTGACCACCCCAGAGGTCACTTGGTTTTTGTTAAGACTTGCATAGGAAAAAAAATCTTCTCATCAGTGTTCACAATACCTAAGGTTAATATATTTGATGTGTAACATGGCCCACTTTACCTCATAGAGCCTTCATTTACAGACCAGTATCTTTGATATTTGGTATGTAGGTTCCTTGCATGGACCTCTAGCCTAAGGTGGGGTTTGTGGTCACAGGGTCAATAATGTATATTTCTAATTTCTGTCATAGAGCCATTATTTATTGACTGATATTAAAGACATTTAGTTTGCATGCACCTACAAATCTTCAATCAGAAAATGTAATACTGCTTTTGACATTTGCTAAGTACTCAGGTGAGCGATCAAGGGCCCCCATGGCCCTCTTATTTAACTTTTCTTCTTACATGTTTTGGTTTTTAGGTCAGTTACCTAGTAACATAGTGGAATGTTTAAGCAAAAACATGAATTTTGAATCCAGTCAAAAAAGTTAACATTTGATGCAGTCTTGTAAGGATTTTGCTACTTAATGAGTAAGGACATTCAATTCTTTTCAATAGGTTTAAAATTCCGCATGTAGAACTTCATAGAAAATACATGTCTATCTATACATAATTCCTGAAACAGATAGAGGTTCACCTAAGATATATCTGTAATAAAATACAGTTAAAACTGCAAATAAGGCCAAACAAAAGTGGGTCCAGCCAGGATATATCTGTTATAAAATACAGTAAAACCTGCAGATAAGGCCAAACAAAAGTGGGTCCAGCCAGGATATACCTGTAATAATATACAGTAAAACCTGCAGATAAGGCCAAACAAAAGTTGGTATCATTTGTTCTGAATTTTAGACTTTGGTTCTTTCTGATTTCTAATTTTGAGATAATCAAAGTGTTCAGGTAAGTTGGTCAGTTACTGTTCTTATTTCAGATGTGGGTCATTATGGGAATATACTATACAGATGTGAGTGTGGTGAGGATTCATATTGCATGAATTTGCTGTACTTAAGAACTTGTTGAAATTCGGTGAAAAACATTAGGTAATGACTAACTAAAAGTTTTATGATTACAGATGGGTGCGTGTTTTAGAGAAACTTACCAAGCTAGAGTTACCCAGTGACGAGGAAAAACGTATGTCTTCACACTCAGACAGTAGCAGCCAGTCAAATAGTTCAAGTTCTGGCATCTCATCTCAATCTTAGCAAACCATGTATATAACTAAATGAACTTTTTATCACAAACTCTTGATTCATAGAAACTTATATGAAAATAAACAATGCATTTTCATGATAAGCTGGGCTTATCTTTGTTATAATATGTAAAAAGACATACTTATTTTAATTAAGATCTGGAAAAGGGATGTGTGCCAAATGTATCTGTAAATGCAGATCGAGACAGGTTTATGATAATATATTAAGATGTGAATGTTAGCCAGATTTATCACTGATAATATGTGGATAAGCCAGGTTTATCACTGATAATATGTGGATAAGCCAGATTTATCACTGATAATATGTGGATAAGCCAGGTTTATCATTCTTAAGATTTGTGTTAGACCAGGTTTAGCATTTTTTTAGATGTGTGAAAAGCCAGGTTTAGCATTCTTAAAACATGCATGAAGCCATGTATATCATTCTTAAGATGTGTGTCAAGGCAGGTTTATCATTCTTAAGACATGTTAAGCCAGTATATCCTTCATTAGACATGTGGTTTATCATTTTTAAGATATGTGTTAAGCCAGGTTTATTTTTCTTAGGACATCTGTTTAGCCAGTTTATTATTCTCAAGACAAGTGTTAAGCCAGTATTTCCATCTTTAACCAGCGCATTCACACTTATAGTGAAAAAAAAATGAATTCCTTCTCATAGACATTTTTCTAATCACTAATGTATAGACAAAACTATAATCAACAAATCATTTGAAACTTTACTAAGAATTTTATCTTTGAAGTTTGGTTTAATAGCAACACAAAGATCTAAGCCTATATTGTTAACATCTGTACCATTTGTCACTCCAGCTGAAGAATCCAGCTGGAAGTAGATTTAGATTTTAGATTTTTCACTTGTTCTTAATCCTAAGTATTTGAACTATTTTGAAGGGATTTAATTTTCTGTGAATTAGCTGCTTTAAGACATGTGTAGACCATATTTAGCATTCTTAAGAAATGTGTAAAGCCAGTTTTGTTATTAGTAAGATGCAAGTCAAGTCAGGTTTATTGTGATAATAAAAAATTATAATTTGGATGTAAACCAAGTGAATGATGGTCAGAATGTAGCCAGGCTAAACATTGCTATGATGTGGATGAGCCAAGGCTCATTAACCTTGATGAATGATTAAGTCAGTTTTTATCACTGTTGAGATGTATATATTAGTTGGGTTTATCATTATTACACTGATACTAAGCCAGGTCTGTTATTGTTAGGGTGTGTCTTAAAGCCAGGTATGCAATTGTGATGTTAATCATGGAGGCAACTGTCAGCTGGATTGTTTTATGATCAGAGGACCAGAATACAAATGTAAGGTTTTCTCCAGGAGTTAACATTGTAAATAAGGCATCATCCGAGCTTTGTGCTGCTAGCACAACACACATTTACATTTTAATTTATTGGATCTCAAGCATTTTTGATAAACCATAGCCATAATACAGTAATAAAAAATATATCTGCTACCCGGTTGAAAGTATTACAAAAATTGGTGCTGGAGAGAAAAATGAACCAGAATTAATGGAACAGCTCTTGACTTTGCTTAAAGCTTTGTTGCTTTTTGTTCAATGTTGTTTATACACCAAAATGCCAGTTTCTGATTTGACAAATTCTATTGCAGAACTGAAGTGATTTAAGTGAACTTGACGTGTTTTATTATTTGGTAAAACAAATAGTGCAAATGGAATATTTCATTACATGTTCTAATCTTTTACTGTCTGTAATAGGTTTTAAAGATCACAATTTTGCTGCTTTCAAGGTCAGAATATATAACATTTTCTGTTTTTTACAGTGAAGATCTGTGCTCCATAACAAGACTGACTATTCAAGTTTACATCATGACAATATTTTGGACAGAGTTTTGGAGATATTTAACTGAATATAGAGTTAACTATTATTGGAAAGCTCACAAGCTAAGGTTCTTCAAAGTGAACATCAAGATCACACTGAAATGTTATATATCTCATCTTTACTATATCTGCTGTTGTCAGTGTGTGCTTAATGTTATGAATATACATGTATAAATTTAACCAAGATATTCTGTGATCCTAAATATATATTTCAGTGTGTGTCCAATCAAATCTGTTGTAGTTTTTACTGCCAGTCTATCGATAATAATTTTTAAGTGTTTATATGATTATTTTGTTAGTTCTGTTCGTTAAATTCAGGGTTGAATAAAACTTTAACTGGCCAGAAGATTTAACACCAAAGACACAAGTTGGAAAAACAAACTTGTTCTTTCCCATTGAAGGCCGTGGCCTGATCAGAAGGGATTGCTTTAAGGATGTCTATCCATCCTTATTAAGCTACATTGATTTACCTTAAAACTGACCTGACCAGAGATTTTTTTTATTTTTTTAAAAAGCCTGTTTTAACTGGCAACAGGTAGCATAAATTCCACTCTATGTACATGTATATTTCAGTTATAATTATGTTTGTGTAAATTAGTGCAATAGTTTAAAAAAAAAAATCTTCCAAAAGTTTGCAAAGGCCAATTATGATAGATGACCAGTAGCAAATTATTTTGAGATATGAAGTACATGTCACTTACGTTATATTTAGTTGTCATATTGCTTACTACATTTTTTGGTCAGTAAATGACACGGCATGCTATTAGATTTGATGTCAACATAGACTCTATTTTTTGTTTGTAAGTCATATTGGAATCCACCGGCTGCCAGAATGCTTTAAGTATCTTTAATGATGAACATGCTTCAGTAAATTTGTTGTAAAATTGGAATATTTCATGTACATCTTATTTCATATCAAAATAATCATGTTCACAACCTGCTGTTTTTCTTACTTTTACATGGTCATTATGCATGTACAGTTCGATTTGTTGTTGATTTTTTGTTGTTGTTCATTTGCGCTTTAATTTTGTATTGAATATTTCAGTTTTATAGAAAAACTTAAGATTTTCCACTGTAGTAAAATTCACCTTAAAGAAATCTCATCTGAAAGATATATACCTCTTTACATACCTGTATGATATGTAAAATCGTGATGTCTCAAACGAGTGTTCAGTATCTTGAGTGCTTGTGTACAACCTTCAGTGTCTGGTAACCTTGACAAGTGCTAATGACATAGTTCAAGCCCCCAATACATGATACCAAGCTCTGTTCACTCATAGGCCAACACACCAAAACAACCAGTCTCCAAGAGGAGGTGTTGGCATCTTTGTCTCTACCAAGACTTTGACTTTATGCTCATTGATACTTTTGTGGCAGATATTGAATGTGTTGGTGTTCATATAACATCTTCGTCTGTATCAGTATTGTTTATATACTGCCACAACTTCACCTGCATTATTTCTGTGAACAGCTCAGTTTGATTCTTAGCAATTTACCAACTTCACAAACAATTGTTCTTGGTGACTTTAATGCACCAGTGTCAGCTAATGAGCTTGAACAAACCACGACTAACTTCAATCAACTTATAACAACTCCCACTACAATTCGACAAACACTAATTGATCATATATATGTGAAAAACCTTGCAGTTGTACTATCAGCAACAACACAGACCCTCCATGAACAACTGATAGATCAAATTCCATCTGTGTTTGATAGCAGCTTAAGTTAAAACTACTTCTGATGTTCAACACCAGTTGTCACTAGGTAACCAATATCTTTCTGATTGTATAAACATGAAGTATTTCCTCATTTCCACATCACTTTTCAGCTTCACCTACATCTATTAAATCTGTTAAAACCAACTGCAAATGATGTTTTGACTTTCATCCTGCATACCATAAAACACGCTGCTGTTCCATCCTTAGAGTACATAGATGGGAGACGTGTTTTTCTGAAAAAAAACCCTTCTAGTTGTTATAATAGTGACCTTGCTAGCATTCTGTACAGGAGCAGTAGTTACCAAAAAAAAAAATGCATTGTACACAGCTTAGATCAGGGTGCTTAAACAGCCAAGCCAGCAAAATGTTTGAAACAAAGTACTCGAGATTGTATTGGTTTTTGTTCTTTATAAACTGAAAAAGTTTTTCCGTTGCAGAGGGATGAGAGGTTAGGCTTGGTATTACTTATCTTTTTCTTTACATAGAATTTAGGGCTGTGCTCCAATCTACCTGTACTGTTCACAAGTTTAGCATTGCACTTGTAATGTTCATTAACCCTTTACATATTCATCTTATTTACTAGGTACAGCCAGATTTCTTAAGATTTTATATTCATATATTGTATATTTACAAAGCCAGCTGCAACTTTCTACAGATGTAGCGTATTTAAAGTACCTTTTTTTCACTAAATTTCTACTTCAGTTTATTTTTTGTTCATGTTGATATTATTGATGTAATTAAATGATCTGTACCAATAAAGAATGAAATTGTTAAAACTGAGTTGTTTTCAACTACATTAGTTGCATTTGATACTTACCTTATTAAAGGGATACACAGGCGAAGGAATGCCCCAAAATATTAAAACTGATATTTGCTCAAATAATGTTCCATATGAAGAACTTTAGATTCCCAGTATGTTTGTAGTGAAATGCAGACTTGAATGTAAATATTTGAACATTCTTGGACAGAAAGTAAAACATTTTTAAATAGGTCACATGACAAAAACAACCAATCATCATTTCTCTTGGGTTGCTTTTTGCCTTAGATCACGTGACAACCATCCTTAAAGCATGGTTGTCACGTGATCAAACACTTCAAAATTTAGCGCGAAATCTAAATTTTCTATTTAGACCCATGTGGGTTGAGTTAGGAAACCACCCAGTTTTTCATTTAAAAAGAGGAAATCTTTATTACTGGGACTGATCATTGCATTTATTTCAATCACATTTATAGTATATTGATTGAAGAAATGAGAAAGAAAGCATAAAACTTTTGCCTGTATATCCCTTTAAAGTTTCATTAACCTGTGTATCCCAAGCCAAGTACATGGTGACACCTTGTTAAACCCCCACCAAAATTTGTTTGCATGAGTATATAGAAGATGCGTTTCAGTCAGTAAGCTGTTGCAGAAATCTTTTAACGCAAACATCCTTCCACATTTCTAGGACTATCAATTTGAAACCAATAAGTAGATATGTGTGATATATTTTTGTGCATGCAAATGCCTGCTCAGCAGTTTTATGGCCTGTCATAGCAAAATTTTGTGATGCAAACAACTTCAACATTTCTGGGACTATCTATTTGAAACTGGGTGTGCACTTTTACCAGTAAGTATAGGTGTGCATCACATCTTTTTCAAGCGCATCTCTATGACTATGGATTTGAAACCATCCAAGTGTAGATGCTTGTGATGCGTTCTGTATTTTCCCTTTTCTTCTAACAGGTGCTATTGTGGGGGTGTTATTTATATTCAGTGATAGCTGTTGTCCCTTTTTAAGAACTGTTGACAGGGTATGGCTTTTATCTTGAAAATTCTCGAGGAGCAAGTTTTGAGCATTACCATACAAGTGTAAAGGACTGTTTTGCTGACCAAATTGTATGTTCCACCTTCCCAGATTTATGTCAACTGAATTGTTTCGAGACCTGCGTAGAAACTAAAGCAGACCAGTGTGCCATGTTTCCCAAATGTTAAAAGGACAGTCCATAAATAAGTAGTGTATCTGAAACAGTCAGATACCAAAGAATGTTATACTACTTTCATGGAGTTACAAAATACAGTAACATTTCTTCTTACCTGGGATAGGCTAAAATCTCATCTTACCTGGGATAGGCTAACATTTCTCCTTACCTGTGATAGGATAACATTTCTTCTTACCTGTGATAGGCTAACATTTCTTCTTACCTGTGATAGGCTAAAATCCCATCTTACCTGGGATAGGCTAACATTTCTTCTTACCTGTGATAGGCTAAAATCTCATCTTACCTGGGATAGGCTAACATTTCTTCTTACCTGTGAGCATTGATGTCAAAGAAACAAAGACAGAAAGGATTCCTTCAAAATAGTTTAGTAAAACATTACCAATATAGTCAAACTATTCCATAATTATCACACACTGGTACCCAAATATGTTAAATGAGAACTCAAGCACATCTCCAAATATAGCACAAATCAAGTTCAATAAAAAGAACTTATGAACTGATTTAAATATTCTGATTCTTTGATGACCTTTCTCTATTTAGTGAGGCAGAATTTTATCAATTTTTCACACTGTATTATATAGCACTAATATAATGTTCCTGTTCATATGTATGGGAGAGTCTGATGTCTATTGTTTATATATTACTGCCTAGGCCTCACTGGGATTACAAGGCTGCGGCTCCTGAGATGATTTCTATCAATTCCTTTGTGATGACAGCCTGTCTGGTCCTGTTGAAGGTCAAGGTCAGCTTGGAAATCATCTCCTCTGAAAACACCAAGACACAGATGGTCAGAACAGGTAGAATTAAAACCCTTTTTCTACATCAGATTTTTTTTTGGTGGAAGGAACAAATTACGGTAAAATATAAAGTAAAATTGCAATTATCTAAGAGTTGTGGAGACTAATCATTTGCCTGGAAAATCAGTCATATTAAGCAATGTATACCTATTGATTTATTTTAATACTTTTTCACTTGTTAAATGTTGGCAATTACTTGAAAAAGGGGGGGTATATAAGCAATACTGAAAATTAGGCACTTGTAAGAAAAGCAGCATTTCATAAATTTCATAAAAATTAAACTATCTACATTTCCTGAAGAAAAGGTTTTTTATGTCTCCATATGGCGAAAACGAAAGTAAAATTCTGGTTCACTGAAACCCCGCATTTGGATCATTTGAATACATTCGAACAGCAAGAAAATCAACAAACATGGAGTCGAGTAGCAATTCAGTAAGTAATGTTTTCCAATATTTCTACCTGGTTTTTCCAGTGGCGATCTGATAGCCTATGCACATGTGCGAACTAAATTTAGTACTCATTAGCATGTTAAAAGTTCATATACGAACTTTAGTGATGCTGAGGGATTTTCCCCTTACAATTATTATTTCTGAACAGATTTTGTTCAGATTTAAGTTGATACTGTTAAAATGGTTATTCAAACACTAAGAATACCTTAACTTCTGTTGTCACAAAAGTATTTTCATTTATTTATGAAATGCTGCTTTAACAAGAGATGGTTGTAAAACATACATGCCCCACCCCAGCCCCCAGTGCCTTACTGCTAGAGGCAACCATAAAAGTATAGGAAGGTTGAAGGACAGGGACTTGTGTCTGATATCAAAAGCTATTGGCCATGGCAAGCATATGTTAGGAAGTAGATTATGTCAATGGCACTTAGGTTATAAAATGTATAAAGATCAATCTCTGGAGAACACGTAGGGGTAATCTACTGGCCATGACCAACCTGCCTATAACGTTTTAGGAAGCCTGGACCAAGGAATTCTATAGTTATTGATTGGAAACCCTTTTGATTTTTAAGGTCACTGTCACCTTAGCCTTTGACCTGGTGACCTGAAAGTCTATAGCGGTCATCTATTGGTCATGACAAGCCAACATACCAAGTTTGAGGAACCTTGGCCCAAGCGTCTATAGTTATTGATCAGAAACCATTTTGCTGTGACTCTGGCCTTTGACCTTATGAACTGAAAATCTGTAAGGGTCATCTACTGGCCATGGCCAACCTGCCTATGAAGTTTTTATGAGCCTGGGCCAAAGCTTTCTATAGTTATTGATCAGAAAGCATTTTGGTATGCAAGGTCACTGTGACCTTTGCCTTTGACCTGAAAAGTTATAGGGGTCATCTACTGGTCATGATCAAACTACATAGCAACCTTGGCCCAAGAGTTCATTATTTATTGATTGAGAACTGTTTTAATTTTCAAAGTCACTGTGATGATGGCCTTTGACCTAGTGATCTGAAAAACTATAGGGGTCATCTATTGGTCATGACCAACCCAAAAACCAAGCTTGAGGAAGGTTGGTCTAAGGCTTCTCTAGATATTGATCGGAAACGAATTATCTACTGACTGACCGACCAACTGACATTTGCAAAACAATGTCTCCTTGTCTTTGAAGGGGGGCATAAAAACATGTATCAAGATTACTTTCACAGATATAAAACACTTAAATAACAGGATTAACATACGTGCTACAACTGTTCTTCTAATGTATGTCTTAATATCAGACATTAGACCTTTGTTATGTTCATAATAATTGAGATCTGCCATGTGTCTTGTGACTACCCCCCGTTACCTTAGCTAATCTGCATGAAGTTGATGGAGTTAACCTCATTATGACTTAACAGGCTGACTACAGAGGGTGGCTGTCGCAGGAATACTGTGAGAAGCTGTATGACCTCCATGATGTAAAAAGTTACCTGGACAGGAGCACTGACATTTTACAAGAGTTCACCACTAGAATGAATCTCCAAGTATACCCTTAGGAACTATATAACTTTCTATTAAACTTGACAGAGGATCTAATATTAAACAAGGGCTTACCAGCATTTTTGCTAGCAGCATCCATTGCTGTCATTCTGGAGCTCTGCTCACTGCAGGCTGCTTCTTTCAGAGCATAGAAGATACGGCTGGTGAGCATGTACTCGTTGTAACACTGTATAACATCACCGTCAACACTGTCATATTCCATGAGTTTTGGTGCCGATGCAACAACCTCCTCTCTATACATGGGCATCTCAGTTGTTCTGTAGGAAACCACATTCCTGGGAACAACATGTGACAGTATTTAAAATTTTAGCAACATCTGATAAGTCTGAATTTTTTCAGGCCTATATGGTGGAACTGTAAATATGCTGAATCAAACTGAAGGACAAATGAAGATTCTTTCACTAATTTGGTAAGAAACTGTTCCAATGGAAAGTCCTTGAAGTAAGAACCTTACTTTTTCAGAATTAAACCAACAATTACTCATTACTGTTATAGCCTCTTTACTGTACACATATAATTAATAGCAGCATATCAAATCTGCTTTGTATAACTAGAACTCCACCAGTCGGACATGTTGCCTGAAGATAGCATACCAGTTATATAACTTTTTTTCTATGGAATGGGGAATTTATAGGCCCCAGACAAGAACTAAGTATGAAAAATTACAAAAGGCAATAACTAAAAATTATGCAAAAGAGTTACGGTTCTTGGGCACTGCACTTCTCCACAGTGATCTATTTACCAATGAAGTTTCAAGTTAATATCTTCAATACCTTTCAAGTTATGCCCCGGACAAGAATTAAGCATAAAATTACAAAGGGCAATAATTAAAAAATTATGCAAAAGAGATTTATGGCTCTTGGGCACTGCACTTCTCCAAAGTGATCTATTTACCTATGAAGTTTCAAGTTAATATCTTCAATACCTTTCAAGTTATGCCCCAGACAAGAATTAATGAAAAATTACAAAGGGCAATAACTCAAAAATTGTGAAAACAGAGGTACGGTTCTTGTGCACTGCACCTCCCCACAATGAGATCTATTTACCTATGAAGTTTCAAGTTGATACCTCCAGTACTTAAAGAGTTATGCCCTGGACAAGATAAATGGGACACCGACGCCAACACCGCAAGTAACACCTATGTGTCCCCTGACTATAGTCAGATGTCACAAAAATGGCGATTTGGACAAAAATTAATCAAAAACTAGTTTTGGCTACAATATTCCAGCCAAGAAATAACTAAAACACATAAGCATTTTGAAGTACAATATCATAAAGTTTTAAATATCTATACTTATTACTTAAATATCATTACTGTATGATGCTCAAATTACATAACTTTTTAAAAATATCTCAGTTTCTTCTAGTTATTTGTTTGGTCCTCAGCTATTACAGACAATGGTGCAAGGGCTGGTAAATTTTGATAAAAGTGGGTCCTTGTTAATTGTTGATAAATTATATCTGTCTGTTCAAAATGAATAAAACTTGCTACCTAGAAATACAGTACAGCTCCCTCGATATGTACATTTTTCTCTTAAACTCTGCGGACCTTGGGAGGAAAATCGCCGAGAATCTCTGAGAAACTCCCTAAATCGCGGAGGCGTCGCGGAGATGAATTTTGTATGGTAAGTGAGGTATTTACTGTGAAATTGCAGATTATCAATCCTCCGCGAATCTCCATGATTTGTTTATGCATTCTGTTGACTGAAGTGTATATATGACAAGTGAAATTTTATATTTACTTACTCTTTTTATCTTCATGTTTTAGGATGCCTAATAGTAATATTTCGATTCATTACATGTTTTGACACATTAATTTATTGAAAGACACAAGACCATGTGTTGGTCTCATGGCCTATGATCTGTACATGTGTGATACATTGCGTCTCAACCGCTAATTGGTTCCTAAATATAACTTTTGACCTTTAACATTGAGCGACAGTTATTTTCCGTAAATGATATTCACCTCACTTTCAAAGCTTCAGACACCACGTGCTCTTTAAAGCGGGAACTACAGTCATGTAGCATGCTTTTCCCGTGAAAATCGATTTTTAATCTTTAACAGATATGTGGATATTTTTAAATTTAGGCAATGATGGCTTTGTTGACTGAACAGAAAGTTTGGTTTCGTTAGAATCGATCATTAATACTGAATGCGTGAAACGAGGGTTGAAAAGACACAGCCGATAATGAATAGATTTACACACCTACCTGACATCATGTCAACTTTAATTGCTGCAATTTATTTATTTTTAAATCTTTAATCGGTGCCGCGCAAATAAATTACTAATGATAATCAAACTGCGAAAATAAATATATCTAATTTAAAAAGTGAAAATACGAACAAATGTGCTCTTATTCTGATGCATTTGTGTACAAATGTTTACGAAAAGGATGACAAGTCAAAGCAGTTGTGTCAGAAACAGCTGATCTTATTTTCAGAAAATGAGTTGACCGATTTCTTAACAACACGTGTTAAACTGCATCTGTATCGTCTCGGCGTTTGGCAAGAAGTATTTATCAATTTACTAAATAATAACAAGCGTTTAAACAAGAGGGCCATGATGGCCCTGTATCGCTCACCTGAGTATGACTGCTTTTAACAAAGTTGCTATGGACCTGGTTAATTGACCCCAGATGACCCATATTTGAACTTGACCTAGAAATTATTGAAACAATCTTTTTGACAAAGTTCCAGGATATTTGGACTGAAGAAGTAGCCTCTAGAGTGTTAACAAGGTTTTTCAATATTTAGGCTCTGTGACCTAGTTTTTGACCCCAGTTAACCCTATCTAAACTTGAGCTACAAATCATCAAAACAACCTTTCTGACAAATTTCCAGGATATTTGGACTGAAGAAGTAGCCTCTAGAGTGTTAACAAGGTTTTTCGATATTTAGGCTCTGTGACCTAGTTTTTGACCCCAGTTAACCCTATCCAAACTTGAGCTACAAATCATCAAAACAACCTTTCTGACAAATTTCCAGGATATTTGGACTGAAGAAGTAGCCTCTAGAGTGTTAACAAGGTTTTTCGATATTTAGGCTCTGTGACCTAGTTTTTGACCCCAGTTAACCCTATCCAAACTTGAGCTACAAATCATCAAAACAACCTTTCTGACAAATTTCCAGGACATTTGGACTGAAAATGTAGCCTCTAAAGTGTTTACAAAGTTTTTCGATATTTGGGCTCTGTGACCTAGATGTTTCGACTCCAGATGACCCATATTCATATTTGAGCTAGAAACCATAGAATTAAGCTTTCTGACAAAGTTCCAGGTTATTTGGAATTAAAATAATACCTCTCGAGTGTTAACAAGATTATTCCATACTTGGGGTCTGTGACCTAGTTTTTGACACAAGATGACCCATACTCGAACTTGAGCTAGAATCATCAAAAAAACCTGTCTGACCAGGATATTTGGACTGAAAATGTAACCTCTGGAGTGTTAAAAAGTTTTTTACATATTTGGACCATGTGACCTAGTTTTTAATCCCTGATGACCCATATCCAAATTTGAGTTAGAAATCACTGAAACAACCTTTCTGACAAATTTCAAGGACAGTTGGACTAAAAATGTAACCTCTAGAGCATTAACAAGGTTTTTCTACTTTCGGGCTCTGTGACCTAGTTTTTGACCCCAGAAAACCTATATTCAAAACTGAGCTAGAAATCATCGATAGAATCTTTCTGACAAATTTCCAGGTTATTTAGACTGAAATGCTACCTTTAGAATGTTAACAAGGTTTTTCCATATTTGAACTCTGTGACCTAGTTTGTGACCCCAGATGACCCATATTCGAACTTGATCTAGAAATCCTCAATGCAACCTTTCTGACAAATTTCCAGATTATTTGGGCTGAAATTGTAACCTCTAGAGTGTTAACAAGATTTTTCTATTTTTGGGCTCTGTGACCTAGTTTTTGAACCCAGATGACCCATATTTGAATTTGTGCTAGATATCTTTGAAGCAACCTTTCTGACAAATTTCCAGGTTATTTGGGCTGAAAATGTTACCTGTAGAGTGTTAACAAGATGTTTCTATTTTTGGGCTCTGTGACCTAGTTTTTTAAACCAAGATGACCCATATTTGAACTTGAGCTAGAAATCATAGAAGCAACCTTCCTGACAATTTCCAGATTATTTGGTCTAAAAATGTTACCTGTAGAGTGTTAACAAGATTATTCAATATTTAGGCTGTGACCTAGTTTTTGACCATAGATGACCTATATTTGAACTTGACCTAGAAATCGTTAAAGCAATCTTTCTGACAAATTTCCAGATTATTTGGGCTGAAAATGTAACCTCTAGAGTGTTAACAAGATTTTTCTATTTTTGGGCTCTGTGACCTAGTTTTTGAACCCAGATGACCCATATTTGAACTTGAGCTAGAAATCATCGATAGAACATTTCTGACAAATTTCCAGGATATTTGGACTGAAAAAGTAGCCTCCAGAGTGTTAACAAGGTTTTTCTATATTTGGGCTCTGTGACCTAGTTTTCCAACCTTGATAACCCATGTTCGAACTCGTCCGAGATATCAATCAGACAAACATCCTGACCAAGATTCATGACAATTGAGGCAAAAATGTGACCACTAGAGTGTTAAAGTAATTGTGGACGGACGGACGACGGACAAAAGGTGATCAGAAAAGCTCACTCTGTCACTATGTGACAGGTGAGCTAAAAATCACATAAATTAATGTATTTGATTGAATTTTACCGTAGTCACATAGTTGACAGGTGTAAAATATAGTTACATTACGGTAATTTCATCACACATTGCTGACTGTTTGTTTTTGATGAAAGGATTTCAAGTGTATAAATTTTATAATTATTTTTTTCACCTTTAAATGGGATATAGTTTGTTAAAACTCTGGTGATGAAACACAAGAATATTCGTGGAGAATCTCCACAGAAACGCTCTAACACACGGAGAATCACGGAGATTGTGCATGTACTTACGCGGAGTTTCTAAGCGGTTTTTTAAAGAGAAACTCAGAAGTTCGCGTTGACCACGATCAAGGAGGAAGCACAAAATGTGTACATATCGCGGGAGCTTTACTGTAATTTCAGTCCTTGTCTCATTTTCTAGATTTAGATTTTCTCTATGACTGTCATAAGTATGGACACAAGAAGTACAAACAATTCCACCATTCCTAGGAAAACCCACAGAGAAGCCTTATTCTACCAATCGCAATGGTACATGCTACAATGAATGATTACAACAGGAACCCAGTTGTAGATTTCTAACATTTCTTTACCACCACTTACCTGAATACATTATAAAACAATACTCCAGAGTCATACTTGTAATCTACACTAGTAATCTGGTCAGCCAGAAAAGCAGCATCTATAAAGTTTGGAGGTCTCTTGCCAATGTTGTTCATGGCCATAAGGACATCTTTTCCAAACAGCCTACAAAGTATACATCAAAGTTATACTCTACAGCAAGATAAAGTTTCATCTATGATCTAGTTTCATTTTAACAAACCTATATAACATTTCAACACTTTCCTTCCCACTAGAGATATATACTGCAAATTTCTCCAATTCTTATAAGCAAGCTTTACACATAGTAACTTCTCTTGTTTCTACACTTCTAGTATTTTTGAAGGCATTATGAAATATATTTAAATATTTATTTGGAATAATTCTCAAACCATTTTATTTCAAATCTAGAACTAGTACACTTTATATCAAACCAACTCAACAGAGAAATGTACATTGTATTTACTAGTAGTAACAAGAGCTGTCACTGGAAATTGACATATTCCCCCCGAAATGTAGCTTTGAATGAAACTGGTGTTAATATATAGTTGAATATGCCTGTGGAAAAGAGATCAGACTAAAAATAGAGCACGAACTGAAGGTAAATCCAGGGCTTTTCATCCTTATATAACAGAGGCCGATATTCGGCCACTTCCCAATCCGAAAACTATAGATTTTTTCCCAATTGTGGCAGAGTTTCTTCCCAAAATTAAAGACATGATTTCCCAAAATCTTAGAAATTCCCCCTAGATTAGTTTAAAAAACGATCAATTTGTTTACATTTGTTATTTCCGGATGAAGCGTTTGTCTGGTATTGACTTTTTTGTTGTACTTTAGCCGAACAACGCACGGTACCCCGTGTTACGCAAAACCAGTCTAATCCGTTAAGTTTCGATAGACTCTTACTCTGTAGTGATCAGTAAATAAAAGCAGAAACATGCTCAGTGAAACAGTCAAATGTTCCGAAAGTCTGGATTTTATTCTGTTTCAGGGGAGATAAATCAGTGTTTATTCCCAGTTGCAGAAACAAATGTCTCAAAAATTTCCCAAAATGAACAATTATCGCGCATAAATTTCCCAATTTGAATGGCCAGGGCCTCTTCCCAATTTCCTGATGAAAAGCCCTGAAATGGTAAAGTAATGTTTTTCTGCTTCAGATTCTTATATGAAGGTTGAAAACATAATTATTCAATGAAATAGTGAAGTGTGAGTTTGGCCTTGAATACAAACAATATTGTTTTATTCCCAACCGCTACTAATGTTTTATATATAAGAAGGCCTGGTAACAAACATTCTGGTTTCAATAAAATCCCCCAAGTGGTTTTGGAGATGAAGCTTGGACAAGATTTTAATATAGAAGTTATAGTAAAAAATGACTATGGGCCCATAACACTGCCAAAAATAATCCGACCAGAAACTCCTGATGATATGCACAGCTAAGTATTGTGACAAACATTCCTGTGAAGTTTCAATAAAATCCTCCAAGCGGTTTTGGAGATGAAGTGTGGACATGATTTTAATAGAACTGTGTCCACAGGACACGGATGCCCCCACTATGCATAAGTGCTTATAAACAAGAGCATGTATATCCTGTATGTAAGATTTTTTCTGTACATATACCTAAAATGATCTACAGGTAACCTTATGTACATGTTAAATTAAATTACAAATGTAAATTTATATGTTCAATTATTTATATGGTATATAGTGAAAAAATCAACAAAGGGCCATAATTCTGTTAAATATGGTCACAGCAAAAATTCCTTCCTTTATTACAATCTACACATTAAAGCTGTTCATCCCTGGAAGTTTATAAAGCAAAATCTGCCATCCAGTTTAAGAGGAGTTGCGTTCACAAAATTTCAATATGGTATATAGTGAAAAAATCAACAAAAGGGCCATAATTCTGTTAAATTTGGTCGCAGCAAAAATTCCTTCCTTTACTTCCATCTACACATTAAGGTTGTTCATGCCTGGATGTTTAAGCAAAATCTGCCATCCGGTTTAAGAGGAGTTGCGTTCATAAAATTTCTATATGGTATATAGTGAAAAAATCAACAAAGGGCCATAATTCTGTTAAATTTGGTCGCAGCAAAAATTCCTTCCTTTACTACCATCTACACGTTAAGGTTGTTCATCCCTGGAAGTTTAAGCAAAATCTGCCATCCGGTTTAAGAGGAGTTGCGTTCACAAAATTTCTAGTGAAAAAATCAACAAAGGGCTATAATTCTGTTAAATTTGGTCGCAGCGAAAATTCCTTCCTTTACTACCATCTACACATTAAGGTTGTTCATCCCTGGAAGTTTAAGTAAAATCTGCCATCCGGTTTAAGAGGAGTTGTGTTCACAAGATTTCGGGACGTATGGATGGACGGACAGACGTACGGACAAGTGCAACGCTATATGCACCCCACTTTGTGGAGGCATAAAAATGACTAAGTGCCCATAACTCTGCCTTAAATAATCCAAGCAGAAACTCCTGAAAATATGCGCAACTAGGCTTGGTGACAAACACACCTTCAAAGTTTCAATGAAATTCTCCATGTGGTTTTGGAGATGAAGTGTGGACAAGATAGAAGTTAGAGTAAAAAAATGACTATGTGCCAATAACTATGCCAAAAAAAAATCGAGTGGAATCTCCTGATGAAATGCACAACTAGACTTGGTGACAAACACTCCTGTTAAGTTTCAATGAAATCCCTCAAGCTGTTTTAGAGATGAAGCGAGGACAAGATTTTACAGGACAGACAGATGGATGGACTGACGGACGGCCAGACAGTGGGATTACTATATGCCTCCCTTTGGGGGCATAAAAATCACAACAATCAACTAACTGCAATCATGATTCTCCAAGATTTGCATTCTAAATCACACACAAGCAAGTGAAAAGAACAAGAAAAAAAGACTTATTTCAGCAGTATTAATTATCATTTAATGTAGCATAATAATGCACCATGCCAGACAAAAGGTAACCAAAAATTATAAATGTTTGGTAAGTTACCTTTGCATGATATTTCTAGCTTTGTCTCCAATGAGTATCAGCTTGTATTCTACACCTGGATCCCTCTGATTAAGTTTTGCCTTGATAGCTTTGCAGACATTAGAATGTACACCACCACACAAGCCTCTGTCAGATGTCAGTGCTATCAAGAGTTCCTTTTTCTTCCCATCTGTTGGCTCAGCTTCTCCAGGCGTGATTCTTTCATAAAATGCTGTTTAGAGAAAATAGCTGAGAGTAAAACAATCAAAACAATAGAAAAGTATCAAGATACCTTGCTTGAGATCAATCATATTAGAAAAAGATTTACTGTAAGGAAATGTTCACAGAGCTATGAGAAGTCTCTACCCACATAATGCTCCTCAATACAGTTTTTATGAGTGTGACAATACAGCTGTAAGCAAGATCCAGTGTTTCGTGAACACACATGCCCCGGGAAGCATTCTTGTCAGGAACCAAACACCCACACCCATACTACCATGTTATAAACTGAATGCAGAATTTTTTACTGGTCATTAAATTGTGAAAAGTGTAAAGGCTATTTGTAGGAGGTAAAAAATATCCAACCTGCAGTAAGCTCAACTCAAGGAAAGAAGATTTCTGCAGAAAAATAGCTGACACAGTTATGTAACTTGACAGTGTTGTGACCTTTTGTACTTATTAATAAATGTAAAATGCCTAGTAATTGCTATTTGCTGAAGTTGAAAAATATCCAGCTTGCTGAAAAAGGTTAACCAAACCTACTTTGGAAGTGCATAAAGGTGAGTTTACTGGGGAAAAATGGATGCCATAATTAACTTGCCAAAATCATGGCCTTTTTATTGGTAGGTAAATGTGTGTACAGCATGTGCAAAGCCACTGGTACAAGTTTTGATATATGATATCTACCGGGCCAAAATACGTTAACAGTATCTATTTTCAAACTGCATAAAGGTGGGGATTACTGGGGAAAGATGGATGCCACAGTTATGTAACTTGCCAGGATCACGGCCTTTGAATTGGTATGTCAGTGTGTGTAGTATGAAGATATTAGTACAAGTCAGAACTTAAGATATATCCAACGTGCAGAAACAGGTTAACCATACGGACGTCCAGACAGATAATTCAATTACTGTATGCCAAGGGGCATAAAAAAGCATTCAAAATATGTTACAACTTAAGTAGGAACAAACTTTCCCAACTGAATAAAACCTAAAACCTGTATTTCAAGCTTAAAATTTATCCAATAAATATTCACTTTCCACAGTAAACTAAAGAAAAATCAATTTCAACACAGAAAGAGAAATCAAAGCCATCTTTATCTCAAAGCCAGATAAAATAGAAACATGTTCTACACCCACCTGATGCACCAGCTCCATAGGGTCTTGCTGGTTTTAATTCCCGATCTGCTCGTGCATACTTGGCGGCAGAAACCATCTTCATGGATTTGGTAATCTTCTGGATATTGTTTACAGATTTCAAACGAAGCCGAACTAAAATCATGACCAAATGTTATCTTAAACTTCTAAAATAGTAAGGCATCAATGGTCATGTTAGAACAAAAATAGTAGTGATGTGTATAAGGCATTAAGCAAAGAACCTGAATAAAGGATAAATACTATGATTAAATTGTTAAAGAGAAAATAAGTGAGTCTACAACTTTTCATGTTTCCCTTCACAAGAGCTATTTTTTTCTTCTTTAAAAACAGTAAAAAACTTCTAGTTCTTGTGAATGTTATAAGCAAAGAAGCTTTGAAATAATTGTAACAGCTTGCCTGAGGCTAGTCTTATAATGATTAAAATTTTTAGAAGAAGCAGAAAGATCTGTGTTACAGAAAGAAAAAAACTTACTTTCTTTTAGAGTGGCCATCCCACGCACTTGCGTGCTGAAACAGGAAATATTTTTAATATTAAGTTCATGTACAAGATATATGTTGGCAAAATACAACCTCCAACAAGATGACTGCAGTAGTCAAGAGACTATCACTATTTGAAAACAGATTTCCTGAGCACCAGAAGCTGATTAAATATACAATAAATGATTTCAGTTCCATATTAATTCTGTTTACCATGCAGACCAAAAGCAATTATTTGTAAAACACTTTCTGAATTCTGATTCTTAAATGAACCAATCACAAGCAATTATGTTAAGCAAAAATAATGTTCTTATATCGAACTTTTTCCACCTAGTAATTCACTGCATCTTGTTGAAGAGACATTTTTTATTTGAAAGATCTAAGATTACATGCATCTAGATTTTTAGACATGTGCCTGTCTTTGAGCCTTTATTTTTTGTTTGGAAGCAGCTATGAGTTCAAGCAATATCATGCATTTAATAACATTAAAACTTCTAAACACAGAAATTATCATCTAAAGTTTGATTACAAGAAAGCCAACATGCATCATCAGCATGACTAGCATTGTACTTCTTAGTGACTTATTGTCATTTAAGTTCAGACCTTATATTGTACAGTTATTCTTTCTTGCCAACTCAAAAAAAAAAACAATAATAATTTAAAATATTGTACTGATCAAAAATTTTGATTGAACCAAAACTCTGCTGGGTTCATTTACAGTTGAAAGATACTTGACAAAAACTAACTTCCTTTAATGTCAAACCCATGTGGCGAGGTAGACTGCTAATGCTGAGCTTATTTTGTGATGGCAACATCTCTTCAGTATTATCACTCTTCTGTTAAGGAGATAAAACTTTACAGCAGTATTCCACAAAGCAACCATGGTCAGACCACCATGACAGCATGGTTCAACTCTACCAGTCACTAATTAATATTTAGAATACCAGTGTATACAGGTGACTATTGCAACCAAAAACACTATCAAAATAGTTGAAATCAATATCACAATATTATTGCAATAATCAACAACTATCACAGTACCACTGTGATAGTGTTTTTTTTCTACTTTGATTCAGAAAACTGAAAGAAATGTCAGCCATATTTACATGCCATCTTTGCCTTAGGACCAGTATTCAATATTAAAGTTTATAACAGGTTTTTATGAATTATAACTTTAATAACATAGCAAATATTTCTACAGAATACCAATATTCATCATCATCAATATACACATAAGATTTTGTGTTTTGTTGTTGACGATTTCAAAGTTACCATCGCCTTTGTGACCAAAAACGTAATAAAAACAAATTTTCAACAGAGAGTTAAGTAAAATATATTGACTGTTGGCAGACCATCGGCGATAGTTATCAGTGGATGAGGTTGCTATCGGAGCCCCACAGGTAATGATAAATCAATGACAACTTATTATTACACCTCTACCAGTGTATTATGTCTACATTCTTGCATGGGTTTGACGTTCAAGAGTGACAATCAGAAGTCATTCTGCACCTCTGCTTTGAAGAGAACCAGACTATAATGACTTAACTGAGCAGTCTGAGATATGATTTTCATACAGTAACCAGGACGATGCATCAGTTTTGGACACCCATCAAAGGACTAATCATAGATAATGTTGCTTAACTTAGCAAACATTCAAGACACTCTAACCAAGTCACAAAAGAGGTACCCCAACAGCAAAGCTGGTGGAAGTGTCCACTCCAGGGCTGACTGATATTACCACCTTTCATAATGAATATTTGCAAAATTGGTTTTCTAAAATATTTGACTTTTTCCATTACAAATTCAAAGAATTTCATGCTAGATAATTAACAGTGGGACAGTCAAAACTGTCACCTGACGACGTTAATTTTGATTGATTTGGAAGACAATCATGACCTTGAAAACAAAATGCTCTATTTAAACACGAGAAGCCAAATGTTTTATAATTTTGTAGCGCGTATTAGTGTGAGTATAACTTGTATTTGTTAGAAGACTTATGAGACAGTAAACTGTTTTATTTACCGTGGAGCCACAAAAACTTGAGCGCTTCTGGAGAACATGTCGGCTTCGTTCAGACGCTCCCAAAACGAGGCTGATAATGTGTATATGTGAGAAAACGAAGTTGTGAAAAAAGAGTTTAATTGTAGTCTAAAACCTCTAAAATGTTTTCTTCAATTTCGGTAGGGAAATAGCAACTTTTTTGTTTTGCGTGATACATCCATTATAGACAGACTGGATTTTTTTAAAATCACGCTCGCTAGGAAATATATAGGACCAGGATTTGTAATTTACTGATTACCCAACGATTCTGATTTGCATTATTTAAGTGATATAAGGTTACAATGAAACTGAATATCTTTCCATCCAGAGAAGTGTAGCGCATCCTTAGTGTACACAGAAAAAGGCAGCCAATAGTATACAATTACTTCTCGAAGGGTCACGAGCTAGCTGTAGAAAACACCAGCAAATACCTCGGAGTAACCTTGGCACAGAACCTGTCCTGGAATGCCCACATAAACCAAATCACAAAGAAAGCGAACAGCACACTTGGATTTCTCCGTCGCAACTTGCGTGTCAGCAGTGAAGATACCAAGGCCACAGCTTACACGTCCTTGGTACGCCCATCACTGGAGTACTGTTCCACCGTCTGGAACCCATACACCAAGGATCTCACCTACAAGCTCGAGATGGTGACTAACCGCTATCACAACACCAGCAGCGTCACTGCCGACATGCTAGACCACCTAGGTTGGGAAACACTGGAATCCCGGCGGACCAAGGCCCAAGTTACTATGCTGTACAGGATAGTCAATGTCCTTGTGGACATCCCGGCAAGCACGTACCTGACTCCAGCAGCACGTAACACCAGAGCTGCACATAACCAAAAGTTTCGGCAACCCTTCACGTCTACATCATATTACATCATATAGAAGCCCCTAGCTTGGTATCCCATAAGCAGGGGCTATCATCCCTCACCTTCTAGATCTGCAGTCAGAGCCAGTTACAAGTACCTCCTCATGATTCCCGAAGCTGCACCGGTCACCGGAGAGGTCTGGGTTAAAGGGGCGAACAAGTAGCTGGACAATCTTTCAGCTACTCTGCCTTTTGGACTATCAAGCTCTTCTGACTTTCCTATCAGCTGTCCAGAACCTTTCTACTATTTCTCAGACCATAACAACCCGTCGCGTAATAGTCAAGTGTGACTGAGACGATGCATGATGTTGATGTAGATGTAGAAAGACTCATTAAAACTCGGTTACTCCGCAGAAACTAGACAACACGACCACTATTGAATAATGTTAGTGTTATAATAATTAGAAGTCATAATTCGAAACTGTTCAAGCCAAGACCTAGAACCGGTATAAGAAAACAATACAGACAGAGAAAAGTGAATGTGTGGAGGGATCTTCCACCTGAGGCAAAAGCTTTGAATTCATTTAAATCGAGATCTAGACTTATCAAGTCGCGTCAAAACAAGTGTATTCCAACTTTTATCGACCATACATATTGATATTATATCATATCCATTATAGACAGACTGGATGTATTTTTAAATCTTGCTCGCAAGTAAATATATATAAAACACCCCCGTATCCTTAAAGATCGAACTACATCTGGAAATCGCCCTGTTCTTAAACTTATTCCTGGATACAGACATTGTCCCTAAGGAATGGTTAATGGCTACAATAACACCAGTTTTAAATGTAAACTCAGCAACTATCGACGCATTTCTCTGACTTGTATTGCACCCAAACTCTTCGAGCACATTGTAGTCTCTCATCTTAAGTCTTTCTTTGACAAAACAACATGCTCAGCTCTATTCCAACATGGTTCCAGATTGGATTATAGTTGCAAAACCCAGCTCATCAACTTTGCTCAGGAAATCTATACCAATTTAGAACAAGGTCACCAAACTGAGGTCATAGTTATGGACTTTTCTAAAGCATTTGACAAAGTCGACCATTTGAGGTTAATCTACAAGCTGCAATTAAATCTCTACAGGTTAGTTGTCAAATAACTAACTGGGTCAAATCCTTCCTCTCCAATCGTACTCAGAAGGTCGCATTTGAAGGTTGTCTGTCAAGTGAACTTCCAGTCTTGTTTAGAGTCCAACAGGGGTCTATCATTGGGCCCTGTTTCTTTTTGGTATACATTAATGACTTGCCAGACTTAGTCAAATACAAAACTAGAATGTTTGCACATGACACAATCGTCTACCTCACAGTTGAGAAAAAATGATAACCTGTCCCTACAAGAAGATCTCCATATGCTTGAAATCTGGGAAAGAGTCTGGCGAATGGAGTTTATCCCCGACAAATGTGAAGTCCTTAGAGTAAGTAGGAAGAGAACTCCTATTTTTATCACTATAGGTTAAACAACATAGACTAAAAGTACAACTCATCGGTTTAGTATTTAGGTATTACAATCACAAATGATTTGAAGTAGTCACAACATATTGAAAACATATCATTTAAGGCAACCTATTCCCTCCGTTTTAACGACTGAAAATATTTAGGTGAAACAAGCCACATACACTACCTATGTTCGCCTCAAGTTAGAATATTGTTCACCTGTAAATAAATATGTATTTCAACAGTTTAGAGTTTCCTTTCATTTATTTCAATTTCAATAATGTTTTGTGAGTAAAAATCAACCTTTTCTTAGGAGTTTGAGATTTCAGTTTTTAAATCATTATATGATATCAAAATCATGTTTAAACAAACAATAGGATGGAAGCCTACCTGAATTATTAATTCTTGCATGCCACGAATACTTGAAAGTGTCTTTTAATCTGTTTAACCTTTCTATACATAAATAACCTCGACTCTTGCTCCTACAACTATACACACTCATTACTTATAATTTACAATTATTAAAATTATGTGACACTGCTTATCTATAAATTAAAATGTTTTTGAAAAAGGACACGTCTGATGTGAAATGTGAGCAGTATTTATATAGATTTGATCAAATATACACACAATATGGTATCAAAGCAAGCATTTTTACATCAATAAAACTCATGTCGTAAGTAAAATATCATGACAGGTTTTGGCAAACATTCGATTCAAAGAGGATGTGCACACAAGTTGACAAGTTTTCCTTTGACATGTTTTTAAACTCTCTACGGGCATTGTTCGCTTTTCTAAACAATAAATACGTTAAATCTTTATATCGTTTACAGTCAATTTTGACATGAATTTCATCCTGTACTGTATTCGGTCATCCAAGTTTAATTTATCATACCATATACAATTACTAAGAGCAGCTGAATGTTTAAGTAGTATAATCATTTTACCATACTCTTATGCTCTTACTTATATGTTCTTAACTTGTTTTGACAAATGCCTGGAGTTTTAAGATTTAGGACCAATCTGTTTTAAGCCCAGCCATAGCTTTCTCAAATATTGTTTTAACACAAACTTATTTAGAAATTGAATTAAAAATATCTGTAAAATGCTTAAGACTGAATTCAGGCAGTTTCTATTTGTTATTATTTATTACGTCTGTATATAATGTTTGCCAAGCGAACCCATGAAATCGAGATGTATTTCTACTGTCACACAAATTGGCATTGACAAGCAACAGCTGGCGTAAATTTGCGTACTCGGGGTAACTACTTTAAATAGCTGTAGCACTATACAAGTGATTTAATTTTATCTCAAGCTTTATCTCTATCGAGTGGTAAGCTTTACGCAACATTTTACGGGTTTCTGTAATCGTTGTTAAAAAAGATATTTGATCATTGACACTGCGCTTTTTCATGAAGCAATTTTGCTCATATACAAGTATAGCATTACGTTCATACCAATTACTGAAACGCTTGTTAAAATACTAAAATAGAACTTGTACACAGCTGGCTGATCCCACAGAAAAAATACCTCTATAGGACAGTTGAACTCTTCAATATCAGGGCTTTAATTTACAAAATTGAAAATTAAAGCCCTGTCAATATACAGTAGAAGATTGGGGAACTATTGCCCACACAAATATGGTTCCATACTATTAGTGAGACAAAGGTTACAAACTAACAATACTTACTTTTTATTTGAACAATTTAATCAGTCATCTTCAGATACACATACTTTATAGACCAAAGATCAGGGAGTTTACTGTTCCAAGATGATTCCTAGCGGACAACTTTTAATTACCACCAAGCCTTATACTTTTGTTTGGCAAATCTTTATATATACTTTATTGTATAATATTACACCATTCTTTTTTAACTTGATATAATGTATTGGTAAGTTTTGTTGCCGTTTCTTGAACATTTTTCAATACTGGCTTTGTAGTTTTATGATTACATTATCTTTTTTATTTTTCATTCTATTAACAAACGACGTTCATTTTTTATCGGATATCATGCTAAACGTTATATTTAATTTGTAGGTTAATTTATCTTTTATCGAAAATAGCGGTCGCTCTATTTCCTTTTACGTAAATCCCCATTTACAAATCTACTTGCGTACTGTTTTAGTTGTCATTAAATTGCGGTCACTACAGCTTCTGTTGACATTAATTTAGCATTCTTTAACATACTTTTTCAATATAATTCAGATGTCAATCTAAGTAGATCGTGCTTTTTTCAAAATCAATTTAAAACTAACAAGGAAATTTAGTTCATGTAACCACAAAATGATGCAAAAAAAAAAAACATGCATCCTGTTTGGTCTTACCTATATAAGTCAGGTCAATTTCATTGTCCGACACCAATTTGTGTGGACCTATCTACTTCACGTATTCTACAATAAACATGAACAAGTTATTCATCGCCTTGCTCTTAGTGAGCTGTGTAGCCATGGTTATTGTTCCACAGGTGGCTGAGGGTAAGACTGTTTATATTTCAGTGATTAAAATAAGTAAGACAGATTTATTTTTGATCAAATATAAAGCGGGTTTCCTGAACGAAAAATTCATAATATTATTTCATAATTACAAAATTAATTGTTTTTTTTTTAACGAAGTGAAAATCGATATTTACGAAACAAACGTAACGTTGTTCGAAACAAATATTCATTATATTTTACTTTTCGTAAATAAGGATCAATACTGCTTTTATTCTGTTTAAGTATTACAAATTGTATATCATAAAAATGGAAAAATATATTTCGTATTAACGTAATGTTATTTCGTTAAAATAAAATATTTCTCTGCATTTACAAATTGATATTATGTAATAACGATATACTATATCGTTATAATTTCGTTTTAACAACATGATATTTGGTCGAAACGAAAGGATTTTCATCATTATCAATTAAAAATTTCGGTTAACACTAATCATGAACATAAATAAGTCACCCAATTAAATGTTATGTCAATTAAACAAAAGTGCACAATGTGACTCTAGGGGCTCCGTAGAAATATTTGCAGACAGTGTTAACTCAAAAGACTACTTTTTTGAATAGTGCACATGTTAACCCTTTTACAGCTCAGCGAGGTGGATGGGGCGGACGTTGTCAATGCAGACACAGGTGTTACTGGGGTGAAAGGTACAGTGGAAGGTGTGGTTACCAGAGTTACTGCTGTAGGAGAAGATGGGGTTGGAATGACTAATAAGGTAAGTTTTAACACATACAACAACACTAAAAACTGTTTGTCTTAGTTTGCAATTATTACTTCATATATCTTCTTGTTTTTAAATGACGAGCAATATTTTTATAAACGTAAAATAAAAGATAACTTTGAACAGAGATTCGCTAAAGATTTGGGGTATTTGTAGCTTTAAGAGGATAAAGATACAGTCTTTATAGTATGCTCTGAAAAAACTGTTAAGTTTTCATTTCTGCTTGTATTTTGAGAAGACTTTCATGTTAACTTCACGACATGTTGGTGTAATTATTCAGTGTTTGAAAATAAAAGAAATGCTGTTTAAGTCCGTCAAATGATTTCATATTTGCAACATCTTGTAACCTATATAGTGTGTTTACAAACAGTTGGTGTTCTTTCTTTTTTGAAAGATTATATATAATGTATATATATAATTCTAGCTTTAATGTCCATATATGTTTATATATATTTGTTTCTTGTCTTTCAGGTCGCAGTCCATTATGTCTGCCGCCTTCCAGAACCTTGCGAAACATTTTGACTTTTGTCAAACTATCATGGAATAAAGAGAAAAAAATAAAGTAAAGATAGTTGTTAACTCTATAGTTTGTTATTGATTAATCCATTACAGTATAGATACAGGGCCAAGGTTGTCTTTCTGCTCATTTCTACATGTCAGACGTGTACATTGTATTTGATTTGAGGACACCATTCTATTTATATTTGGAAACCATTTTTCAAAGTTTCACTTTCGCTTAGGATTCTTTATTTTTTATTTTTACATTTCAAATGGATTTCAAATTATACATAAAATGAATACATATTTGACACGTCGCAATAAAAGATGCCTTATATGCAATTTCATAGAAATATGACTTTAACAGAACAAGACAAATTCAATTCTGTTAAAGAAAATATATTTTTCGATTATGGAATTCATGCGATATATCATGTTAATTAGACTTTAAGGTGAGCATGGTTGCTTGTAAAGAGGTGTTTGAGACAACGTCATGACGTGCAATAATAGAAGCGGGTACTTTACCACGTTATTTTGACGTTATATTGACGTCATTTGACGCAAACCTTTAAGGTTCTTTTTGTCAAAAAACACATATGATTATAAAAACAAAATAACTTGCCAAATTACACCAGGAAGGAATTGTCAAATATGAACATACATGTAGTATTTGCATTTACAAGTACATGTATATCAATTCTAATTTTTCAAAATCACATTACTATCTCGTTCTGACATTATTTAAAAAGATGCCTACAGACAACTGTAGAAGTCGTCTGATACCAGAAAAGATAGAACATCAATACCTTTTCAGTGTTATTTCTATTAAAAATTTTCTTTGGCATAAATGTGTATATTAAAAGCTTCATTGTTCCTCTTGGTACCGGTACAGCTTGGATTTCGCACCAAATAGTAATTCTACACAGATAGCTCAAAAAGATGCTAGCCGATAGGTTCCAAAGGGCAACTTCTCTGATACGTGGTTATACAAGGAGACTGTAAGAACACCATCTTGTTGTCCTCTTAGTTTGTTCATTTAGACATCCTACGAAGTGACAGTTTGTCTGGTCCCTCTAGATAGGACTTTTAACATACTAGTTATCTAAGGTAACTCGACCCTTCCAATATGCTAGAAGCTATCTGTCTAAGTTTTACTCGTTTCACACTTTAGAGAAATCAAATGCATTAAGTGCACCTTACAAATAATCCATGCAATGCCCCCAAAGTAGGGACACCCAACGGTTATAGGGGATTTAGATTCACTGCAAAACTGACTATCTTATTCCCATCCGTGGAGCAGTTTTCTGTCTTAATCCCGGGGATGGAAGTTGCTCTGTGATCTGCGGGGGGCTTGGCTAGAATCCTTCTTCATATGTCCCTTGTGAAGCTATTATCGCCCTATCCCTGGTAGTGCAAAATCTTTATTGGTGCAAGTTGTATAGCTTGGGCTATTGCCTGTTCCTAGGTAAGTCCGAGTTTTTAACTATAGATCGGTTTGGTATGCTTGCCTACACATTCAGGAGCGCCAACATTATGAAATTTCCCTGAGATGCACGTATAATGATAAAAAATTAAACTCAAATTATTTGCAATATTACAGCATAATAGAGTCTTTTAAAAGCTTTTTAGCAAATTCTACTTTCACACTCGACTCTAAAACAGAAATCTCACCATTGCAACCATTGATAATAAAAATAATTAACAAACAAAAGAAAGGATGTAGAAACATTTATGATTATAGCTTAAGGTAAAATGTTCATCCGAATTCAAAAATAAAACGGAGCGAAGAACTAAACTTAGCAGACAATTTTAATTGGGGACATATCTACCAACTGTCATTTAAAATAACAAAAGACACATGTTTACAATGGTTTCAGTATAAAATTAACCACAGAATTCTGGCAACAAATCATATTTTACATAAAATGAATATAAAAAACACCAATATGTGTTCCTTCTGTAAAAACCAAAGTGAAACTCAAAAGCATCTTTTTTGGGACTGTCAACACGCAAAAACTTACTGGGGAGAAATTAAAAATTGGCTAAATACAAAATGTCCAAATATTTGTACTAATTGGTCTTCATCGGATATAATTTTAGGAAATGAAAATTTTGATAAAGGAATAATGAACTTTATTTTGTTAGCTAAATACACAATATATTGTTGTAAACTTCATGACATTTATGTATTTGTATTTTCATTCTAAGATTATTGAAAATGCTAGAAAATATGTATATGTATCATATATTTAAAAATAAATGGGGTTACCCTTTTTTGGGGCCTCAAACAAAAAAATAATAAACTCTGGCCATGGCTTTATACTTTAACAGTGTCCTAATTTATTTTCTTTCATTTTGCATCAAAATCACGTATTTAAATTCTCACTTTGCACTGATGCGCATTAATCATAATACAATCGATATCATAAGCCCAAACTTGATGTTCATGCAGTTTCATAGGCATATAATTACTTAAAATATCACAGCAGATTTGGGCGCAATTTTGTAACGTAGGTATGTGAAAGGGTAGACTTTTAATTGTTATTTTCTATCAATGACATTTTTCACATCGTTGTGTAGTATACCTACCCATCCGTGCTGCTCCACGTCGAACGAGTACGTTGTAAAAGATATAAAAAAATTTCAATATACCAACAACCGCCGACAACTTTATTTCGCTAACGTTTTGCGAAACAGTATTTGTTTATCTGGTTTAGTTTAATTCCCAAACGTTAACAGGTGCTGGCTGAAAGGGTGTATTTACCCGATTTTTTATTTTTTCGTCAATTGTGAAGATAAAATGGCAGACGATAAGGATAAAGAGATAAAACTGACGGTAGGGGAGGAGAATGTGAAAGCAGCTGATGTAACTAAAGGACAGGAAATCGACCTGAAACACAGGGACCCCGAGCACCTGCACGACCATGTGAAGGTAGGCACTTGTATCTTATTAACGTTAAACATTAGTAGTCCGTTTCAAGGTATATACAAATCTACACATTTCTTTTAACATTATGCTGATAGAGTTCTTAAGAAACAAGAATACTATAGTAAAACTATTCATGTTCCAGAAATATACCTAAGCAGCAAACAAGATGTTTGTACTTTGAATAAAGAAGAGGGCTGTATATAAAACAACAGTAGATTAAACTAAATGATAATAATTATATTTGTTTCATAGTTGTTTAAGGTAAATTTATTAGGTGTACGGCAGAAAGGAATTGAACGGACACCAATTTGGCGACTCATAACTATTCGTCGAAATTAACTAAAGTAATTAATGCAAAGTTTGACGGGCGTTCTTTAATTCATCGAGTGTAGTGTGGTAAGTTTCGACTTTCAACATAAATCATGACACTTGTAAGTTTTCCTTTTTTTCCTCATTGTTAGAATAACCACAGCAGAAGACGCACGTGTGATTGAAGTGGTATACACACTTAGGAAACTTAATAAATATAATCAGATAAAAACAAAGAAAAAGGTTGTTTAAGCCCAGAAAATGATTGGATAAACCAAAAATTAATGTATGCTGCTTTTATTGCAACTACAAAAAATACTAGCAGATGTGTGATATGAATTATTTAAAGATACATTTAAAAAGACATTGGGGTCAATGCCTTTACTGTAGGAGCAAAACTTGTAACATAATACAGAGCAACCAAATACAAGAAAATATTTCAGATATTTTCACCGCTTTTAAATATTCTGACGCCGAAAATGGAAAGAAAATAAGTGATCATTATTTTCGTTCAGTTGACATATTTTCTCTAAGATGTTACTATTATTGTTGATGTAACCAGATATTTAACGGGTACACGACAAGAAAGGGATAATAACACATCATTCTTCACACTAGAATTGTTCTCAGTTGCTCGTAATATAACCCACAAATAAATCAGATTTGAGCAAAATTCGTTCCAGATGGGCACACCTCTTGACACTATTTTTGTCAAGATGTTGTTTTTATACTAGTACACAAAAATAATTTTTTTTCTGATTCAATGAAGCCTCTGATAATTATTTTTACGTGCTGAAATGTATTTGTTACCTTTCTCTGTAAAAAATGTCTACTTATGTTAACCTTGGAATAAAGTTTATGTTATAAGATAAAATCGCATATAAAAGTGATATCATATAAAAAACGGCTACTTGGGAACCGAGTTTGTCAAACTCAAGTTCTTAGAATGAAACACAATGCGACTGGTAGTTGCAATGTACAGGCTTCCGTTACAAGTGATAGTTTCCATCACCAGTGACGTCTCTCCCTATAAGAATACTTTCTATCGCTTTCAAGCGAAACCGTATCAGCCATTTTAAACTCAGGTTCTTTGAGATTTTTTTTTCACTAACTGGCGATGTAACAGGTTCAAGTGGTTGACATTGCAACAAGCAGGCAGAAGATACGAATTGTTGGAAAAACTTGCATATATGCCGACTGTGGACGAAAACAAACCGTACCAACGGCTATTAAACTGATGTAAAACACCCTCTTTTGACAATCACGTTTTCATTTAAGAGTGATTGAATGAACCAAAGGGGAGCCGATGAACATTACATCAAATTAATATTAAACGACCTTGACAATTAAAACTGTGTTTTTTCGGTTCACTAAGCGCAGTGGAAAACTACGAAAGATTTTAAATGTTCTGTATAAACGTAGCAAGGCCTCACACTAGGCCCCCTGTTAAATATTTTAAAGCTGTTTCTGAATATTAAAATGGTATCATGATTGTGTCTGAAAGTTGTAGTTGTCATATCATTTTCATATACATTATGTACCGTAAGAAGTGAGGTGTGGTTCGCATTATCTAGCGGGCATCACACGGATAGATTTCAACTCGATTGTTGTACGTCAGAAAGCTCTTTTCATTTTTAGACATTATCGTGTAAAACTATCTGCCTTCACTTCTGTAACCAAAGATGGTAATTAAACATTTTGGTCAAACTACATTCTTTCGAGAAATAATTCAAGACCATATGCACGTCTTTTGCATCACTGTTTCTTGAAAAAATATTTAATTTAATTATTATTTATAATTATGCACAAACTCTTGGGAAATGCTGAAACATGTTTATTTTCAATCATTTCTGTCATTTTGAAAAGGGGTAAACATGCATAATATCCTCTGATATGCTTGTTTAAATTGAAGATATCTATAATGTTCAAAAATACTTCAAATTCCAAATAATCCCAAAGCATAAAGTGAAATTTTAAAACAAGTTTAATGTGAGAATTAGTGAAACGGTAAAGAAAATAGCGAATGTTTGAAATCTGAAAAAAGAGAAACTTCATCTAAGCGAGTTTAATCAGAGTATGAAATCGAAACAAACATAACATCATTCATTTACGGCGTATTTTATTCCGCCAGGTCAATTTTAGTCATTTAACACCTGTTGACCAATCTTGATCATTGTAAAGCAGTTAAAAGTGACACCTATGGAACGCCATGACTGCCTGAACATGAGCAGAACTTTAACGTGTTGTGAATTTCTTGTAAATGGACGTTCAGATCTTTATATACACTGTTCGATTGTCATTTTACGATGATCATTTATCATTATACGATGCTCGTGCGTTACTCTATTATGCTTATTTTTGATAATGTGTTGCCCATTTCATATTCTATTATGCTGGTTGGTTGTTGTTTGATGCTTATTTATTATTATCAAAAGTTCAGTTTCCATTATATGGTGTGAGTTTGCCTTTATACAAGGCTTGCATAGCTTAATATGATCATCGGGCTATTTCTTAAATTTATGTTGGTCTATCATTATCATACGTTGTCAATTCGTCATTAGAGTATGCACATTTATTACTATACATTGGCCCTTTGTATCTATACGATGCGAAAAAGACTTTATACAATGTTATTATGCCACACCATGATACTTATTTACTATTATACTCTGCTGATTTACAACTGTAATGTTTATTTGCAAGATTATTATGGTTACAGATAAAACATGCTGTGTACCTGTTATTGTATGCAGTTATTTTTTTAATATATTACGAAGCTCTCTAATTATGTGAAGCGCACTCGTTAATATATGACACTGTTTGAAGGAATGTTTTCTATTATTTTTGTTCATTTGGAGTTGTATGATGGTCATCGACTTATATAATTGATACTTTTTCTATTTATGATGCTTATTTGTGCCTTTATTATGCTATTTGACAGGTATGCTGACTGTATTAACTTTTTAACAGTACTAAATAATCTTTAATGATGTTAAATTATATTGTATGGTGAGAATTTAACGTTATACGAGGGGCGTTCAATATATTCGTAGACTGTGCTTATAACTTTTTTGTTTGGCAAACATGATTCATAAAAATTACATGACCGAAAATGACAATTTAATATACACTTGTACATGAAATTTCAACCGCGTATGACAAACTGTCTGTATTTGACGGCGCATAAGGCAATGTCACCGACTGTCAGCGCCCCAGGTCACGCTGGTGTTTCCCGACGTCAGCGACGTCACTGGAGGTTACTTCGATTTCTGACGTGTTGTGCATCGCTCATAACTTCTCAAAGTAGCGTCCGTTACATTCAATACATCTCTGATGTCGATAAATCCACTGACTCAAGGGGCGTGGCACCCAACGAGCATGCAACTATTTTAATGGAAAGAAAATATTAAGAAATACAATAAAATACCAATGGAAAATGAAAATACATTTTGTATTATAATTTATAATTTGGGAGTGTAAAACAACATAATTTGATTAGTGTAAATATTTAAAAAAGTGCAATATAATAAAATAATCTTATTCAAATAAAATAATGGATCTAAAATAAACAAGAAATTAAAAAAGAATATAAAAAAATCTAAAAATAATTGGGGTACATAAAACTTGATCTTTTTATACGCTTTAGACATCCAGCGGTTTCCTTGTAATACAAACATAAATTTATGTAAAAATATAAATTTTACCTTTCGCATCTTCAACTCCTTTGAAAGAATATTATGTACGGTGTTTAGACTCAAGTCGACAATCTCCGACAACTCCCTAAATGTCACACGGCTATCAATCTCTAACGCCTCCTTAATTGACGTTAAGTGTGTTTTATTAACGTGCAACTTCCTCCCTGATCTTGTGTCATCCTGAATACTTTCTCGACCTTCAGAGAAACGTTTATGCCATTTAAAAACAAGCGCACGGCTAACAGATGTCTTCCCTTGACTTTTTTGCAGCATTTTATAAGTGTCAGTCGGTGTTTTCCCAAGATCCTTGCAAAATTTTATAATTGCCCTGGTTTCCAGCTTTTCTTGTGACATCATTTCTGACGTCAATTCTGTTGATGCTCTCACAGCGAAAATGTTGTTTATTCAAACTCCAACGTCCAAACGACGTCATATTTTCAGGTAACGTCGTCATAACGTCATACATTACTTTCCCGGATTTTAAGTGTTTGTCTTATTAAGAAAGTAGTATGTTTACACGCTTAATAATAAGTTCATTACGAAAATTTGGACTGAGCCGCTGGCGCGTTACCATGGTTATGAAAATGGCTGTCAGTCTTAAAGTTGCGTAATTATCAATTTGAATTTTCATTGTTTTGAAAAGGAATAACAACGCTATCAATTGATACAATTTTAATTAAAATTGCTTCTGAAATGAAAAAATGAGGACATTAGTCTACGAATATATTGAACGCCCCTCGTAAGTTGCTTCAATATAATTACACTTCGGTAAAATGTTACATTGTGGCGTCAATTCGCATGTATATGCTGAAAAAATTGAAACGAAGGGAGGTCACTGTGCGGAAACTTTACCAGACTGGTACCTACGTTTTAGGTACCTAAGCGAAGTCGCCCATACAGGATAAAAAGAAACAGTCGAACCCGATTTCGATCATCGTATAATGAAATTTGCGCATCATAGAACGGTGATTTGACAGCTTATAATACATGGACATCGTATAACCGCAATTGACCAACATATATTGACGAACAAGCAGCTCATATTAACAAATGCACAGTGTAGTTTTTCAGATGAACTAATGACACATTAAACAAGCAACATATAACAGCGATTGTCGTATGAAAACAAACGCACAAAACTGAGTAGCCAATGGGCAACATATCATGACAAAAGTCCAGCGTTGGATGAAAAACACATAATATATAAAGCGAAATGGCCATATCACAGTGGCAAGATACCATTACATAATAAAAATGCACATGATAAGGTAAATTTTTGGCATCGTATAATGGCGTACTCATAGCGTATAATGACAAAAAGTCATTGTATAATGAAAAATAAACATGACATATTAAAAGTTGCACATCCGTTTACAATATATTCACAGCACATAAGACAAACTGACACCATATAACGGAAACTGGACAATTAATAATGGAAAATAAGCAGCATACAGAAATAAACTAGCATCATGGAAAAGAAAATGGACAACATATAATAATAACATACATAATTAAATAACGCACTAACACCGTATAGTGGCAAACGATCATCATATAATGACAATCGAACAGTGTATTTAAAGATCTGAACATCAATTTACTATACATTTACAGCACATTAAAGTTCTGCTCATGTTCAGGCAGTCATGGCGTTCCATAGACACCAGATAAGTAAAGCGTAAATACTTGTTGATGTATTTTATGGCATGTTTTCACGATTCATTTGAGATGGTTAATTTTCGATCATTTAAAATTTCATGGAAACTTCTACTGTTTTTGTAGGTCGATAAATCATCAGACTATCCTACTTTTAAGTGACTGTACGTTACAACAGCAAAAGACTTTTTTAATTATGCAAAATCAGCATGTCTCCTTCGTTGACTTCTTTTTTTTCCTCTCATATCAGATGAACTTGGGTTGGTGCAAGATTTTCTCGCATCTGCGGATTGTAAATTTTCAATTTTAAACCGTTTCATGCATGAAGGAAGAATAAGTCGAGGGGCTGAACGCGTGACTCTCCGCGTGACTCTGCGCGTGACTCTCCGCGTTCAAACAACTGGTTTGATCCCAGGAAGCAGATATGGAGCGAAACTGCACAAAACACCAATATTGTTATATTTTCATATTTTAGGTACAATTTCATGACGTGTTTGGAGAACCAGACGAAACAGTATTTTCGTTCGATTTCATCTGGAGATTTGCATTTAAAGTAAGTATGGGAAACTGTGAATAAAAATGGATGAACGTGCACATTATAACTGTAAATGTTTAAGATGCTGAAACATTTTTATCATTGTAACCTGATGCACAGACTACCAAAAGCATTTTTTATTCGGTTAAACACAGAGTAAAACAGTAGATATGTTATTTTTTAGAGCTATTGTATTTTTCACAAATATAAAAGAAAAGTTAAGAAGTAGTTAATAAAAATCTATTCATTTTATTTATATTTTATGCCCTCAGCTTTTTACTAACGTGAAGTTATGGTGCTACCGAATTACCTCCCTTATTTGCGGTCTACCAATAGCAATATGGTGGGGTATCTACTTCGCTCTGTTGTCTTTCTGTGCCATTTGGTGTTGTGAGCCCTACATGAAAGCGTACCAGATTGAACTTAGCTGTATCAGACGACTCTTCAACACGTGCTTGAATGCCTTCTTCCGGCCATGCTTTGAAATGATGGGGTACTGCTTTTACAACATTAGAATACAGAAAGTGTAGATGAATATCGAATATATGTGCGTATTTTAGTTCAAAAAGAAGTTTCTACGACTCCTTTTTCATCTGCAAAACTTCGTTTGAAAGACAGTGAAGATTTACAAATATATATGTGATTAATCAGTACTATTTTCATTATTTCCGCCTAAAATTTGTTCTATCACTCCTCTTTTTTTAAATACATTGTCTATGTTGACAGCTACACGTGACCGAAATTCTCAAGTATTTAAAAAGTGTCTACAAAAAAATCAAATTGTAAATCGGACGCTTACGGTCATTTGTGGCGTTGGCGCTTTTAAAATTGTATTTGGCTTTTTATGTGAATTTCCTTTTTTTTATTATTCGTAAAATGAATTTAATGTTATAAAAAGTTTCCCATAATTTTGAAATTCATGTCGCATCAATGCTATGAAAGATTGGTCATTTGTTGTGGAATGAAAATATGCCATATTCCTATAATAAGTGTATACATGTACATATTTTGATGTATATCTCTTCTTATTTATGTAATTCACTGTAATAAAAACAAGTAAAGGCATCTTTGTGAATTTCTTTATTGACTTGTTTTCATGTGCTATCACAAGTTTAGCTTACTTGATGATGAGCTAAAATTTGAGCTAAAATTTCATCAACAATGCTTTGATTTTAAAGAATGAACCAAGGTCTGGCTGTAAACTGAAATTTCTGGAAGGAAAATATTACAAAAATGGGAACAAAATTTTCAGTTCCGTATTCTACCAAATGGCCCCACTGTGAAAAATGTCTGAGATTCATTCTACATTGATTTAAAAATAAATTTCTTATCACTGATTTCACCGGCCGTTTGAACTTAATTTTAATTTCAGTCTTCCCTGCAAAATCACTACAGGATAACAATCCTCCCTGCTACATGAATATTTATTACACATTGTACAAACAACATCAGAACTTTCAAACCTTGATGAATATAAAGTTTTAAACTTAAATTATTACTAACAATAAACTCGCATGTCTAACGGTTAACCAGTTTAAAACAGCCAGTTAGAGATTTGTTGTTTTTAAACTTTTTATGACACTTTAAAAGAATAAACTTAAGGTAAATAGTTTCTTTGAATTCATCAAAATATATTTAAAAAAAAATACAATGACAAAGCAGACCTGGTTGACATCTGACAACATCAAGGTTAAGAAATTGAACATTAATTTGTATGCACCTTTTACTAAAGGAACCTTATATGTCACAATGTTCAATTGCTGTAAACAAGTTGTTTTTTAAAAAAATATTCCTATTTGGTATCACCCTTTCTCCCAAACAAACACTACTTCCTACACTCAAAGATCAACTTGGAAAATAGTACACATTCAGTCATGTCATCAAACAAGAGGGCCATGATGGCCCTGTATCTCTCACCTGAGTATGACAGCTTTTAACAAAGTTGCTATGGACCTGGTAAATTGGCCCCAGATGACCCATATTCGAACTTGACGTAAAAAAAATATTGAAACAATCTTTCTGACAAATTTCCAGGATATTTGGACTGAAAAAGTAGCCTCTAGAGTGTTCTACTTCTGGGCTCTCTGACCTAGTTTTTGATCCCAGATGACCCATATCCAAACCTGAGCTACAAATCATCAAAACAACCTTTCTGACAAATTTCCAGGACATTTGGACTGAAAATGTAGCCTCTAGAGTGTTTACAAAAATTTTCGATATTTGGGCTCTGTGACCTAGTTTTTGACTCAAGATTACCCATATTCGAACTTGAGCTATAAATCATAGAAGCAACCTATCTGACAAATTTCCAGAATATTTGGACTGAAAATCTTACCTCTAGAGTGCTAACAAGGTTTTTCCATATTTGGGCTCTGTGACCTAGTTTTTGAACCAAGATGACCCATATTCGAACTTGCGCTAGAAATCATCAAAACAACCTGTCTGACAAGTTTCCAGGTCATTTAGACTGAAAATGTTACCTCTAGAGTGTTAACAAGGTTTTTCAATATTTGAGCTCTGTGACCTAGTTTTTGATCCTAGATGACCCATATTTGAACTTCAGCTAGAAATCATTGATACAACCTTGTGTACGGACAGACGCCGGACAAAAGGCGATCACAAAAGCTCACTCTGTCACTACGTGACAGGTGAGCTAAAAATGGGTTGGTTCAAGCCAGCAAACCAACATGTCATATGTAAAACATTTTACTTTTGCTTGAGTTATGACTCAAATGACACTTATCTATATAGGAGATAAAGTATTTGTAACAGATCTCTATATGAGCAACACATGTCCTATGATCTTTAACAGAATCAAACATGTCCTATAATCATTCATCAATTACACAACACGACCTATGATTTTTCATAGAGTTATATGACATGACCTATGATATTTCACAGTTATATGAAATGACCTATGATCTTTCACAGAGTTATATGACATGACCTTTGACCCTTCACATAGTTCTATGATATTTCCTAAGTTCTTGAATCTAGAACTAGTACAGTATCTGACAGACAATCTGCAATAAAGCAGGTATACACCTTATTACACCATTCTCTTAATACCACAGGTAAAACAAACACTCTATTCTATTAAATAAAATTTGAACAATATAAAAAAAAACATAAATACTTTCCAGACTTTCACAAAAAGTTAAAAATTGTAAAGTAAAAATTTGAAATATCAATAACAAGAACATTGTAATATTCTTTCATCAAAAGACTGCACGATAAGACATTTAATGAATAAATGATTGTCAAATAAACATCTTCTATAAAACCAAAACTTTTAACATAGCATTAATTCATTTTGCGATAAGTCGAACTACCTAGATTCAACTTTCAGTATTACATATTACTAACTTAATCTAGAAATTAATTTTGAACTTGGCAACTGGGTGAAAGGTAAATATGGAACTGATAGCTAGCGATTTGGTAACTAAAAGTCAAACTTAAAAAATACTAATAAAAATCAAGCACTAATTAATGAAGTAAAATATGGACAATCCCAATAAAGAATTTTTGCTACAACAGGACATCAAGGTGATCTAGAGGCAGAGTTAGAGTTCCCTATAGCCATCTACATAACTTCTAAGTTTTAGGGATAAAATTTTAATTGGAAAGTTCAAGAAAGAGCCATTACTCCACTAAGAGTCAAGACGGAGTTGTGCTTCACCGGTCCGCTCTTTTCCCTAATACCATATATTATTTCTTAAGACATCTTGTAGTTTCAGAGACATAACACAGATGTGTGATTTTAATTCACAAAAGGCAAAAGCTCTGAGCATAGCTACGTAAGAAAGAGTTATGGTTCTTTTACTCTGCACTTCTCATCAATGTCATCTAGCCATCCACCACATTCAAGTCAATACAATAATGGGCAATAGAGTTATGCTCATGACAAAAGTGATGGATTAATGGACATTATCAAATCCCCCTGCTGTCTTTCAGGTAGGAAGAAAGGGGGGATAATAAATCTGAAACAAAGTATTTCAATAAGTAAAGATAAAACCCCACAAAATAAAGAAGAGTTACTAGATAAAACAGTATCAATACACTAATAACATGCTGAAATTCACACCGAGTCTGGTTTGAGAATTAAATAATTACAAGATGTATCTATTCTATAAAATAAAATTTGAACAATATAAGAAAAAACATAAATACCACACTTTCACAAAAAGTTAAAAATTGTAAAAATTTCAAATATCAGTAACATCTTAATATTCTTTCATCAAAAGACTGCATGATAAGAAAGTGGGGAAAGTGGAACCATAAACACTGCTAGCACTTAAAAGCAAATTTACAGAAGAGACGAAAACTGAGTATCCAAGCTACACAATACGTTAAACTGTTCAAAATTAGCAGTAATACAGATGACTCACAGGTCATAATTATGACCTATATATACCACTCTGAGTACCCAACTTCGTACATTTTCAATATGTTTATGAACAGTATCAACTAACAATTATGGTAAATATAAAGTATGCCAAGAAATAAAACAGAGACTGTTGTTTGCTGGTAACTCAAATTTGTCATTGACTTTGGAAGCCTTTACTCATGAATATTACTAAAATCAACTTAAAGAAAGATAAAAAGTTAACAATTTTAATCTTAAAAAGCCTTATCTACAAATCTTTCACAAAAACATCTGACTATGAAGAGAACAGCAAGAACAAATGTCCCTCAACAGAACAGTAATATTCAGGTATACCTCATGTTGACTTAGTACTTTACACATAGTTTATGATGATTTAGTACTTTACACATAGTTTGTGATGATTTAGTAATTTACACATACTTTAGGATGATTTAGTACTTCACACATACTTCATGATGACTTAGTACTTTACACATACTTCATGACGATTTAGTACTTTACACATACTTTATGATGATTTAGTACTTTACACATACTTTATGATGATTTAGTACTTTACACATACTTCATGATGACTTAGTACTTTACACATATTCTGCACAATGACCTTCACTCGGTTGTCTGCTTTGAAGGAACTCTTGAATACTAACCGTTCTTCTTGAATTTACCCTCTCTTCACTGTTTACATTTCCATACACTGGTGAAGAATTGCCTCCCTTACCGGAAGCTTGCTCTTGACTACTTGAATGACCCTGACCTTTAACCTTAGCAGAACAATTCTGATAAAGATCATCAGTGTATGCGGGCATGCTATTGCCCACTGTGTTCTCCTGACTCAACTGACAATGTCCTTGACTTGGCAAACTTTTTCCGAACTGTTTTGCATCTTCTTGTTGGGCAGATCTCTCAAGAAGCTCCTCAGAATCATTTCTAGTCATACCTTGATACACTGCTAGTTTTCTTTGATGTTCTTCTAAACTTGCATCAAAATTCTCATTTGTCATCTTCTCTTGAGTATTGGCATAAGGGGTGTTACTTTCACTCATAAATAAGGCATCATCTGTGAAGTCAGCACTTGTTAAGTCCATATCATTATTAATTGACTCTGTGATTGTACTGCTCTCTGAGTCTTCTTCAAAGTCAAACTGAATATTGAACTCATCCGTGTCATCAAAAACATCCACTACATTAGTCAGTTGTTCCTCTACAACACATTCATGAAACTTGTCAAATATTTCCATCATTGAGCCACAACCTTTTTTAGAAGCTTTGTCAGTTATTTCATCAAACTCTCTTGTAAAGTCAATACCTTTGTCTAATTCAATACCATGAGTTTCTCCAACAGCCTCTATGTTGTGACTTTCCTCACTAGCATTAGGTACGTTCTGATATTCATGGTTTGCTAAAGCAAGCTGAGACAATTCTTTTCTTGACTTTTCTTGTTCCTGTAGCAACTCAAGCTTCCTGGGATCAGAGGCCAGCTCATACGGGAAACAGTCATCTTTCAAACTGCTTTTCTCTGAATCACTCAGTGACTCGGAGTTTTCAAGCGGCTGACCATGTCTGAATTGACTAGCTGGTATTTCTTTGCCGAGACCAGATGATTCAGGTAAATTTTCCTTGTCAAATTTCTCAATTTTGTCAAGTTTCTTTGGATCTGATAAATAGCTTGTTCTCAGTTTTTCAGTCACTTGATCGACATTGATGTAATCATGTCCCTGGGCAGCTTTTATCTGTCTTTGATCAATCTCCACTTGTAGCTTGAATGCCTCTGGTAAAGGCTGGTCTTTTGGGAGCATATCTATAGGACTCTCTGGCAGTGTTTTGTTAGGGTTTACACCTGGTGGAGACTTGAGCCCAGGAGAGTAACTTGGTAGGTTTCTCACACACATATGATGTTCATGTATAGAAGCAGCTTCCATCTTCTTTCCTTTGTCAGATACAACTTCTGAAAGCAAGAGAAGTTAACTAATCAAGGGAGTAAGCATAAATAAAATTCTCTGAGACTGCAATAAAACTTTGTCAACTTATCATATCTACAAGGCTGCAAAAAATAGCCATAATTAATATTTGGCAGCATCAGTCTCCTGATCTGGAGGTGGCTGGTCACCACAGGTGAGAGTTTCCAGTGACATTCCACATTCCTCACTTTTTGTGTGAGTACTAGTTAGAACCCAGGAAGCAGTCATCCAGAGTGATTATTATTTAAGCTGCAAAAACTTGCTTCTCAATCAATGTAAAAAAAATAAGGTTTAACTAAATTTCATTAATTATATGCCTACATGTATTTCAACAGAAAGTAGTGAACAGACTTTTATCTGTAAAATATACTGATTTTAGTGTAAAATAAATGACTTTCTATCAATTTTCAACTGTTTCTCTTACAGACATGAAATTTACAACAGAAAGATGTAATGCATCTAGTAAAAGACCACCCAGAGGGTTATTCGAACTCAGGTCTTCTCACAGCGAAAACCAATGCTCTTACTACTATGTCAAAGAATCAATTCCCTGACACAGTTGTCAGAGGTTGTATTTATACAATTAGAAGATGGTGTGCAGTAAACCATAACACTTCTCATCCCCACTGAAAATTTCTTCTCAAGATAAATGAAATGAAGACAACTTATATCAACAATTTTTTTCTTCACATTGAAAAAATATACTTCTATGTGCAAACAGAATGTAAACACAATAAAACATTAAAAAAGTGGTTTACCTTGTATATTCTTGTATTCTGGACCATCATGGTCATTTTCACATTTATCTATCTCAGCATAAACCTGAAAACACAAACAAGACAAGTTGTTTGTATTACTATTGATGGGGTATATCTGGCACATTTACTCTGAACAAAAATCACTGGATGACAGCATTTCTTCATTTTAACTATACAACTGAACTGCTTATTTTGAATTCTTGACACATACAGGTACTTCATGTACATTTATTTGCATAATTATACATATTTAGGTTCTTTCAATTATAAGTATTTATTCATGTATTTGTGTCACTGTCAGATTTTAGGAGAATTAAACGCACAGATATTAATCAAAACTAGGGTAGGTAGGTCTTACAAAAATATCTTACCAATGATTTCTTCAAGTTTATGTTTTATCAAAGCCAAAACTTCTTCAAAGCCAAATCTGTTCACATTAATCAACAAATGAAAATTCCTTTCTCTGAACTAACTTATACATGGTCTGAAATCTATAAAGACAACACTTTAAATGCTGATGGTTGTTAAGAGTTACTGGTAAGTTAATTGATGATTACCTCAACCATTGCAGGCCTGTCCTTCTTCTTGTTCTCAGTGCATTTCTGTGCTATTTGGAACAGAACTTCAAATGTTGATGTAGGGAAAGATATCTTCAGTTTGGGATCTTGGAAACTTTTCTGCTTGTTTAATTTTGGTGAATCTTCTAGAGCACTTTGAATGTATTCCACCTATGAACAAGAATACAGGTAAACTATTTTACAGATGATTTTACCACAATATGATTTTCCTGAATTTTCGTAAGAGTGAAAGCTGACAAGTCAGGAATAAACAAACAAAAGTCTTACTACATACACTAAGTATTTTGGACACAGATTCATGTAGGAAAGCTTGTTTTCAAAAAACAGTTTAAACCAAATCTTCAACTCAGAAAAAAACTTACCAGATATTTTTGTTCTATACTGCCCTCTCTTCTCTCATCATAAGCTTCTTTTCCCGACAGACATTCAAACATCACCTGTAATATAAAACATATGGAAGACAAGTTTAGCCTGTATTTAGTAAAAAGTACTTGAATATTAACCAATGGTTCTGCTACACATCTCTGTTCAATGTCTTTCAACTGAATTCATTATTCTTAAAAACTTTATATTTGTAACAAAAAGACAAAAAATCCCACCCCTATGCAGGATTCAAACACATACCCACTGGGAAGCACAAAACAGCGAAGCTCTAGACTATTGAGCCAAAGTAATTCCCTGATGCAGATGTCAGACCTTGAATTCTTACAAATGGCAGGTAGGTGAGCACTTGACATGTTATCATGATTAAAAATATTTTTTAAAATTTACAATGTCAATTTTTGAATCTTTATAACAAATCAAGTTATGACACATTTCCAGTCTTACAAAATCTTGATATTACACTCAAGTCTTTGATTCACTGAAAAAAAAATGAATTAAAAAATAAAATGCTCAAAAGTTTCTAAAGTTAAATATAAAAACATTTAACCATTACATTATAAAGTTATCTTATATCAAAACATAAAACTTCATTTTGCATTAAAACATATGTAACTTTATCTTATATCAAAACAAATAGCATTATCTTTTACTTAAACATATAACATCATCTTTTACTAAAACATGTAATATACAACCTTATCATACATTTCAATATATAACTTTAATAAAGCAACTTTTGATACATACTACTCCAAATGAGTATGAGTCCCCCTTGACAGAGAAAACATTTCCTCGGGCGATTTCTGGAGCATGATACGCCTTGTGTCTGTAATCATGGATACTGGTGGTCTTCTTTGTTATGTGGGTCAATTTACCTGTAACATCACCCCCTGTGGCCTGCTTGGCCAAACCTAGGTCCCCGATTTTGGCCTCCAAGTGTCTGTCAAGCAAAATGTTTGAACTGAAATAAACGACACAGAATTATTATAAATGTACTGTGTAATTTTTTGTGACATTTACAGTTAAGTTTGAAACTAAGATGCTCAACAGCTTCTTTTGTGAACAACTGAATGACTAAACTTGAAAAGAATGAAAGGGTGTGTTAAGGTTTTTTCGAAAGATCACTGAAAAAATACAGAATAACACATGATGGTACAGTAGGGTACTGTGTCACATAGTGCAGTACATCTTGTACTGAATTTGAAATGCTCATCTTTCTCCCGAGATTTCAAAGCAGGTGAAAAATTTATTACCTTTTAATGTCTCCATGAATAATGGGTTTCTTATCTACTGTATGAAGGAACTGAAGACCACAAGCAGCTCCTCTCAGTATAGCTAACCTCTGCTCCCAGGTCAACACCATGGCAGGCTGGAAAACAAGAGACATCAGCATAAATCATATTTAATTCTAAATGAACATTAATAAGCAAAGCTACATTTGTAATTCAGTGCTGAATCTTTCTGCTACAACCTAAGACTTTTGAACAGTGCACAGGTTTAGAGATTACAAAAGAGATAAAGTAGTAGGCTGACAGACATCAGTGTACAGGTTTAGAGATTACAAGAGATAAAGTAGTAGGCTGACAGACATCAGTGTACAGGTTTAGAGATTACAAAAGAGATAAAGTAGTAGGCTGACAGACATCAGTGTACAGGTTTAGAGATTACAAAAGAGATAAAGTAGTAGGCTGACAGACATCAGTGTACAGGTTTAGAGATTACAAAAGAGATAAAGTAGTAGGCTGACAGACATCAGTGTACAGGTTTAGAGATTACAAGAGATAAAGTAGTAGGCTGACAGACATCAGTGTACAATTATTGCATCATCCTCTTATTTCGTGTGTAGTTACAACAGTTTTGCACTACCCTCTCATTACACTTACATACTCACAGCTACATAAGCTGATTTCAAATAATCTCAAAACCAAAGGGTTTGTGCTGTTTTAAATACAATATCAAGTTCTGTTTACAACAGTAATCTCATAAAAATCTATCTTGAAGCATAGTTTAAAGTTAAATGTTTCTGTACACCTCTGTTTAAGTGACAAGGTTTCCATGACAACATACCTTATAGTGTAGACACTGATATAAGGAGCCATTTGTCATATACTGGTACACCAGACATACCTCATCCTCATCCAATGTGTAACCATACAAACTGACAATATTCTCATGTCTGTATCTGAAATAAAATGATATATATTTCAGACAAGACTTGCTTATTTATGCTACCAATAATTAAGACCACTCAGCTGAATTAAAACACTCATGAACCATACACTGACTTTCATCATAATAAAATGGAAAGAATGAATGCATTCAAGCACATTATTTTCAATAATCTTTAACAAAACTAGAACTCCGTGAGTTGGACATGTTGTCTGACGATAGCATATCAGTTACTTTATTTTTTTCTATTGAATGGGGAATTTATAGGCCCCAGGCCCCCGACAAGAATTAAGTATGATAAAAATTACAAAGGGCAATAACTCTAAAATTATGCAAAGTTATGGTTCTTGGGCACAGCACCTCTCCACAGTGAGATCCATGATGTGACCTATTCACCTATGAAGTTTCAAGTTAATATCTTCAATACTTTTCAAGTTATGCCGCGGACAAGAATTAAGTATGAAAAATTACAAAGGGCAATAACTCTAAAACTGTGAGAAACAGAGTCATGGTTCTTGGGCATTGCACCTCCTCACAATGAGATCTATTCACCTATGAAGTTTCAAGTTGATATCTTCAATACCTTTCGGGTTATGCCCAAGAATTAAGTATGAAAATTACAAAAGTAAAAAATTATGCGAAAGAGAGTTATGGTTCTTTGGCATTGCACCTCTCCACAATGAAATGTATTCACCTATGAAGTTTAAAGTTGATACCTCCAGTACTTTTAGAGTTAGGCCCTGGACAGGCAAAATGAGACGCTGCGGCCTGCATGTTGCTTTGATGAGATAAACATCTGACCAACTAACTTTCATGAATATCCTGTTTGGGGGTCTAGAAGATACTGACAACAGAAAGTGACACATGCATTCTTTAGTTTCATTGGCAACACTGGTAATGTGGTAGAAAACCACTCCTGATCTAGAGTTTAACTCCCACAAGGGGTTAGAGTCCTTCCTTTTATACTTGTGCATGTACTGATGTTTTAAACTTATGGTCAGTTTTACAATTATCATGCATCTATAGCTAAAACACTCCCCAGTACTAACAACTTACTTGCTTAAAGCTTTCAGCTCTGAGGCCATATGATATGCAGAATTTTCATCCACCATTCTCTCTCTTTTCTGTGAAATAAACAGAACTGTCGTTAAAGTCAAGCTTATACTTGCTGACAATATTCTGCCTAGTTGGGTTTTTTATTCACAAATACTAAACATGGTACAGATGATGGAACTGATCCTTTGGCAAAACCACTTCTTGATTCAAAATTTAGAAAACTTAAAGTTCAGCAAAAGCTCATATTAAAAGGTTAATGTCTATCACAACAGTAGGAATGAATGCGTTACTTGGAAATTAAGAAAACAAAATGTTTTTTGAAATTTCAGTTTTGATAATTGTACATTGCATTTACCTGTGTCAGCTTTTTAATGGCACATTTTGTATTTTTGACAATGCCAAAGTACACTTCTCCGTATTTCCCCTGACCCAGTCTATTTTTTACACTAAACCCATTGGTAGCAATGCTCAGGTCTTTGTATGTATAGTTCGGGGTTCCAATCAGGGCTTGAGCAATCTGTCTTTCACTTTCGCTCCAGCCAGACATGTTCATCGCCCCAGAGCCACACTCATCAATCACAGATCTGAGACGTTCAAAGGACCTTGCTGCAGATGAGGCTTCACCAAGATTTCCCTGTATGAAAATAAGAACATGACAGTGCATGTAAAATAAATGCCAAGATTTATCCTAAAAGCTTAACTCTAGTTCATAATGCCAACTTACTTCAGAAAACTAGAACTCCGTAAGTCAGTCTTGTTGCCTGATAATAGCATACCAGTTATTTAACTTTTTTCTTATGGAAATTTTAAGAATCTTAAGAATTAAGTATGAAAAATTACGAGGGGCAATAAGTCAAAAATTATGTGAAGAGAGTTAAGGTTCTTGGGCACTGCATCTCTCCACAGTGAGATCTATTCTCCTATGAAGTTTCAAGTTAATATCTTCAATGAGGGACATTCCTGATAACAAATTATTTCCCTTACTCAGATAACATCAAAGGTAGACCAAATAGCACATTGGTCCTTTCAGTTGAAATCCTTTGACTTTATTGTTGTTTCTAACTGTGATGGTCTTGACTTTTAGTTGTGAAAAAGGTCACTTAAATATTAAATAAAAAGTTAGGATTACCAAAGAACAAAGATAATGGTGTTAACAAAACGTTGCTAAATTTATTATGCAATCTGACTACCACTGTTGTAAATAATTAGGTTTAATTATCACCATATCAAAAGAGAAAATAGCGATAAAAGCAGAGGAATCCAAATGGAAGGACCAAAGTAATATCAGAGAGTATTCAGGGTAGATAATCAACTAATGTTCCCCATACCTTTCGAGTTATGCCCCAGACAAGAACTAAGAATGAAAAATTACAAAGAGCAATATGTCAAAAATTAGGCGAAAGAGAGTTATAGTCGTTTGGCACAGCACCTTCACAATGAGATCTATTCACCTATGAAGTTTCAAGTTAATATTTTCAATATCTTTCAAGTTATGCCCCAGACAAGAATGAAGTATGAATAATTACAAAGGGCAATAACTCAAAAAATGTGAGAAATAGAGTTATGGTTCTAGGGAACTGCACCTCCCTACAATCTCAAAAACTTTGCAAAAAAGAGTTTTGATTCTTCAGCACTGCACCTCTCCACAGTAAGATGTATTCACCTATGAAGTTTGAAGTTGATACCTCAAGAACTTTTAGAGTTATGCCCTGGACAAGCAAAATGGGCCGCCGCCACCGCTAACACTGGAAATAACACCTATATTTCCCTTGACTATAGTCAGGCAACACAAAAAAGAGACACTGCTTCTATGATTAAAGGCAAGATAAAATTTGAATACACTGACTGAGGTTAGAATTAACATAAAGTTTATTAGAATTTATCAAAATACAGTGTGGTTTAATGAGCAAGAGCGATCAGTGATCACATGTGTTGCCTGATGATAGCCAATTAAGCAGTTTTATTAAGGGGTGATTGGACAGTTTTTTGGCAAATATGCCTTTTTTATTCAAAGGCCATAACTCAGCCAAAAATCATTCAACCGGAATACCTGTTAAATATGCGCAAGCGCAGGTACCGATCAATCCTGTAACATTTCATTCAAATTGCAACATTAAAAATAAAAATCATTAAAGGGCCATAACTCTGATAAAAATCATTTAACTGGAAAATGCCGACATTGTTCACAACTAGACTTGGTACTGATCATTCCTGTAAAGTTTGGATGAAATTGCATCAGTAGTTTTTGAGGAGTGGTCCGAACATGTTTTGTGACGGATGTACAGACGGACGGACAGATGACGGAGAAGTGATCCCTATATGTTGCAGCTACTTTGTAGCAGGCGACAAAAAAATTCTCAAAATAATTTGAAAAGCTTTAGAATTCACACTGATTTACATACAGCTTTTCCTTGTTAGTGTACTGTAATCATTTTAACTGGAATCAGTAAATAAGTATGGTCAAACCTTAATGCTAGCAGGCCCATCAGCATGTGCAAACATTTCTACGGAGGCTGCACCATGAGGATCAAGCACTGCACCAAGCAATTTATCAACCATTGGTGGTTTGTTCCCCTTCTTGTCAATCTTCATGTCAGGCATATTCAAATTAATATTTTCTGTGTTTGTTTCCTTGACAACTGGTTTCTTCATGCTTGGGATAGGCAAACCTGGACAAAAAGCATATTCATAAAGTTTATTCAGTAAAAACAGCTTATGTACATTTAAACCCTGTTACTGTATTTCTTATTTCTAGTGTGAAAAGGCTAGACTACAAAATTGTAAAGAATGGGATTACTACCTGGCTAAACTGATCATGTTTCATTCTTACCTGTCACACTGACAACTATGTAGGCCACAGGACCTTCTTTGAGGAGAAACAATGAAGGACTATAGAATATTTTAATCTGAAGTCTGGATGCAAAAAGTAGGTACAAATGTTTCAGAATGGCAAATGTTGTACAGGAGCATTTATATTAAGCCAACAGACATGAACAAAGGGCATTGAAAATTTATCAACAGCACTTTTTCAGATTTATTTTAAAAGAAATGTGTGATCAGGATGATGTTTTCAAACGAATTCATTCTTCAACGTCTTTGTATTAAACAAGATGTTCATTTACTCCATTCTCAAAGTAGTCATTTTACTTATTTCTTTGTCCAGTCACAAAATGAAGTCCAATTTTTCTATCTTTAAAATATATGATAATCAAATTGTTTAATATTTTTTTTTTACATTGTAAAAGTCACAATGGCAATGTAGAGAATACACTTACTTCCTGTATCATAGAAGTTATGATCAAAATTATCTAAGCTGGAATAATTATCACTTTTTGTTGACAGACTGTCACCTGTGGGAAGTGAGTTATCTACCTTACACTGTTTAGGCTTCTCTTTTCCTCTCTCTGGATTCACTGTAGATAGAAATTGATAGCAAAATACAACATAATAGTAAGCCATTACAAATCAGGACAGTTTTTACCTTAGTTTTTGTACTAGGCTACTGAAATGAAATCTTTGTAATAAAATTTGCACTTCCATTGACCATAATTTGAATAAGTACCTCATTAATGAGTTTACTGTCATGCAAAAGAACAGCAGTTTTGACTTTTCAATTCAGGCTTACAGGTCTGACTTACACTAGAAAATCAATATGAAAGATCAAAAAAATTTCTCTGTGTCTCTTTTAAGTGTGATTTCAATTATTTCATTGATTAGGACCAACTTTACAATAACAATACAGCAACAGCCTGTTTTCATCTTAACGGCACGATGCAAAAAATACATGTGTTTCAGAACAACAAAAAAATTAGAAATGTTTATCAAGCCAACAAACATGCATATTTTTCAAGCAGAAATGAGATACTAAGAGATTTCCTGAGTGTGAGAAGTGTTCTCTATTATTGTGCAATTCTTTTCAAAAAGGCTGTAAAGAATTGTTTCACTTCCTAATTGATATATTTATGTACAAATGTACTATACAAGCTTAAACAGTATGATGTACAATAACATTAGGCACTTGTGTTTAAAATCATTTAAAAACAATAATACATCTGCAGAATACAAATTTTCATCTTATTATAGAAGTTACAATACACCAAAAGGTTTACTTAATAAAATACTTAACCTTCATGCAAATATTACTGTAGGCATACCTATATGTTGCAAATATTACTGTAGGCATACCTATGTGTTGCAAATATCACTGTAGGCATACCTATATGTTGCAAATATTACTGTAGGCATACCTATATGTTGCAAATATTACTGTAGGCATACCTATATGTTGCAAATATTACTGTAGGCATACCTATGTGTTGCAAATATTACTGTAGGCATACCTATATGTTGCAAATATTACTGTAGGCATACATGTACCTATATGTTGCAAATATTACTGTAGGCATACCTATGTGTTGCAAATATTACTGTAGGCATACCTATATGTTCCAAAAGTCTCATGCTTTGTATTTTGTTTATAAGGGCTAGTTTGTCATAGAGATTCCTAACTGTGCCCCCTCGGGTGCCCCAGTCCCATAGCAACTTCTTTGTTGGACTACCATTTGCTCGTTGGATCTCTAACTCAAATGTTTGAATGTCACATGTAGAGTACCCAATAGCAGCAGCTGAAGGAAACACAGAAACATTTAAAATTAATACATGTATATTCTGATGGAAGGAACACTTTTACACTGATACATAAAGTTTCTCTCTTACACTGCAAGCAAGAATTCATTGGCTGACCAATGTGTCCAAAAATTTTTCAGACAAATGAAATTATTCTTGTTAAAAATAACAAGATCTCTAAAAGAATGATAATAAAACTGCTATGTCTGTGCCATCTACAAAGGTCCTTGTGTGTATGTGTTTACACATTACCATGACAATTTGTAAGGGCATTTTTATGCCAGTGGGTAGGGGGAGGGAGCTTTCCCCACTGGAACCGGGTCTGAATCTTCCATGTGTAAAACAATAATTGTAACATACAGTATTGCATATCCACATGGCTTTAATCATTTTCCAAATTATATCGCATTTATTCATAGATCATGTAATGATATGATTTACTGAATAAAAAATGCAAAGCATAGTCAGTATGTATTCCTTCTGAAAATATGTATGCACATGCCTTTACCTTTTAATTTAACAATTAGCCTTTTATGGCCTATGTGCAAATGTATGATACATTCTAAACATTACTGATGAAAAAATGATATGGCATTCAAGATTCATGCACATAAACTTAATTGGAAAAAAAAACAACATTTATTGTCAAGTATGATCATTTATTCAGATCATGATTCTAAATTCTATAAACAAATGTATAAACGTTATTCCCTCCAGGCAAAACATGACACAGAAATATGATATTGCATTGGCAGCTAATCACATTCCTGACCACAATGAATTGCAAGGCCAAGTACACAGAAATTTCTGGACTACATTTTGACAAAAGTAATGAAGTTCAAGTTTTCACCACTATATTGTAACAACATGAAGTTTCAAGTTTTCACCACTATACTGTAACAACATGAAGTTTCAAGTTTTCACCACTATATTTTAGCAACATAAAAACGTGGTACTAACATTTTATATAATAAGATTATGGGTGACAATTCTTAAACTCTTTAATTTATTACAAAAAGAGAAACAAGAGTTGTCAGTGTAGACAGCACCTTCCACAATTTAAGTATTGGATAGTAAGGAAAGATGTAACTATTAATAAACAAGGGTGATCAGTGATCACATGTGTCACCTGATGATAGCCAATTAAACAGTAGTATTGAGAGGTGATTGGACAGTAGGCTAAAACGCATTTTTTGTTCAAGGGCCATAACTCAGCAAAAACTAATTCAACCGAAAAACCTGTAAGACATGTGCAAGTACTTGAGGTACAGAACACTCCTGTAACATTTCATTTAAATTGCTTTAGTAGTATAAGAGCAGTAGTCCGGACAAACTTTAAAAATAAAAATCATTAAAGGGCCATAACTCCGATAAAAGTAATTCAACTGGAAAATGCTGAAGATATGCACAACTACATGTAGACTTGGTACTGATCATTCCTGTAAAGTTTGGATGAAATCGCACCAGTAGTTTCTGAGGAGTAGTCCAGACAAGTTTTGTGATGGACAGACAGACAGACGGATGGACAGACAGACAGATGTTGTGGAACTGATCCCTATACGTCTTGGCTACTTTTTAGCATGTTGCAGCTACTGTGAAGCCTGCAACACAAAATTCATTATTTGGCTAAAATGCCCTTTTCATTCAAGGGCCATAACTCAGCCAAAAATCATTCAACCGTAAAACCTGTTAGATATGCGCAAGTACTTGAGGTACTGATCAATCCTGTAACATTTCATTTAAATTGCTTTAGTAGTATAAGAAAAGTAGTCCGGACAAACTTTTAAAAATAAAAATCATTAAGGGCCATAACTCTGACAAAAATCATTGAACCGGAAAATGCTGAAGATATGCACAACTTGACTTGGTACTGATCATTTCTTTACAGTTTGGATGAAATCGCACCAATAGTTTCTGAGGAGTAGTCCGGACAAGTTTTGTGACGGACGGACGGACAGACAGACGACGGATAAGTGATCCCTATATGTCGCGGCTAATCCATAGCAGGTGACACAAAAATCAATTAAATTCAAGATCTATAGACATACACAAGAATCACATAGGTTAAACTTTTATGAACACTTCTACATGTTTATATCTATAATACACTATACCGGCTCTTCATATATTAATAGAAATCATTTTTTTCAGTTCAAAAGAATACAATCATGACAATGTGCACATGATTCAGATTTAACCAGTAAACACTTCACTATTGACAAAAACAGAAAAAAACCAAACTATTGTAGTTACAAACTTGTATAAATAACTTTCAAGTGTTTGCCTGGTCCAGTTACCAGATAAAATTATTTCCTTCCATTTCAATGATTTAAAATGAAATTGTACCCATTAACTTTGTTATAATGGTTTGTATTCATTTCTATCGTTACATAATCTTGATGTCAATTATTTTCTAGACTTTTCAGTAAGAGTCTAAGCAAATTCAGACTTCTCTGGCAGTGAGAGATATATACATGTATTCAGGTACAACTACATTGTATATACTTCTGTGGTACACAATGTATTCTGTTGGCAACTGTTCTTGCATATAGAATTAGTGTAAACCATAACTGTACATATATGCACATGAACAGGCAGCCTTGTCATGATCTGCACTACAGTCTTGTATTTAGTCAGGAAATTTTCCACTGACCTCCCTTTAAAAGAAAAATTGTTAAGTTCAAACTGAATGAAGGACAATCCCTTTCAGAAAAAGGAAAAAAAGATTCACATTAATATATCTCATTTTGTGAAAAGCACTATTCTTGGCGATGATATAATAGAGGAAATAAAATACTGGTAACTGCACTATTAAATACAATGAATGACATTTACCATATTTGAAAATGTTATTGACAATGCCAACAAGTTTCCGCTACTTTCTTATTCACGTCTGAAGGTCATGTGAAAATATACATTGAAAGAGAATGTCCTTTACAGAGATGAAAGTTTGTTTTTGGCAGCCATTTTCTTTATTCATTTAAGTAAAGGTTGTTTGAACAAAGCTTCAAATCTGATTTTTTACCATCAAATTTGGCAGTAACAGATCTACAACTGCCTAACTTGACTACAACATTATTTCATTTTTCTTAATTGTTTATACACTGAAATTTTCAGCGTACAGACTGTGTGACACATCTCCTGTAAAATGGAGCACATTACATTCAGCTGTCTCTTAAGCTAATAGCATATAATATTCTCAGAAAAGAACTGTTTTAAGAGAAAAACATTCATATAATCAAGTCTGCAAAATAAAATTATATTCATAAATATTTGTTTATTACCTTCAAACACTGCCAGACATCAATGTGCAGATCTAATCTCAAATAAATAACCTTTACCAAAAACAAGATGAGTTAGTTAGTTAACCTTTTGACTTAAACTGTTTTAAGAGAAAAACGTTTTGGGCCACCTATCGATGGATACTAGACATTTTAGCTACCCATCTGTTTGCTACCACTACTCATTTAGTTGATAAACTACACGATAAATTAATGGTTTATGGCACATAGGCTAACCATCAACATTTGACAGTATAATTTACAGTTAAAAGGGGTAGAGATTTTAGCAAAAGCAAAATACAATATACCTTTACCTGGTTACAAGACATTCATGTATGTTTAAAAACGCAAATATCGCAATTTTATTGTATCCCATGCTTGAAAGAAGTACAGCAAACAATTTCATAGCGATAATAATTATGGTTCAGTTTTACAGAACATGTATGCTCAAAGTTTTTTAAACAAAAGTGTAGACAATTCTATTTTTAAAAGTTAAAGGAAACAAAATGACAGTTTTAGAAACACAATTTCCTGATACTTTTTGAGCGGAATAACTTTCAACATGAAAAATAAAAGCGTAGACAATTCTGTCTCTGAAACTGAACAAACAAAATGGTGGTTTAAAAGACAAATTTCTTAGTTTGGAAAAAAAATGAGAAAGTTTGAAAGAATCTTGAATGCAGTAATAATGAATGTATCTTCTATTTCAACAAATATTTAATATTTAAGATGTAGCAATTGTAATGTATGGCCACTAAATAAGAATGACACTATGTATTCTTACTATAAGTTTATTCTGTTAGATCTTTATATACAAGTGAAGCTGGGATAGAAGTGAGAGATAACTGTATGCAGAGCAATCTTGATAGACTAGCTGTATATCTCATAATATAACAGCAATCAGTATTAAATCAAAATCTGATAAGTTTGATGACTTAGTGATCATTAATTATAAGACTACAGTACCAATGATAGATAATTAGATTATTTTTAGCAAGGGTCTCGTATTCCATAAAATTGGTAAAGCTGTCTAATGGAATGATTAAAACACTTCAAACATCTTTAAACCTATTTAATATTTAAGTTTTGAAAATATTTACAAGAAATGAATTTATTATTGCAAAAGTATCATACACCTTCATCTTAAGGAATTCAAGTTGTGAAAACACTTGGGTAGCAAATAAACTTTCTGCTGGGGAGCAAAACAACTAGTACTGATAACCCATTTTAATAGATATATCATATCCAAACAGAAGTCTTGTATTTCAGTCAGATTGGTCTGCAGTGGCTGCCATACTAACTGCATTCTTAAAGGGTACCAAAGTCAAAATTTCAATGTATATTTTAGATCAACTCCTCATTTTATTTCATAACTCAAGATATAACGAAAATCTGCCATCTCCAAATACATAAATTTTGACTTTTAAAATCTAAAACTGAGGCTGTCACTCGGTATATGGATGGCGCCATTGTTGCAAAAATACATGGGGACAGAAAGTGAGACTTAAGATTTGTGATGTAACTGCAGTCCATTGGAGAATGGCAGAAGTGTACACATCATGACTGGTAGATTTCATCTAACTGAACTGTTGTCAGATTAACGCTAGCTGTCAATGGTTATGTTATAAGACTTATACCTAAAAGTATGGATATAATTAAATCACAAAACATTTTTTTCAGCATCGTTTTTTTTGTCTGATTAATTCTTTTAAGTTTAAAGTTGATTTACAAACGTTAAAATAAAAAAAATCAAAGTCGTGATGAACCTTCCTAGAGTAAAAATCAGTGTAACTGACTATTATTACATTTACTGCATTCTTTACTTTTAATCATAGGTTAAACATTTTTGTCACTCAAGGAAAAAAAAAACAGACATTACTTCTTTAAGTTTGAGGTTCGCACATATATTTTTCAAATAAAGTCCGAAAAATTCAGTTCTGAATCTCTAGAATAATGACATTTCATTCCTAATAAAATTTCCAAGTGTTAAAGTACTTTGTCCTTATCAGAGCTACAAATGCTAAGAGGATGTCAATTATAACTAAGCAATTATCGTAATTAGATTGTATAATAGCCAGTCACATATCTGTGTTTGAATAAACCACTGTTAATTGTTGTTTGATCTTCGAAGACCTGTTATACTTGGTTGGTTTAAGGATTGACCTAATTTGCCTGTCATGAAAAAATGCCACAGACTTAATAATAACCTGTCAGAATATAATTTCACTGAATTTAGTAATTTGCATAGTTAATCTCTTAAAGAGAAACAACAAATCGTAGAACCGATGGATGCTCCCCGAATAAATGCCAATTCCAAAAGGGCTATTGTTTAATATGTATTTTTTTTAAGTATGAAAAATAACAAAGGGCAATAACTCCTAAATTATGCAAAATAGAGTTATAGTTCTTGCACCCTGCACTTCTCCTCATAGAGATCTATCAACCAATAAAGTTTTGTGTTGATATCTCTTATACTTTGTGAGATATGCCCGGGACAAAAAATAAGTATGAGAAATTTCAAAAGGCAATAACTCAAAAATTAATAAAGCAAGAGTTATGGTTTTTGTGCATTGCACTGCTCCTTAATGAGATCTAACTACCTATGAAGTTTGGTCTTGATATCTCTCATAGTTTTTGTGTTATGCTCTGGACAAAATTATGACGGACAGACAGATGGACGATCGGGACGGACAAAGGGGCAACTATATGCTAGCCCTTTGGGAAGCATAATTATTTATTTAAGAAAAATACAAAATAAGCAATTAATTTATTCAGCATCTTTTCATGCAACAAACTTGCATTCTTCCGATAATTTTATCTATTGTAGCAGTTACTAGTTAAGAAAAAACTATGTCACAGCCTAAATGGTCAAGTGACAAGATGGCGCTTTCCACTGGTCGACTGATGATGAAAAAAATGCTTCTTTTGATAAAGCATTTCTAATGAAATATTCTATTAATATTAGTAAAATTTTCAAAACTTAACAATAAATGCAAAAACTCCATTATGGTGTCGGTTGAATTTTTGACTTTTGTTTCCCTTTCATGATCCTCAATTATAATCTCTTATAATTTCAGTTGTTGTCTTGGATATTAACCACCAATTTCAACAGCATTTAAGGAACATGGGCATAGTAAGGTACAGCTGAATTTTAACTAGATCTGAAACTGTCTCATAGTCATACTCATTGTGGCAATAACAACAGTCAGGTGTGTGCACTGCAAACTACAGTGCCAAATTTTGAAGAAAATATTGTTCCAGAACATTTTACTCTGCAAGCCAGTAACGCAGTCACACTGTGACATGGATGAGGTCTGACAGTAGTCCAAATAATTGTACTCAAAAAAAAGTTGAATATTGTGCTATTTTCTGAATGGTCGATATCTGCCTTCAACTTCAAGGCAGCCTGCATGAAGTCGCAATATTGAGACTAGTCTGACAGCACTAAATTTTTGGGGAAAATTTAGAAGTCAAATATTTGTTATTCAGATTTTATCATTTCAAACAACATTTACTGCAAAAAAATGACTTCTCTAACATATTGCAACGTTCTAATGAAATTCTAACATGCGACTGCCCGAGGCAAAACTTGAGATGAAACTTTCAAGAAAATAATTTGTTACCCAGAAGCTCCCAACTTCGATCAATGTCAAAGTTGTGGCAAATTTGATATGTGATGCTATAATCCAGATCATTCAAGTTCATATCTGGGTGATGCTGCTTTTTAGACGGCATTGTTGAGAGATAAAACCTGCAAAATTTACATCCTCAATTTACACACATTAATGTAGCATGTAGTACTAACTGTCAACTTCTTCCGTGTGTAATTTGCGATCTAAGGATTTGATTGGTTAATATTTCGATAACGTAAAATCCCCATTCGTTCTCTGTTGACTTCAATAGCTTAAAAAAGCTAGTTTGATGCGAACGGCCAAGTAGGAGCGGATGTGGTCCAGTGGTAAAGCGCTGGACTGGTATACCTGGGGTCCCGAGTTCGATCTCCCGCTCCTCCACTAACATTACTAATAGTCTTTCGGATGAGACGTTAAACTGAGGTCCCATGTAGCAGTGCTATACACTGAGCATGTAAAAGAACCATGGGTTTCTCTGGATGCTTTCTGTATCTTGCACTACACCCATAATATAAAATAACTAATCTCTTCAGGGGGCGTCGGTCATATGGGCAGCCGGTACCGACGGTAAATAAGCTCAAATAGATAGATAGAACAGCCAATTCTCTCTCATATCTACTGATTATTATATAAATGCAAATAAAAAAATGGCAAAGAGATGGCATTTCAGACAAATTGAAGGGATTTTTTTGATGAGCTTACCATAAAAAACTACTGAGTAAATAACTCTATTAACGGACGACGTGTTTCACAGCGTTCGATCATCGGAGCTCTTTTATTTAATATATTTATTAAAGATATATTTAATTTTGTACAAGATGGTGACCTATATATTTATGCAAATGATAAAACCATGTCATTTAAAAGCAAAACGTTCAGTACCTTAGTAAAAGCTCTGGAAAACGATAGTATAAATTTGATTAAATTGTTGAAAGATAACTACTTGAAAGCCAATCCCGACGAATTTCAGGCTATTTCTTTTAGGAAGGAAAACAAAACAATAAATAAATAATTCAATTGATCTTGGAGGTGTTATTATCAAATGTGAATACAATGTAAAGCTGCTTGGTGTAACTTTTGATTTTATGCTTAATTCTGATATAGAAAACATATGCGAAAAGGCTGCAAGGCAGTTTTATGTTATGAAAAGAATAGGAAAAATGTTAATGTCAAACCTTAACTATTGCCCTTAAAATGGCACTTTCCAGGAGAACTCAATACTACAAAAATAGAAAAACTGCAGGAAAGAGCACTCCGTTTTATGATAATGTAAGCTCTTTACTGTAACGTTCTGGGCTGCCAGACGAATAAGAAGTGCAGCTTTGAAAGTATTGAAAATTTTAAAAAAATATACACCTATAGTTACCTACACGATATTATTTCTTATAATATCATTAATATAATGTTAAGTACACGAATTGTTTGGAACTACCTCAACCAAGAACTGAAAGGTGTGACAGAAACTCATTTCGCTACTCAGCAGCCAAGATGTGGAACTCGCTGCCGTACTCATTTAGACAGTGTTCCTCGTTAGTCAATTTAGATGCCTTATTTGAAGCTGGAATCCCGAGTGTAGCTGCTCTGCATGTGTCGGGTAGAGAGAGGGTCGGGCATCTTGGTTGGTGGTAGACATATATGTTGTTGTATACCTTGCTTTCATTTAATCCCCTCTAGTGTAGTCATGTATTTAATTTATATTGCATGTGTTCTTAATTGTAGCAATTCAGATATAACTTTTAGTTGCTTCTCCCAGTTTACTTGTTGCACGCTGTTATGTATTAGTGAGGAAGATGTTGACCAATTTTTCTTGCCTTAAGTTAATCTTAATACTATGTCTTTTACAGTTTTTGACAGCATAACATCATTAGATATAATTTTAGTCAGCAACTTTCCCACTTAACCAAATTCTTTTCCTTCTCTTCTTCTGACGCTGTCTGTCGGTATGTGTTAAACCAAAGACATAATAATAATAGCTTTATATGTCTTTAGTTAAACCGAGACCCAATAAATCGGTGTCTCGAGCCAACCAATACCAGCACTAAAAGCACAGATAAAGATATGCTAACAAAATCGATCCTTTGGCGTAAAGGTCTAGAGAGTTCATTTTCATGTAACTTATGACCTGTCGGGCACGGGTTTGAATCCCTTAGGTCTAGAATTTTATTTTTGCACTGCACCTTTGTGTTGAAGTTCATAGAAAGGAAATTCTTTTGGGATGTAGCGCGTATGTGGAGCGGAGTCACCCCTGGGTATCCGAGGATGGCAGCTCCCAAACGTTTGTAATGAACCTGTAAACGTTTCAGATGTAGAAATTGAATTTGTTATTATAAATGATGACTTTTGATGAGGATAATTGCTTCGATTTGAAAACACACAGCACAGGGAAATCGTTTTTTTATGCCCCACCATTTTTTGAGAGAAAGGGGATGGGGGATACACATGTATAGATTTGCCCTTGTCCGACAGTGCCACTGTCCGTACGTAGATCAGTTTGTGTCGCGTTTAGCTCCAAACGTATAACTGCTAGAGCCATGAAACTGTCTAAGTACTGCTGTCATCAGCACGAGAACTTATGCACCTGTATATTTTGATGAAAATTTATCGGAGATCGACACAGTTATGCCCCCCGATTAAGCAAAATAAAAAAAAAGTTTAGACTTGTGTCGCGTGTAACTCCAAACGTATAACTGCTAGAGCCATGGCACTTTCTAAAAATTGTTGTCAGCAAGTGAACATACGCACCTGGGTATTTTGACGCAAATTTATAGGATATCGACAGAGTCATGCCCCCTGATTAAGCAAAAAGTAGCATTTTTAAACTTGTGTCGCGTGTAATCCAAACGTATAAATGCTAGAGCCATGAAACTTTCTAAGAATAGTTGTCAGCATGTGAATTTATGCATCTGGGTACTTTACTTTAGATCAGCAGAGTTATGCCCCTGATTAGGCAAAAATTAACATTTTTAGACGCCTTAATGTTAAGAACAATGTTTATATACACCTTTAATTGTACAGGAGATTTTGTGACAATACAGCGAAATGTGGGGGCATCTCTTATTAATAACTGTTTTGCTTTGGTTTTCCGCGCCAGTTTGCGAAAAGCTGGTTTGATTGCGAATCCCTCCGGGTTCTTCTTATGCATTACATTCTTTCTGTTTAGGTCGAAAGTTCAAAGCCTATTTGAATACATTATCTTTTCGTCCAATTCATGTGATGTGTACACTATGTATAAAGTCACTTACTTGTGTAAAAAACATAGCTCTTCCATGTATAGAAATCAACTATACAGAACTGAAGAGAAAGAAATGACTCATTAACAGTGAAGTGAACAGATGATTTAAGTACAACAAGAGGGCCAGGTGGTCCTCGTCGCTCCTCTGAAATGTGTGGTACGAGGTCAAACGAACACACTGCCACAAAACAAGTTTACAAAAGTTGGTAATTGAAACAGCATATATGTGGTCTAAATTTTAAGCTTGTAGTATAAAAACCAATTATGAAGGTCAATATGAATGCAAGTGAACCTTGGAAATGGCCAATATTTATCAACGGGCCACGATTTGAAAAATCTTGGAAGATACCCATTAGATTATACTATAAATCAAATATCTAGAGCATACTAAAAACTGCAGCTGACCTTTTTGGTCAGGTGAACTAAAATATGTCAGACAGATCTAAACTATAAGCAGATCACGTGTGATGTTTCACTGGAAACTCTTTGGCAATGGACTGACTTACTGAACAAAAGATTGATATAAGAACACGTTCAAACTTTGTTTGTGGAGGATACATTTTACCCTGGTAGCCATGCTTTTAATTTATCAAAATTTCTTGAATAATCTTTAGTGTAAGAGCATCTAAGAAAGGTTTTTTGCAAAATAATACTGGAGTCTTTCAAGTGCCCTCTATATTGTACAAAAAGATTTGAAAGAGATGGACAACATCAGGACTGCAAAGTCAATCATTTGCTGGTCCAGAAAACTGCATTTTTGCATTTTACTTGTCCATGGACAAGCGAATATTGATCATCTAATTTCTGTCAGTTAGTAAATGAGTGATCAACACAGTAACCCAGTTTCGGATTAGCCCAAGAGTCCATCAAAGCAAACAATCTGAATAATTTTTCATTCCGAGTTGATAAAATGTGACTTCTTGTGTATAATAAAAGGTTTTCCTGATTTGACCCGGTGAGCTAGTTTCTGATCCCACGTGACCCAGTTTTAAAATCGTCCAATCAAGGCAAATATTCTGACCGTTTCATTTAAAACGGGTCAAAAAGTGTTACCTCTAGAGTGTTATCTACGATATCAAGGTTTTCCTATGATTTTACCCAGTGACATAGTTTGTGACCCCGCTTGACTCCGATTTTGTATTTCTTCAAGGTTTTATTGAGTTGAATAATCTTGTCGTATTTCGTGAAGTTCTGATAAAAAAGATATGATTTCTAGAGTGAAAAACAGTGCATTTTTTATTTGAAACCAGTGACCTTGTTCTTAATTACATGTGACATAGTTTCGAACTCGTTCGAGATTTTATCGAGGCTAACATTTTGACCAAGTTTCATTAGATCTGAAGTGTTTATAAGCAAAATGTGAACGGACGACGGACGGACAAACGACCGACAAAAAAAATACTAAAAGAACACCTTGGCACTTCGTGCCTGAATAGCTTAAACTGTACTTACCGGTACAAGCAGTAGTAAATCTGTATTCCTAAACTGCTGTAATTGAACATAAAAGTTCTTTTTTAAAGGTTATTTACACTAACTTACCTTTCCTTTTTGGAGCATAAAGCTTCAGTGAAGCTCTTCTTTTAACTGCGTAATTGCCTGTCCTTCACAAGTTGTATTGGTTTCAACCTTCTTAGTTTATTGTTGTATGCCAGGACTGTTCATAATATATCGAATTCATCAATGCAATGCATCAATTACATACTGACTTGATGATACCCAAGTTTAAACAAGAACAATTTAAACAAGATTATGCCCTTTTTTAAATGCGGATGAGTATAACACTTGAGACACTTCCTCTTACACACTTTCCGTTAGCCTGCGTGTCACTTGGAAGAGACAAGAAAATATTTAAGTAACTTTGCCATTGCCATTGACTATATATTTTAGTAACATTTAAATGTCTTATATGCTTCTACAAAAGCTTTTTGTGAAAATTTGCATACATTTTGGATCCGTGCGAACTTCCAAGAAAGATATCCAGGTTGCTGCATAGTATACAACGTAAGCTATTCTAAGTAGCATTTTTCCTGATTACACTCCATTATTTCTTATAAAAGTGTATTTCATCCAGCTAATGGCAAGTTGAATGAACCTATTCATTTTATTCAATCGAAGACCTAAAATACCAAAGATTCGAAACTCCTGTATACGCCAAATAAATACCCTGTTAACTTACGCGGCAAGTCAACTTTTTGTCCAAAAACTAAATGACCTGTAAAAAGCTAGAAGTCAGTACCATATTATAGATTGACCATTTCGAAATAAAAGAAGAAGTTTTACTTTATTATTTTTTTTTAGATCGCACACAATCGATCCAGTGCTACTAAGGTTATTACAAATCACCTATCAACGACCAAAATATTCTACCTACCACCAAAACAAATAGTTCTATCGATTCAAGCATTTGAAATAACACTTACCTACTTAAAAGTTCAGTGATCATTTAGCTATATAGAAATTACCCAATTCTTTATCTTTCTTACCATCGTGGTTTGAGAGAAAGTTGTTTTTGATTTTCTATTTGTTTTACAATTTTCTGTTTAATATGGAATGCGGGTTGCATGGGACATGCCACTTGCTACTTGCCATTTGCCACTTGCTAGTTGCTACTTGCCAGTTGCTAATTGCCGCTTGCCAGTTGCAGTTTGCCACTTACTATTTGTCATTTGATATCTGCCATTTGCAACTTGCTAGTTGCTACTTGTCATTTGCCACTTGCTAGTTGCTACTTGCTATTTGCCATTTGTTACTTGCTAGTTGCCAGTTGCTACTTGCCATTTGCTACTTGCTACTTGCAAGTTGTCACTTGTTAGTTGCTTTTGCTACTTGCTTGTTGTTATACTTTTATTGGATCGCTTTTTACTGTGTGAAAACGAACCGGATATTGTTACGTGATTGAATCATTTCATAAAGAAAGTGCTGTGCAATAACACATCGTTTATGTATTTTTTTCGAATTAGACCGACTGAAAATGTAGACCATTTTTAAATGATATTTTACATATAATGGAGGAGGCACCGTGATCCAGGGATAGAGCGCAGGGTTACGGATCCGGAAGTCTTGGGTTCGAATCTCGTCAGAGGTGAGATTGTCTCACGATCTTCACATTACTCCACGCTGCCCGAATGTCGGTATGGAAATCAGGAAGCATACATCGAGCGTTATGAATATAATTTGTAAGAATTTGAATCACAATCGATGTAAAATAATGTGAGTCTGATAAATTAAACATGTAATCGTATTGCTAGTTGTTACTTGCTATTTGCCAGTTGGTACTTGCCAGTTGCTATTTTCCACTTGCCGCTTGCTAGTTGACATTTGCTAATTACTACTTGCTAGTTACCAGCTGCTACATGTCAGCTGCTTTTTGCCACTCGCTATTGGTATTTGCAACTTGCTAGATTTCACTTGCTGTTTGCTACTTGTGTCTTGCTAGTTGCTTCTTGCTATTTGTTACTTGCCATTTGCTAGTTGCTATTGGCCGTTTGCTATACTTTGACTGGATCCCTTTTCAATGTATGAAAACGAAACTTGACATGGTTACGTGATTTCATAAAGAAATGGCTAACAGTTACGACATAGTTGCTTTATGGCCGAAAGTACAAATCTTATTGTATATTTCCCGCTCTTTTTGACGGTGATTGAGAAACAAACGGACTGGCAAGTAGCAACTAGCAAGTGGCAAATGGCAAGTAGCAAGTGGCATGTCCCATCCCGCATTCCATAGTTTAATGTTCTATGTACGGCAGTTATACAAAGCCATTTCTATTTTTAGAATATATGTTATTCATTGTCTGCTTGCCTACCTATGTGTGTTCCGGTCATAACCTGGCCAACGATTCAGGAAAGCAGTAAACATTATACTTTGATATTTTAGATGTAGATAACAGCGACCGCTTTGCTTTGACTATTTTTTCTTAATTATTGATATATTTGGTTATACTTACCTATATTTTAATCTCTAAAGCGGACTTACTTTGCAAAAACGATATAGCACAGTCTGCATGAGAAACTTCAATGTGGAGACAAAAACAATCGATCCATCAATTTTGTAAACTTTGATATGTTAAAGTAATCCTTTTTTAAGCAGTCAAGATGCAGATATAATGACTAATTCCAAACATACCTTACTACACAGATGGCTTTCTCTAAGCATGGAACTTTATCATTTCTGGTACGATTTCGTTGAGTAATGTGTCTTTTTGTAAACTATGCTGCATAATGCAATTTGTTTTCATCCTAATTAAATTTTTAATATTTTTGAAGATATTTGATATATAAAATAATCGAGATTTTGCGAGTTCTTATCCATTTGCCGTGAGATTCTGTAAGATTGACACAAGTAGCCAGTCTGTGGTATTTAGGTTTTGATTTTAAATGCATGATCAAAATTCCTAGACAAACTACACTGAGCATTTTTTTTATAAAATTTTCAACTAAATGACTTCAGCGGGATTTTCAGCATACATATCTTCAACCCTCTACATGTACATGTCAAAATAAAAAAAGCGGTCACGTTAAGACTGTTGATAAAAAATCTCTTGTAGTATTCTCTCCTTCATTCTTCGGAAAAGACATCTGCCGACACATGTTAACCATAGCTGGATTTCAACTATATTTACATATATGAACTTTTTTAAGAAATTATTTTTTTCTTACTCTTACTTTATTTAGATATAAATGGAATTGCATCGATTTAACATGTCTAAATGTAATGAAAAAAAAGTAACTTGAAAAACGTTTAACATTTTATTTTTTTTACTTTCGACCATCATAACGTGACATGCCTGCCGGCAGTGATTACTGTACATACCGAAAGTACTGGAAGGGAAGTAACCGCTGCGTGGAGTTTGTGTTGATAACTTAACAACAAAAGGCTACTGAAGTGTTCTATAAATAGAATTATGGGAAACCCGGAGTTACCACGTGATGTGTCACATGCTGCTGAAAATGGTGGATGACGAGAATCTGAGTTTCCCGTTTATGGTATGCCAGACAGTTTACAGAAATTACTCGGCTTACTTATGGCAGAAGTAGAATGTAAACATAGTAGTGGACTCTATGAGCCTGGGACATTTATATCTCTGACAAATTTGTGAATGAGTTCAAATACCATAATCAAATGGAAAATTAATTGAAATAGATCTAATAAAATAAAAAAAAAAATAAATTGATAAAATTCATTACTGCTGAAAACAATAACATGCTTTGGTGTCAGTGAGTCAAACAAATTCTGAGTTTTCATTACACATTGAAATTTGTTATTACATAATTTTTATTCTTTTTTTTCACAGAAATTGTACATATTAATGAATTTCTTACATGAGGCCATACCAAATCGTTCTTTCGTTTAGCATCCGCGGACGGATAGGTTTGAGCTTCTGAGGTAGGAAAAAAAAACAACATTGTTTTGTCTTACGACCTTACTGTACAAAGTGTTAAATGCTCTCCGGTATGTTCGAGAATTTATATGTGACTAGTGTTGTTACCTCCTTTACATCTTTACCCCAATTTTGTATTTATTGAGTCGTGTAAAAAAGTTCCATGCGTGTATAAAGTTGTTGGCGACGTCAGAAGAGGTTAGTTTCTGGTCAGTTATAATGGAAAGATTTTAATGCCTTTTATTGTGTTTTCAAGATAAAAGCAAGATAATGATTGTTTTATGTTAATTGTATACATTGAAGTATTTTGTTATATGTTTTCGCTATCAGTCGAATTTCTCAAGTGTAGTGTACATGCGAACTGCAGCTAGAATTTGTTGATGAAGTTTAATGTAATTCAAATAGGTAGAGTCAAAGACATTATTTATGAGATTTTGTTACTAAGCAGATATTCCTTTTGTAACATTTTTGCTGAGAATTCTTCTTTCATAAGGGAGCCAAATTCATTTGAAGTACCGGTATTTAAAAGAATTGTGAAATTATATTTTGGTGTTCAGTATTAAATGTTTAAGTAGTGTTTACTTTTGTATTTTTTTACAGTGATACCTCATTTGGATTTTAGTGGCGGCATAGGATGGAAGGACCTGTCTAATAACATGAATGTGCATCAGTTTTATAGATTGTTGAAACAGAGTTGATATTGACAAGTTGACTCCAAATATAGACTCAGTTGTAAATTTACCTATGCAGAAATATATTTTCAGTTGAATTTATAGGTGGTTTGATTGAAAATACTTTAAGAAATGCATTAAAAGTCTCTACAAAGTGGAATATAAAACTTGATTATTATATCCTGGTGTAGATACTAGTCAGTATGACTTGTTTATTTTTTGGGGTTCGTTTGTGTTTTCAGGATAGCTAGATAGGTTTTTGAACTTAGGGTGGACGCTAAACGTAAAAACAATTTGTTATGGTCTGAAGCAAAGTTCTTATGTTTGATGTTTGTAATGGATTGTGTGTTACTTCCAGTTTATCTTCCTCACTGCAATTGAAGAACTACTATATTTTTGTCTGATACATAAAACATGTAGACTTTAGTTTTCCTGCTTGTATTTTGTTACATTGAATACATAATACCATTTGAAAACAAAATAAGGATTCTAAATTATTAATAAACTTCTTTAAAAATGCATGGATAAGAATTTTATTTGGTTCCACTTTCTTATTGGAACTTCAGATGGGAACAGAATGATCAATGTATGAAGTTTAGTTCAATGAAAGTTCAACTGCAGGTCTGAAGATGGATTTTGAAACTTTTGTTAGGGAGTACATGTGGGTAGGTAAATAAATAGACATTTTAAGACTTGAGCTTTGATGCCTATTTATATGACACCTTGTTAAATGTAAATACATGAAACATTGTAATATTCAAAGATGTTGAACCACAGTGTGTTATGAACTTGTGTTCACTAATAGTCACTATAAACATTTAAAAAAAAAAAATGCTGTTTAGGTTAGAAAAAATCAATCAATGACTGGCTTAAAATGTCAAAATCTGTTTCTTTTGATACAGCATGCCAATTTTAGTAAAGATATATACATTTTAATCAGTTCTACAGCTGTAAAATTAACTTTAAAACCGAAGTGATTTTTTTCAAAACAGGTACCCATTGTTATAGGTGTCTTATTGTTGATCATCATTGTGTTAGTGCTGTGCTATTTCTGTAAATGTTGCAGGTAAGAATCATTCTGCCACATTCTTTTGTTTTTATATTTGCATATTGTTAATTTGTTTCCTTGATACCATTTAGTTAGAATTGTAAATAAGGTAAGATGGATGAAAAGGTTTTCAGTTGCTTGAATTAATGATAGAAAGAAACCAAACTGTTGACAGGTTGTTCAGGTATTATAAACATCTTCTGTCAAAGATTTACTGATGTCAAATGAAGGTTTTGCTGCTTTAATTATTGCTATATAAAATATGGATGGATTAAAATGATCTTGTAAAATTTGTAGCTGGAAAATACCAAGGTGGATTGTGTATTTTCTGAAAACATTTCACAAGCATGTTCATACGTTCTTACTAGGAGAGGTAGCAGGTATGAGTACATGCCACTTACAAGCAATGGTAGACCAGGAAGGAGGTATCAGTATCAAGACATAGGAATAGGCCAGCGTATGGAACAGGAGAGGGCTCAGAAACAGAAAGCTGTAGAAAGTAACCAGTATCTTTTTTATCATTAAAGTCTTATCTCATTAACACTAACCCAGCATCGATTAGCAATGGTAAACTATTTATTGTCATGTAGTTCATTGTCTCGTATGATTCTTCATAGAATTGCCAGTAACATGTTTTCTGTTTTTTTTTCTGTATGTTTTTATTATGTAATTGTATAACACAATGTTGGAAGAGACTTTAATAAACTTTAATAATAATAATAAAATAACCACTAACCCAGCATAAATTCTTAAACTGTTCATCATGGAATTTTGTCTATAATTATCTTTTATTGTGTTTATGGTTTGTACCTGGTGATCCTGCCGAAATACAACCGCTTTTCATCAGTGAGAAGGCTCTATCTGAATGGATATGCAATATGTATTTAAATTCAAATACTTGAAACTCTTAGGAAAGATCTGTCTTGCTGCAGTCAGATGCAGTGGTCAGGAATATTTTGTACAATCACATTTTTTATGTATAAAACAAACTAAGTTAAAGCAAGATTATGTAAAACTAAGAAATCTTCACATGCTTAGTACTTGGGAATGTCTCTGTTGAAGTAAATGTCATTTGTAGAGTTAAAGCATAGGATGTAAATAATAAACAAGTATATTTTTCAGCCACAGCTTGGATGAATGCCCAGTTTTATCTGCGTGTAAACCCCAAATACAGTGATGTGAAGCAGCTAGAATGTCTAGGTATGATTGCTTAGCTAACCAGTTTACTTAATACTCCTGAATACTGAAACCAGATATTCCTTTTTGTTTGACTTCTTATTGTTGCCTCAGTTAATTTGAAAATTTGGTGTACGTTAGCTTGAAAACCAGTTTATAAAACTGATATCCTGAATCAGTTTATCTATGATACAAAACATAATGTCTGATTAGCTCTTTGCTTGTTCTTGACCAGTTCAGTCTATTTATTTACTGGTATTCTTAATACATATAATTTTCTAGGAAAATATAATTTATTTTTATATCCAAATGTATTGAAGTTCAGTTTAGCTTTTCTTTAAATGCACTTGTCATTTCTTTTTCCATGAAAGTAATATATAACAACTTTTTGGCTATGATTTTATTAGGTTCACGATCTCATAAAAGCTGGTTTCGAGTTTTTGACAAGTGGAAACAAGAAAACCTTCTCATGACAATGGAAAACAAACCAGACAAAATGATGGCACCTTTCACTTCCTCAGCTCGAGATACAATAAAAGACATGCTTGATTTGCTTCAGCATCCATACATCTATCCTATACATGACATAGATTTCATGGTTGATCAGAATATCGTGGTCATACTTTACCCAGTCTGTAAAAGAGGGTCATTAAAAGACTTCATATATCAGGTTAGCCCCTTATATCATTTAAAATCCTTTTTATGCCTCTGGAGGGAGGGCATATTGTTTTTTTCCTTTGACCATAACAAGGTCACTGGGTCAAAAGTCAAAGCCCCTCTGGGGGCATGGCATTCATTCAAATGCAATGCACTTGTTTTCTCAGTATATACTAATATTTTCAGAACCCCAACAGCATTTGCTATAAATCAATGACTCCTAAACTTGATGTTCTTCATCTCTGATTTAAGTGAGGAAGCAGTCAGTTACTTGCGGGTGATTCGTCAGTAAACTGGTTGGATTTCGAAGAACACTTGTTAGGTGGGCTGATATGTCTAAAAAAGAGCTTGAAACTGGTGTTAAACTCCAATAAAACTAAACAAAAGAACAAACCTAAACAGGACATGTCTCTTATTCAAAATTATTGCTCCATTTGGTTAGAGATTATCCATTGTACATAATACCCAACAACAGTATGTCTAAATACTAAATCATAGTGCAAAAGGAACATTGTTCTAGTTTTGTATATTTCAAAGTTTCTCCACTCATATAGGGTATTTCAAAGTTTCTCCACTGGTACAGGGTATTTCAAAGTTTCTCCACTGGTACAGGGTATTACAAAGTTTTTTTTTACCTCTCCTTTATTGGTTGTAAGTTGTTTTCCAGATGAAGTCAAAATTTTGCAATAGTAATTTTTATCACACTATAAGGTGAAATATTGTTAATCTGTTTTTTATCAATAAACACATAAAATGTAGTGATATTTGAATACTTTCAGAGCCGTTTTGCAGAGCCATGGAAAAGTAAATATAAAGTAAAGAAGAAAGGTTTGAGCGTGACTCAGATAAGATGCTTTGGGAAACAAATACTCTCAGTAAGTGAAGTAAACATTAATTGTGTTTAAGAGAAGTCTGCTAGGGCCATTTCATGCTTAAAAGCCAATTTTAATTTTTCATTATCATTTCATCTTAAAGGACAGTTACATGTTTAAAATGAATCTCTTGTGTACATTACAAGTATAAAACTTTTTGTGTCGCCTGACTATAGTCAGGGGACACATAGGTGTTACTTGCGGTGTCCGGGTCGGTGTCGGCGGCATCACATTTTGCTTGTCTGGGGCATAACTCTAAAATTACTGGAGTTATTAACTTGAAACTTCATAGGTGAATAGATTTCATTGTGGAGAGGTGCAGTGCCAAAGAACCATTACTTTCTTTTGCATAATTTTTGACTTATTGCCCTTTGTAATTTTTCATACTTAATTCTTGTCTGGGGTATAACTTGAAAGGTGTTGAAGATATTAACTTGAAACTTCATAGATGAATAGATCTTACTGTGGAGAGGTGCAGTACCTAAGAACCATAACTGTCTTTCGCATAAAATGTGTTATTGGCCTTTTCAATTTTTTCATACTTAATTCTTGTCTGGCGCCTATAAATTCCCCATTCCATAGAAAAAAGTTAAATAACTAGTATGCTATCGTCAGGCAACACGTCTGACTCGCAGAGTTCTAGTTTTGATAGTAGTTACTTTGTAGCTCACCTGAGCATGAGGTTTGTTAAGACATTAAGAAAGTGACAGATTTGAAATTGCATGTAAATATTTTGAAATTTCAGGCACTGTTATATATGGAAGAGAAAGGATTTCCTCCACATGGTCATGTACATACTGGTAACATTATGATAGATAACAACAGTTGTAGGTACATAATTTACTGTTTTTTGTTGTTGTTATTCTTTAAATAGTAAAATATTTATTTCATGTTATCAAATTCATTGATTTACAGCTTTTGAAGTATTGGTTTTGCATTCTGCTTTATGTTATATGACATGTCACATGATTAAGATCTTGTTTCACCAAATCAAGACAATTAGTGCTGAAAGGAAATGAATTATATTTACCCCCCACCCCCATTTATGTGGGAGAGAGATTTTTCTTTTGGCAGAGTTGTCAGTCCTTCTGTTCATCACAAATCTTTTGTCATGTATCTCAAAAAGTATTTGAGGTAGAGTGATGAGACTTAAGAGGAGTGTTTATTACACATGCCATTGTGCACCTGTTGTTTTGTTTTTATATAAATAGTGGAGTTATAGGCCTTGACCTTGACTTAGTTAAAATCTGTATGTCAGCCACAAATTTTGTGTTCTGTGTATCTCCAAAGTATTTGTAGACATAAAAGTTTACAGGAATGTTTATCAGCACATGTCATTTTGCACCTGTGTTTGTTTTTGAGGAAGCCTAGTAATAGAAGAGTTGTCTATCTTTATTGACAAGCTTGTTTGTTTGATGAACTAGTAATTGAAACCAGTCTATGAAATCATTTTGAGTGTTTCAGCCCTTACAGTACAGAGTATCATCTAAGACAAACAATAAATGAACAGATTGGTTGGGGTTCTGTGTTGAATCCCAAGTGCAATTTATGAATAAAATATTGATAGGCCTAAAATTTTAACATGGTACCATAAATATAATGTTAATTGTTTATTTAGAACAGTATGTTGTACCTTTACAGACTAATGGGTTGTGAGAACTCACTTATTGGAGAGGAGCCGAGAATCTTTTCAATTATAAAAAAGAAACTGAAACACAATAAAGATGTTATTGATGTTTTATGTTTTGGTGAGAGTTTTCTGTGTAAATTTTGTTGCTTAAAAAGATAAGAAATAAAGGCAGATAACATGAATTTGCATGTTGGAAAGATGTATCCTGGTTAAAATTCCACCTAGTTAGAATACTAGACTACTTATTATTCAAACTTTGGGGTAAGAAATAATTGAGTCGTAACACATTTCCTCAAATGTTAATGATTTGCATAAACCGTTATAAGTTTTTTCTAAGACTCCAGTATCATAATAACAGCACTCTAATATCTTAATAATTTTCTTCAAAAGGTATTTCATTTTTAGCATATAGACTTATATGACTTATGTAGTTTGCTTTGAAGTTACCTGTATTGAAAATTTTAGATATAGCTGAGTTTCATGAATTGATGAAAATACACTGTAGTTCTTTTTATCAAAATTTGGAATGAGATGATTGAATTGAAAGACATTTTTTTACTCATTGTGTCATGTTACTACAGGTCATGTGATATATGAGATGTGTGTGGGGATGGAGCTTGAGTCAGCACACCCTCAGCCGGGTCATCTAAACTTATGTAGAAACCCAGATATTATAACTGTGAGTTTTATGCCAATGTTATCGAATGTAAATTTCCATAAAAGGCCTTATTGTATGTATCTAATAGTTAAACATAGCTTAGGTGTTAGTACAAATGATACACGACTGACAGAACCAATCCATTGTCTTCTAATAGGTTGATTTAATTTATTAGTTGATTAATTCAGATTTTATCAATTTTTATTGATTGAAGTCTTAGGTGACTTGAATTTAATCAAAATACCCTGGATGATAGTTTGGAAAAAAAAACCTTCATGGGATAGTTGTTGAAGACACAATTAACTTTTTTATAGAGCCGCTTGCATCTCTTAGATCTCCAACACCTTACACTAAAACATGGTGTTTCTTGATGAATTGTTGTCTGTTACTCCTGAGTTTGATGTTTTTGACATGATTTATCTAGATGTTCAAATATCAATGCTCAGAATTAAAAAGCAAACATACTATGGCATAAAATTGTTAAATATACAGTATACTTTGTAACTTTGTCGTTATGTTACTTTTCAGATTCTAAATTTCATTTTTCCTGAAAAGAGAACTGATTATCCATCCTTAAAAGAGGTTAGTATTCTAATGACATATTTTATGTAGGGAAAAATTTCCTTGCAGAGGGGCAATATAAGAAGAGGTGTTTGGTGATCTGGAGACTGACATTAAACTTAGCCATGTTTACTTGTTAAATAATTACCAAATGAAGTATTCAAGTTCTCAAAAAAAAATTCGAACTATAAAATGGTTACTCATTTGATTGATATATGTTGAAAAAAAGCAACATAGTTCTCCAATATGGTGTACTGCCTATTTTACAAGGAGGTAATTCAAATTTAAAAAGCATGACACTATTATTTCATTTAATTGAGATATTCCTTAATGTTTTGTTCATCACCATTTGAATTATTAGAATATTAAAAGTTAAATATCTCTTTTTCAGTCAGCATGTTTTGTGACTTCATGTAGCTTGCTAGAATGTAAAACATCCACAAATAATGAGTCACTAATTGATAAAACACATGAATAATAAATATATATATTAAAGATAAAAATACAGAGATAAATGCATGTGTTATGTTAATGAAAGTTATGTTTGAACATTTGTTTTCATGTGGGTGGATCAGTTCAGGTTATCATTTAAAGCAATGTCAAATGTTGACTTTGAGGCATTATTGCAAAGTGCAAACTTTATCACACTTTACTGTACGTATTAAAGATAATAGTGGAGGAAGTGTCAGATGTTTATTTACTTTTAAGTAATGTTTGATACATTTGGAATGACAATTTTATATGATATGTTATAAAACATTTTTACATTATTTTTTGATTAATCAAATTAAAATTTTTGTTAACTGATTATTGGTTACCAGTTAACCAGTCACTTGTTGAGTGACATCCCTAATAATAACCATTATTTAAAGTCAGGAAAGTACATTTAAAAACAAATATAAATTACAAAGCTTTTATAACAAATAGCACATAATGGTATATGGCAGCTACACTGTAGAAGGAATTTACGAAACCAGAGTACCCTGAGAAATCTTACCTACTTAATTTGTGGCCACATACCATCTCACATACTTCCCAGGACACAAATCAAACCCAGGTCACATTGGTGAGAAGTGAATGCACACACCACTGTCACAGTTTGACTACCTGATAATGACTTATTTAGTTCATATGAAACTGTTGCAATGAACGTAAACCAAGTTAAGTATCGATAAAATTAAGTTCAAGAGAATGTGAGTGAAGGTCTATAAACATGCTGTTTCAGATTGCTAGCCAAGATTTTTTCTCACAAGTGCCTTTACCAGTTCTGGATTCTTACCGTTTTGCTCCAGTAAGTAGCTTTGTTGATATAGAGCAGTGATTGAGGGGTTAGAATGTCAGATTCCCGATCTGGAGGTTGCTGGTTTGAATCCCGCTAGGGGTGATTCTCTCCAGTGACATTCCACATTCCTCCTTTTTGGTGTGAGTAATGGTTTGAACCAAAGAAGCAGTCTTCGAGAAGGATTGATATAAGTTGCAAGAACTTGCTTCCCAATCTATGTAAGATAATGAGTTTGAACTGAATTGAACTGTTGATAGAGAGTTAGAAAACTCTAATTTTATTCATTAAGACCACTGTTTGCTGCTGTTATTAGCAGCACTTTTCTGTATCTATAATCCAGATGTCATACTGCCTAAGGCATAGGTTGTGTTTGTCTGTGGACTCAGATTTACCAGTTAACAAGCTGTTATTGCCTTGTATTTTTGTTAATTTCTAAGTGAAATAGCAGAGAACAGTCATTTTATTCTGAGATCGTATAGAAATATTACCAAGGTATTGTCACTAGTTTCTGTGTCTATTGTATTGTTGATGTGAGCATGCATAAACATACATGCAGATGTTGGACATAATGATAGAGAAAATAGATCAGAAAAGATTTAACTCACTGAACTGACATGATCAATGCAGCACCACCAAGACATGTGGTCTTGGTCTAAATCAAAATTTGATATTCGTCAGGCAGATTGTTATGAGGTCAAAATGGTTTTCATATTCAGTTTCTTACTGAGAAAGGCTCAGATTAGCCTATCACATAGAAATAATGACAAAAGAATGTTTTTTTTTTCTTTTTGGTTTAAAAAGTTATCTTTTCATTTTTACAGATCAGTTTGAACAAAGAGATGAAAAATATAGTAAAAGCAATAAAAACAGGCATTCCTGTGTTAACACGAAGGTAAATACTTGATTTTTTTTATTATTCGCCATTATGTTAAAGATAAGTCTTCCACAGAGTGAACATTCACAGAAAAAAGATCAGAGTAGCACATATGAATGATAGTTTGGTTTTAAATTAGTTGGAATTTACATATATTCAGAATCATATTGGACTGTCAGTTAACATAAGCAACATTTCTGAGAAGTGCCAGTACTAGGCTCTCATCCTTCATAAGTAAGTGCCAACTTTCTCACATAAATGGAAAGATCAGTAGCAGGGCATGAACCTTTCAGTCAGTAAGAGATTTAGAAATTAGAAGTCAATGACTTTGATACTGGTTCATTCTTACAAACAAGAGGACCAAATGGTCCTGGGTCACTCACCTGAAAAGGAATTGGTTGGGGGTGAGGGTTGGGGTGAGGGGGCACCTAAGGCATGTGTCAAATAGCAAAAAGTTCAAATATCACATTACATATCAAAATTTTTTTGAACCAAGAAAGGTCAACACTTCAAGATTGGAAGTCTGTATGCAAACTTATACAAATGGTTAAAATTTCGATGACATATCTTCATAAACAAGGAAGTAGGTCAGTAGGTCAAGGTCACCTAAGGCATTTGTCAAATAGCAGACAGTTCAAATACCACATTAGATGTCAAAAAATATTTTGAAAGGTCAACACCTGAAAGTAAACCAAAGTAAAATTGGAAGTCTTTTTGCAAAGTTATACAGATAGTTAATGTTTCAAGGACATATCTTCAAAAACAAGGAAGTAGGTCTGTAGGTCAAGGTCAGCCAAGGTCAAAGTTGAAGTCTGCATGCAAAACTATACAAATAGTTAAAATTTAATCGAGTTAGCTTCAAGAAAACAATGAAGTAGGTCAGGAGGTCACATGAAAACACTGGAGTGGGGACAGTTCTAACCCCAGAGCCATGATTTGAATAAACTTGGTAAAGATCCACTGGACAATTGAACACACAAAATATCTTAACTTTAGTCATTATGGTTTCTGACAAGAAGATTTTTAAAATTTTCCTATACAAGTCTATGTAAAATCAAAATGGCCCCTGGGTTGGGGCCAATTCTGACCCCCAGAGCCATGATTTATGTACTTTTGGTAGAGATCCACTAGATGATGCTACAAACAGAATATGTAAGCTCTAGGCTTTGTGGTTTCAGACAAGAAGAATTTTTAAACATTTTTTTCTGTATAACTCTATGTATGACCAAGTGACCCCAGGGACGGGGCCAATTTTGATCCAGGGGCCATGATTTGTATAAACTTGGTAGAGGTTCACAAGACAATCATACATACCAAACACCTTAAATCTAGGCCTTAAGATGTCTGACTAGAAGATTTTTAAAGTTTTTCCTTTCAGTTGCCATGATGACAAGAGTTCTGCTTAAAAGTGCATTTTTTTAAATATAATTTTGAAAGAGGACCATACCAGGATCGTTTCTGTAAGATTAATTGCAACTGACCCGGTGGTATAGGAGGAGATGTTGTTTGAAGTCAGTTGTGGATGACGGACGGATGATGGACAAAATAGCATACTAAAAGCTAAAACTGAAGTGTGCAAATGTGATAGAAGTAAATTGTTAAGTCTCATAGTCTGTTATTTGCTAGTTTATGCAAGTGATTTTTTTTATAGAGCCTGTTCTTTCATTGTTTTCAGAAAGTCCAGGCTGAAGAGGTCTGTTTCCAATGCTTCTGGTCTCCAGGTGTCTATGTCACACCCAGATTTACAGGAAGTCAATGAAATCAAACCTCAGACATCATCAGGTGGGATGAGTCCCTCAGTACCCCCTCCACCCCCACCTATGGGGGCTGCTCCACCACCACCTCCTCCAGCAGTTCCTCCACCCCCAGCTCCAGGGGCACCACCTGCTCCTCCAGTATCAAAGGATCGTTCAGCATTACTAGGTGATATACGAAAAGGAGCAAGACTTAAAAAGACTGAAACAAATGACAGAAGTGCACCAAAAGTCTGATATCAGTATTTATGGTAGTTTTTCCATTTGTCAATGACATTCTGCAGTTTTTTGTCTGATCTATTGTAGATATTTTTATGAAAAGAAGTTAAATTTGCTAGGTTGTGAACTTTCTGGTTATATACATGTTGTCAGGTTGTGAACAATTGTAAACCATGGTAATGTTATATTTATCAGGCTGTGAATGGTTATTAACCATGGTAATGTTATATTTGTCAGGCTGTGAACAGTTGTTAACCATGGTAATCATCAATGTTATATTTGTCAGGCTGTGAACAGTTGTTAACCATGGTAATGTTATATTTGTCAGGCTGTGAACAGTTGTAAACCATGGTATTGTTATATTTGTCAGGCTGTGAACAGTTGTAAACCATGGTAATGTTATATTTTTCAGGCTGTCAACAGTTGTAAACCATGGTAATGTTATATTTTTCAGGCTGTCAACAGTTGTAAACCATGGTAATGTTATATTTGTCGGGATAATTAGCGCTTAAAAATATTCCTGGGGAAATCCCTGTTCAATGTTATATTTGTCAGGCTGTGAACAGTTGTTAACCATGGTAATGTTATATTTGTCAGGCTGTGAACAGTTGTAAACCATGGTATTGTTATATTTGTCAGGCTGTGAACAGTTGTAAACCATGGTAATGTTATATTTTTCAGGCTGTCAACAGTTGTAAACCATGGTAATGTTATATTTTTCAGGCTGTCAACAGTTGTAAACCATGGTAATGTTATATTTGTCGGGCTGTCAACAGTTGTAAACCATGGTAATGTTATATTTGTCAGGCTGTCAACAGTTGTAAACCATGGTAATGTTATATTTGTCAGGCTGTCAACAGTTGTAAACCATGGTAATGTTATATTTGTCGGGCTGTCAACAGTTGTAAACCATGATTTTGCTACATGTATATTTGTCAGACTCTGAACAGTTGTAAACCATGGTTTTGCTACATGTTTTTTTGTCAGACTGTGAACAGTTGTAAACCATGGTTTTGCTACATGTTTTTTGTCAGACTGTGAACAGTTGTAAACCATGGTTTTGCTACATGTATATTTATCAGGTTGTGAATGGTTGTTAACCATGGTAATGTTCTATTTGTTATGTTGTCTTCAACCATTATGATGATATATATATTTATCGCAGTGCCATGACCAGATGCTAATACATGTACAGTTATTTCTACCCTTTGTTAATATTATGCCTTTTTGTGATATATATTTTTTTGGAGAGTTTGTCAAATTGTGCAATTTTACCTGTGATATCTGTTTGAAGATGTTTATTTATTATTTACCATTATTTACATCAAAATTTATATGTCTAAACAGTGCCCTGTGATCTGTTAGTGCTATTTCAAGATTTAAATGGCAGATGTATTCTAATGATTTTATTACTGGCTAATTAATAGGAAAAAGTTGTATTTTTAGGATTACCCATTTATCTAGAAACATTTAAGGCTTAAACCCTGATTTGACATGGTTATGTTGGTGATTCAGTATCAACTAAACACTAGTTAACATTATTATACAGACTTTTTTGTATGTTTAACATCACAGGTACTGAAATAAGTAAACAAGAAAAGTCCACATATTAACATGGAATAAATTTTTATACAGCAGTAAAATCAGTAATTCTGATCAGTCAGATGTGAAATGTCAAGGAAAATTTTATTATACAAAAATGTTAAAAAAAACTTTTAAGCGTTTGTAATTACATAGATGACTTACAGCGTAAGTGTGTTTATGTACACTGCTCTATTATTTTACATACAAATATTGCCTGTTAGGAAAAAGTCAATGTTACCAAACCTGTGCTAAATACTCAAATTGGTAAACCATATGGTATTATACACTTCCATGATAAGAGAAATGTGCAATAACCAGTATAACAAACCTACAATGATGAACATATTTATGTAGAGGTGTAAACAGGAATGTGCAATACCCAGTATGGCAAACCTACGTAGAGGTGTAAACACACTTTTGTTTTGTTTTTATATATACATGTACTCGTGCAGTGTGCTTCATATATCATTGTACATACTTAAGTTTTCTGTACTGATTCTTTTAGTTAATGGGAACAATAGAAACATACAAGCACAAATGAAAATAGACTTATCTAAAATAATGTAATGACTAAACAATTATTTAAAGTTGTAATTTTGTTTATACATGTATGCAAGCCTAAATACAATATGTATAAAAGGTATGTAATGTTGCAAGTTAAAAATATGAAAAAAAGTGTTATTTATGAACACTTACATTAATGTACCTTCAGATATTTTCAGTATTTTTTGTTGAAATTCATACTGTGTATGCTTTTCATTTTTTAGGGGCTGAAAACACAGTGTTCTGTCTTTAGCATTTGATATTTTAGTATTGCTTATAGGTTGCATGATAGTATGAAATCTTGACAATTCTGTTTTTAATGTTTTTTGTTTTGTTTTTTCCTTTATAGTTAAAGAATGTATGATATGAAACTAATTCTGGATAGCCAGTATTTTAACAAATATTTCATAGCCAGTATTTTTTTAAACCATGTCATCTATTCGAAAACAGCCAAAAATAAAATGTTTATAAAAGTTGCCGCCTTATCATGTGTAACACTCTGTAGACGGTGTCTTGTCCAGAAAAATGCTGACCAAAAAGAAAAGTAAGTGTTTGGTAATCATGAATGAGAAATTATTTTTTTGGATTTTTTGGCAATGTCATTTATGAACCAACATTTGCTTTTGATCCCAGTGAAGAAAAAACATGTGTTTCTGGGCAAGAGACCTGTCTCTATGGTCGAGTGGTTGAAGTCACTGACTTCAGTACACTTGACCACTCACTAATATGGTAAGTTTGAGTCCTGCTATCTACTGTTACCATTTATGTGATAAAGCTGAAAAGTCTAGAATTGGGGCCTTTTCAAGAAATGATGCTTATGTAAATTGCCTGTCCCATATGACCTTGACTGTTTGAGCCATTAAACTCAAACCAATCCTTGGTCACGAACAAAGTGCATATAAATGGATAGAAGTGACAAGTTTTCTTTATTTTCTCAAAAGTTATTTGTTCCAAAGAGGTTAAAACTTGCAAGAATTAGTATAAATAAACACTTGTCTGACACTATTTGCTCATAAGGACTGTAGCTTGTGAAAAATGCTGAAATTCAGATTAGAGCTAGAACTACCAAAGTTTATATCATAAATCCTTGATGGTGTGCAGGACACACCAATTGAGGTGAACTTTCAGTCAAAATAATCATGTACTGCCTCATGAAAATCTCCAAACCACAAAACCAAATTACACACACAAGTTTTTGTGTTGAAGTTGACATTTTTGACATTGAATGTAACAATAAGAGGAACAAACCAGTTTTTTTAGCCACTCACAAATTGGCCATGCAGAAATTATCAAAAACAGGGTTGGATAGAATGATGTGTGTTGTTGAAATCTAAATTAATTCATATGAGTTAATAGTGGTCAGTATGAGGTTTTCTTTTTGTTTTCACTACGATCAGTATTGAAATACATCCAGTATGAAGGACCCTGAAATTTGAAACTAAGGAAAGCTGTTTATGTCACTTATTTTATCTGTAGAAATTCAGTAGCTTCCCATGTGATTGCAATATTGCAAAAAAGGGTAGGGATGACAGTCATAGGGATGACAGTCATCTATTATTAGCTTATCAGGTGTGCTATGGCAGATAAACAAGAAGTATGTCTTTATGACTGGATATTAAATTTCATGCTACTTGTCTGTTTTTAGCTCACCGGAGCACAAAAAACTCACGGGTGAGCTGTTAGGACAGGTGACTGTCTGTTGTCCGTCGTCAAAATTTTCCTTCCAATGCTCCTTGGCCGTTTATCAATTTCCTTGTAAAATGATTTGGCCGACAGCGAGCACGGCACCTTTTCAGTATACAAATATACAGAAAAATGAAAAACTCTTACTCAGAAACCCTTGGCCAATTTCAAAATAATTTCACAGAAATGTTCCTGTGGGACCTTTTATGAAATTCGTTTAAGACATGCTGGTTTGTAAAAAAACTTGACAGTTGTTCAGCAAGTTTTTACTATAAAATTATGACTATACGGGAAACTTTGAAAATATTCCACTCAAAAACCCCTAGCCAAGTTTCAAAGTTATTTCACAGAAATATTCCTTTGGTGGACCTTTATCTCATTTGTTTCAGTTTTGTTGGTTAAAAGAAATTTTAAAGACATGGATGATTTTGAAAACATTTTAACCTTTACATACTGATCTATGTTCTATTTTTGGAAGTAACAGCAAGAAAAAATTGAATAATATCCACAATTATCTTCAGGTGAGCGATAAAAAGGCATCATGGCCCTCTTGTTATTGAACTTGCATCAGTAGTGGGTCAAATAATGGTGCTTAGGACCCATTTCATTCTTGCAGGTGATGTTTGAAGAGAAGTGTTTGGTCTGAAATTTATGTTTTGCTTGCAGTTGGTCTCCACTCTTGTGAGAACAAATGTACTTCTTTAGACTGTTAGTGGGGCAGTCACAGCTGCAGTTAGCATCAGTCATTAGATTTGTGTGTGAAACTGGTGTCTGCCACCTAACATTTTTATCCTAGGGCAGAAAAAAATGCAAAAGGGTGTTTACTTCTTCATGTTTTAATGTTATCATTCATTTCATAATATAAATAATAAGAGATGTTTGTGAAACATGTAAACCCCTCTTGCCTTTTTGACTTCAACATGGCCCCTGTGAGTTTGACCTTTAAGCCCAAAGGGGGAAAAATCTTTTATCTACTTACCAAGCCCAACCATTTTGTATAACTTGAGGTTACAGTTGTTCTTGGTTTATTCATCAGAAATCATTTCTGAAGTGTAGGCACTTGTATAAATACAAAGCCCTAAATACAAAGCATTCATCTAATTCATTCTGAGATTCCTGTGTTCAGTTGAGTTCTAGGGGGGTCATCTATTCAACCTGCCCAACCTACCTGCCAAGTATGAAGTCTCTTGGCTAATGAAATTTAGTAACTGATTGGAAGCAAGCCCCTGAGAGCTTGACCTTTTACCTAGTAAGCCCAAGATCAAAAATCTACTTATCATGCCTAACCATCTTGTAACGTTTGAGAGTAATGAGTTTAGTTGTTCTTGAGTTACTGTTTTCAAAATGCAGGGGCCTGTGAGACTGACCTTTGATACTGCGCTGAGACTGACCTTTGATAGTAGGCCCAAAAATCAGTAGAGGTCCTTTTCTCATTGTGCCCTACCATCCTGAAATGTTTAAGAGTCCTTGCTTCAGTTGTTCTTGATCTGAATCCCTTTTGAGAGTGCAGGCCCTTATAAGCTTGAACTTTGACCCTTTTGGCCCACAGCAGCATCATGGTTTCAGCTGCTTTTGAGTTACTGAATGGAACTGTTTTCAGAGGGCAGGCCCTTGTGAGCTTGACCTTTGACCCAGTGTTTCCCAATACAAATGTGGTTTTCTACTCAACAGGCCCAACAAACTTATCAAGTATCAAGTCTCTAGTTCTGATTGGTTCTAGAAAACCATCTTGTATACAGACTGACTAACATGAGCAAAGCTATATACTCCCACTTCTGTGAAATGTATCATATTAAATAGGTATCAAAGATATAAATATTTTCTTTTTATTAACTGGCAACATAGCAGAAACAGTGCATTAAGTCAGTATTAAATAAGTAAGTTATCCTTAACTACCATCTAATTTATCAATGACATGTTACAAAACATTTTGTTTACAATATCTGTAATTAATAACAAATCAAATGTAAGCACAAGATATATACATGTATGCTTTTTTTTTCTTTTTAATAAAATGCTTTAATTTTGCATTTTTTTTTTTTTAGAAACTTATACAAGTTATAGAAAATCACTGATTTACCTCTTGTTATAACATAATAATATCAATGATACTCCTCATGTATTTGACAGAGTGAAAAATGACACATTTTGAAGCTGAACACAAGAGTAGATAGAAAATTATTATTGAATCCATTAATGAAAGTAATGGAAAATAAACACAGATAAGCATTGTCTATGTAAAATAAAAGCAAGTTATCTCAATCTGTGAAAAGATCAGGATAAAAAAAAAAGATGACACCAAATAAAATATTAAAAGGACATATTCATGAGTTTTTATAAAGTAAACAGAATTTGATCGTCTCCTTGACAATTCCCACAACTCTATCTGCAGCAAGCATTCCTATAAAAGGTCTCGGAGAGAAAAATATTGATACAATGTAGCACAACTCATCAATAGAGACTACATTAAAAACTGAGTTCAAAAGAAGGAATGAACACTTGTATAAAAAAATCACAAACATTATCAATTAAACAGCTTTCATAAACAGTGGCCATTCTGTGCAGACAAAAATATGAAGCATGGTTGATCCTTGGCTGATAAATTAGAGTAAAAGCTTACTATTTAAGTATTACAGACCTACAGGTAAATAAATTACTGTGCAAAACATAATTATATATACATCTTCTTATATTATCTAATTTTTTTATGACTAAAATCAAAACTATTCTAATGGTGTGACAATAGATAGCTCTGCATTCACCTAGTTAAATGTAAATGTGGTAATGTATGGATTTAAATATGGCAAAAATCTTATAATATGTACTACAATTTATATAAATGCTATAACAAAGGTTCTTTTAATGGGATAGCATCAGGAATTGGTCTAGGGAGCCTGGATTTTATCACAGATGCTCTAAAAACAGCAAAACTTCCTACAAATGTCACCCCAATCATAAAATAAAACATCCCTGACCAGCCATAGGCTGTTGCAATGACACCAATAAGTGGACCTTCTATAAATGTTCCTACACTGCCAAAACCTGAAAATGAAAAGAATAAACTTAATCTGTATCACAAAAAGCAAAACTACATGCTGTCTAATTACTGACAGTTTTTCAAGCTGATAACACAAAAATGGAAGAAAAACTTTCAAATGTTTTAAAGTAAGTACTTAACATACCATTAACAAGGCCAACAGTGGCTGCAGCCGCGTTTCTGCCATCCATCTCTCCTAGTTCTGCTGGTACAGACCCACCTTCAAACATAAGAAATATATGTGCACTTACTTTCTAACAACTAGACTTCACTTACTTACACTGAAGGTAGCAGAAATGGTCACTACAGAGGGGTCTTACATATTACTTACCAGAAATATGAAATATAGGCAGACTACCTTAGTGCAAAGATTTAACACCTACGTAACAGAAAAAATACTGATTTAAATGTTTCAAATATTTGTAACTTAGTTTGATTTGGTTCATCTTCCACTGTATGACAAGAATAACAGTTTTTTCTTAAACCAGTCTTATATCACTGACTTTTGACTTATAAACCTAAAACATTTAGCTTTTTTTCTTCACTAGATGAGCAAACGTGAATCAAATCTAACAGTGATCAGAAAACATTTACACAACTGTAGAAACCTGACAACTCACAGAATTACTACTATGTGATCCTTTTCTTTCCTTTATTTATCTAAGCTGGACAGGTATTGTTTTACACCTTTACAACAAATCAATTAACCCTTTTACTCCATATATACGTGTTTTTACGCATGTGCGACCAGTGTAGATCCAGATCAGCCGGCACATCTGTGCCGTCTGATCAGGATCTGCACTGGTCGCTTTTTGGTCAGAAATAACCTAATGTATCAAAAGGCAAACAGTGTAGATCCTGATCAGACAGCATGGATATGCTGGCTGATCTGGATCTACACTGTTTGCCCAAGCCATAAAAGTGTAAATATGGAGGAAAGGGTTAACTATAAACCTTACCTAGTATTGTATCCGGACCGCAGTTGAAGGCTCCAGCCAAGAACAAGAAAAGGGCATTAAACAGTATACCCCAGGAACCAGTCAACATAAAGAATAACAATGACAGACCAGATAAAGCAGCTGATAAGGCTGTACCAAACAAGGACTGGCCATGGAAAAATCTGAAACAAGAAAACAACAGCTGATAAGGCTGTACCAAACAAGGACTGGCCATGGAAAAATCTGAAACAAGAAAACAACAGCTGATAAGGCTGTACCAAACAAGGACTGGCCATGGAAAAATCTGAAACAAGAAAACCACAGCTGATAAGGCTGTACCAAACAAGGACTGGCCATGGAAAAATCTGAAACAAGAAAACCACAGCTGAATGTTGATGTGACCATGCAATTTTATCATACATTTAGAAAAGCATAAGATTTGTCATTACAATATTAACTTTATACTCCATACACACATATTTTCAATTGGGGTTTAAAATAAAACTGTAAATACATTTTAAAATTAAATACTTCTTCAGCAAACATTGAAAATTTTATCTATAAATGCATATACTCCAGCAGATATTACCAAGCAAGTCTCAAAAAATGAATTTTTAACATGTTTAAATTTAAAAATTATCAAGTAAAGGGATTTACCACATTGTCAAAAGACTGCCTAATGTCTAAACTATGATATTTAACTATGAAATATTGTCACTGAAGTAATTGTTAACATTTGAAGTGATTATCATGGGTCAGGCATACACTATTTGTATGACTGCCTGCAGAACTACACTGTTGTATCATGTCTAGCAGTCTGTTGAAAGAGTTATCTTATTTCTAAACGTTCACAAAGAGTCAGAATGAACTCACCTATCTAGTATTACACCTATCACAGCACTGCCTACAACTCCACCAATCTCAAAGGTTGTAGAAAACATCCCGGCTTCACCTTTAGAGTATTGTAACTGAACACAGAAAACAACTGTTTACACATTAACCAGAAAACTGAGAACTACAATACTCTAAAGAATGGCTTCTAAACCAGTAAAGATTAAATGTTTTACAACTAATTTATGGATAATTTCATTTAAGTAAGTCTGTTTCTTATTCTTCTTGTAAATAGCCCTTGCTTTAAGTTTAACAACAACATCACTCTTCTGCGACTCTGATATTTAATGTCATTGAAAGCTAATGTATCATTTTATTTTTGCAATTAGTGTAGACCTAACTCCATCTTGATATTCATACAATGTTATAGTAACATAGTTAGCTATTTAGAAAAAAGAATTACTGGGAACCCCCGTAAAAATATAATGTCACAGCTTATATTTTAAGAGGGAACAGATCAAACAGAAAAATTAAGAATGTCATTTATTTATGGACAGATACAAAATTATATACCAAACTGTTTTATGACAACACAAGGCAGATGATGGTGACAAATATTTATGTTTTCCCATGAACATAAAGTACAAACATGTACACATATATAAAGAAATTGTTTCTATCTCACCTGGTTTAGTAAATACATAGGTAACCACATGTACATACAATATCTTACAGCTTTAAGGCAAAACACTGCCACAGCAACCTCCGCTAACATCCTAGAAACAGAAACATACTTGTTTTATAATACGGAAAACAGATTTCAATGTTTTTCTCAATAAATTCAAAGGTAGATAGTAAACTCCTAAATATTATCCCATAAGCATACTAAACCATTTCATCTAATTTATGATATATGCTCTTCTAAATAAGGCTTACAGACTTTAGGGTTCAACACATCTATCATAATCAAAATAAAAATCAATCAAATAAGAGGATAAAAGTCTGTGATTTTCCATACCCAAGTGCATCTATGATATAGGTGGACAGAGGGACTTTGCATTAGGGATTGTGCCAAAAGGAACACTCAACATCTGAGCTAATGGTACATGATTAAATCTGAATCAATTATAAAATTTTGACTTTTATGTAGCAATTGTTCAACAACATATTGACTTTGTGAAGTAAAAACACTGATGTATCTGAACTCAGATACTGTTCCCTCAAAGTAAGGTTGACAAGTTATATTTTATTATTATAATAACAGAAAGCTTCAAAAACTGAAATAAAAATTAACATACGGTATTTTCCACAACTGAAACCATGTCAGCTGTGCTTTACTTCTTGTTGAGCCTGCCGATGTTGCTTCCATCAAACTTTCTACAATTATATTCAAAAGCCATGACTACACATAATACTAGTGGCACACAAAAAATATCTCAGAAAGTGGAGTGGTAGGTAACCTTTTTTCTTTTTTTGTTTTTACAAAAATTTCCAGTGTCGTTGTTTTTTTTTTCATAGTACAAAAAGTGCCAAAAGATATTTGATCAGGTAGATTCAAGTTATTCTGCAAGATTGTGAAATCCCTTGAATAAATCATACATTCAGGGTACTCACTGTATTAGTATTACTGACTGCTGATGGCTCAAGTAACCATCAATAATTCTTTTTGTCAAAGAACTTGTGGAAACTTTAATATTCTCCTTGATATGTAGAAAAGATTTAGGCCTTTTGAGGACAATCAGAATAACCATTCTTCTTTAAGAAGAAAGACAGTAATTTTTTTTTTGAAAAGACGGTGTTGGTATGTAAAACAATTACTCTGATGATGCTAGAAATATTTTGATTCAGACAACAAGAACAACTATTATAATTATAAAGTGTAACATCAAAGCTATAAAGCAGAAAGAAAGAATAATAATTAGAAATTAACATTTTATATAATAAAATGTCAACATAATACCCTGTCTTTACTTTCAACTTTTTCTCCCAGTTCAATTAACATTAACCAAATCATGCATTCCTCGAACATATCAAAACTACTACTTGTAAAAAGTAACTGCCAAACTGAACAAAAAGAACACGAAGAAAGATGTACTGGTTCTGGTACTACCAGGCAGTAATTGCGGCCACTTTTAAAACATCTTAACTACCTTTTCATTGTGTGATGATGTATCATTTTAAAATATTTCACCAGTAAAACAAGGTTCTTTAATTACATGATGATATCAGAAACTTTGTTATTGTACTTTTCTTTTTATACTAAAAATACTTTCCAGGTCAACATAACACACATTGCACTGTCAGGGGTGATATATAATCAGCCACTCTTTAAATACTGAGGTTTTGTACTTTATGATAATGAATTGCAAATAAACACAAAAATATTTAAGAAAAGAGTCTAAATATGAAGTTGTTTTTTCACTAATTTTCAGTGATCCTTACAGTTGTCATTCCAAGATCTCAGCAAAAACTCTAATTCATCAGTTTACTCAGAGAGCCAATTTTTAAAGAACTGTTGAAATGGTGGAAAGTTTTTTTTGGTATTTTTTCTTTTTATCCGGGAAAACATTTACTTTATACAGTAGTAAGTTCTAGGTGGTACCGTAATTTTGTAACACACATCCAATATAGTTTGTAGGTATATGTTTTAGATAACAGAAATATCTATCAAAGGGTAGCCAAATGATTATTACCTAGCTGAAATTACAAGTACAACCAGTAAGATGAAAATGATGCACTGGCTTTTAAGAGTTAATTTTTTACAAAAATTTAAATTCAAATTTCAATATAAATATAAGAATATGTAGGTAAATATAACTACAAACAATTAACAAAATTTAATCAAGGTGTAAGAAGTTCCTGTAAAAAACAGTTACTTCACTGTACCATCTAGATAGGAGACTTATTTTCAGGAGAAAAGTTAGTTACAGATTATAAAAGGTGAATAAAATTTAGTGCTCTTAAATTGTACTGCTCTGCTACTGTTTATTATAATAAAGGTCTTTTAATATGAAATCAGAACATTTTATATGAAATCTGCAAACTTTAACAGCTACTAAAATAAACTCATTATACAGCAAATACAAGGTGCCATATTCTAAACAGGTAAATACATCATTCAAAGACATTACTACATGAACATGAATATAAAGAATATGGATATAATAGCTGCTAAAATATTAGTATAAAGCAATGGGCATGCAATTTTCCTTGGTAAGCTTAAGTAAATTAAAAGCATTGTTAGTGCTTAATATAAGTGCCCCTCCCCCCTCCCCTCTTCTGTCAAAATAAATCTATTACACTCTGGGCTAAAGCAAAACGGCACTTTACATACTGTATTGTACATGTATATAACTGTGTGTACATTGAACCTTTCTGCTTTATACCCTTGAAATATTGTCGGACAACAACACAACCTTTGCCTATGACCTCTATGTTGACCTCGTCCGGTTGGTGAAAACATATCAGTACAACAATACCCAGGCCAGCCTGGAACAAAAAACAAAGGTGATTTTCAATTCTTCCAGCATGGTCAGGTGAAACAGACAAAAAAACTAGATGGGTGTTCGGTGGAACACTTGTGTCGCCCTTGGGTACTCTGTTAGAATAACTAAAAAGGTAAACAAGAGCCTGCTGGAAAAGACAGCATGCTAGTCAAAGTACAACAATACCTGTCCACTGACAGCATGCTCCACTTTTCTCAGTGCTGGATAATTAATTATAAGCCAAGTTAAAGAAGAGGCCCAAGTGAAAAAAATTTGACTGGGGCAGGGCAACTACCTAGTGATACAAGATGAAAAAAAAAATTTGGGTCAAGCAGTTATGTATAAAAAAAAAAAAAAAAAAAAAATTTTGGGCCCAGATAGTGGAGTGTGTGTGTGTGGTGGGGGGGGGGGGGGGGGGGGGGGGGTGATGGGAAGTGAAGTACCTATGTATTAAAAAAAAAAAAAAAAAAAAAATTTGGGTCGGGTGGGCAGGTTGAGGGTGGATTGGGAGTCAAGTACCTATGTATTATAACAAAACAAAAAAAAACAAAAAAAACATTGGGCCCGGGGGCGGGGGAGGTTGAGATTGGATGGGGAGTCAAGTACCTATGTATTATAACCAAAAAAAAAAAAAAAAAAAAAAAATGGCCCGGGGGTGGGGGGGGGGGGGGTGGTAAAAAAAAATAGGGGGGGGGGGGGGGGCGGTTGAGGGTGGATGGGGTGTCAAGTACCTATGTTTAAAAAAAAAAAAGAAAAAAAAAAAAAAATGGCCCGGGTGGGGGTGGGGTTAAAAAAAATGGGGGGGGGGGGGGGTGACTGGTTTGGGGGGGGGGGGGGGGGAAGGGGGGTTTGAGGGTGGATGGGGAGTCAAATACCAATGTTTTAAAATTCAAAAAAAATAAAAAAAATTGGGTCGGGGGGGGCGGGTCCCCATGCAGAGGGGACGGTGGTGTGGGGGGGGGGTACTTACCCATCTCATGTCAGTTAATATTTTATTTCTGGGCTTAAGAAGTTTTTTTCCTATATATGAGTATAAGCACAATCAAGTGACCCCTGGGGGTGGGGCTAACTGTGACCCCAGGGACATGGGTACCAACAATCTTTGCAGGGGTCTTGCTGGTGATCAAGTATTCCAAGTTTGAATGGAATATCCTTGACACTTTTTGAGACATGGACATAAAGGAAAAGGTTAACAAAGAAATTTTAACTATAAAAAGGGGCATAACATTGCAAAAATAAATTTGAGGGTTATCTGCCCTTGAGTAATGTTGTTGTCTTAAGTGATACAATTGTAAGCATTACAACTGGAAAGTTTGATAAAGAAACATTAAGAAATGGCATAGTTATAGCCAATGTTAAGTTTTCATGACAAAATCCAAGTACAAAAAGGGGCATAACTCTGTCAATTGTGACCTTGACCTACAAATTTTGGCATCATCATGACCCTGTTATCGTAAGCAATAAAATTTGAAAGTTTGATGTTGAAATGTTAAGAAATGGCAAAGTTATTCCCAACGTTAAGTTTTCATGACAAATCCATGTTTAAAAGGGGCATAACTCTGTCAAATGTGACCTTGACCTAGAAATTTTGGCATCAACCCGACCCTGTTGTCATAAGCAATACAATTTGAAAGTTTGATAAGATAATGTTTAGAAATGGCAAAGTTATAGCCAACGTTAAGTTTTCGTGACGGACCGCCGGACCGCCGGACCGACGGACAAAGTGATCCCTATGTATCGCCTTTTCTTCGAAAGGGCGACACAAAAACGAACACAATTTCCCCCATATCCTACCATTTTCTTTTTATTGACAGAGATGAACACTTACATTGTTTCTTTATCAAATTACTTTTTGTTGTTTTCTTACTGTGCACATTAATGTCACATGCCAATGTAAGTTGTAAAATGTAATGCAGAAACCTATATATACTAGATTTATATTGGTATAATGCCTATTTATGGTTGTAAAGATTTGGTTATTTTAAGTATTATTCATATTTTGTTTGTTAAGACTGAAATTATTTGATAAGATGAGTCATCAAATATTACAAAATGAAAATTTGTTATATTAGATTATTTACAATATAGGGAATTATTTGGACGAGCTGGAAAAATCCTATAGATGAGCTGATTTTTTTTCAGCTGTGTACATGTCCAAGTATATCTTGTATTGTTCAGAGCCATGTCATGTAATCATTGTATTCTATACCTTTTCTTTCACAAAAATTTTATCCCCAAAAAGAAAAATCATTTAAAGCAAACCTGCAGCCTGACAAGGTGAAAAGCATAACAAATTTAGTCATAGCAATCATGAAGCCTGACTGCTTTAGTGCTACAATGCTTCTGTTTGTAATTCGTGAAAAAGAATGCTAAGCAAGTACTTATGCACTGGACCATCCATAACAGAAAAATACAGGATTTTTGTATGAATGGGTGTACAAATATTGAAATATAATGCATGGTCACATTGTGCAAATGGAGCTCATTAACTGGACTGATAAAACAGAAATAGAATAAGCAGTTATTTTAATTCATTTTTTTTCTAATGTTTCATAAAGAATTTATACAAGATTTAAAATAACTCACAACTATAACAGATGGTGTAAAGAAAGCATTTCTCCAGCCATAGGATGTCTGTAACCATACCTGTTAACAAATGCAAAGAAAAAATATACATGAATAAATATTTGAATTAACTGCAATACACTGATATTTGAAACAGGCTATACCACTGAAAAATAGGTAAAGAGCTGAAAGCATTATTTAGCTACATGTATATATAAATTTTACTCAGCATAGTAAGATAAGCATCCAACAGTGTGAAAGAAACAATTTCAATATCTAAAGGTACTTTTATTGAAAATGGTGGCTTTGAAGTGATACAAAAAAAAATACAGCTTTTTTTCCAGAAGCAAAAATACATGTAGCATGGTTAAGGTCAGAACAACTAGATATGGTACACTTATAACCACTTATCACAAGATATACTTGCAAATGTCAAAACTATAAAGTGGAACTTACTGCAAGTGCTGTGCCAATGATACCACCAGCAAAGGCACAGGTACCAAACATTCCAAACACAGAGTTCCTAACTTTATCAGGATACCAGGAGCCTAATGCTTTCATACAGTTCGGCCAGCACTGGGCCTAGAAATATATACAATGTCTTGTTTGATCCCTTCAACTTTTAGATACATTATAATCAATGTGAACAAATTTTATGATCTTCCTTAAGAATTCTAAAATAGCTGCGTAAAACTTCACCTCCCTGAAAATTATGACACTGAAATAAATTGACAGCTGTAAAAGTCACTATTTGACGCAGTTCATCTGTCTTAAGGAATCAAAACAATTTTATGTAACCTGGCAGCTAGTAAGAATAATTTTGGCAATAAGCTTTCGGTTATAACTACAGCAACAAATTAACAAAAAAATACCTTGCGAATTTTTCAACAAAACTGGATACATTAGGCCAGGGTGTTTAAAGCAGAAGACTGTTTCACTGGGTTGCCAGTAACTACATTTGTAATTTTGAATTACTTGCTATATTCTTCTTGGATACTATTGTATATACATGCACACCTTTAATATATATATTTACTGTTTGTGTTTTAAAAAAAAAGAAGATTACCCACTTATTTAGCCAATTTCTAAAATTATATGACTTAATAACACAACATTTAACAGCAGTACTCACTTGAGCTGAACCATTCAGGAAAAGTAGAAGGCAGAATGTATAAAAGTTATTCCATGTACCAAATGAAGCCTGTAATATAAACACAAATGATTGACTTCTCTGCAACCATCATCTCTGATAATATTGTAGTAAATTTGTACAAGTTCAAGAGGTCAAATGTCACTAACTGCAAGATTTAATGTATATCATTTACCAGCAGGACCACTATGATTTTGTGTCAAACCCACCAAGTAAAAAATTACATTCCATGTTAGTATGTTTATATGCAAGTTTCTTTAGTACCGTAAACGCTCGAATATTATACCCCAGCGTGTTTTCTCTTTTCAATACACTTTCAAGTTTTAAGTCTTAGATATTTCCCTAAAAGTTATCATAAAAGCATTTGGATAAATTCCTCTCATTTTAGATTTTAAAACTCTAGCAAAATGGCTGTATGTTTTGATGATTAAAAAGAATTTGTCCAACAGCCTGGCAGAAAACATTTAATGGGAGAGCTCAAATACCATCACTGGGATGAAACATACCATTGACAGTCCTGACAGTAGCATGCATATTCCAAAGGTAAGCCTGGGTCCAAACCTATCTCCAACAGGCCCTAGAAGCATCTGTAATGAGAAATGTTAGGTTATTTAAAGGTGTTTAATTTCTGTATTGTTTTTCCTCCCCTTTCTTTTATAAATAAAACTAAGGCTGGAGACAGTAGTAAGATATTTAAGCATACTATTAATATCATGTTATAATATGCTTACATTTATTAATTAGATTATTTCCATATAGGATCAGATCTTAGATTATTTCCATATAGGATCAGATCTTACAATTTATCAGTCTACCTGCATAAGAGCATACGGAAGTAACAGAGCAGTGTCAAGCCATCCCAACTGGGTCTTACTGAGTGACAATTCATTTTCTAAGTCTGTTTTGACCTGCAAAAGAAAATTAATATAAAATCTGAACTGCTAACCTTGGTACCCAGTATAAATTTCTCATAGTGTAAAATAGGCTGAAAGCATGCACATACTATAACTGTGTCCATAGGACACGGATGCCCCCACTATGCATAAGTGCTCATAAACAAGAGCATGTATATCCTGTATGTAAGATTTTTTCTGTACATATACCTAAAATGATCTACAGGTAACCTTATGTACATGTTAAATTAAATTACAAATGTAAAATTTATATGTTCAATTATTTATATGGTATATAGTGAAAAAATCAACAAAGGGCCGTAATTCTGTTAAATATGGTCGCAGCAAAAATTCCTTCCTTTACTACCATCTACACATTAAAGCTGTTCATCCCTGGAAGTTTAAGCAAAATCTGCCATCCGGTTTAAGAGGAGTTGCGTTCACAAAATTTCCATATGGTATATAGTGAAAAATTCAACAAAGGGCCATAATTCTGTTAAATTTGGTCGCAGCAAAAATTCCTTCCTTTACTACCATCTACACATTAACGCTGTTCATCCCTGGAAGTTTAAGCAAAATCTGCCATCCGGTTTAAGAGGAGTTGCATTCACAAAATTTCTACATAGTATATAGTGAAAAAATCAACAAAGGGCCATAATTCTGTTAAATTTGGTTGCAGCGAAAATTCCTTTCTTTACTACCATCTACACATTAAGGTTGTTCATCCCTGGAAGTTTAAGCAAAATCTGCCTTCCGGTTTATGAGGAGTTGCGTTCACAAGATTTCAGGACGTACGGACGGACGTACGGACAAGTGCAATGCTATATGCCCCCCACTTTGTGGGAGCATAATAAAAATTTTGTTTTAACAGCAGTGACAATAATTTGTCAATGTGCTAAAACACAGTCCAGTAAGCAAAATAATTCCTGACTGCTAGTATTGAGTAAAAATGAAAGCAGTCCTTTCTTCATTTTGGGGATTCTTTCACTGGTCCAGTGGAAACACACAGGACAATCAATGAATAGTAAACATAATTACCTACTCCTACATTAAGTCACTGTCTTTTGGATGTAACATTAAACTGAGATCCTATGCATCGGCCCTATAAACTGAGCATGAAAAGAACCAAAAGTGTCTTTGGAAAAAGTTGCTTCCTGTGTCTTGCACCATCTTATTCAACCTAAAGTGACTAAACTTTTCAGGGTACTTAGGTCATTTGTAAAACTGGAACCAACAATGAATATACTCAAACAGACAGTCCAAATAACTTTCATTCAGTGTTCTGCTCATTCAAGTGAGTACTAAAGTCTTGTTACTTACAGAAACTGGTCTTAAGTACAGAAATGTCAAAAAAATTCATTTCAAAGGTATTTAATTACTTTCAATGTGACCATCAATACTCACTACTCCAAGAGGTTTTCTTAGACAGTATGTTGAAGCATATGCCAGCCAACCAACAACAAATATCAATATTTGCCGTCTTTGCAGCTGATTACATGTGATTTGCATCTTCGTCAGTCAGCATGAACTTAACTCTGAACAAGGATAAAAGAAAAGGAATTGATACCAATTAATGTTTTTCATTACAGTATTACAGTCTATAGGCAAATGTTTGTGGTAATACTGCCTTGACCCGCATCTAGGTTTATAGATTTTTAGGGAAAAACATTTACATACATGAAAGACATTTTACTCTAATAGTAAATAAAACATCTTTATCTTATGATTACTAATCCTTGATGCTGATTATCATAAATAACATTGTTATATTATTTGTTTGTTAGAAAAGAGTTTCACTCATAAGACATCAAAGCTGCTGATTTTTTTTCCTAAGATTTTAGTTAAATTCTGTGCTGCTGCCAAATATCATATGATGTAATAGCGTAAGGTCAAGGATAAATGCTTGGTTATCCCTCTTCTTTAAGATCTATCAAGGACAAGTGACTATAATCACCACAGATTACTACCTGACCCTCTATCTAGAACATTATGTCTAGGTAGGCCATTTGATCACTGACATAAGCTCAGGCTTCAAGTTATCCACCTTTACAAGTTTACTTTTATTCTTAGGAAATATAGAGCTATTTTGTGTTGGCTAGTCTCACTATTTCGCCTCCGAAAGGTGAACCCATTTTATAGGCTGATATTTTATTGTTGTTCACCTTAAACAACAAAAAAATATCAGATCAATACATTTTTGTATATGGGTTCAACACTTTAAGCCTAATAAATTACGCTATGTGTTGGCAATATCTAAACTGTCATCAAACATTCAAAAGACCAACAATGGATGAGAGTTGTGAAAGGAATTCTGTTCCTATGTTAATATAATTTATAAGTCAATATAATTTAAGTGACGTCTGGAGCATATTCTCATTTTTCTGACATACATCTTTTTTGGGCCAGAATCTCACTATAACGAAGGGGAATATATTGACACATACACAATTTTACACAGTATCTTGACTTGTTTGACTATTAGCCCAGGTATCCTTTCCGCTTCAGGAAAAGACTATATACTTTTGACTGGAAATGCAGGCTATAAACATCCAATGGCTCATAAATGAGGTGCCTAGTTGGACTTGGCGATATGATGATTGATCTGAAATCTATTTCACAATTTAGAAAAAAATATGACATAACATCTATGGATAGAAAGGAAAAAAACAAATTTTCAAAATACAATGTGGAAATTGTATTCACTTAGCTCTTTGAAAAAAAAGGAGACAAGTATGGTTTACAAGTTAGATACTTATCCGAAGATGTACTATCCCAAAAACCATCAAACTAATAAGACACTTCATAAAACTCAAAATGCCTTGTGTAATTCGATAAAAATCAACATAACAGAATCATAATGTGTAAGACATAGAACTATTTTAAAGACAACCTTTTATTCAAAGTTTTATGCTAACTTAGACTTTTGCAGTGATTAGTCGTCCGGTGTACTAGTATATTAGTTACTTGTGAGATCCAGTTTTGAGTGACCTTTACAGGAAGAACATTGATAAGGTCTGACTATTGTTCTTGAAACATTATGATTATGCACTTGAGTAGGTGTTTTATAGATTTATATCAGATATAAGTGCATCTTTTTTACGTTACGTCAAACTTTATTTTTCTGTTATTTCTACTGGAGTCGTCCGCGCATTGGTTCACATGTAAAAGGTGTAATGACACTAAATAGGAATAGCCTAATTTATTAGGAATAAATATACTTATATCTATTAGGAATAACCTAATGCTGAAGGTGTTGAACCGCTTTTATATATCTGAAATTTTGAGTTGTTCAACCTTTAAGGTAGAAGGTGAACAACTATAAAATGTCGGCCTATAAAGTCGGTTCACCTTTTGAGGTGAAATAGTGAGACTAACAGTAACACTAAATCAAGGGATCCATGGAACATGGGAGCTTGAAATTCTATCAGTAATCAATAAAAAAAAACCCACCCTTTTTTTAACTCGACTATTAGAAGAATAAGGAGGGCTATAAATCTGGCCTTGGCATCGGCGTCGGCTTTGGTTCAGGTTGAAGTTTTTCGGCAAGGTAACATTGTTCATCTAACCCTTGCAGATATAGCCCTGAAACTTACAATACTTGTTAACCATCAAGAGCTTACTCTGCTAACAAGAGGAGGTAACTGTGTCAAGCATTTTGTGTGAATTGTGGCCCCTCTTCAACTTAGAAATTTGGTTAAAGTTTTTTGGCAAGGTAGCACTAGTCACGTTTCCCTTGCAGATATATATTGTAGCCCTGAAACTTACAATTCTTGTTAATTATCAAGAGCTAAGTCTGCTCACAAGAGGAGGTAACTATGTCAAGCATTTTGTGTGAATTATGGCCCCTTTTCAACTTAGAAATTTGGTTAAAGTTTTTTGGAAAGGTAGTACTAGTCACCTTTCCCTTGCAGATATAGACCTGAAACATACAATACTAGTTTACCCTCAAGATCTTAGTCTAATCACAAGAGGAGGTAACTGTGTCCAGCATTTTGTTTGAATTATGGCCCCTTTTGGACTTAGAAATTAGGTTAAAGTTTTTCGGCAAGGTAGCACTACTAGTGACCTTTTCCTTGCAGATATAGCCCTGAAACTCACAATACTTGTTTACCATCAAGAGCTTAGTCTGCTGACAAAAGAGGGTTATTGTGTCCAGCATTATGTGTGAGTTATGGCCCCTTTTCAACTTAGAAATTTGGTTAAAGTTTTTGGCATGGTAGCACTAGTCACGTTTCCCTTGCAGATTAACTTAAAACATTTTTTTATCATCATGGCTTTAGACTACCACAAGAGGAGGTAACTTTGTCATGGATTTTATGTGAATTTTGAGTTAATAAGGTTTTATAACCCTTTAGTGTCAAGTACTGAGAATAGTCGAGCACGCTGTCCTACGACAGCTCTTGTTTATTAAAGGGGACAAATTGCATACAGTATTATTTGATTATTGATAGAATAACAGGCTCCTGTGATCAAATGACTTCACTCTCACACCAATCCATATTGAAGATAGTGAGGTTGCAATGGGGATACTGTTGGTACCTGACTGACAAATAATCCAAATAATATCTTGCTCATTTTTTGAATGGTTGATATCTGCCTTCAGAGATGTAAATGTAGCCATCCTGCCTTTAATCACAATTTAGAGACTTGTGGACTGAAGCACCTTACATACCATAACTATATTTAATATGGAAATTGCGATGCAATTTTGCCTACATAAACCACAGAGCCAAACAGAGGCTTATTTAGAGTGCGTAATTTTCCGCTTTTATGGAGGCATTTTGCAAACTAATGATGCAGATAGAATAGTTAGTATCAGTAAATTTATAGAATGATGACTTGGCACTCAAAACTGAGTTATATATACACATTTTTGAGAAATAAAAACAACTGTGAGTGTAAGATGTTATCTGTTGTAATTATGCCTTGTAAAGTTGTTTAAATCTTTTTCACTTAGCACAAAATAGGAACAGTGCATATTGCTCCATCTTAAAAGACTTGTTTCTTTCTCTTTCCCTTCATTATCAAAAATTTCATTAAGACAAAGTAGTTGACAGTTAACATGTAAGATTATCAAATTAGCATGAGTCTCATGATATTACACATTAATTCATCTACATGTAAATCATGATCTTTCAGTACTGACTATAACTTCAACTTAGTACTGCCAAAAGTCAATACTGACTATACTAGGCAGGCAGGAACTGTAACTGGGAGGCGCTTTTCAGGAAAACTGTGTAAAAAGTGTTAAGTGCTTAGTTAAAGAATAAAAGTTTGAAGATAAAAGAGTGCAATGTTAAAAGCTTACTAGTGGGGGGACTAAAAGGGAACTGTCACCAGCCTTTCCTTGAAGATATTTAAGCTGGCACTGGATTTGACCTGGTATGGCAGACTTTTCCAATACCTTAATGTTCTAGGGAAGTATGAGTTAAGGTGGTACTGGGTATGGGACTGGGGAATCAGGAAGTACAAGTTTCTAGTTGGGATGAGATGGTTGTGAACAACGTGTATAAGATTGTGTTGGATTTTATAGAGAAATGTTTGGAATGGAGTCGATCTGCAGCTTTCTAGGGAGGGCCAACCAAGATTGTATAATATTTGTGAGACACTACTTTCGAAATCATAATATTACGGACATATCTAGCCACAGCTGTTTGTACACTTTCAGCTTTATAATTGTTTTGATAATGCAGAGTGCGGAGGTGTCAATATATTAGTTGCATATATAAAGCTTGAAAGAAATTAATAAAATATTTATATTTTATGACTTTAACTATTATTTGGTTTTTGGGGGTTCTTTTACCATTGTCTGGAGATCTTTGGGGTATATTTAAGCTTTTTGGGTCTTTTGGGTCCTCTGGTCTTTCAGTGGTGCACTAAATCAAGCAGTTTTAATCTTCTTGTAAGATGGTGTGAACCAGTTTTTGAGACAGTGTGAACCAGTTTTTGAGACTGTGTGAACCAGTTTTTGAGACATTGTGAACCAGTTTTTGAGACAGTGTGAACCACTTTTTGGGGCAGTGTGAATCACTTTTTGAGGCGGTGTGAACCACTTTTTGAGACAGTGTGAACCACTTTTTGAGACAGTGTGAACCACTTTTTGAGACAGTTTGAACCACTTTTTGAGACGGTGTGAACCACTTTTTGAGATGTAGTGAACCACTTTTTGAGACGGTGTGAACCAGATTTTGAGACAGTGTGACTCATTTTACTAGACAATGTTAACCACATCAAAAATATTATTCAGTAGTTCTGTCATAGTAATGCATTTCATGAAAATAGAAGTCTGTGAAACTACACAGTTAAGTTGACCTTCAATTATTTCTTTCATTATTATGCCCCCTCTTCAAAGAAGTAAGGGTTTATTGCTTTGCATTTGTCTGTCGGTCGGTCCGTCGGTCGTAGACCAAATGGTTTCCGACCAATAACTAAAGAATGCTTAGGCCAAGGAACTTCAAACTTGGTAGGATGATTGTCCATCACCAGTAGATGACCCCTATTGATTTTGGGGTCAAGGGGTCAAAGGTCAAGGTCACATTGACCTTGTAGGTAGAAACGGTTTCCAACCAATAACTAAAGAACGCTTTGACCTAGGTTCACCAAACTTCATATGCTGGTTGGTCATCACCAGTAGATGACCCCTATTGATTTTGAGGTCATTAGGTCAAAGGTCAAGATCACAGAGACTTTCATCCTTAAAACGGTTTCTGATCAATAACTAGAGAACGCTTTGACCTAGGTTCACCAAACTTGCTATGCTGGTTGGTCATCACCAGTAGATGACCCCTATTGATTTTGAGGTCATTAGGTCAAAGGTCAAGCTCACAGAGACTTTGACTCTAAAAACGGTGTCTGATCAATAACTAGAGAATGCTTTGACCTAGGTTCACCAAACTTGGTATGCTGGTTGGTCATGACCAGTAAATGACCCGTATTGATTTTGAGGTCATTAGGTCAAAGGTCAAGGCCACAGGGACCTTGATCTTAAAAACGGTTTCCGATCAATAAATAGAGAACGCTTTGGCCCAACCACAAGCAATTAGGTGCTGCCGGGGGGCATTTATGTTTTACAAACATTTCTTGTTTAAATTTATGTGTCAGTTGACAGGATTTAAGAAATTATTTCATAATTGTATACCATAAATTAAGTCATGATTTAGGAAGTAAAATTAAAGATGTTTGAATCAGTTGTACATTTTGGATGCAGTGTAATTACAACAAAACATTCTACAAATCCTGATGGCAATATGAAGAGCCAATAGTTACTAAAATATATGAAATTATTTGAAAATGTCACATATTTTCACCTATTTTTTGGGCAAAATTATTTAAAAATGACAAGTATATTTGAGTAAATGGAAAGTTTGGTTACTAAGTTTTACATGTGTTAAGTGCCAACCTAGTTATTTCAGTTGATATCATTTGGAGACGCACAATGGTAGCAATACAGATAAAAAGGGATATATCTATGCAATTTATACTTCCTGTACATTACTAAAATACTTATTAATTATACTACTTCGCATAAAGCAAAATTGTGTGGTTCACATCATCTTCATGAGACTCAGTGGTCCTCTTTGTCTTCTGAGGGGTTCACATTGGAAGTCAGGTTCATATTGTCCCCAATTCAAACCAATGACCTAAAATAAATGGTTTTCATCAAAGCACAAGTCTAACTTAGACAATATGGTATACATGTATATATACAATATAGGTTTTTAATTTCACATGGTATTTGTCATAGATAAAATAATTCAAATGAAAATAGTGGAAAATAGAAACCTGATATTAAAAGAACCAAGATATGACATTACTTGTTTTACAAAGGAATTAGTCAGCATAACATGCATCTGAAGTCAAGCTGAAAAAATGATATGTTCTTGACCATGCTACAGGCTAAACTACCTGTTTTTGATAGTTCACTTTATGAAAAATGTGTCTTTTTTTTCACAGGATATTAACAAGTGAAGATAAGAATTGAATGATGGAGACACCACTGATTTTGACGCAGTTAAGACTTCTACAGAATGTAACAGGAAGCAGTGTTTTACCCAGACATGTTTGCAGGAAACATTTACACTTCTTGTCATCAAATTCTTCTCCTAAGGTGGGTCAGAGTTGGTGCAGGTACCGCCATGTTAGGAACACACTGTGGAACAACAGAGAACAACTTACAGCATCAAGTCTTTTTTGTAATCACCATCTAGATAGATTCCATCAGCAAAGGGATATGAATATAATTCATGACAAGCACAAAACAACAAGCAATAAAATGTTTAAATGTAACCATGTGTTACAAAGACTACCTTCATTGCAAAAGATACCAGCAGGCAGTTCCATTCAGCATAGACCCATCTCATATACACAAAAGATACTAGAAGCTACTTCACCTAGAATTCAGCCTTACCTTCGATTGCTTAGATTTGATAAGCCAATAGGTAAATCAAAGCAGAGTAATTTCATTATTATCCTTGTTGATATAAACAAGAGTGAGATTGTCAAACTTAGTGTCAACAACAGAGCTATAAAACTTGATGGAAATACAGAGTAGATGTTTTAGCTAAAAAAATGGTTTTGAAACTTTCAGAGGAGAAATGAATAAATTTTCTTTTCATTTTAGATTTACTCTTTACTTGTTCGCATGTATAAACTTCTTTACTTGAAAACTTCTCTTTTACCAAGTGAAGTAAATGTGTATTCAAAGCCTCTGTTCTTGTATCTTAAAGCGACTGACTCACAGAATTTTGCTGAAATGTTTTTTCTTCAAAATTTAAGAGAATTTAATATACTATGGAAAAAACATAATATTATGCTTCTATACACCATGAAAACTGAAAAAAAAAGTTATGACTTAACCAGGATTCGAACCCACGACCTTTCGGTCAGTTAAATACAGAGCGACGATCTAGACCACTGAGCCACAGCGCCTATTTGTAAGGTTGCGTCAAAATTAATGTTATAACTAAAGTACTAGTATATACCCTGTTACTAACGGGGTAAATTTTTTACGGATAAAAGTTTGTAAAACTTTATATTTTAATGTTTTTCTGTATCAAAAAATGAATCAGTAACTTAGTTTAAATATATTCTTCACAACTGCAGCTAAAATTTCAAGATGTAAGAACATTTTCTTTTTTTTTCATCGTCGGCCCATCTGTGAGTCAGTCGCTTTAATTGACATTGATGTATTTAATGGGATAAGGTAATAAAGTTACATAATTTATATTACACAGGAACCTACCTTCTCTTTTGGCCATGTACGTGGAGTATTGGCTTGGCAGCTCAGGCAGGACACTTACCTGATCTTTACATGTTGGCTTTGTTTGGTCTTGGATCCTTTGTCATGCGAGGTTCTGGCTGTATTATAAATGATATGTGGGACAGAGATATTGATTGTAAGGTAGTGTCACTTTTAGTAGGAATATTTTCTGCAAGACATAATCAAATTTACAACTTTATTTTCTGACGTTATCTTGTACTCTTGTGTCTGTTTGCATACCAGTCCTCTTCTACAGAAGGCGGAGGAAGGGAGACAACTGAAATCCAGTGTCATATACAAATGTACACAGACTGCAAAGCATGCTAATTTTTTCACACTCAGTTTTGGGATTTTCAAGGTTCCTGATATTTTTCAGTGAAACCTGGTTGTTAGGTTAATGTGTTTCTTTGTAAGTGTGAATGGGTGAGTAACAGGTGGCTCCTCAAACAGAAATCTTTCCACTCAGTGACTTGAGTTTGCATTATTCTTTTGCAAAGTGTTTGTACCTTCTATAGAGACAAATCTTGGAATTGTGCACGTGGTCACGTGGAGCACGGTCAATGTTACTGTTTCTAAGAAATGGTTATATTTTACCGCTTTACATGTAATTTGAAAATCTGGTTTTGCACATTATGATGTTTGTTGTTTTGAAATGGAATATATAATGAAGTTACTACAAAAATTGCAGTTTTATCATTACAGGTTGAGAGGACGAGGGCTCGGCCCCTTGCCAGTGGAGAACTGAGTCCATTCCAAGCACTGGTTTTCTTGGGTGGTAATCTCTCCATTGCTCTAACAATATTGTTACAGTTAAACTGGTACAGGTAGGTATTGAGTGGGAAGTTCTGTTTGTCAGTTTTGTAATCACTTGTATACCTTAACAGAAGTAAGAAAAATGGTAAAAAGCTAAACAATAGTAAAATCATTCTGAACATTGGGGGTGGAAGAAAGTTAATAACCTGTTCTGTGTCATAGCCAGCTTGTAAAAGGTCATCGTCGGTGACCCCCGGTACATATTCCGCACAACTACATTATGTACTGTGGGATAATTGACTGCTGATTATTCGTTTTCATGAATATTTATTAGCAAAGGGATGTAACTCTTCATTGAATGAGATGCCGCATTACAAATAGTGTGGAGAGGCATAATGACAAGTTACTTTAAATAGACGTATTTCCTAGGATTTAAACAGAGGCGCGGAAGGCAAATTGTAACAAGTTATTTCATTGGCTGAGATTCCGCAAGGGAAATCTTACGGAAACCAATGAAAGTAGGTAATGAATTATTCATGAGTACGAAATTTTACCAGCCAATTGTCCCACAGTAGATAAATAGAGTGAAACGGAATGGATCGAACGTGGGTTTCCGACAATGGTTAAAGATATGTTCAGTTGAAAATTTTCTGTCAGTTTGTATTAAGCTTAAGTTAAATAGATTTATATTGAGTGCAGTCAGCTACGAGTTGATACCTATGCAGTTGTTTCATAAATGAAATACTGTCACTTGACAGCATAACTGTTTTCCTGAAGTTTTAAATCTCTTTTCATTGGTAACGAGTAACATTACCATTATCTCTGGATGATTATTATCTAAGTTTATTTTTATCTGTTTTCAGTGTATTTCTTGGAGCAGCTTCAATGATACTGGTCGTCTTATATCCCCTCGCCAAACGTTACACATACTGGCCACAGGTCGTCCTAGGTACATGCTTAAACTCATGCTTGCTTCTCAAAGCTTTCTAGTCTGTTTTATGCATTGTTATATGGTTATAAAAGTTAAACTGATATTAGTTTAACAAAATTGTTTAATTTATTGTCACATCCAGAATCCATGTCATCTATAATTCCACTTAATGATAGATTTTCTGTGTCACCGGCCAGATAAATAGCAGGTGTTTTTCTGTCTGTAATGTCTTTTGGAAATGTCTGTCTATGTGTTTGCTGAATTTTGCTTTTACTAAAAATGACATTGTATCTCTTTTAAAGTGATTAATTCTATAATAAGACAAAAGCGACGGGAAGTTTATTACCCAAGGACTCGTTGTTTACAGTCATTATTGCTCTAATGAAATAGGGAGAACAGAAAGCAATGAAAGTTTATTTGGCTAGAAAATCTTGGACAGATGGAATTGACTAAAGACATAATTGAATGTGATACTGTAATTCCAGCTGAAATTTGACTAGGTAATACTTTGGCCATATGAGTTTAAAAAGTCTTTGACATGTAAAGAGGCTGGGTACCAGAAATGCATTATTTGTGACAGTGGGTGATTTGATAAAAAGATTAAGTTATAGTTTATATATGAATATATAGGATTCTTTTTCTCACATGACTAAAACAGCCGTAAATGGGTCATACCATAGCTATATCTGTAGAGATATACAGAAAAAAAGCTGTTACAAAACATCCGCCAAAAAAATAGTGCCAAATAAAATGTCAAAATACATGTACATTTATTTTGAAAATACTAAACATAGAAGTTGTTTGTGTGAAATAGGTCATGTATTATGATAACAAATTTGAAACAAGACAGTGTATAAAATAAATTAATTTGAAGCAAGAAGTAAATGCGTAATGTTTTGTTAGCTGACTTACCCGTCATATTACACGCATGTAATATAAATAATATGTAATGATTTTAGAGCATTTCAAACAACATTTGTCATGTGATGAAAATATTTTCCTAACCAAGATCTTCGTATATGTACATGTAGGTGAAATTTTACTGTTTTCATGAACAGCCAAATTGGATTTTAATAGCCAGAGACAGTTTGGCCATGTTTAAATGCTAGTCCCTTAGGACCCATAAACATTGCAAGGAATTATATTTGTTCTTACATTCCAGTAGTGATTTGAACTATGAATAAATGAAAGAGTCAAACAAGATGTTTAAACATTAATGGTATTTTCTTTTTGTTCATTAGTACATGGATGGATTTATGTCTCTGAATATGTTGAATGTTCTTCATTACTACATGAGACATAGAGACACTATATTTAGAAGCTTATTTGTTTTTAGGAGTAACCTTGAACTGGGGTGTGCTGGTGGCTTGGTCGGCCCTAAGGGGGTCACTAGAGTTGCCTGTGGTGCCACTTTATACAGCTTGTGTTCTGTATACAATGTTTTACGACACTATTTATAGCCATCAGGTAGTTGATAAGGATGTATGTTGTTTACATCTGAAGGTCATAGAGAGATAACGCATCTTTTTGCTCTTTGCTATTTCTGTGCCAGAAAGTGTGACATTTACGTTTAACTTCAGAACACAGTTTTATAATAAATCATACAGTAAAACGAAACAAAAGCTTGGATATACTACACTATACTATACTGTATGTCACATTTTAAGTTTGGTCACACTAAGGCTAGCAAACAGCAGCAAAAAGATTTTATGCATGTACATCTATTGTGTGCTATAAAATGTTTTCATGTTGTGTCTGTTAAAAGTTTGTGACATTTTTGTTTGTATTTTTGTGTGTAAAATCACACCCAAGATAAATAGCCAGTCAGATTTACCTGGAAAATCAGTTATGTCCCTTGACTTATGACATGTGACCAGTAGCTTGGACCACTTCTGTTGTGATAGCCTTGATCTTATTTTCACAAATCCTAGTCATAGTGTTAAATGGCATGCCTTAGGCAAGTAAGAAAATCAGATGTTTGCCCATAATACTGTAGTTATTGCTGTTTTAACTGTTTTAACCTTGCAGGGGTGTTTATATTGTGTGTCTGTCTGGCTGTCCATCCATAGCATTTGGATTTCCAGGCTATTTCTCAAGAAACAATGTCTTGAGTTCAAGCAAACTTTTTGTGAAGCTTCACTATCAAAAGAGGATATGCATATAATCAGGATTTTCTGATCAGATGAATTTTAACATGGTTATGGCCCTTCAGTTATAAAATTGAGAATTTTGTTTGCAAACCATTTCTCAGGAACCAATGGCTAGAATTCAACCAAACTTAATGTGAAGCTATATAAACCAAAGGAAATGTTCAGGATGCTTCAGTCAGATTAATGACACCTTTCCAAAGTAACCCATATATAGACAAAGGGTGTTTGGGGTGCACCGTTGGTGCCACCCATGTTCTTGCCCAAGACTGAACGATATTGACATGTTTGACAATTTTGCATTGGCTTACTTTATATTCAAGTTATTTAAAATAAGCTGTGAAGTGTTTTACACTATAAAGTCTTTTTGCTAAAAGTTTTATCATCCCAGGTGTCTGACATTTCAGGTCTTTTTGTTTTGTATGTAATTGTTTTGTCTCAAAATTTTATCAGCTAAAGGTAATGATTTTCATTTATACAGGTTCATTTAAGCAACTGAGTAAAGAGAATTGGAGATTCTCTTTGTCTCACATGTTCCACTAAGTGTCTTCCTTAGAGCATTAATTTACAGCTGTTTGGAGTTGAATATTTCAACACGAGGCTATGTTTCTTGCATAGTATTTTATACAAAAGCTTAATTAAAAAACAGTGTCATAGGGAGAAAAAAAATGACCTAGCAATAATTCACTTTATGAATTTGCAAAAAAGTGTGAACATTATATAGTCAATCTAAATTTGAAGAGTCTTTTTTTCCAAATTACATAATACAACAATAGTGTTCAGGCCAGTGTAAAAGAAAAACATTACAAAACTTCTCCATGACCTGAACCTTGTATTGCCAGAACACAATAGATGTACACACATACAGCCTGATTTATTATACATTTAGTGCCTGCATAATTTGTTATAGTAATGCATGACAAATTCGCCATACTTGCATGATGTATGCTTCTCCTATTCTTAACCAGCACTTGATACTGCTTTGTTCTGTTGTCTTCAAAGTAACTGTAGGATAGCAGATGTTTAGGATAGAGTAGTTCTGAAAATTTATCAATCATTTATCCTGAACCTATTCAAATATGAATTAATCTTCCCTCCCCTTCTTCAGACACCATTCCCTTTATCAAGTATTTACCCTAAACCTACTCAGATACGAATAAATCTGAACTTACCCTCTTCAAACACCACTCCCCAGTCTCAAAACCTATTAATGAACTGTGTTTCTTATACATCAAATTGACCTGAATCATATAAAAAACACATTTATTTAACATAAAATAGTGCATAATTTGAACTTAGAGAAATGTATTAGTTGTTGAGTATATTCCCTTAGGACTTTTCTTATTGTTTGTCCAGTTTCCTCTGACAATGTTGCCAGTCTGTGCTTTTTGTAAGCTTAGCTTTTATATACCAAATATATTATATTCTGCCAAATGCAAAAAAGTGACAAGTGATGTTTTTGACAACAGTGAGAATGAAAAACTTGTGTATACACTGTATAAAATGCGATGTATCTTTGTTGAATGGAATTCAGTTGTCTGTTGTGACATATTCCATAGTAAGCTAGTTCGAAGTTTACAACAATAGTGCATCCTTTTGCAGCACACAGCACATCCCAGTCAAGAACAGATAACTTTTGACGAAATAATTCTCTTTTCAGCTTTGGAAACAGCCTTGATTTTTTGTGTAGAATGGTGTTAAAAAGCCTTAGTAAAACCATAGTACACAGAAGTCAAGTGATATTCCTACATTCTTGTCTTGCAAAAAATAGATGTTAAAGTTTCATGTGTAGCATTTTGTCTAATTTGACCTTGACCTTTTGCTAGGGTTAACATTCAACTATGGGGCGATGCTAGGCTGGTGTGCTGTGAAGGGGGAACTTGATTGGCCCATTTTACCCCTGTATGCCGGCTGTCTACTTTGGACCCTTGTTTATGATACCATATATGCACATCAAGTAAGAATGAATTTTTCTTCACTGGCATGTAGATGTCTCGTTGTTACAAATGTGATATGAATTGTCTTAAAACTTGCCTTTCCATAGTATAGTTTGTTGGTCAGTTTCCTTAGCTAGGTCTTCTATTCACTTTTTAATTAATTATCAGTTTCTCAGCCATTCTGCAATCTTGAATTGACACAGCCTTACAGAGGTCACCTTGTTTGCATTTTCAAGCAATTTTCATTTGTTAATAGGAGATGGACTTGTTACTTGTCTTAAATACTAGTATTGTTTGTTGGATTCAACTTTAAATTGTTGTTACATCTACCTTATGGAACTTTCTTCCAATTTTGTATGAGCCCCTTCCTCCCCCTCCATCTGTCCGTCCCTCCCTCTCCCCAGCCTTTCAGTCCCTCCCTCTCTCCAGTCTGTCAGCCTGACCATCATCCTCTCTGTCAGCTTTTCATCTTTAAGCTCCTCCCTTACCCTGAACTTTCAGCCTGTTTTCAGCTAGTCCATCTACTATGCCATCACACTCTGTCCTGTCCCTCCATCTGTCCCTGTCTCTCCCTCCAACTGTATCTCTATCCCTCCCCCTTTCCATTGTCAAGCCTTTGTTGTATTCATCCTATGTCAAGGACACATGGCTTAACAGTGGTATTTGTTTTTTTAAAAAAAATTGTATTTGACACACATTTAGATTGCTTATTTGCTGGAATGGGGGCTTGAACTATTTGAAAGCTTTTATCTTACATTACAAAGTTGCCCTTTAAATCTGACATTCTGTGTATGGGTGTAAAGCACAATCATAGTATCATATTCTTGGGAGATGTGTGCACTCGTTCGTTCCTGTTATGCTAGTATTTTAATGACATAACCAACTTGGGAAGGAGAGAAGAAACCATGGAATGGCAAGTTATATTGATAATCTGACATGTATTTTATGTTGTTATTGTATGTGCACACTAACATCTTTTACTGTAAACTTCTGCAATATAATGTGTACTGTATGTATTATAAGCTTGTGACAATGTTTCAGTTGACAAAATACATAGGCTGTTTACCTGTATAAATTCAGGATAGCAAAATGACAATTTATAATAATGTCCATTATGGGGTAAAATGTCATTTTGGAATACTCGTTCCTTTCTTAGGCTTAACTATCCAGTTTTCTAGTAATATAGTCAAAAGTGCTGTCTGTACCTAATTCAATGATTTTGTTATTATATTTGTGATACATAAACAGGGGATTTTTTTTTAAATCCTCAAAAATTGAGATACTGTTTGTATTTTTATTATTTGTATTTTAAGATTAATAGTAATGAGGAGAAGAATGTCATGAAAATGTTCCTTTGGTCTTCATTGGTTGATCAATTTTGCTGATTTTAATTTCCATCAGAGCTTTAAAAAGAATTATATTTGGTTGTAATATAGCTAGCTGTCAGCTTCATATTAATGTGGGCCATAGGTTTTGATTTTATCTTTCTATTTGTTTCTGCTCATTTCAAACAAGAGTTTTAGGGGATAACTTTAATTCTGATTCAAGACCTGTAGTTCAGTGTTTTAAATTCTTATACAAGTAAATAGTAGATGGTCTCATGACTTTTATGCAATATTAAGCCAAGAAGTGTTTTGTGCATTAGAATTTAACTTTTATGCAATATTAAGTCAAGTGTTTAGTGCATCAGAATTTAACTTTTATGCAGTATTAAGCCAAGTGTTTTGTGCATCAGAATTTAACTTTTATGCAGTATTAAGCCAAGTGTTTTGTGCATCAGAATTGAACTTTTATGCAGTATTAAGCCAAGTTTTTTTGTGCATCAGAATTTAACTTTTATGCAATATTAAGCCAAGTGTTTAGTGCATCAGAATTTAACTTTTATGCAGTATTAAGCCAAGTGTTTTGTGCGTCAGAATTTAACTTTTATGCAATATTAAGCCAAGTGTTTTGTGCATCAGAATTTAACTTTTATGCAATATTAAGCCAAGTGTTTTGTGCATCAGAATTTAACTTTTATGCAATATTAAGCCAAGTGTTTAGTGCATCAGAATTTAATACAGAATTGGTACTGTCCATGTTTTCTAATGTTCTTAAAGGTCATAAGTTGCATGCAGTGAACTTTTGATTTCATACTTGTATATTTATGATTCCTGTTACTACAGCTATCAAAATCTAGAGAAAATGCCATTAACTTTTTTTACAATTGTTGTCGTAGCATTGCTGTACATCTGTTATACAAATTTTGAATATATGGCACATATACATGCAATTTATACAACTGAAATTATTTTTCACTCCTATTTGATGTGTTTTGAATTTTACACAGGATAAATATGACGACATGTTGATTGGTGTGAAATCTACAGCTCTGAAGTTTGGGGATCAGACAAAAGTATGGCTGACAGGATTTTCCAGTGTGATGATTGGCTGTCTGGCTCTCACTGGTCAAATGTGTGACCAAACCTGGCCATACTACATTGCCCTCACTGCCACTGGTGCTCATTTAGCTCATCAGGTAGGACCAGCATGAGGATATCTAGTATATTTTGAAAGTAGGATAGTACCATATCATTTACAGAACAACTGAAGAGCCCTTCAACAACAGATATTCTCAGTTATTTTTTTCTTTTTCATGATTTGATTTGTTCCTCAGATGTAGATATCATCTGTGTATTCATATGAAACCATTAATTCATTTGCATACAAGTATCACAGAATACATGTAGTCTTTGTAAATGCCTGAAAGGATACTCAGCACAAAAGAACGTATGCACTCTTGAGTTTTATTTTAATTGTACAAGGTATAAAACAAGAATATTGGTCGTTAAGGCTTACATCCATGACAGAAACTAAAACTATGGAAAGTTATTACGTCATAGCCTGAACTACAATTTTGCAGGATTTCCACCTGTATAAGTGTTGCACCAGATGAACAATTTAATATATTCTTGTCTATTACAGTCTAGTACTTACATTTAGTACCATACAATCTGTTACCACACAGTCTGTACATTACAGCTTTTTACAGTGGATTTGAACAACCCTGATGACTGCTTGAAAAAGTTCAAGTCCAATACACAGCTTGGTGCAATCCTGTTCCTTGGAATAGTGCTAGGAAATCTTCTGAAACCCAGTGATGATGAAAACAAAACTGTAACCCAACCAGAACTATAATCCAACTAGACAATATTATGGACCAGTTAAAATTATAGCCAGGAGTTTGGGGACTAACACTGTGGACAGTCATGTGTAATAAGTACTTGTTCCAGAGTGACAGACCAGTTCAGAAACTGCAGGTTTACCTCTGTTAATAATGGTTCCAAGGTGACTAAAACATGCTGTAAATATTTGTACAGTATAGTGGTATTCTTGCACTTTAATTCAGAACAGTGTACCATTGCAGTTAACATTCTGGTGTTTCCTAGGGAATAAAAGGTGGTCAGTATGGACCATGCCTGGTATACTAACTTTTGTTATTATGGTCATTCACGAATGTGTTGCTGTATTGAGAAATGGACTATTTCTTAAAGCAAAATGGAATAACATTCACGACAAAATAATACTGTGAATGCTTGCACAAGACTGTCCATTACACTTGCACCTACAGTTACATGTACTTTAATGCTTGATGTGATTAAAGAATTTTTCTGTTTCAGTGGTGAAAACACAAACCACACTCCCTGGTTGTGTACGTAAAACTAAACAGTAAAAATAACTGTTTTATCATTTATTTCCTGTCATTTCTTATACCTCTTATCATACATAAAATATGTACACATATTAGCTAAACAGAAATAAATAAAATTTCGTAACCATTACATGTCATCGTTGTGTATCCTGGTAAAATCAGGGCATAAACTTACCCACAGGTACAAGTTTATGCAATGAAATACTATCAGCCATAGGCTATATGATCCAAACTTTTAGATTCTGGAAAGCATTATTCTTTCATATTGGATATGCTATTCAGTAATTTTTGCTATCAAATCCTACAGACATTTTTTTTCTTTATTAGACTTTAGTATTACTTCTTGAACAGAACCCACTTGTCCTATGCCTGGGATCTGCCATCAGACATGTAAATATTAAAGGCGATTTGTCAGTTTGAGTTAGGACTAGTGATTGAAATATTCTTACTGCGTTTGTCACTAAACCCTAAAACTGAATGTCCAAAATTGGTGCTGGCAAAGAGTATAATCTATTTTAGGTAAACAGAATGATATTTTTAATGTTATGAAATGTTTTTTCCCAACCAAAAACTGTTGGACCCAATACTGCCCCAGTTCTCTCTTTTTAACAATAGAGACTGAAATTCGTATCTTGGATACTGGCTTGACAGTTGATACTACATATTGATACACAATCCTGGACTGGAAAACACTTCGATCAGTCATGCAATAAGCACTAGTTCCACCTAGTATAATCCATAACAAAGCATTATCACAGACTAAAATTGATCCCTCAATATTGATATAACACCAGAGAAATGAAAAAAAATCTAAAGTAGACTGTGTCTTGTGAGTGTCCATTGTTTGCCTCATGTTGCCTGTTGTAAACCAGTCTGTAGAACTTTGAGCATTATGGGATATATGGAAGCAAATTCTTTTCCCTGTCTGGACCTCACCTGTTGCACATAAGCCTCTAGTGAACCTCTGAAACAAAGACGATTCGAGTCCTCTCAGTCTCCGATTTGAAAAAATATTCTAACAGTTTTTTACATTTTAGTCAAATATCTTTATACAAGAACAGTACTATGTATAAAGGTTGCAGAAAATAAACACTGTCACAATTACTACTTTTTGTTTGCTATTTTAATCTGATTTACTAGAAGTTTACATTTCTCTGTGTTTTCTGAATTCTTTGTATTTACTGAAACATAAAACATTCTTCTAGATACTTGATCTAAGAGTCAGGTCCATTCTTGTAACACACTGGGTAGGCACTGTCAAAAGGACCAGCATGCTTACTGGTAAGTTTGATAAGAAAAAACAATCCAATATAAAAGACATCTCATTATTTTGCATTCCTGGGGTAGATTTGTTTCTTACTGAAACATCCTTCAGGAAAACTATGTTAAGAGGATAAAGTGATAATTTATGATATAAAAGTATATCAACCAGGTATATTTCCTTACTTTATGAGTGTAAGACGGTCTTTTTCTGATGGATGATCATCTAACCACTGGGAGTAACGACTAACTGACCAATCAGCTGTCTGCAGAGGAAGAATGTTTATCATATTTTGAGTTGAGAAAACAGAATTAACTCGATATAATCATAAAATAACATAAACATTCCATGTCACTTTAGCAATCTCTTACACATCTTTATTTGGAAACTACCTTCCTTTTTTTTGATGAAATTATCCTTTATTAATAAAAACATTAACTTTACTTTTAGGTTAATATTCTTTTGTTAAGCTGCGATATAATAATTTCTAAACTTAAAAGTTCATTAAAAACGGACTTGTTCTCTGTAAATGACCTGACACTAAAATCACACAAAAATTCAAATCAGTCTTCTTTAACCTGTCACCAGAAAAGGCTTTAAGGGTACAAATAGTGTTTTTAAATGTGAAAACACTATTTTCAGAATCTCCAACAAGTATTTAGAGACATTTCCCCAACTTAGCCAAATAACTAGTGTAGTTGTAATTATCAATGCAGAAATAGTCACCTACTACATGTACTTCACCAAAAATGGGGAGAACAATTTATGAATGGTACTGATTAGTTTCTCCTGACATGGCAGTACTTACAACATGTGGTGATTTAATGTCCATGGGTGCACGTGCAAACAGGAAATGAAGTAAAAGACTGTATGGTATTATTTCACCCAGGGCCGGACTTTCACTGACATGTTCTACACTCTGAAACAACAGGGGTCTGAAAGCAAAAAAAAAAGAGTAAGTTTTACTAAGAAAACTCTGCCAGGATTTCAGCTCTTCAAGATACATTAACATATAAGTTTGTACATCTGTGAGGTACTTCAAACAATTTCTGCAGAAAGTTTGTTTTAAATCTCTACATATTTCCCAATGTTAAGCATGACAACATGACTTGACAGCAAATACTTGCTTCCTACAATGTCAATCAGTAAATTACCTAATTAGTTCCCCTTTCCTCAGAAAACAGAACAAGTTGTTACAATCATTAAGCACATCTGTGTAAGTATTTCAACAGACCACTAGATTTATGTCACTACTGATACATTATTATATTCAGACAGTATGCTTACTAACCATAACAGTGCTGATATAAAGACATTTTGGTATAGTTAAGGTAGAGAATAACTCTTTTTAATGTAAAAGGAATATAATTGTATAAAATACCCCACCTGAAAGCTCTGAGCAGTCTATATGGTTTCCCAAGATCTGAAACCCTCTTACAAAATGGAGATATGGCCAGCTCCATCTGAGCAAAATCTGCCGCTAGTCGTAACTTGCCGCCTTCCCCTAGTGGACGTACAAGACACGCATGTCGCACAAACAGATCTATACACCTACTGCATATTGGCTGGATACTACAAATGAATATAAAATGACCAGATTATTTCTTTCACAGAACCATATTTTTCCATGTAAACCATTTTTCGATTCTAAAAAAAGTGCTAAGATACTGAAGAAGTTTTCAAAGTAAACTGTTATATAGTTTGTGATTTGCTGGATTGCATTCTAACTCTCTAACCCAAAATTTATCTTTATGCAGCTTTTATTGACTACTTCATCTTTGTTATATGTTAAGAATTTATTTCTTTATTGTCTGGCAGTTCCATATATGAAACAGTTTGATGTTAGTAGAAGATTCTATATACACAAATATTGGTATCACTCCCATTACGATTTCAAAACAGTTACATTTTCACTCTTCATACCAATCCTATATAAATGCTTAATGTACTCAATTGTTACTCCACATGTAAGGAGACAATTATCTGTACCTTATATCAAAGAATCATTCTCAACTCAGTCTCATGCTCACAACTTAAGTATCTAAAACATTAAATTCTGTCATAAATTGGAGTGTTAAACAATTATTTCTTAGGCACATTAATGTATATATTCACCTGAATTTTTTTAATTTCAACTAAAAGAAGCCATTCAAAGAGTCAAGCATGAAAAAAGTTTTATTATCATTGGGCCTGATCAAAGTTTAAATATTCTCACCATTCCATGACAAAATCTTGACAAGTAAACTGTGTAAGGTAGTCTGATTGACATCTGGACACAAATCCTTGTAGTTCCCTCATATACAGTGAACAAGGGGCTTCGGTCTCTGTATCTGCTGGGGCCGCTCTAAAAGTTCAAATGCATGTAAAAAAACCAGAAGTATTTTCAAATTCATTTGTTCCTTAGAAAAGTTAATCAAAGTGACTGATGTCTTTGAATCCACATTAAAGTTTCTCATACCATACAAGATTTTCATACTGAGTATTCTCATTTTGGCAAACTTGGCCACATTTTGTAAGTCCTCTACAGAGAGTATGCAAGTATAACTAGATATATCAATAATTAAGAATAAATAATAGCTGCTCTCTACATCCAACATATTATATCTTCTAATCAAACTGAATCCCTGCATAACAAAGTTTGCTGTTTCTTGAGATGATTAACAGATTCTTGCTGTGGTTTCATTTTTTTCATCGAGGGAAACTAATTTTAAAGCTATAAGATGAACAGGACTATATGAACAAACAAAACCCATGTAACTTTTTTATGCACAGAAAAACTCTGTAATTACTGACCTATCACCTGATGGCATATTTTTACAAATCAGAATAGTGATATTTTAAGCCTATTTCATATCATTTACCCTGAAAAGTCTTCCTGATGGATGGTCAGTATGATAGCTTCCAGAGCATCACATATAGAAGACATCAGGGGTCGCACAGCACTGGTCATCAACATCACAATGTTCTAGAGATCAATTTTGATATTCATTCAGTTGTCATGTTTACATAGTCTTATTTCACTTCAATAATAAGGCATAATATATGGATTAAGAATTACCAACAAATGTGAAAAGCCAAGAGTTCAGAGTTTTTTTGAAACAATAAATTCTACTTAACCATACAAAATATGCTGGCCTAAAGTTTTACCAGTTTAGTAAAAATTACCTGTAATTTGACAAATTTGGTAACTTACATTCCATCTTCAAATCTATCATTATCTTTCATTATAAATAAAATACTTGTATGGAGAAAGCCTTAAACATCTAAGTTGAGAATTCCCAATAAGTTGCTGAAGATTAAGCTGAACCACTATGTGATTTACACCACCGAACCACTATGTGATTTACACCACCGAACCACTATGTTATTTACACCACTGAACCACTATGTGATTTACACCACCGAACCACTATGTGATTTACACCACCGAACCACAATGTGATTTACACCATGGAACCACTATGTGATTTACACCACGGAACCACTATGTGATTTACACCACTGAACCACTATCTGATTTACACCACTGAACCACTATCTGATTTACACCACCGAACCACTATGTGATTTACACCACCGAACCACTATGTGATTTACACCACTGAACCACTATCTGATTTACACCACTGAACCACTATGTGATTTACACCACCGAACCACTATGTGATTTACACCACCAAACCACTATGTGATTTACACCACCGAACCACTATGTGATTTACACCACTGAACCACTATGATATTTACACCACCGAACCACTATGTGATTTACACCACTGAACCACTATCTGATTTACACCACTGAACCACTATGTGATTTACACCACCGAACCACTATGTGAATTACACCACTGAACCACTATGTGATTTACACCACTGAACCACTATGTGATTTACACCACCGAACCACTATGTGATTTACACCACCGAACCACTATGTGATTTACACCACTGAACCACTATGTGATTTACACCACTGAACCACTATGTGATTTACACCACCGAACCACTCTTAAAAAGCTGAAAGCTAAAACAATTGTTCATTTTCTGACTTCTATGATCCTGAGGTATATTCAATGTTCAGTTGAACATTTTGATTTACAGTATCCTGAATTAACTAGCTTAAACTCTATAAGTCTTAGAAAGGCTACATTTTATAAGTACCTGCAGAGATTCTGTTATACTTGTTTTGGCTTCTTCAGGATAGTGTTCTAGGCTGTTCACAACCTGTAACAGAGAGAAAATATCATATCACATATATTGGCAAAAGCAGTACAAAAGCAAATGTAATACAAAGATGTCATATTAATTAGCAAACTTACTGCTAACCCATCGTAAAGCTACAAATGTATAAGTCAGGAGTTAAAAACTAATAGCCAATTTAATGAGGTGGCTGTTTCCTACAGATATTTGCTTGAAAACAGGCTCTTAGAGAGTCCTACTAATCTGAAATAAAGATCTGCATACAAAAATACTAATGATTATGTTCTGTTTGCTTAAATCCAGTATACATGTTGTTTCTTACTTATTTTGGATGAAAGCTTGTTGTTTGAAAATGTGTGATAAAATCCAAACAAACCAACACAAAATAACAAGTTATGAAAACAGAAAAGCTAAGATGAATTAGGAATTTGATGAGATATATACAAACAGCACTTACATTTGAAACAGCTAAATGTAACTGATACAGGGTGTTTACAACTGCAGCATTACGAGTCTGTCCCTGTGTTGGAGGTCCAATCACCTGACTTGCTTCACCATCAGTACATACCTGAAACATTTTGCAAATTATAAATTTCATTTTTGCTCCACAGAATGTTTCTTTTTGTTATATTTTTTTCTCATGGAATGAATCATTTAGACTAGTGTTTTTTTCTTTTTGGTCAATGACATAATAAGAGATCTGCTTAAAGTTTATTCCCTGTGTTTATAACCTGTGTTAAATCATTTATTCTATTAGGTATAATGATTTCTGACATGTTATATAGCACCCTTTAAACGGTAATGAGCTACATTGTAATAACACCCAAGATACTAGGTGAGGGTTATAGAAGCTTATGACCATTTATACCAAGCCATGTAACATTTCAAAAACAAAACACATAATACTGCACAGCTGCTTTATTTGGTTCAAATGAAGATTTTATGGAGAGTCATTTATGCAAATGTCACATGGTTAATATAAACACCATGATGGTCCAATGAAAACTGATAATACAAATGTGCAGTACTATAAAATCACATTCACATTTTCTAACAATAGAACAACGACGTAAGTATAAAGGAAATGTACATACTACATAAACTCTTTCATAAAATGAATATATTTGTAGTTTTTTCAATGCAGTTGTGACAGTAACTCGATACTTACAAGCTGCTCACTCTTCACACAGAACATTTTCACCGTCTTGGCCACATTTTTTGCCACTGTAATACAGAGTCTCATATCCACACTAGCCACATTCAGCTCACTGAAACATTTAAACATTTAAACATAGGTATCTATCTGCATACATACTGGGACCACATTTTCATGTTTTTGAACCAATACAGTTACGAAGAAACCAGCTACATGTATCTAATAAGGTATGCAGAAGAGGACTTCTATACCAGCAAGTGTGTTCTAGTCTTTGGAGTGGTAGCTTGATTTATCCATTCAGCTAAATCAAATGTGAATGCCAGTTATCTAGTGAAGATAATGGAACTCTAAACTTTCTTAGCACTCAATCCAAGGAGGGAAGAATTTTTTTATACAAATTTCGTTTTTTTTGGTTTTGATAATATCAAATACATAGTCTTTAAAATCAATTTCTGTGTACATATTTCCTTCAGTTTCATATTGTGCACTTCATGCTTTGAAGTCTGACATCAGAGAATTATATATACATGTAATATACCATGGAAAGAAAGCATGAAAACGTAGACCAAAGGACAGACTCCAGATTGATGAACCTACATTACAAAGGTTACCTTGAAATAGTTTTCACAATACTGTCAACTTCTTCTGCTGTAGGTGGATTGAAGGATGCAGTGCTAAAAGCCAAGTTTATTGGATCAAAGAGACGTGACAAGGACCTTGATAGATAGGCAGTCTCAAAGTTAGTCAGTGTCCCCCGCAATGCCATTTCTGAACTGAAAATTAAGAAAGATAACTTTTCATTAAAAAACTTTTATTCTATGATGTTATAATTACAAATCTATATCGACTGAATTATAACCCTTAAAAATTTTATAAACCTTTCAATTTCATTTGACACAGAAAAAATGAAACATAAAAAAATCTGCTGATTTCAAACACTATTTTTCCCAGAACCTACCTATTTTGTTTGTCACTTTTGTTCGACTGTGAGAAAATGTCATCCTCAATAACTTCTGTTGTCATAGCATCTGTAGCCAGGGACAATGACCCAGTTTCCACAGAGAGGCTGAACTGCTGTAGACGCTTCCAGAGATCATTATAGAGACGTAGAAGTTTAGGATATTCCCCTTCAAATGCTTGTTTCAAGAAGGAAGAAGCTGAAAAAATAAGAAAACAGAATCTGAAGTTTGTACAAGTTTGTTTTTAAAATATCAAATTGCATTGTTATTGTATAGCTTGCAACTGACCAAATCTGCCTTCCATTTTAAACCATTTTTGGGACTTTCTACTTTTTTTTCTAGTTTTCTTACAAAGATAAAGTACACTAAAATAATAGCACTTCATTATGAGTTACAACTAGGCTTCTAACAAAATGTTCCCATCAATTGACCAGCTAAATACAATCCCAAAACCTACAATTCTGCAGGAAACACCAATGGTTAATACATCCACTGAATGCAAAGTCGCTATGGTCATGTCAGTAATCATGAGTTGTCAAGAGTGGAAGAGTGAGGTACTAGCTTGTTTAAGCTGAGAGGACAGAATGACAAACCAGGTATTCAACCACTGTACAATCCCTCAAACGACATGCTTTCAATACATCTGGCTGACTGTTTTATCTATACTCACACTCTGCAGCAGAATGGAATTTATTCTTTAGCATCTGTGTGACAGTTGTCCAGAAATCTGCCATAATGTGAACACTGCCTTCATGCTGCAGGAAAATAAACAAGTCTACAATTATCAAGTAAATCACACAGGTAAACTTGCAGTGTTCAAACATGACATACAATTAGCCTCTACCACCTGTAGGCATGTCTAGGCACTTTTTCAGGATATCTGTGGCAAAGTGTCTCAGACAACCTTCTATCAGAACAGAATTACATACTACCAGCTCAGATGAAAAGAAAACCGTAAGAATACATTAAGAGTCACGTGTGCTAGGCTATGTTGGAATGATTTTCTAGATTAGTTTTAAAACTTTGTTATTGACATTTTTATTGTAGTTTCTTCTCTGATTCATTGTGTAGAATTTTTATAACATAAATTATGAAGCTCTATTAATTCAGACACAATTCTTACTAAAAATATCACAATTGGAATCTTAAATCATATATGACTTCTATAAGGTTAATCAATTTTTGTGTAATATTTTTTGTCTGCATTTTGACCTTGATGTTTAATGTCAGTTGTATTGTACCAATGAGGGGCTATGGTAACAAGTTTAATAAAATGTTTGTCGTTAAATTTATCATAATATTTTAGATAGGTGTGAAACTTAAGTGACAAATGAATCTTATTTCTATAGCAAATCTACATTCTACGTCTTTTTAAGGCATGCAATCAGAGAATACTTCAACTCTAAAAAACAAATTTCTATATCACATACCTGTTTAAGTTCTTCAATGAAACAAACATGTGTGACAGGGTCCCTTTTCTTTACTAAAACCTTCTGCAAATGTTGCACCTGTAACCAATTAAAACAATTAACACAATACAGGGAAGGTATTACGTAACATATACATCTATAAGTTCACAAAGATATTCCTATCTGAGATTCATACAATGCAATCAACTACCTACAATAACATACAAACAATTCTTTACTTCAGTGTTATGCTATTTCTGAAGCTACAAAGATAGTCCCAGTTTTCAATTCAGAGATAAGTACATATTCCTCTTACATTGTATTATAAAGAAACAAAGCTGAAATTCCACTATCTGCCTGCAGCAACTAGTAACTTTCGGCGAAATAACATCTACTCATAACACACTTTTCATTATTGCCATATCACTCATAAATTCTCCACCCTTGGTAAATATCACATTTGCCAAATCATTAAACTGGAATATTCACCTCACCATCATACAATATCTGTATAATACATGTACATACCTGGGCACAAGCTGAGTATATGCTGTCCATCAGTTTCTCCATATTGGTCCAGAGTGTAGCCCTCAGTGCTGCTGTGTTCCCAGTGACTGGCATAGAGGCCCTGCCAGGTCCTCCTGAAAGTGACAGAATTTTTAACAGACGATACTTTTTAACAAAAAGTTTTTGAAGAACACTAACAATATACAGCCATTTACATGTATCATTAAGCACAGAGGTTGTGACAAGTTGCTAAACTTTATACTGCTGTTATATTTATCTGGTGAGTGAAGTCACTTGCATTCAGAGAAGACAGACATTTAATATTTAACAGACATTATGTACATTTATAGACTGTGAAATCCTGCAGGAAACATGTACCAGGTACACCAGTATATCAACAAAGTATGTCTTATACAAGAACATGTTAATCATATCCATTTCAATTTCACTCTTGTCTTATCTGTCGGAAATATACAGCATATAGAAACCAAACCCAGATTTGAATATTCACCACAATGCCAGTCAATATCTGTAAACTACATGTATACATACCTTTCCCTTGTGGTCCAGTCTGTTGTATAGAGAGTGCAGTGACATCTAGACAAGATTTGATATCTTTCTCCAGGTTGTCTCTACACAGGTTAACAACCTTGTCTACCACCTCTCTCAGACACCCGAGGTTATGGAACACTTGAAGTGATGTGGCTACCTGTGCTTGGTTCTTGAAGATAAAAGCCAAATATACACATAAGCTGCTTACACTGTTATGTTCTATCTTTTAAGTCTTTTTATATGTACTTCTTCGCTTATATTATAAGCTAAGAAGTACATAAAATTATTACTATTAAATGTAAATTATATACAGATAGATTCATTCATGCATAAAAATGTTATAATTTTATGTACACGTAAAAATGTGTTCCACAATGCCAACATGATATATTGTGCAATGAAATATAAAATGTTTATTTCAATTATCACATTTTTACAATGTCAATTTCAGTCCTATGACTTTGGTTCACAAAGAAAAGATGATAATATTCATATACAATTAAACTGATTTCTAACAAAGCCATGTGACGTATTTCCAGCGGGGCCCTTAAATTATCAAAATATTATATAATATTTATTATATATATAACGTAATATTAAACTAATTATAAATTTACTATATTAACAGTATAGTCCTATTCTGAAGTAAATCTCTACACCAAGTTTGTAACTGGACAACAACATAAATGTGAATATCTGTTGTCTTTTTTTTTCTTCTGTTTTTATTAGTACTTAGATTTTGAAAAATACACAGAGGGCAACATTTTCTAACCATAAAAATGACTTTGTTTCTAGTATATTCTCAACACTTGCCTACCTGAGTTTCCATGCCCTGTTCCAGCATTCTGAGTGCTTGAGATTCAACTTCTTGGCGAGCTTGTTTCACAAACCTTCTATCTTGTTCTACAACTTCTACCCCTGTCAGGTCAACCCCTTCACATATATAGTCTGTAATATGATACACTAGTTGGTGCACATCAGTTAAATGAATATAAGCTGTCAACAAATGTACTTTCAGCTTAAACAGAGATTCAATGGATGCTTCTTGCATAACTATCCAATACTGATATAAAAAATATTATTTTACATTTTAGTATGCCAGTCAATAGTTTGAATCAATGCTATTCTATAAGGAAATAACAGGTAACTACAGGTAACTACACAGGTGACTACAGGTAACTACAGATAACTACTGGTAACTACAGGTAACTACACTACAGGTAACTACAGGTAACTACACTACAGGTAACTACAGGTAACTAACATTAATCAAACAAAGATCAGACTATCAGACTTATCTTTCATAAGTTGTGGAAACAAATAATTTATATCAGAAGATTTTACCAAGTTCATTCAAACTTTGTGCAGCTTTGGTTATCTCCCTTGCCCCACCTTGTAACTGACTGTGTAAACGTTTACTCAGGTATAAGATACGAATGATCCTTCTTAATAAGTCACATGCTTCCTGTAAGATATAGATAAAAGAAAGGTACACTGGTTATTTGTCAGTGAACTCAAATTTATCGTCTCTTTCAACAACTAAGGTCTTATCAGCACGGGCATGAATGGGATCAAACCAGAATCTTCTGTTTCGCAGTCAGATGATCAGAGAGGTTATTTGTAAACAGGTCTCCTGTGGTATAAATGAGATGAAAAATTATGCACTGTCTGTTCCCGAAACTGCTTGAAAGCAGTATCTGAAAAATTGTTGTATTTTTTTTAAATGCCGAATACTGCATATGTCTGAGAGACCACAGTACTACAGTACTACTTTTCTTATTTACAACTCACGAAAGTATACAGGCCATATGTAAAGAAAGAGCACACAAGGATATACCTGTAAATTTCTGAGCTGAACTGTTCTTGACAGAATCTTTGTGTATGGTTCTGTTACCTTACTCCTGATTCTAAAATAGAAATAAACTCATATTCTTAATTTACATGTATGTGCTACAGAGTGTCAGCAGTTATACATCTTAGCAACAATTAGAGGATTCAGCGTAAAAAGATTATAATTATATTATAAGATAAGGAGACACAACAGTTCTACATCGCCTCCAAATGTTTAGTAACATTTTTAATAATTTCAACCACCTTTAGCAAATATTTTAGTACTTGGAAGAATAGTATCAAGCTATATCAAATACTAATCTCCTTTCTTTCAAACTGAACAATTAGATTTTTACATTTCTGTTGGAAAATTGGAGACAAAACCACTAAGAGACATGAAAGATGGCACTATGACTGCAGCTTCATTACCTGCTATCATTTATAAAAATTATACGGCCTACATTTTACTGGAATCGACCATTATTACCGAAATCGACTTTGCATTATCGGAATCAACCTAAATTTCATACATAAGCCAATGTTTTGAAAGATATACATCATTTATTAATATATACTATAAATTAATGTATTAACAAAAGGAATTTGAAGTACCATGGGTGGGTGGGGGGGGGGGGGGGAGAATTTACTAATTTCTGTTGTAAAACTAACTTCGAGAAGATACTTCAAATTCCTTTGGTAAAGATGTTATTTCTGATGTATATTAATCATTTATATCATTTGTTTTACTTATAATCAGGTTATTTATGAAATACAACTTGATTTCAATGTATATCCATATGGGTAAATTTTTCGCAACTCGCCGATTTTCAGTTTTGTAAAAAAAAACCTTTCCACTCAAAGATACTGCAAAGTCCTTTTGTTAATACACTAATTATATTATATATTGATAAATAATGATGCATATCATTAATAAATTTGGCTTATGCATGAAATATAGGTCGATTCTGGTAACACAGTCGATTCCAGTCAATGCCAGTAATAATGGTCGATTCCAGTAAAATGGGGGACCCAAAATTGTATTCTAAGGTAAGCTGAAAATCTAACTTCTGCAGCCAAAAGCTATGAATCAGGCAGGATTAAATGTCTAAAAATGGTCACTGTAGGTTAGCTATCATCCTATCAATTTAATTAAAATCATTTTAACAACTTTAACATAAAAGTATTTAATAAAATTCTTACCTGTCCATAGCAGACAGCAATGACTGTATCCTGGTCTGCATCATTTGTAGAACACCTATAAAACAGGTAAAACCAATTCATTTATTAAAATCAAGGTTGGTTTAGTTTAAATACAGCCTTCAAAAACCTGTAGGACGTTAGTTTACTGCTAAAGGACTAAGTTTGTCTTTTTTCTTTTTTTAGCATTTCTTTTAGAGATGCAAACTGTAGAAGTTAAAATAAAACATTGAAAAGAAAACAAATGTATGCTTTTGCTTGTAAAAAACATGTGCATTCCCAGTTATACACATAACTGTATAACCTTGAACCAACTATAGTTCTCTTCATGATTTAGTCACCAGTCTGACACTTTCTATGATGACACCCACCATTACAGTATATATTTATTTGGTTTACATATATTAAAATACTGCAGATATAAGCCAGCAGAAAAGGCTTGTCCTGAGAGAAGTTGTCTTATTTACTGGAGACACTAACTTACTCACCCTCCAGGGTTTCAACTCCTGTTGCTTGGGATAATAAATCTTCATGGTGAGCTACAATCTGCAGAGAGGAAATCATAAATATGTTACGAAGATGTCATCTGTACAGAGAGGAAATAATAAATATGTATGGAAGATGTCATCTGTACACAGAGGAAATCATAAATATGTATGGAAGATGTCATCTGTACAGTGTTGTTTTGATAATTGTATTTTGTTAAGTTAAAGTCAAGATCTGTTCTGCTTAAAATAATTATGTAAACAAGTAGCCCATAACACTGTATTTTACTAATGAATCTTTAAATTTTTAACACTGACTTATCACCAATTTATAAATGACCTTGAGTTCATCATTACACTTATTTTTTTTGAAAGTATTGAAGTACAAAATGTTTTTGTTGTAGTATGGCTATTGCTTTACTGAAAGAGGTACATTGTACATTTTAAACTTTTATTCATTTTTTTCTGCTGAGGTTTCTTTTATAAAAAACAATCACCTGGGAATGTATTTCTTTGTCCAATAAACCAATTCCCTCTGCCAATTTTGACAGCTGATCAGTAATTGCCCCTCTTTGTATGGCCTGGTTGGCATGTGTTTTTACGTCATAACTTTCCTCCAGAAACTGCTTGAACATATCTGAAATATATAAAATTTGTAATACAGGGCATACTGATCCTTGTGTTTTGACTGTCAACCACATGTTTCAAATATAAATATGTAATATATATTCTTAATGCAAATCAATTTCAAGACTGTCGTCCAGAAAGCTATGATTTTATATTTCTTATGCTTTTATTATCCATGCCAATTTTGTCTAGACTATTTAATAAGCTTGTTATCATTATACAATTGTTATGCCCCCACCACTTGGAGTGGGGGGGGAGGTATAGATTTGCCCTTGTCCGTTCCATCTGGCTGTCATTATGTAGACCGGTTTGTGTCATGTGTAACTCCAAACGTATAACCACTAGAGCAATGAAACTTTCTTAGAATAGTTGTCAGCATGTGAACTTCCGTACCTGGGTAATTGACGCAAATTTACTGGAGATCTGCAGAGTTATGCCCCTTATTGAGCAAAAAATAGCATTTTTAGACTTGGGTCACGTGTAACTCCAAATGTATTAACCGCCAGAGCCATGAAACTTTCTAAGAATAATTGACAGCATGTGAACTTACACACCTGGTTATTCTGATGCAAATTCATTGGAGCTCAGCAGAGTTATGACCACTTATTAAGTAAAAAATAGCATTTTTAGACTTGTGTGGCATGTAACATACATGTGATATCCCGGCGGGATTTAAGAAAGTCCCGTTATTCCACATCAATTCCAGCTGTCCCGGTATTAATTAAAAATTCCCGTTATTAAGATCAAGAAGAAAAACAATCTTTCATCTGCCGACGTCAATAACTTGCTAAGCTCCGGTTATGGGCGGAGCTTATACTCGGAAACGGCAATCAATACATACTACCTTCAAAGCATTGACCAATCAGAGCGCAATTTACTACTTTCATTGAATTAATCCTGTGTTGACACTCGATACACAATTAACACATTTAGCCATCAACGGGTGTTGAATTGGGTCAATATAATTCGATTGGGGATGTACACCCAGTAGAAAATTGTTGTGTACAACTTAACAAATTAATTGAATGCTTAATTTTAAAGGCAAACGGTTAAACATTAATGCATTACTAGTGTTACTCTAACCTTTTAAACAGTGTAAGGAAATGACTAAAATACTTTTTGGTATTTTTGTTTTAATTCTCGGATTATTTTATAAGAAAAGGTCAAGTAGTTTTAAGACAAGCTTAACAAATTGTAGGAAACCAATTTCAGCAGATATTTAGTTCATTCAACATAAGGCAGCGAGTGAAAATCTCGGATAAATTCCGTTTGTCATATATTTCCGCGACCCCGCCGTATTTTAATATTTATAGAATACAGTGTTTTGGAGACTTTTTATATGGCAAACTTACAACATTCAATTGATTGATTAACATAAGTGCTCATTATTTAATTATAAATACCAGTTTTTCATTGAAAAAGTTTCCTTTTCTCTAAGACTTAAATATTTCTGTCGTGGTTACTTTTGAAAGCAACAATTATAATGAATCAACATAATTTACATCTTTAAATCGTTTGTACTTTTGTTCAAAAAATTCTGGTGAAACTGGAAACACATCCCAGACTTGTCACAAAATGGGATCTGTGTAAGGACTTAGGTCCAAAAGCTAAAATTCAAAAGACAAAAAAAATTCAATCATCAGTGGGAATCTGAATATAAATGGATATGAAAGTGTGCTAAGGGAACAGAGTATGCCTTTTGCATGTGGTGCAACCTTTATGTATTAACAAAAAACACTTCATTAGTTTTCTTTTCTGTTCTTCTTGTCTTTCTTTTTGCGAAAACGAGTCGATAAAAAAATTCCAGTTTTCAAGCTAAAAATCCAGCTGAAAATCCAGTTGTGAGTTACCGAAGTTATCACATGTATGATGTAACTCCAAACGTATTAACTGCTAGAGACAGGAAACTTTCTAAGAACATTTGACAGCATGTGAACTTATGCACCTGGTTATTCTGATGAAAATTTTTTGAAGATCAGCAGAGTTATGTCCCCTTATTAAGCAAAAAAATAGCAATTTTAGAGTTGTATCGCGTGTAAATCCAATCTTATAACTGCTACAGCCATGGAACTTTCTAAGAATAGTTAACAACATGTGTAGTTAGACACTTGGGTATTTCGATGCAAATTTATTGGAGACTTGCAGAGGTATGCCTACTGATTAAGCAAAAAAAGCAGATGTAAACTCGTGTCTCATGTAACTCTAAATCTTTAACTGCTAGAGCTATGAAGCTTTCTATGAAAAGTTTTAAGCATGTGAATTTACGTACCTGGACAATTTGATGCAAATTTATTGGAGATCGGCATAGTTATGCCCCCTGATAAAGCTATAAAATTAATATTTAGACTTTACATGCACCTGTAATTATACAGGATTTTTTGTGACAACACAGCAGAATGTGGGGGCATTCGTGTCCTACTGTAAGGACACATCTAGCATCTCTAGTTTCTTTTGATTCATGCTCTTAATTTGCAGATAGATAACAAGTGCAAATGCATCATTCTTATGAAAAGCCTAATTCACAAGCGCTGAAATACCCAAATGTGGCTATTTTTTAAGTTCTAAAAACAAATTTCTTTTGAATTCTCATCGTTTCAACACCAGTATGCAGTACACATTTCAGTTTTAATTAGAGCTCTACTTTCTTTATTAAACCAGAATATTGTATTTTGTTTATACTTTCATTGACTGTTTTTCAGTACACTACAGTCTATTTCGGTATTTTGGTTTATTACACTGTTACCGACCACAGACACTTAGATGTAGTAGAGCGGTCCTTGCCCCAAATTATGAATCTTGTAAAATTTTTCTGAAGTGCCGTTTGAAGGGTAAAACATTGTTGTTATCAACTGCAGAGGTCACAGTATGTAAAAAGGGTGAAATAAAATTTATACAAGATTCATTTTGGGGCAAGAACCGCTGTATTACATTCTAGCGTCTGTATTACTGACTATAATCAGTCTTTTTTTTTTAACTTTAGTTTTGTAGTTTCTTTTATTTTGAAATTCTAATAACTTTGCACTTAACATATCTTACCAGCTATTCCCAGACAACGCGCCTGCTTAGTATAATCAATTGTTGATTGTGAAGCAGTATCATGTAGATAGATAGAGATAGATTTGTCCGAAATTCGGTGTATCCAAAAACTAGTACATTTAAAATCTGACAGCTTTTGATAGTAATTGATTTACATGAATGCAAATAAATTGAATTGTTGAGTAACATTAAAAACTTGTTTCTGGTTGTATTTAAGACAAAATCAAAAGCATTCTTTGTACCATCTTGCCCAAGCTGTGCCAGCAAATCCTCCTCCATTTTGTTTACTTCCGGTCCACGTTAAATTGAAGTAGTTCCAAATATTCTCGAGGCAAACGTGTGTCTAGTGAATAATGCAAATTTGGACAATATTATTCATCTATTTATTTGCATGATACAAGCGCAAAAGTGAACTTAAATGTCAACAGTACTGTCATGATTTTTGATCTTTACATAAAACATAATCAAAGAAATTTCACTTAAATCTTTTACAGCTTGAACCGTAATACGTCCACAAACGTTTCGTCCCAAGATATTTCACCACCAGATTTTTCATCCTATTTTTCCGAACCTAAAACAGTGTTTAGAATTCTCATGATGGATTGTATCTATTTATCATTGATTATTAAAATATAACTTTAATTATTTTGAATATATTTTAAAGTGCATGTTTAATGCTTATAGCACGTAAAATTCTATAGTCTCACTATTTGGCTCCGAAGGTGAACCCATTTTATAGGCTGATATTTTATAGTTGTTCGTCTTCTAAGACGTAGAAGGTGAACAACTATAAAATATCAGCCTAAAAATCGGTTCACCTTTCGGAGGCGAAATAGTGAGACTAAAAATTCTACTACCATAAATTACTGAAGCCTATATATACTAACGGAAAAATATAACTGTGCATACTTCAAGGTATAGAATTTTTTTAATATTAGGAATAATAACATAAAACTTTGCAAATTAGCCAATCAACGTTTTATTTCTAACAATCAATACAAACACTTCATGATGTAAAACAATTTTTACAGTAACAAGGCGCAGAAGTTGACAGGTATGAAATCTGATTTCACAAGGTCAGTATCGTGTGTGGCCTCCATTGGCGTTCAAGCAAGCACGGCAGCGACGAGGCATAGAGGCAACTAAGTTGGCGATAACTGCCTGTGGAATGGTGTTCCAGATGTTGACCAATGTCTGGGCTAGTTGGTCCAGCGTGAGAGGTTGGTTACGTCTTTGACGGAGGCGTCTCTTCATCTCATCCCAAACGTGCTCAATTGGTGAAAGATCTGGTGAAACAGCGGGCCAGGGTAAGACACTCACGTTTTGCTGAGCCAGAAACCCGGTAACTACACGTGCTACATGTGGCCGAGCGTTGTCTTGTTGAAACGTCATGTTACGCCCTTGACGTTGAAGAAATGGCAGCACGTGGGGTATGACAATCTCATCTCTGTAACGAACACCCGTTAAATTGCCACGGACAATTACAAGCTGGGTCCTGCCTTGAGATGAGATACCTCCCCAAACCATTATCGACCCACCACCAACAAAACGTTGACGTTGAAAAACACAGGGATCCAAGTAACGTTCTCCGCGACGCCTGTATACACGAACTCGTCCGTCCGAACTTTCTAAGTGAAACCGCGACTCGTCAGTAAACAGAACATTATTCCAATATGCTCTTGGAAGCCTTAGATACTGTCTGCACCACTGACGTCGACGTTGTCGATGACGTAAGAGAAGAGTAGGACGTATCGCAGGACGTCGTGGAGTAATGCTGTGCTCTTTTAATCGGTTTCTAACAGTTCATCCACTGATAGGTCTCAAGCCAGGAATTGTTCGTGCTGTTAATGTGGCCGGTTGAAATCGATTCCGTAGGTGTGTAAGCCGGATATAATTGTCTTGACGGATTGACGTCACACGTGGACGCCCTGGACGTGGTAGATCACGGACGTTGCCACGTTGCTGAAATCGTCGCCAAAGTGCTGATATGGTGTTTCTGTGAACACCAAAACACTGCGCAACCGCATTTTGAGCAATGCCTGCTTGGAGCATACCGACGGCACGTAGGCGATCATTTTCTGAGATGCGTGGCATTGTCTTCAAAGACTTAAAATCCAAATTAAGGTGTTTTTCTGAACTGCTGGGTAGCTCACTATAATTTGACGGTTAAAATAACTCGAAGCAGCATGTACGAGGATGTTCACATAAAGAAACACGTAAAAAGCGAGACCGTTACGGGCTATACATTTTGCACGTGCAACTCGCGAAAAGCAGTATTATTGAAACAAGATTACCTTGTGAATTACACAAAAGAAATCTGCTAAAATAATTTTATACCTAATAAAAGATATTAAGTATTTTAGTGTGCACAGTTATATTTTTCCGTCAGTATATATAGCCTATATATATAGCCCGTATCATATATGAGCCAATCGGGAACCCATTTCAATGATTTGGACATTTATAATATGCTAGTGGAAAATATATATCAATATCCTGATGTGGAAAGACTGAAGCTGTTCATGAAACTGACAGAGTCTGACCATCAAATTGAAAATTATTTAATTAGTAGGCAATTTTGCCTGCCTATTATAGTCAGTATTGACTTTTGGCAGGAATAAGTTGAAGTTGAATTTAAGATGTAGTTTTTTCGACTTTTTTTCATTTTTTTGTTCATTTTTTGTTCATGTAAAATGATTCAGAATTTCATTCTATTTCCATTCTCTAAGTCAGTTTCCTCTTTTCCCTCTCTATTCATTACAATTCTTTTACATATCAAAAGTATTAATTATCATCTATTTGAAACATTTTATGAGATGTTCTTATCTTGTTTAATTCATACATTCTGTTTTAACCTTAAACATTTGTTTCTTCATGTTTGAACACATTTAAATGTATAAGTATATTATAATCAAATTTTTAACCTTGATAGCTCAGTGACTAGAGTGTTTAACACAGTTGTTCTGAAGGATCAAAGTTCAAAATTCATCTGCAGTACAGGTAAATTGTATGTGCAAGCAAAAAACAATACCAGCATTGAGTGATTAGTAGTTCCGATATTTATAAATATGAGTTTGTCTGTAGAATGTCTAAATTATGCTTGGTGAGCAGTCATTGTAGACAAGCTGAAACAATTTAGTAAAAAAATAACTTCATAATTTACAGTTTGTATTGTCCTATGTTTTATTAATTATAATATGCAGATTTAAAAGAAGAAAAAAAGACAACAAAAATATTACACAGTTAAAATGATTGTGGTAGGGTTTGTAATTTATTAACATTTATAGTTACTGAATAATTTTGCTACTTTTCATGATATTTACCTGTACTTAATTAAACTTATTTTGGTGCATTGAAGTTCATAATCAAATCAAAGCAGACTTCTTGTCATAATCTATTAAAGAGTTAAGAAGACTAACCACATAAAGCTTTGTTATTCAGTACAGCAGTTGAAATGGAAGGGAATGGAGAGACATTTGAATGGAAGACGCCCATGCAGTTATTCCAAGACAACAGTCTTGTTAAAGTTTGTGCTCCTATGGTCAGATACTCCAAGTAAGAACAAACTCTTGTTCATTTAGTAATTTATTTTAGAAGTTTTAAAAAAAATGTTAAAGGTTTAAATGAAATGAGAAATATCTTTGAAAAAAAGGTTGGCAGAAGCAAAGCAAAACAAGGTATGCTGGACTTCTAATCAGAAAAATTGAAAAATATAATTTTTTAACAATGAAATACTTGTACATATTCATTCAGCCCTACTACGTTGTTGTTGATTACAAAATCTACCAGTCTGTTATGCACTTCAAAACTTCAGTTACTTTAAAGTTTTGTGAAAAAATATAATTTGCACAGTTACTGTTCAATATTATGGTGAACAGATAAAGATTATTTGCTGGATTTTGGAGTTTCTGTTTTGTGTATGTAGCAACATCATCAAAACTGAGCTTAGGATAAAGCCTAATTTAATGAGAATAATCTTTGTTTAACTACATACAAGTGAATGCTTACACAAATTCAGTGGTATATACAAATATTCCAGGTTGCCATTCAGAATGTTGGTTAGAAAATATGAGTGTGATTTAGCATTTACCCCCATGATTATTGCAAACTCTTTTGTGCAGTCACTGAAGGCAAGGGATAATGAATTTACAACTTGCAAAGGTAACATACCTTACTGCTCATTGTTAAACAACAGGTGATTATCTAGTAAACAAAGTAAGGCATTTTGATCAATTAATGAGTTTAAACATATTTGTTTTACATTGATTGGAAGCAAGGTCTTACAACTTCTATTTATCTCACTTTGTGACTGCTTCCTGAATGCAAACCTGCATGTACTTGTGCTGAAAATGTCAAATGCAGGAAGTTACCAGAAAATCTAGCACCTGATGGGTTATGAACCTCTGACCTCTGGATCAGGAGTCCAGTCCTCTAACCCCTTGACCACTGCTCCTTTAGAAGAGAGATGTTTAACACACACTGACTACTGAACCAGTTACAGGGCCTGAAAGCAATGCATGAAACAGCCAAGGGGGAGAAAATATAGCACTTGCTTCATATACAAGAATGTTGATTAAAATTAATCATTAAAAACTAACTTTATCTACTGGGTTAAGCTGCAAAATTTGGAATATGAGAACAAAGCATTTGAGAACATTGAAAATGACTATATGTCTTGACCTAAAAAGTTTTCAGACTACTGATGATGTTTTCCAGTGTGTGCAGTTTTACTACACATATGCAGAGTTGCTGCTGTGTTAATCCACTGTTTAAGCTGCTGTACTTGTATGTTATACAATCTTTAAAGCTATAGTCATATGAGGTCAAAGTGATTAAAAAAATGATTTCTGTATTTATCCAACTGTCATCTATCTTTATCATTTAGAACATGAATATAAAATTGTTTCATATTATTTTATTATTAATCCAGACCTGTTTTGATAATCACATAGGTTTCTATTTTTGCAATTTATTTTAGAGGATCGACCACTGATCGTACAGTTTGCGGCTAATAATGATCTTGACTTTGCGGATGCTGCCACCATTGTTTCACCGTAAGTTGTAGCTGAAATATGGCTTTTAGAAAATACGATAAAAAAAGTTTATTAAGCAGTCTGATTAAACTCATATCTTTAAACCTGCTTCACTTACATATATTATTAGCTCATCTGTTTTGAAGAAAAAGTCGAGCTATTATGATCATCATTGTCGTTAACATTGTTGCTGTCATCATGCAAAACTTTAAAAGTAGCCCATTACTCAAACAATTTAAAAGTTATCAATATGAAACTTTGAATGCTTGCTTATCATGGCAAAAGGCAGTTGTTACACAATGAACATTATTCTGAAAGATATATTTTTGGAGTTATGTCCCTTTTTAACTTACAGTTTTTCTCAAAATTGCATAAAACCAGGGGCCTCAGTTAAGGCTGTTATAAAACAGACGAGTATTGGCCTCTCCACGGAGCTCTTGTTGTTCACCATACTCATTTAAACTGCAATGAATAGTAGGACTGAGAATCAGTAATTTTGGTTTTTGTTCTTCATTTTTTTTATGTGCTCAAAGTTGGGCATAGAGTTTTGCACCCTGCTGTCCGTTGGTCCATTAGTCCGTCTGTCATTCTGTCCTAAAACTAAAATTGCCCATAACTTCTGTATTAGTAAATGAACACAACACACCTTTGGGCATGACCTTCCCATTTACATGTATGAAGTATGTCTGGAAAGTAATAGGACAAGTTGCAAAAGTGGAGTTGGCATTCAGTTAATTATCATTATAAAATTTAGGATGTGTTACGATTGATTTTCCAATAAGACAGCAAATATTCGAGACTTTTTGACCACTCATGCCTTATACACAGCAAAAAGTATCTAACCTATGAACATGCTACAGAGCATTTTGAATGTCATTACAATGTCGCACTTTTGAAAGTAATTTCTTCGCAAAGTATTTGCCATAGGGACTTATACATTTCCAATGTCATTTTATTCATTTTATGTAAAAAAAAACCCTTTCTGTAGGACTTGATAATCAGTCCAAATTCTGTGGTCAGTTGTTGTAGTCCTGTAAATCTTCTGTCATGCCCTTAGCTGAGGGCAAAAGGCAAACTCAAGGTCTGGCGAATAGGGTGCATGTCTCAATTGTTTATAGCCTAGAAAGTTTATAGTCATTATATTGTCCTCTGCATGATTTGCCAGAACATTCTCTTGATGATGTTTTATGTTTTCAATGTTTAAAGTGTCTTATATGGAGTCATATCCACTTGCACACAAAACTTGATAACAATCCGAAGATCCTTTACCCACGTAATGTCACTCATTTTCACTCCTGTTATTTGCTGGATTATCCAACTACCAAACGTTTAGCTACTTTGATGAGACAAAATAATGGCAAACTTTGTAATAATGTCCACAGGTATTCAAATTGTCATAATTTCTTGTTTAAAGAAGGTTGGTACAAATTTTCTTATTTCTAATCTTACATTTTTCTGGTTACAGAATTTTGTTTTTTCTCTAATTTCAAAGTGAGCCATAGTTCATTACTGACATTACTATAGTAACAATGGTGGCAGTATGTGTGTAGAAATATAATTTGAACTGTAAAGATTCAATAGTTTAAACCCCAATGAAAATTGTGGTATAATATTTTATACATGTATGGAAAAATGTTAGAACAGTGGCCTTGTCCTGTTACTTTCCAGACTTGCCTCATATTTGTTTACCTTGACCACTGAATGATCTTGACTTCAAAAGTCTATAGCTGTCAAAAAACTTTAACATTGCTACTAAGTTCTTTATTTGTGTATGGATTTAATTCATACTTGCACACAACACCCCTTTGGACAAAACTTTCTGACTGACCTATATTTTTTTGGACCTTGACTGGTGAATGACTTTGACCTTAAAGGTTCAGTTGTCAGAAAACTTAAATATCACCCATAAGTTCATTATTAGTAAATCTGTTGATTTATACTTGAACAAAATACCTCTTTTGACAAGACCTTCCCACTGACATTAAAATGACCATGACCTCAAAAGTCCATTTGTTCAAAATCCTTGATATTTGCCATAACGGCTTCGTTACTAAACAGATTTGGTTCATGTTTGCACACAACAACCATTTGGGAGAGCTCTTCCAAATGCATACATTTTTTTCTCTTGACCCATACATGAACATGACCTTGAGGCAAAATGTTAAAAATACACCATTTCTTTTAAAGGATCTACAATTTATCTTCATCTGGTCATCAGCTCAAAGATCAAAGCACCACTTCTGGGGCATTTTCATCTTTCAGCAGCAGTTCTTGCCTCTTCAGGTTTTGCTCCTGCAGATATAAATGAGTTTTCTCCTGGACAAGATCTCTTAGAAGAAAATGTGCCTCTTGAAGTTAAAAATAAACTACTAGTATCCAAAACAAAAGAAGTTGCTTTCAAGAGATATTTGAAAATAAACCTTATGGTTACGAAGGAATGACATGAAAATGTAATTTATATTGATACTTGATTGTTCTACAATGTTTTCATTGATATGATATAAATGTGTCAGTAAACCATAATTCTTGTTTTCCGGCTGAAACATGTTTCTGTTCTGAGCTCTAGTGAAGAGGTTTTTTTATTTTTCCAAAATTTGCAAAGAAAATAGTTTGTAACTTTTGCCATATTTATTGATTAAAACTGAAATTGATCAAAATGTGCCTGTTGAAGTTAATGATATTTAACAACTTTATAATGATGAAAATTTAGAACTTTAGAGTAAGTATAATCAATTTGCATAAGGGAGGAAAAACACACATCCAAATTTGCAGTAGAAATAGAATTGGTTTGAAAAGTTAAACTTTTTTCTATGTGGAGAACTAGGGCAATGAACTTAACAGAGAATGTTGGCAGGAGAGAAAGAGAATATCTTCAAGAAGATAAACGATGAAATATAAAATTGATGTTTACCAGGAACTGTGATTAGGTACCTTGCTGAATATTGCAGAGAAGTGTTGAATAGACAAAATCCAAAACAAAGACCCACAGAGTTTTGAACTTATATATAAAGTTATACAATATCATGATTTATCATTATGCTAGATATACAGTACCTTTGGTTTTATGATGATTTATCATTATGGAAAATATACATGATATTGGCTTTGATGATGATTTATCATTATGCTACATATACATGACCTTGGCATTGATGATGATTTATCATTATGCTACATATACATGACCTTGGCTTTGATTTTGATTTATCATTATGTTACATATACATGACCTTGGCATTGATTGTGATTTATCATTATGTTACATATACATGACCTTGGCTTTGATAATGATTTATCATTATGCTACATATACATGACCTTGGCTTTGATGATAATTTATCATTATGCTACATATACATGACCTTGGCTTTAAAGACTAAGTTTTCACTCTTACAGGTTTGCTGATGGGGTTGACCTGAACTGTGGATGTCCTCAAAGGTAAAGTATTTTACACTGATATGTTTCAACTTTCAAGTCAAGTTGACTGTGGTTTTAAATGATATAAACTTTTTCTGTTTTATTTTCTTTCAGTGTTTGTAACGCACAATGTTTGCATTCTTTAATAATATCATTCATTACCATTCAAGGTGGGCAATGCAGGAAGGCTATGGTGCTTGTTTGATTAGAAAACCAGAATTAGTTCACAATATGGTCAGACAGACAAGAAACCGAGTTGAGAATCCTGACTTCACCGTATCAGTAAAGATCCGGATACACAAGGATCTCAAGTGAGTTAGGAACTATAACACTTAATACCCTGTCATTACAATATGTATTTTTATTTTCAAAATTGTCAGTTTTCTTCTATATATATATATATATATATATAGAAGAAAACTGACAATTTTGAAAATAAAAATACATATTGTATTGTATAAATATATATATTTGAAAAGTTTTGATATAAAAGCAGAAACCCATGAAGTATTTTTGAAAATCAATTGTCCCTCATATTTCCACTTGAATAAAATGTATTTGCAGTTGTTTTGACCACGTGGCAATATGAAATTCTAATAAGAATTAGTCATCTTAAGAAGAACACTTTACTGAAAAGTGTTTATTTTGAAAATCCTTTGGAAAAAAACAGAGAAATTGCATGAATATTAAAATTTTTAAAATAGACATTGACAGTGCCTAACTTGATCCTTTGTTAATTTAGTATCATACCCATGAAAGGTTATTTTCTGTGCTGTTAAATATAGTATAAATTTTCAACTTTTAAGAGGAAGTCTTTTAATGTTTTATTAAAATAAGTAAGTTTTGTGATTTCAGCTTGTAGAAAAATCTTTGGCTTGTGAAATTTACTTGCTTGCTGCTGACCTTTTGACTGAAAATGTATGAATAAGTACAAAATCAATATAATTATTTAAAATTGATAAAGATAAAAATTTCAGTTTATGGAGAAATTATCATTATGCATGTTATTCAGAGAGACTGTGAATCTGTGTAAAAATATGGAGGCAGCTGGGGTCTCCTGGATATCTGTACATGGTCGCACAAAGGAACAAAGGAACCAGCCTGTGAACCTGGAAGCAGCAAACTCATACAGGAGAATGTTGGGGTACCAGTCATTGCCAATGGTGACATCAATCAATGGAGGATGCAGAAAATGTTCAGAGACAGACTGGAGTTAAAGGTGCATATAATTTTAAAATAATGATAATTATTATATACTGTAATATATTAATAATGATTGAAATTCCATAATTTTCAGATGCAGGTATGTAGCACCTTCATTTCAGTTATTACAGGAGAGACTTGTTCTGGACTGTTCTCTTTTAGCTCCCGTGTTGGTTAACCCTTTTGTTCACATACGATCAGACAGACAAGAAAAGGAGTGTCTCATTTCACATAAACTGTCAAAGATTTTCCCTTCAGATTTGGAAAACTTGTTCACTATCAAAATTTGACACCATTTCTAAAGGGCAGATAACCCTCGAATTTATTTTGTCAGAGTTATGCCCCTTTTTCAATTTAGAATTCCTGGATTAACCTTTTGTGTTAAGGTCCATTTCTTAAAGTGTATCAAAGGTATTCTATTCAAACTTGGAATACTTGATCACCATCATGACCTACCAAGATTGTTGGTACCCATATCCCTGGGTCACAAGTAGCTCCTCCTTAGGTGTCACTTG